>CM067168.1:34954328-34966828 GCA_034093135.1 Erigeron breviscapus
TTGGTAGAAGAGTTGTAGCATTTAATAAAATGTATAAAATGACAAAAAATGACATTGATAAAAAAAAATGCTGTTCTATATCTCTCCCATGAGATTTGGAGCTATACTATATGCACACAAACACAGTATAAACTTTTCAAAGACAGCCACATATTTATTTCGTTATATCATCAAAGTGGAAAATAATGTAGCTCTATGTTAACTATAGGTAGGTATTCTGAAAAACAAAAAGAAAGGCTAACCCAATTTAATGTTTCTACAATACAATAAACCAACAAACAGTGGCAGCCAATTAAAGATTTTGCCACAAATACCACCTCCTTCAAAGGTTTATCGGATAGAGAAAATTATTACAACCATGGATAGATTGTTTGATATTTGCATGGCTTAAGACATTAAGATCATGAGTTCAAAACGAAGTGTGAACATAATGTTTCTCGGACCAAAGATATAATGAGAATTTTTCTTTTTAAATATATATAACCCAGTTTTCTCATAAATTGAAAATGAAAAATGATATATCGCTCTTAATAAATACCCTAATAATCATCCTAAAAGTATTAAAACATGTCAACTATAATCCACTTATTCTCTTTTTTTAATCTCATCTTTTAATTCTACCAAATGTCATGATCTCAAAGAATTTTTAAGAGAATTGTTTAAGAAAATTTTTAATACTTTTTAATCTCATCCTTTAATTATAATCTCATGTTGAAAGTTAAGAAAAATGGGACAACCAAATTACCCTTAATGAATTAAATCACCACAGAACCTTAATATTAAGTTACACCATGAGTCCCTTAGGGGCAAGGGTGTAGTCGGCTTGTTTTATCGGCAAAAAGCATCGGCTAAATCGGCAAATCGGCAACCCTATAGCACATGCATCGGCTTCTTTTGGCAAGTTTAATCGGCTAGTTTTGGCAAGCAACATCGGCTAGTTTTGGCCGATGCAAGTGAACGTTGGGGAGCTGACATGTGAACGTTGGGAGCGTTTTTTTTTTTAAATTGGTCAAATGTGACCGTTTTTTTTAAAAAAAATTTACAAAATTTACCCCTATCCTTATTACTATATATACCTTTCATTCATTTTCAATTCTTAAAATTTTACATCTTCTCTATATATCTCATCTCTTTCACATATATTCTTCAAAATGATTCCTACTAAAAAAACATCAAAAAAATATCGAGCACCAAGAAATCAACTCCCATTTAACCTTCCTAGAACCGTCGAACCGAGTTCCCGATTTGAATGAGGACTCGATGCCCTCATTTGCTCGCAAATCACGTAGTAAGGCCACGAGTTCGGTCAAAAACAAAGAAGTGTTGCTTGATTCCGTTGAAGAGTATAGGGAGGTGAGTATGGCACACAAAGAAGAAAAGAGGCTCAATCGACAAATGAGGATGGCCGCCATCGCCAAACGTGAGCAGCTTGCGAGGGATTTGCTACAATCCCAACTCGATTTTCAACGACAAAAGACGATGGAACTAGACATCCAAATCTTTGGGCAACCTCACGATCATTTGGTCGATCCCATGCGTAGCATAGTTTTGCAACGCAAACGCGACATCGCCGACAAATACGGGTGGCCTCATGACGGGTTGTATTAGTTTGTTATTTATTTTCTAGTTGTATTGTTTTTTTATTCCTAGTTCTAAAAGTTTTTAATTTGTATTTGTATTGTGTTTTGTAACTTAATGAAACTTTAGGGTTTGTTTGGAAGTTTTTTAAATTGGCAAATTTTTGCACTATACCAAGGAATTTGGCAAGATTTCGGCTAGTTTTGGCAAGTTTTTTGCTATGAAAAATGGCATGATTTTATTGGCCTATTTTTTTGTCAAACTTGCCAATTTGCCAAGACATTGGCACTACACCCTTGCCCCTTATATTATAAAATATCTCTACTATCCCCTTTAAATCAAACATTTTTAAATCAATTACCCACACCATTTGACGCCGACACCACCATCACCATCTGTCATCGTCATCACACCACCGCGAGTACTGTGCTAGTTGCCTTTTTATAAGTATCTTCTGTCGGTTTATTTAACCACCATAAATTGAAAACTAACGTACGAGAATTCTTAATGTCATCCTTAGGCGGTCAATGCGAAGTTTTAATTAGTTAAATACAATTCTAGCTCGTTTAATGCAAGTTTGAATACAATAGTTTTCAAACCCAAACAAAATCTTAATATTTGATAAGTTTCACGAGTCGAGCTTAATAAATTAATATTCATCTCACTTGTTAAAACTTCGTTTGGTCATTCAAGTTAAACAAGTCACAAGTCACACGAGCCCAATAAATTTAGTTAAATGAGTTTTATGTACTTTTTAATTATAAGATTAATTAAATTGGGTTTTAAGTTTGAGATGACCTTATTGTGTATAAATTATATACAACAAAAATATCATTTGTCCACACATATTCCTTCACACTTATAATGAAGTATGAAAAAATTTGTTAATTTATTCACATTTTAAATTGTGTAGAAAAAGTTTATATATAGAAGTGTGAATAATTTTCAAAAATCATAATTTCTACACATTAATAAATGTATTAGCAAAATATTCATACTTAAAAGTGTGAAAAAGTGTCAAACATTTTCACACTTAAAAATGTCAAAGTTAAATTGTAACACCTAATTTCTTCACGCTCTTCCTCGCATGAAAAAATTTAGTTTTACAATTTGACTTTTCATATTTCTAAATGTGAACAATTAATATATTTTTACACACTTGAAAGTGTGAATTTTTTCCCCCACATATATAAGTGTGAAAAAACTAATTTTTTTAAATTTTTTCACACTTTTGAATGTGGGTTCTGTATATACATTTTTAAGTGTGAAAAAATTAACAAATTTATTCATGTTTTCTTAAAAGTAAGTGTGAATAAATGACATAGTTGTTGTAGTGAAATATATAAAATTACTAACGCAAGTGACAAGTTGAAGAACTAATTTTGTGTATGTGCAAAGTAATGATAAAGACCAGATGATTAACTTTTGTCGTTTTAAATTTTTTTGACTACTTTATCAATTTTAAAGAGTTTTTGGTATTTTTTGTAGTTTATGTTGTACACTACATGAGTCAAGCAGATTCGTAACCGAGACTACCCCTACATTAAATGTAGTCCATATTATAACATTTAAGTGTTATCACAAATAATTAGTACTGCGGATTACCTTTCTAATTTTTTTTAATAATAATCTATATTACGTTTTAAAGCATTTGACTTGTGTCTTAAGTTTTGAATTTTTAAGGATTACCGTAATTATCGTTACCCTTTTCTCTTATTGTTTAACTAGCATGGTGCCCGCGCGTTGCAGCGGCTATACGGTGATCACAATACAAAACATGCGAGGTGAGAGGACGACGATAATTGCAAATCTAACACTTGTGTTAATCCGTAAAAATTACCATGATATATCGACATCTAACAAAAAAATCAAAAAATTTATTACATGGAATAATTTGTAAAAGAACATAGTTTATCTAACACCCAATAAGGTGTATGACCCAACATAGTTCATAAAAGTTTGTTACATAAAGTAACCTAAACACTATTGTGGCAGTCATGGGTGACTTTGCAAGATTTTCAGTATGACCCAAACACGCACAGGATCCTCATCTGCTATGTAACAACGGGATATGATGGCAACTTTACTACAACAAAATTTCCATTTACCTTTTGTGTTGAAAGGAGGGGGCGCTTTATAATTATAAGTGAGTATATGACTATAGATAAGTTACAAACTTGCCATTATCGGTTGTCATATAATTAGTGTTTCAACTTAATGTTAGTTGTCTCATATTTATAAGTCAACTTGAACCCCTAAAAAGAACTACAATAATAATAAAATATAAATTCTAAAAAGAACGAATAAGGATTATAAAAGAAAAGAAGAAAACCGGAAGTGTATGATCTTTTGGTTCTTGGTTAGCATATCATTCTGTCATACACTTTTTGAACACATATGCGATTCACTGTAGTAAAAATAAACATAAAAATCTCATAAATACAGAACATTTTTAGTTTTCTTCTTGTTGAACCCTCTAAAAGAACTACAATAATAGCAAAATATAAAATCGAAAAACCCAATTGATGAACTTAACCCCCAAAAAGAAGAAACCAAATCTCCCTTCTTAAAAAAACCGATTCATGGATGAAGCTTCCGACTTGATGAGTCCCCAAATCTGGGGGAAAAAAACTAAAAGATTAGCAACAAATATGTTTCCGATTTCAGGAGACAATCAGCTTCGAAAATAGACAACATAAGCAAAGATACACAAAATATATATATATATAAACTCAAATGGTCTACATAATAATCGTCTCTCACATTTAATCATCAATATAAATGTATGTTAAATCATTATAATTATCTTTTAAATCAAGATCGACTATTTAATAAGTCAAATATGTCATTTCTATTCCGAGTTAGCAAACACATTACTATTTAGAAGCTAAAAAGATATAGTTCCAGTTTAATAAGTCAAATATGTGAATTGGTACCTTTCTTCATACTATTAAGAATGTTCTCATTAGTGAACTCTTGTTCCTATCCCCTTCAAGCCATGACTTTCTGGTAATCTTCCAGCGGAAGTGAAACCAAATCTGTATTGAAAGAAATAAACAATTCCTAAAAATTAGCTGTTTATTAATTGTATTAAAAACATCAAAAAAATATATAACAAAATTAAAAAATTATCTGTTTAACAATTGAGTCCTCATGATATTAATCAGGAGATGTCTAAACCTCTTGCACCAGATTCATTAGCCATACAAAAATGATCCATAATTCGCAACACTAATAAACAAACAATAAATTATCAAAAAAATCATCATCATCAACTAATAGCAATAAAAATAATATGTATTTTTTAAAAATAATACGTTTATGGAGGCAAGCAGATTTGTTAGAAAATATATGGATTATCCTCTTTGTAAACAGTCTAATTATGATGTTTCAATACATTTTCGCGACTGCAATACTCCTTTTGATTGTACAAACCGTACCCATAATGCACTCCGTAGGGGACTCAATTGTTGTTCGCCGATACATAAATTCAATTATTAAAGAAACGAATCCTCCAATAATTTAAAGAACTTTAAAAGAAATAAATAAAATTACTGAATATGAAGTAAATTCATGAAAATAGAAAATATATCAGATGTGATTATGAGATATTGGTGATGGCAGAGGAGGGGGGTTGGAGATGGATACCAAATCTGGAGGAGGAAACAAATAATTAAAAAATAATCAAGAAATAAGTACATGACATCAAATCATCGCAATTCAAAAACAATATTAATAAAAATAATAATGGAGGAGGAACGAACCGAGTTGCAAATATGAAAAATTTGCAAAAGATCTGATGGAGATGGAGGGCGGTGGTGATGCCAATTTATGGCAGTGGTGGAGATGGGTGGCGGTGGTGACGGACGGTGGCGGTGGAGATAGAGGGCGATGGTGGTGAAGGGCGGTGATGATGTTGATAGCGGCGGTGGAGATGGAAGGTGACGGTGGATTAAAGGTCGGAGGGTGGAGGTGGAGGGAGATGTGATGAAGGGCGTGTATGTTTGTTTTGTGTGTGTTATGATTAGGCAGATTGGTTATATTTGTATGTAGGGGTAGTTTGGGAAGAAAAAAAATGCTTAATTTCTTAAACCCAATACTCTTTATAAGGGTTTATAGATATGTTAATTATAGGGTTTATTTTACATTAATTTATATTTATATAACCATTATTATCATTAAATATTCTAGCAATAATAAAAAACATATTCTTTTATATACCTTTTGACGCATCAGTTAAATGAAGTTTACGAATCATACATACACTAAACTTTACTATTTGATAAATCATCGCGCCTTACGCGGATATATCAATATCACTCTTCCTGAATTCGAAGGGATGATTTCTATACCTAGAGATTATCATATATAGAAATTAGTGGGGAAAAAAAACCTTATCTTTTCCCGCTAAGGCGCTAAGCATTCATTTATTACCACATCTTTAGCCCAATTCAAGCCTAGTAAGGTAGAAAAGTGACAGTAATCATCATGCTTTAATTGGGCCAATTCGTTAGATAGTGTTGGACTGGCCTTTGCTTTTGAAGGACTGGGTCAAAAGTATTAGCTCCCATGATCATGCTTTATAAGTATCAATCTATTGACCTTTTGTTCTATATTTTTAATCCTAAGCTTTAGTTTTTATTTTCAATATGTACCTTTTTCAAATTCTGGACTGTATTGTTCATATAAGGATGTTTTGTGGAAGATGTTGTTGCTGTTTCATATACAAACAAGATTAAGAACTTATAACTTGGCGTCGCGATTGGTATATTCAAGTCATACCAAGTATTCTCCTTCGAATACCCGGTCTGACCTGTTGAGTACTCTTTTATCATTAAGTGAAACATGGTACAACTTAAAAGTCATCCCACATAGGTAACCATTATATTATGTAGCAAACTCTTTTTAACAATAACTATAAAAAAAACTTAATAGTCAGAGCTTAAACCAATACTAACCAAATATTATAATTACCATGAACAGATAAAATATAATCCACTAGAGCAAGATGGTTACAAAATTTATTTAAAAAAAGATAAGTGAGACAGGGAGTTGTCAATGTGTGTTGTGATGGTGGGTGACTATACAACCCACCTGTCTTCTTCACATTATAGAATTCCCTTCTTCAACCTCAACAAACTTTCATACAAAGAGCCAAAGGAATGGTATTGTAAAAGAAAAATTGAGAAAACTGTATAAACAAATGAAACCTCAAATATTACATCAATACGGATCGTTACAATGAAGATCAACGCAAGAGAAGTTCAACTGCTCTGCTGCGTTAGGGGAACCGTTATCCCTTGATGAAAACAATATAGTTATAAGCACAAAAATGGAAGGAAAAAAATAGTGAAGATGTTGACATAGTTTGTTCTTGGTGTTTGTGTGTATGGGCTACTTTATTGTTGGTTAAGCAGCAAATAACATCAATTATGCAAAGAATCAATTAAATCTGTACATTCTTGAAATGATATTACTACTATATTTTTTGTTTAGCTTGTTGAGAGTAAACCAAGTAGTGTGGTTGGTTCATGGTTAGCAGTATCTGCCCAATGCCATGGCTTGTATACTATGGTACTACTGTTCATGATCATATCTTCTTCCATTGTATCAGGAAGCATGTTAAGATCAAGAAAACCTCTGATTTCACGAACCGGTTCATTCACTTTATCAATCAGATTCATGCTTGTTTGCTTTTGATTCAGTAGTTTAGCCTCAGCAATCATATGTGATCTTTTGTGACCTCCCAAAGCCTGTCCAGATGAGAAAACTTTCAAGCAAAGTGGGCATTCATGTGTCCCTAAAACCACTGCTTTCTTCAAAGAACCAACTGCAAGATTGATACTAGTACTTTTTGTTGTTTGATCATTATCAAATGGTTTTGCACCAAACCCATTGATCATTAGCTCATGACTTGACCCGGGGTTGTTGGCATTTGTGTTTTCATGTTCTGTTTGTTGATCTAGACTTCCCTTTAATTTCTTGTGACTTGCTTTATGTCCACCAAGGGCTTGATAAGAGTGAAAGCTTTTGTTACAAGTAATACAATCAAACTTTCTCTTGTTTGAATCCTCAAATTTCCCAAATCCTAACTCAAATTCATCGTTTTGGATCATAACTTTCTCCAATCCAGCTGATTCCTCTTCTGGTCTTCCAATATTATCTAAAAAATTATTGTTCTTAGAACCATTTCCAATCACCTTTTTACCTTCAACTTTACTCAACTTCACAAAAGCAGAGGAATCACAATTATCATTTGATTCAATTTCACTACCCCATTTCCCCTCATCTCTAGAAAGCATCATCAAACACATAGCAACCTCAGATTCTTGATCTTGTTCAATTTCAGACACAACACTTGTTGAAGCATGATTACTACTAATTTGATTATTGTTATTATTATCATTAACATTCATTGAAATTGAAGATGAAACAGTTGTAATTGTGGTTGTAATAGCAGAAGTAACAGTATACCTTTTTGCTCTTCTTGATCTTGATTTCTTGATTTGACCAACCTTTTTACCTGAATTCTCATTATCTGATTGACTAGTCCAAGTCTCTTGATTCAAAACCTTGTTGTTCAAAACTTTTTCAGAATGACATTTCATATGTCCAAATAGGGCCTTCCATGATTGAAAACCTTTTCCACATTCCTTACAAAGCTTATCAAGAACCACCAAACTGTTTTCAACTTCACATGAATCTTTCACTTTTGGTGTCTTTTTTGGATCTTTTCTCAATTCATAACCCAACTCATTCGAATTCATTGGTTTTTCGCCATTGTTGACTGATGACAGCTTCTTCATCTGCTGCTTTTTCTTCTTTTGCTGATCATCATCACCATGATTATGATGATCAGTTGAGTTGATCACATGAGACCTCATATGACCTCCCAATGATCTACCAGATGGAAAGCTTTTATCACAAAGCTTACACATGTGTTTCATCATTTCTTGGATCAAATTGGACATTTTTTAGATCAAACTGAAGTCAAACTAATGCAAAAACAGAGTACCTTGCTAAATATTTCAAGAAACACAGAATTCAAGATCAAGATTGAAAATTGATGATGACCCAGATCAAGAAACAAGATTATAACCTCAAATCTGAAAAACCCATCTCAGATTTCATTCATGAAATAAACAAGATCAAGATCTTCTTCTAAAAATAGTAGTAGTTGCTTTAGTTAGTTGAGATTGGAAGTAAAAAAAGGAAAAGAAAAAAGATTGATGATGAGCAATAAAACAAACAAAGAAAAGCTACTCACTTTCTCTTATAATAGATATATATATATAGAGACAGAAGACTAAAATGTATATATCTGGAGGTTAACTATAAGATGGAGAAACCCATGCATGAAAGGAAGCAAAGATAGATATATAGAGAGAGATAAAAATAGGCTGCACGTGTACTCAACTAAGAATCCTACGCCAGTAGTGCATGATCGACGGCTGAGATTGATCCACATTTGATCATCCCTATGGCTATGGAAGCAATAAGGATCTTCTAAACCAACTGCCCCAACTATTCTTTACTTTGTCTTGCTGGCTAAGTGAAAGCTTCACTTCTGCTCTCTCTCTTTCTCTGGCACTTATTCTTTATTTGTACTTTCCTTCCTTTTTAAAACCTCAATTTTCTATATCAAGATTAATGTGATAATATAAATGCACAACTTACAAGTTTTCATTGTATAGTTGTTTTGTTTGAGATATTCCAGCTCTAGGGGTGGTTATTAAAATAAGTTAAAATATATACTTTTAGAAAATTATTCTTTCTATGAAAAACGATTAGAAAAAATCTGGTTAGACCAAATGGTTGAATTTATTTTGAATGTGGATTTCTATTTTACTCGTTAACTTTATAAGTAATTACGTAAAATTGTTTTCCTTATTCATTTATTCTTATCGTCAAACTTCCCATGGATAAAGGCAATGTAGATATTAAGATATATATGGGCATATGGCTAGTATAAAGTAAACAATCTTTGACAATTTCAATCCTAGGATTTTGAGTTTTATTTTTTCTCTCTTTTTTTTTTATTTTTTTTATTTTTTGCATTGGATTGTTTTTATCTATGCAAGATCACGATGTTATAAATTATTATGAAAAAAAGGTAATTGGATGGAAATCCCCTGATCCCATGTACCATTTGGTACCCACTAATCCTCCAGTCAGGCTAGTGTCCAGGTGATTCTCAACCACTTAATAATCCTCTGATTATATTATGAAGCTAAATATAATGTTATTTAGTAAATGTTTTGGGTTAATACCCCAGTGGTAAAAGGGAGTCTCTATGAGTGCTTGGATTTGGTGAACTTAAGGGAGTCTCTATGAGTGCTTGGATTTGGTGAACTTAAGGGAGTCTCTATGAGTGCTTGGATTTGGTGAACTTAAGGGCACGTTTGGTAGGGAGAAATTCAGAGAAATAAAATGAACAGAGAAATGAAATATAAAGAAATGAAATTGGTTGAGAAATTCAATAATTTCTTTGTTTGGTAGTGACAGAGAAATAATCTGAGAATTTTGAAAGAAATAAATTCTATTGTTTGGTAGTAGAGAAATGAAATTGAATTTGAGTTATAAAAAAATATTTATCTTTCTTTTATTATATTTTAACAATCGTTTGTTATGTGGCCAATTTAATTATAATTGTTTGTTATGTGGCCAATTTAATTATAAATTATAAATCATTTATTGGGTATTACGATTTGAAAGCAAAAATCGCTAAGCATCGGGTTTTATAATCAAACAAATCAAAGGAATACTTATACTCGCAATTTCGAGAACTAGCAGACGCTTTCTTACAAATCGATCATTTGAAACTGATTATATTTTATATAATAGAGTTAATTACAGAAATCGTCCCTGTCGTGGTACCCAGCTTGCAGGTTTCGTCCCTACCTTTCAAAAATTACAGTTTTAGTCCAAAAAACTTTGCCCCGTCAACACTTTTGGTCCTCGGTAATAACTTCCGTTTAAAAACCCATCACATGCCAGCCACGTGATGGGTATTTTCGTCATTTCCCATCTTTCATTTCTTACACTTTTAGTCCAATTTTTGTTTTACCTTTTTTTTTCCAGATCTATATCTATGTATCTATATCTATATCCTACCACAATCATTCAACAACAATTCAAATTTCATACCAAGTAAACTAAAATCATTCATATACAAATCTGGTAATATATATACAAATCATCATCCAAATATTTTATATAAAATCATTCATATATACCAAGTAAACTGCTTCCTCTCTACAGCCCCCCCCCCCCCCCCCCCTCTTCTCTGAAAATGGCCATTTTCAGATTTGTAAACACACACACACATATATATATATAATATATATTATATATATTATATATATATATATATGTGTGTGTGTGTGTGTGTGTGTGTGTATGTTGTTATATAAATCATTATATATACCAAGTAAACTGCTTCCTCACAGCCCCCCCCCCCCCTCCCTCTCTCTTCTAAGGTAAATTCCACACACACACACACACACACATATATATATATATTTATTCACTAAATTACTCTCCTATTCTCCTTAGATAAACTCTTAATCCTTTAATATTTTCCTTGTTCTTCATAATATATCCGCTCCAAAAATAAAAAATATATATATATATATATAACATATAATAATAATATCCGCTGTGTATACTCTCCATTTCTGCTGTGCATACTCCTCTTATTGTAAGATTTCTATACTCTTATATCTATGTATATTTGTATTAAGATTATAGAAAAAGTATTATTAAATACTATAATGAATTTATTATTAATATTAATATTTATATATATATATAATATTATATATATAATATATATATATATAATATATATATATATATATATGTGTGTGTGTGTGTGTGTGTGTGTGTGTGTATGTGTGTTATATAAAATCATTCATATATACCAAGTAAACTGCTTCCTCACCACCGGATTTTTGTGGTGGTGGTGATGATGATAGGGTGACCGGATCTTGATGGAGGCGGTGATGGGGTGACCGGATTTTTGTGACGGTGGTGGTGTGGGTGGACAGATGTTGGTGATGATGGTGAATTGGTGCCCAGATCTCGCGCACACACACACACATCTAATCGGACCCACCGTCGGATATTGATGACGGTGGTGATGAGGTGACCGGATTTTTGTGGAGGTGGTGGTGATGGTGATAGGGTGGTCAGATCATGATGGAGATGATGATGGGGTGACCGGATCTATAGTGGTGGTGTTGATGGGGTGGCTATTGTGAGGGCGAAACCGGGCCCGCCAATTGAAGCTGAAATTGACCCATGTCAGGCAACATGATAGTTTCTCTGTCTTATTTCTTGAACTTTATTTGATGATTAATAAGATTTTATTTTTGGTTGATGGACAGATTAATTATCTGTTTCACGTATATAGTTGTTTAGGTTGGTATTAAATTATGGGTGATAACAAATTCACAACAATTTTTCACTACATATACAAATAATAATGGTTGGGAATTTGTGATAGATAGTTGTATATAACAAAAAAATGTTAATGAAATTATAATCACCCTATAATTATGGAAGGTGTAATTGATAATTATGGAATTGAGGTTATTATTTTGGATGGTTGTTGGATTTTGATTTGAAGGTTTTTGGGATTTCTTTCATAGAACAGATGATTTGGGGATTTTCTTTGATATAGATATAGATATCAATTTTGGTTACACTTTTAGTCCTTAAAGATTCAAAGTTAATTACACTTTTGGTCCTGTGATAATGAAAAGACCAAAATACCCATCATGTGCAGGTCATGTGACCTCTCATTTAACGTCCGTTAGTCATTTGGACTAAAAGTGTTGACGGAGCAAAGTTTTTTGGACTAAAACTGTAATTTTTGAAAGGTAGGGACGAAACCTGCAAGCTGGGTACCACGACAGGGA
>CM067168.1:34971828-35064194 GCA_034093135.1 Erigeron breviscapus
TGATAGTGATAGTGATAGTGATAGTGATAGTGATAGTGATAGTGATAGTGATAGTGATAGTGATAGTGATAGTGATAGTGATAGTGATAGTGATAGTGATAGTGATAGTGATAGTGATAGTGATAGTGATAGTGATAGTGATAGTGATAGTGATAGTGATAGTGATAGTGATAGTGATAGTGATAGTGATAGTGATAGTGATAGTGATAGTGATAGTGATAGTGATAGTGATAGTGATAGTGATAGTGATAGTGATAGTGATAGTGATAGTGATAGTGATAGTGATAGTGATAGTGAGTGATAGTGATAGTGATAGTGATAGTGATAGTGATAAGGTATGGTGGTCGTGGTCGGTGATCGTTGATGGTTGATGGTTGATAGTGAGTGATAGTGATAGTGATAGTGATAGTGATAGTGATAAGGTAGTGAGTGATAGTGATAGTGATAGTGATAGTGATAGTGATAAGGTAGTGAGTGATAGTGATAGTGATAGTGATAGTGATAGTGATAAGGTATGGTGGTCGTGGTCGAGTGATCGTGATAGTGATAGTGATAGTGATAGTGATAGTGATAGTGATAGTGAGTGATAGTGATAGTGATAGTGATGTGATAGTGATAGTGATAGTGATGTGATGTGATAGTGATAGTGATGTGATGGTGATGTGATCGTTGATGGTTGATGGTTGATAGTGATAGTGAGTGATAGTGATAGTGATAGTGATAGTGATAGTGATAAGGTATGGTGGTCGTGGTCGGTGATCGTTGATAGATGATGGTGTAGGTGCAAGTCTTACAGGTGATATTGGTGATCAAGATAGTGATAGTGATAGTGATAGTGATAGTGATAGTGATAGTGATAGTGATAGTGATAGTGATAAGGTAGTGAGTGATAGTGATAGTGATAGTGATAGTGATAGTGATAAGGTAGTGAGTGATAGTGATAGTGATAGTGATAGTGATAGTGATAAGGTAGTGAGTGATAGTGATAGTGATAGTGATAGTGATAGTGATAAGGTAGTGAGTGATAGTGATAGTGATAGTGATAGTGATAGTGATAAGGTAGTGAGTGATAGTGATAGTGATAGTGATAGTGATAGTGATAAGGTAGTGAGTGATAGTGATAGTGATAGTGATAGTGATAGTGATAAGGTAGTGAGTGATAGTGATAGTGATAGTGATAGTGATAGTGATAAGGTAGTGAGTGATAGTGATAGTGATAGTGATAGTGATAGTGATAAGGTAGTGAGTGATAGTGATAGTGATAGTGATAGTGATAGTGATAAGGTAGTGAGTGATAGTGATAGTGATAGTGATAGTGATAGTGATAAGGTAGTGAGTGATAGTGATAGTGATAGTGATAGTGATAGTGATAAGGTATGGTGGTCGTGGTCGGTGATCGTTGATGGTTGATGGTTGATAGTGAGTGATAGTGATAGTGATAGTGATAGTGATAGTGATAAGGTATGGTGGTCGTGGTCGGTGATCGTTGATGGTTGATGGTTGATAGTGATAGTGATAGTGATAGTGATAGTGATAGTGATAGTGATAGTGATAGTGATAGTGATAGTGATAGTGATAGTGATAGTGATAGTGATAGTGATAGTGATAGTGATAGTGATAGTGAT
The DNA here is from genome assembly GCA_034093135.1 of Erigeron breviscapus. NCBI lineage: Eukaryota > Viridiplantae > Streptophyta > Magnoliopsida > Asterales > Asteraceae > Erigeron > Erigeron breviscapus. The sequence goes on from CM067168.1 coordinate 34,973,454, forward strand.
AGTGATAGTGATAGTGATAGTGATAGTGCCTCATTACCCACACATAGCTTAGTGATAGTGTAGTGATAGTGATAGTGATAGTGATAGTGATTAGTTTGTATTTTTTTTATATTTTTTATTAACCTCTTTATTTTGAAGTTTTCTATGTATTATGTACATTATGGAAAACAAATTTGTTATATATATTTATATCTTTATATAAGTTATATATATTTATATATATTCTTTATTTTTGGTTAATTCTAGTATTATTATCATAAGTTATATATATTTATATATATTCTTTATTTTTGGTTAATTCTAGTATTATTATCATAAGTTATATATATTTATATCTGAACTTTTTTAATTTTTCCATAGGTCTTACTGACTTTGATAATCGACCTAAGAAAGAATTGAAGTTTTCTGACTTCTCTCCTGTGTTGCATTTACCACGGTGCATGTACTCGGCAATCTTGCAGGCACATGGTAGCCCACAACTATACCGAACCTTGCACCCGCACTTTTTCACATGTTTTTTCAGTTGTTTGTCTAAGCGAACGATTTCATCAACCATGATGTCCAAAGCTTTATGTGAAACCGTTCCCAGCAGGGCCTTCATACAGTTGTAATTATGTTTACCCAACCGGGTTCCCTTGCTATACCCCAGTTGGCCCCTTATTTCAGTATCTTGACCGATAATGACAGAATCAACACATTGCAGGATTCTAGTAAATGTACATTTCCCCTTCAGCTCTTCCTTCAGATGGTGGTGCTCAGCCTCGACTCTGTTTGTGGTGTGGTTCTGATAGTTGAGATGTTCATCGACCCAACATGACACAAACTGCTCTCGGTATGGGGACAACCAATTATCGTTGAGGTACTTGTAGACACCTGGATAAGCTCCCAATTTTTTCTTTAACTCCTTCTCGTATGATTTAAACTCGTCAAGAGTCCGAGATTCATAGACTCTTTTCCACCACACGTTAAGCCTTTCAATGTTAACATCTTTCTTCACCCGCAATGCCGGTTCACAGTGTTTGGTTATGTTTTGCCATATGTGGTACCTACACAACAGGTGTTTCGCTTGCGGCATAACAACCTTCAATGCTCTCATCAGGGCCAGCTCCCTGTCAGTTAAAACCACACGAACGGTAAAGCCTTCAACAAGGGTGGACTTCAGACATTGTAACACCCATTTATAATTCGCCTCCTGCTCGTTTACGATAAAAGCATATGCTAAACTGAAGGTCCGGCTCGTTGAAGTGACGCTGACAATCTCAACAAGCGGCATGTTGTACACGTTGGTTTTGTACGTGGAGTCTATTTCAATAACCCAGGGAAATGCGCGCCATAGGGTCATTGATGTTGGATGCATGAAAAAGAGATTCTCCAACCGTCCATTTTTACTATTTGTAGTAAACTGGTAAAAGTAGTTTTTCTCTTGCAGCAGTGAGAACATAACCTGCGACAGGTGAACAAGATATAGTAAATAAGTTACTTCCAACAACGGAGTACGTAATCACTAATATGATGTTTGTACCTGCATTGGAGTATGTCCTGCATGGCCCGCCCTCCGTCTCGATTTCAGAAAGTTGGTAATGTCTCCTCTTCGAGTCAGGTTTCCTGGAAATTCATTTTTCAGGTTAACCAGGATCTGGCGTGGGAACATACCGCGATCCGATAGGTTTCCCACATATTGCTTTTCTTCTTCCGTCATCCGTCTCGCGTATGCATTCCCCTGCAGATCGGTAGCTGGATCATGATTGTGTTTCCAGTCCTTGACAGTTACCCTCCAACCACCATCATACCCGGGGCGGCCTTCCAAAGTAAAGGGACACCCTATCTTGTTGGACCGTTTGGGTGGCTCAGTTAACCTTTTATCGCGTGGTCCACCGTGGTGACATATTAGTGTCACCTTATTGACCACCTTTATCGAATTTTTGTTCGACCGCCGTGTGACTAAAACATAACCCAACTCCAGTGCTGTTCTTTTGGCCCACTCCGTCAATTCTTCGACGGAAGCGAACACCTCCTCGGTTTCTAAGTCTCTAGGTTCGCAGTCAAATTGACCGTCTGCATCAGGTGACTCAAACTCATCATCGGGCACTTCAATACGTACGTTTTCTGGGTCTGCCCAAATATCCTCAAAACTATCCATCTTAAACAATTCAAGTAAACAAGTAAACATCTAGTTCATTAACTATTGATGATATCCATACTATATATATATCTATATTCATAATATATTTATATATGTATCGTCCGAAATATACCTGTGCGAGCAGCTTTGAAAACAATAGTGTGAAAGAAAAATATATGCAGTTTGAAATCCAAAGTGCAAAAGAAGGGTAGCCTGTAGTTTAAAACCGAAATAGAGAATATATATACCAAATTATATGATCGTGGTAAACCTCCAAAATTCGCCGAGGTGCCACGTGGTGCCACGTGGCTCGTATTAGCGGCGACGTCGCCGCTAATACTTGCGACGTGGCAACTCGGGGACGGCGTCAGTCATGGTTCCACGCTTGTTCCCGAGGTGCCATGTGGCACCTCGGGAACAAGCGTAGTCAGTCATGGTTCCAAAGTTTGTCGGGGCCCCACCATTAGCGGCGACGTCGCCGCTAATACCCTGGTGGGGTTGCCCTGTTCCTGGTGGGGATACCCTGTGCCTTTAAAAAATAGCATTAACTATTTGTTATTATTGTTACATCATTATGTATTTACAAAAACAATAATGTTGTCTTTATGATAAGATAGAAGTAAACCCCCTTATTAGATAAAAGTCCAACCATAAATACAAATTACAAAGGGAGAATCTCATATATCCCCCTCCTAAACTTCAAAATAACATATTTACCCACTTAAACAACTTAATATCATATTTACCCAAGCCAAACCTTAAAATTCTCAAATTTACCCATTTCATAAATAAAAACTCAATTGAAAACTAAATTCTCATTTTATCCCTAATAATTAGAAAGGTCAAACAATTATTTTATTTTTTTAGCACTATATAAAAAGATTATGAAAGAAATTGCATCCTGTTATACATAGCTTTGCCAATATCAACGAATACATTGATCTCAGACTCAAATTGGGTTATTGATTTGTAAGACTTTAAAATCATTTTAAATATTCTTGTACATGTAACGCTTTTATGTTGTCTTCTACTAAACTATATATTTTTTTTTATTATTATTTGAGTATATAAAAAAACATGATGGATATATTAGCCAAAATTCTACACACAAACTATGTAAAATGTCTATTCTACATAAAATAGACTATAGGTCCTGATTTTAACAAACTGCTTTGTATAATTTCTTTAAAGCAACGAAATAAGTATGGTTAATTTATATAGTCACGAGAAAAAGAAAAAAAAATTGATCGCTCTAAATTGTATAATAATTGTTGATAATTAAGTTAATCTATGGTTAATAGTAATTTATATGAATTTTTTTAATGAAATGGGTAAATTTGAGAGTTTTAAGGTTTAACTTGGGTAAATATGATATTAAGTTGTTTAACTGGGTATATATGTTATTTTAAGAGTTAATTTCAAAAATCGTCCTTGTGGTTTTACCAAAAAATCACGTTTCATTCTTTAAACTTCAAAATGACACTGGTAGTCCTTTATACGCGGATAATGGTCACGTTTCGTCCTTTAGTCGACCATATAAAGGACGAAACGTGTCCATCATCCGTTAGATTAAAGGACGAAACGTGACCATCACCCGTTAGATTAAAGGACGAAACATGACCATTATCCGTGTATAAAGGACTACGAGTGTCATTTTGAAGTTTAAAGGATGAAACGTGATTTTTTGGTAAAACCACAAGGACGATTTGTGAAATTAACTCTTATTTTAATGTTTAGGAAGGGGATATATGAGATTTCCCCAGTTACAAATGCAACTAAAGATGATCCGTTAATGGCGTTGAAACTTCGAATAACAGTATAACTATGGGCCCGAAAACACCTCAAGTTTGCCGTCAGAATGATCTTGTAACCAATAAGGGCATGACACGTTAGAGTTATTAAAAGGCGAAATGTATTTATTAGGGTGGCACGGCGTGGGGGCAAGTTGGTCATTAGAGGAAGGGGACCTACCTTTATAAGCAAGTTTGTTTGTATTTCACTATTTTGTAAAGTAAAGAATCCTCAAGTCTACATAGTTTGAAAGCTAAAAAGCTTTATGTGCTAAACCAAACATATATTGAGTGGATACAAGATATTTTTATTATTCATTTCTAAAATTCAACATTAACATTCTTTTATCAAATATTTAACCTTATAAAAAAGTTTATATATGCGCTAATGCGCATGAAAATAAATAAATATAGGAAGCGGCTATCTACACACATCAATTGTTCCCAGAAAACACATCCGAAACGCCCCGTTTTATGTAAAACGCCACGTTTATCGTCCCGTTTTATGTAAAACGCCGCGTTTGGCCGGTGTGTAGATAGTAAAAGCTATAAGGATAATTACACGTTGTCTGACACACATGTCAGTCATTCCCCCGTTTTAGGTACCGTTTAACCTAATACGTAGCGTTTTATGTAAAACGGTACCTAAAATGGGGGAATGACTGACATGTGTGTCAGACCACGTGTAATTCTCCTTATAGCTTTTACTATCTACACACCGGCCAAACGCGGCGTTTTATATAAAACGGGGCGATAAACGCGGCGTTTTACATAAAACGGGGCGTTTCAGATGTGTTTTTATGAACAGTTGACGGTGTATCTATAGTAGCACTCTATAATATATCTAATGTAATACATATATATATATTATATATAACTTTAGATATTTATCCATACATATGTATTATGTTTAATCATATTATTGATATATATATATATATATATATATATATATATATATATATATATATATATATATATATATATATATATATATATATATATATATATATATATATATATATATATATATATATATATATATATATATATATATATATATATATATATATATATATATATATATATATATATATATATATATATATATATATATATATATATATATATATATATATATATATATATATATATATATATATATATATATATATATATATATATATATATATATATATATATATATATATATATATATATATATATATATATATATATATATATATATATATATATATATATATATATATATATATATATATATATATATATATATATATATATATATATATATATATATATATATATATATATATATATATATATATATATATATATATATATATATATATATATATATATATATATATATATATATATATATATATATATATATATATATATATATATATATATATATATATATATATATATATATATATATATATATATATATATATATATATATATATATATATATATATATATATATATATATATATATATATATATATATATATATATATATATATATATATATATATATATATATATATATATATATATATATATATATATATATATATATATATATATATATATATATATATATATATATATATATATATATATATATATATATATATATATATATATATATATATATATATATATATATATATATATATATATATATATATATATATATATATATATATATATATATATATATATATATATATATATATATATATATATATATATATATATATATATATATATATATATATATATATATATATATATATATATATATATATATATATATATATATATATATATATATATATATATATATATATATATATATATATATATATATATATATATATATATATATATATATATATATATATATATATATATATATATATATATATATATATATATATATATATATATATATATATATATATATATATATATATATATATATATATATATATATATATATATATATATATATATATATATATATATATATATATATATATATATATATATATATATATATATATATATATATATATATATATATATATATATATATATATATATATATATATATATATATATATATATATATATATATATATATATATATATATATATATATATATATATATATATATATATATATATATATATATATATATATATATATATATATATATATATATATATATATATATATATATATATATATATATATATATATATATATATATATATATATATATATATATATATATATATATATATATATATATATATATATATATATATATATATATATATATATATATATATATATATATATATATATATATATATATATATATATATATATATATATATATATATATATATATATATATATATATATATATATATATATATATATATATATATATATATATATATATATATATATATATATATATATATATATATATATATATATATATATATATATATATATATATATATATATATATATATATATATATATATATATATATATATATATATATATATATATATATATATATATATATATATATATATATATATATATATATATATATATATATATATATATATATATATATATATATATATATATATATATATATATATATATATATATATATATATGAACCCTTATTTTTTATATATATATATATCTGCTCTCTATCTCTCATATATATTATCTATCAAATCTCTTTTTTATCATGGTATCAGAGCCATCGTTCAATATTATCTCGATTCAAACTTGGGTTTGTATCGATTGATTATTCCGCACCTTTTTTTTTTTTTTTTTTTTTTTTTTTTTTTTTTTTTTTTTTTTTTTTTTTTTTTTTTTTTTTTTTTTTTTTTTTTATTCTTCACGATAATTTTTTTTTTTTTTTTTTTTTTTTTTTTTTTTTTTTTTTTTTTTTTTTTTTTTTTTTTTTTTTTTTTTTTTTTTTTTTTTTTTTTTTTTTTTTTTTTTTTTTTTTTTTTTTTTTTTTTTTTTTTTTTTTTTTTTTTTTTTTTTTTTTTTTTTTTTTTTTTTTTTTTTTTTTTTTTTTTTTTTTTTTTTTTTTTTTTTTTTTTTTTTTTTTTTTTTTTTTTTTTTTTTTTTTTTTTTTTTTTTTTTTTTTTTTTTTTTTTTTTTTTTTTTTTTTTTTTTTTTTTTTTTTTTTTTTTTTTTTTTTTTTTTTTTTTTTTTTTTTTTTTTTTTTTTTTTTTTTTTTTTTTTTTTTTTTTTTTTTTTTTTTTTTTTTTTTTTTTTTTTTTTTTTTTTTTTTTTTTTTTTTTTTTTTTTTTTTTTTTTTTTTTTTTTTTTTTTTTTTTTTTTTTTTTTTTTTTTTTTTTTTTTTTTTTTTTTTTTTTTTTTTTTTTTTTTTTTTTTTTTTTTTTTTTTTTTTTTTTTTTTTTTTTTTTTTTTTTTTTTTTTTTTTTTTTTTTTTTTTTTTTTTTTTTTTTTTTTTTTTTTTTTTTTTTTTTTTTTTTTTTTTTTTTTTTTTTTTTTTTTTTTTTTTTTTTTTTTTTTTTTTTTTTTTTTTTTTTTTTTTTTTTTTTTTTTTTTTTTTTTTTTTTTTTTTTTTTTTTTTTTTTTTTTTTTTTTTTTTTTTTTTTTTTTTTTTTTTTTTTTTTTTTTTTTTTTTTTTTTTTTTTTTTTTTTTTTTTTTTTTTTTTTTTTTTTTTTTTTTTTTTTTTTTTTTTTTTTTTTTTTTTTTTTTTTTTTTTTTTTTTTTTTTTTTTTTTTTTTTTTTTTTTTTTTTTTTTTTTTTTTTTTTTTTTTTTTTTTTTTTTTTTTTTTTTTTTTTTTTTTTTTTTTTTTTTTTTTTTTTTTTTTTTTTTTTTTTTTTTTTTTTTTTTTTTTTTTTTTTTTTTTTTTTTTTTTTTTTTTTTTTTTTTTTTTTTTTTTTTTTTTTTTTTTTTTTTTTTTTTTTTTTTTTTTGTTTATTATATCATATTCTCCTTTTTTTTTCTGCTTGTGTGTGGGACTGAAAGAAACTTATGACGAAGTTGATGGGTCCATTACTTTTAATATTCATCATAAAATCAACACTCTAATTCAAAATGGTGCACCCATCTCTGAATATTATCACAAACTTAATTCTTTTTGGAAACAATTTGATGTTATTGCTAAACTTCCTGCTTGTACTTGAAATGCTGCTAAAGAAATACATGAACATCACCAGTTACTTAAGCTTATGCAATTTTTAATGGGGCTTGATGATGTGTATCTTCCTATTAGAAGCAATATTTTGACCAGAGACCCTCTCCCCACTGTGAAAGCTGCCTTTGCTCTTATTTCTAGAAAAGAGTCTCATAGAGGCATTTCTTCCTCTGAAACTGTTTCTAAAACCCAACATACTGCTTTCATTGCTAAGTCTTTTGAGAATGGGAGAAAACCTTTTAATAACAGAATGACTAATAACAACAAGAAGTTTGAAAATAGAAACTTTGATCAAAACAGAAATTATGAAAATAGAAGAAACACATCTGTTCAATGTTCTGGTTGTCATAAGTTTGGTCATACTCTTGAAAGGTGTTTTGAAGTGGTTGGGTATCCTCCTGGCTATGGTAGGGATACTCCAGCTAGAAGAAATGTTTCACAGTCCTTTAATAGACCTTTGTCCAGTAATAATGTGATTGCTAGTGATTCTACCACTGGTAATTCTTCTTCTACCTCTAGTTCTGGAACTCAACCTTCTATTACTCTCACTAATGAGCAATATGCTAAGCTTATGAGCCTTCTAAATGACAAACCTTAGTCAGTTCTTCAAAACAAAGGTGCTCATGCCAACATGGCAGGTACTTTCTTTAATTCTAATGTGTTGTTTAACACCAATTTCAATAGATTTTTCTGTTGTAACATGGCTACTAAAACTGTGTTTATGATCCCTGGATGGATCATGGATTCTGGTGCCAACCAGCATATGACTTGTGATGATAAAGATCTTATAAATGTTGAAGATATTTCTGGGCTTGGTCTTCTTGTTGGGCATCCCAATGGTACCCAAGCCAAATCTTTGAAAATTGGTGACCTAAAGCTTACTGATAATATAATGTTGTTTGGTGTCTGTTTGTGCCAGAATACTGTGTTAATTTGTTGTCTGTGCATAGTCTTGCTAGGGATAGCAAACTCTTTATTGGTTTTAATCAAAACAAATGCTATGTTCAGGACTTGAATACAAGGAAAGTGATTGGGAGTGGTAGTGAAAGTGGTGGTTTATATATCTTTCAAAAACATTTTCAAGGTAGAAACATTGTTTCTAATAATGTGAAATTTACTTGCTACTTGTCTAGTCAGTTATGGCACAATAGGCTTGGACACCCTGCAGATCCAGTGATATCCACTCTTAAAGATAGATTAAACTTGGATCTGCACAATACTATCTCCCCTTGTGATGTGACAACTCGTAATTAATTAACATCGGGTTAGTCCTAATCTCAATTAGACGGTCATTTGACGTGGAACTTATTAGACTTTTGGACTTTTGACTTAGTCAAAATAGACGTATCTTGATGACGTAGACTATTAGCTATCTAGACGAATGCCGAGTCTTTAAAAATAACTTTAAATTAATATTTAAAGGTTATGTCTTGAACAAAATAATTAGACTGTCTAGACTTAATATTATAAAGTTCCCTTTGACGAAACTTTATTGGCTTGTCTTGACTAAAATAAGACGAGGGAAAATACCTTTACTTTACATTTTAACCTTTGGGTCAAACGGTATTTAATCGTAGGCATTTTACCGAATTAAGGGTACAAAAATATCACAAAAAGAAGCCACACACACACACACACACACACACACACACACACACACACACACACACACACACACACACACACACACACACACACACACACACACACACACACACACACACACACACACACACACACACACACACACACACACACACACACACACACACACACACACACACACACACACACACACACACACACACACACACACACACACACACACACACACACACACACACACACACACACACACACACACACACACACACACACACACACACACACACACACACACACACACACACACACACACACACACACACACACACACACACACACACACACACACACACACACACACACACACACACACACACACACACACACACACACACACACACACACACACACACACACACACACACACACACACACACACACACACACACACACACACACACACACACACACACACACACACACACACACACACACACACACACACACACACACACACACACACACACACACACACACACACACACACACACACACACACACACACACACACACACACACACACACACACACACACACACACACACACACACACACACACACACACACACACACACACACACACACACACACACACACACACACACACACACACACACACACACACACACACACACACACACACACACACACACACACACACACACACACACACACACACACACACACACACACACACACACACACACACACACACACACACACACACACACACACACACACACACACACACACACACACACACACACACACACACACACACACACACACACACACACACACACACACACACACACACACACACACACACACACACACACACACACACACACACACACACACACACACACACACACACACACACACACACACACACACACACACACACACACACACACACACACACACACACACACACACATACACACACACACACACACACACACACACACACACACACACACACACACACACACACACACACACACACACACACACACACACACACACACACACACAACACCCCCCCATCACCCCTTTTCTTAAAACTTCCTGACAAACACACACACACACACACAGAACACACACAAATCACCAAATTACTTTCAAATCCTCCCAATTATCTATCATATCATCATCAAGAATCTGATTTTGTTGGGCAAAAGAAGTAATCATCTATTAGTTTCAAGGGTTTATCATCATCATCACCATCTTCATTTTAGTCAATCTCTTCAAAAACACCATTTTGGTAAGTAACTTTCTTCTTCAAACTTTTGGTTTGATTTAATTTCCATTTCAAGTTTAATTTCAGTATTTCTAAATGAATTAGATAGCCATGGAAATGAAATGAGTTTTGGTTTGGTTAACCTAATTAGGTTTTGACTTAGAATTAGGTTTTGACTTAGAATTAGGTTTTGAGGTCTAAATGTTTGGTTTGGTTAACCTAATTAGGTTTTGACTTAGAATTAGGTTTTGAGGTCTAAATGATTGAAATGGCGAAATGGTATGTTTCCGGGTCTATTGAACATATTTAAACTTGTTATAATGAAAGGAATTGAGTTGAAAAACGGTTTGGCTTGCCTGCATATTTTGCACCTGCTGGTGCTGGCTGCAGAATGAGGCCACTGCGGCGCAGTGAGCTTGGCAATGGCCCACTGCGGCGCAGTGCCATTGTACTGGTCCCTGGTTCGATTTAGCCCACTGCGGCGCAGTGAGCATGGTTCTGGCTCACTGCGGCGCAGTGGATACTCACTGTAAAAGTTTTGCGCATCAATTTTTAAACATTTATAACTTTTAATCCGAAAATCCGAATATGTTTATTTACTTTTGGTTGGTAAAATGAAAGTTTGAAACACATTCTCGGTTATGGCATTCTAGGGTCTATAGCTAAGTAGTGGTACGTAGGATACTTGTCGTCGTGAGATTTGATCCTCACCATTCGTGCTCATATATTATCTTTGTCAGACTTCGGTCTGTACAGTCATATATTATCTTTGTCAGACTTCGGTCTGTACAGTCATATATTATCTTTGTCAGACTTCGGTCTGTACAGTCATATATTATCTTTGTCAGACTTCGGTCTGTACAGTCATATATTATCTTTGTCAGACTTCGGTCTGTACAGTCATATATTATCTTTGTCAGACTTCGGTCTGTACAGTCATATATTATCTTTGTCAGACTTCGGTCTGTACAGTCATATATTATCTTTGTCAGACTTCGGTCTGTACAGTCATATATTATCTTTGTCAGACTTCGGTCTGTACAGTCATATATTATCTTTGTCAGACTTCGGTCTGTACAGTCATATATTATCTTTGTCAGACTTCGGTCTGTACAGTCATATATTATCTTTGTCAGACTTCGGTCTGTACAGTCATATATTATCTTTGTCAGACTTCGGTCTGTACAGTCATATATTATCTTTGTCAGACTTCGGTCTGTACAGTCATATATTATCTTTGTCAGACTTCGGTCTGTACAGTCATATATTATCTTTGTCAGACTTCGGTCTGTACAGTCATATATTATCTTTGTCAGACTTCGGTCTGTACAGTCATATATTATCTTTGTCAGACTTCGGTCTGTACAGTCATATATTATCTTTGTCAGACTTCGGTCTGTACAGTCATATATTATCTTTGTCAGACTTCGGTCTGTACAGTCATATATTATCTTTGTCAGACTTCGGTCTGTACAGTCATATATTATCTTTGTCAGACTTCGGTCTGTACAGTCATATATTATCTTTGTCAGACTTCGGTCTGTACAGTCATATATTATCTTTGTCAGACTTCGGTCTGTACAGTCATATATTATCTTTGTCAGACTTCGGTCTGTACAGTCATATATTATCTTTGTCAGACTTCGGTCTGTACAGTCATATATTATCTTTGTCAGACTTCGGTCTGTACAGTCATATATTATCTTTGTCAGACTTCGGTCTGTACAGTCATATATTATCTTTGTCAGACTTCGGTCTGTACAGTCATATATTATCTTTGTCAGACTTCGGTCTGTACAGTCATATATTATCTTTGTCAGACTTCGGTCTGTACAGTCATATATTATCTTTGTCAGACTTCGGTCTGTACAGTCATATATTATCTTTGTCAGACTTCGGTCTGTACAGTCATATATTATCTTTGTCAGACTTCGGTCTGTACAGTCATATATTATCTTTGTCAGACTTCGGTCTGTACAGTCATATATTATCTTTGTCAGACTTCGGTCTGTACAGTCATATATTATCTTTGTCAGACTTCGGTCTGTACAGTCATATATTATCTTTGTCAGACTTCGGTCTGTACAGTCATATATTATCTTTGTCAGACTTCGGTCTGTACAGTCATATATTATCTTTGTCAGACTTCGGTCTGTACAGTCATATATTATCTTTGTCAGACTTCGGTCTGTACAGTCATATATTATCTTTGTCAGACTTCGGTCTGTACAGTCATATATTATCTTTGTCAGACTTCGGTCTGTACAGTCATATATTATCTTTGTCAGACTTCGGTCTGTACAGTCATATATTATCTTTGTCAGACTTCGGTCTGTACAGTCATATATTATCTTTGTCAGACTTCGGTCTGTACAGTCATATATTATCTTTGTCAGACTTCGGTCTGTACAGTCATATATTATCTTTGTCAGACTTCGGTCTGTACAGTCATATATTATCTTTGTCAGACTTCGGTCTGTACAGTCATATATTATCTTTGTCAGACTTCGGTCTGTACAGTCATATATTATCTTTGTCAGACTTCGGTCTGTACAGTCATATATTATCTTTGTCAGACTTCGGTCTGTACAGTCATATATTATCTTTGTCAGACTTCGGTCTGTACAGTCATATATTATCTTTGTCAGACTTCGGTCTGTACAGTCATATATTATCTTTGTCAGACTTCGGTCTGTACAGTCATATATTATCTTTGTCAGACTTCGGTCTGTACAGTCATATATTATCTTTGTCAGACTTCGGTCTGTACAGTCATATATTATCTTTGTCAGACTTCGGTCTGTACAGTCATATATTATCTTTGTCAGACTTCGGTCTGTACAGTCATATATTATCTTTGTCAGACTTCGGTCTGTACAGTCATATATTATCTTTGTCAGACTTCGGTCTGTACAGTCATATATTATCTTTGTCAGACTTCGGTCTGTACAGTCATATATTATCTTTGTCAGACTTCGGTCTGTACAGTCATATATTATCTTTGTCAGACTTCGGTCTGTACAGTCATATATTATCTTTGTCAGACTTCGGTCTGTACAGTCATATATTATCTTTGTCAGACTTCGGTCTGTACAGTCATATATTATCTTTGTCAGACTTCGGTCTGTACAGTCATGTCTAATAATTACGTGTAATGGTGTTATCACAATGGCGACAAAACTATTGTCAACATACCGTAGGCGTGGTGGGTACGCCAATGGTACACCCTATATATAAGCGTTGAAAGTATGTTGGAAGTAGAAGCCTAAGTGGTTTAGTCTCATTGCCGGATATCGATCTCGGCAGTCCTGTCTTAAATAACTACAACAAAAGACGATTGATCTTTTAGTCAAACACACTGTAAACTCACCAACTATTTCGATAGTTGATCCTCTCAAATTTCATGCTTTTCAGGTGACCATCAGTAAGTCTTGGAATCGTCTTTGGCATTATAGGGCCAATCTTTTGACTTTGGACGTACAATTAGCATCAGACATTGAGGACTATCATGCTTTTGGCTTTAATTGTATTTGACTGTCCAATTTATTGAACTTGTATTCTGTGGGCCCAGTTCCAAATGAGGATGACTTGTATCCGTATTTTGGGGTCCACACTTTGAACGATTGTACTTGTATTGACTTGTATTGGTATAAATGGATGTAATCTCTATTAACCTTCTGATTAGTATGCAATTCTTTGTTAACCCTGTATTTCCGCTACAACGGGGTGTGACAAAAATTGGTATCAGAGACAAGGTTATAGTTAATACCGAGTTTTTCCGCTGGAAAAACTCAATCTATAGCCATTTCGTTTCAAAAGGGAATCTAAGTCTATTTAGGTTTAGGATACTTATTTCAGGAGTTATATTATTTGTCTATAATTAGACCTAACTTGATCAACTACGTCCCGATTATGTAAAATAATATAAGGCTCGAAATAAATATCTTAGATTTTGTATATACGTTATAGTTTGAGCTATATTCACAACATACTGTAGATGTGGTGGGAAGGCTGCGGGTGACCCTATATATAAGCGTTGAAAGTATGTTGGAAGTAGAAGCCTAAGTGGTTTAGTCTCATTGCCGGATATCGATCTCGGCAGTCCTGTCTTAAATAACTACAACAAAAGACGATTGATCTTTTAGTCAAACACACTGTAAACTCACCAACTATTTCGATAGTTGATCCTCTCAAATTTCATGCTTTTCAGGTGACCATCAGTAAGTCTTGGAATCGTCTTTGGCATTATAGGGCCAATCTTTTGACTTTGGACGTACAATTAGCATCAGACATTGAGGACTATCATGCTTTTGGCTTTAATTGTATTTGACTGTCCAATTTATTGAACTTGTATTCTGTGGGCCCAGTTCCAAATGAGGATGACTTGTATCCGTATTTTGGGGTCCACACTTTGAACGATTGTACTTGTATTGACTTGTATTGGTATAAATGGATGTAATCTCTATTAACCTTCTGATTAGTATGCAATTCTTTGTTAACCCTGTATTTCCGCTACAACGGGGTGTGACAAAAATTGGTATCAGAGCCACAGGTTATAGTTAATACCGAGTTTTTCCGCTGGAAAAACTCAATCTATAGCCATTTCGTTTCAAAAGGGAATCTAAGTCTATTTAGGTTTAGGATACTTATTTCAGGAGTTATATTATTTGTCTATAATTAGACCTAACTTGATCAACTACGTCCCGATTATGTAAAATAATATAAGGCTCGAAATAAATATCTTAGATTTTGTATATACGTTATAGTTTGAGCTATATTCACAACATACTGTAGATGTGGTGGGAAGGCTGCGGGTGACCCTATATATAAACATTGAAGGTATGTTAGGAATAGAAACTCAAATCGTATGTGTATGCATAAGGTTTATATACGTGATAGTTTGGATTATATTAACAGCATATTTAAAATGTGGTGGGAAGGCTGCGGGTGACCCTATATATAAGCATTTCAAATATGTTGGTAATAGAAACCCAAACCAAATGTGTGTAATCTAGACGAAGATTTCTTTAAAACTCAAATTGCGTACTGTATCATCCATTTGAGACGTACTGCCTTATCCATTTGACTTATATGGATTCTTTGACTATCTTTTCAGACTAGTCATGTCGGATGGAGTTAGCTCAAATGCTGTTGTACCTTGTACACCTCCAGTTCCTGTCTTGGCAAACTCCATTCCTTATGTTCCTGACTCTTATGAAGAGGAACCAATGGAGGAATCGGGCAATGAATCACGCCCTATCAATCTTATTTCATCTTCCAGTGAATCTGGAGGCGAACATGTGTCTATCCATGTTCAATCATCTGTAACACCGGTATCTCCATATCAGAGGAGGACTACCGAGGGAGCTCATTTGCCTTATGCTCCTAGAGACCCCTATGCTCCTGGTCCTTCTGCACCAGTTCAGGGCAACAGTGGATTTGGTCTTTCATTCTTTCAGGGAGATCCATATGCGGCGAGTCCCTCCAGAGTGCCTGTCTACAATCCAAGTGCTGTTATGCCAGTTGCATCTGCAGCTGATAGGTCGGAATATTATCGCCGACAATTGTCAAGGATGAACAATTCCCTCATCTGTACAAGGGAGAAAATAGAGAATCAAGCTCAGGCGTTGACTGGAGCTTATCATCAGGCGGCGGAGGCGTTGACTGTTGCTAGAGAGGGGAAGGAAACTATTGGGAGGTTGATCTGGATACTGTCGGTTGTGGTGGTTTTGGTGGTGGCTTTGCTGGTCGTTGTTATTTGCAAGATGTAATTTTGTAATAAGTCTTTCCATATTGTAAGCCTAGAACTTTTAACAACTCGTACTTCTGTACTTTGAGTTGTAGTCTATCTTTTTGGTGGATGTATTTCCCACGTGTCTATAAATCGTATTGCTCCGACTATGTAGTCTATCATTGTGGATGAAGTTTCCCACATGTTTTTGGACTGTACATACCAGACTATGTAAAATTTTGAACATCAATGAAATACGATTGTCTTTTGGCTTACTTACTTGTTCAGACTATGTCAACTGCTTATTCTTAGCTCTAGAAATATGATTTTTCATATTTTTCTTGTCTTGTCTAGTACATGAATTCATACAAGTCAGCAATTTGTGACTTGCATTGTACTGTCATCTGTCTTGCAAAGCTACTTTCTATTTAACCTATCAAGGAAATCTCTAAATGACATTTTGTTCATATCTTAGACTTATGGCTCCTAAGACGAAAAGCAAAGTTCAGAAAAAGACTCCAGTCAAGAAAACTGCACCAAAGAGAGTTACTCGATCCACTCCTTTGAATAATGAAGCTGAACAGGAAGAACCTGTGATTCAGCAAGGACCGGAAGCTGCTACTGTCCAGGTGAACACTGGTCCTGGACCTACCCCAAATACTGGCGGGGATAATAATATGGCAGCATTTGTAACACAACAGTTGTTGGCTGCTATGCCTACTTTAGTCGCACAGATTACGGCAAGCCTGAACGCAAATAATAACCATCATGCTGACAATAGTAACAATGTCGAGCCTACTGCTGAACAGGTTATTCCTCGAGTGCATCTGCACGGGACTGACTACAAGACCTTCACTTATTGTAAACCAAAAGAATTTAATGGTACCGAGGGTCCGGTAGGTCTAATCAACTGGCTGGAAAGCATTGAGGCAGTGCTCCATATCAGCCGTTGTGCCGAAGAGCACAAAGTGGAATATGCTTCCGCTCAATTTCAAAAGCACGCACTGTCATGGTGGAACGAGCAGATTAGGACTCGTGGCCGAGAGCCGGCATATAGCATACCTTGGTTGAACTTTAAAAGGATGCTCATGGAAAAGTACTGTCCTCGTGAGGAAGTACAGAAAATGGAAGGCGAATTCTGGAATCATAGTATGATTGGACTAGACAATGAGAAATACACAACTCGTTTTCATGAGTTGGCTAGACTAGTTCCTCGAATGGTAGATACGGAGGAGAAATTGATCGAGAGGTACTGTTATGGCTTGTCACCTGATGTCCGAAGGTTGGTAGCCGCTTTTAATCCTTTGACTCTTCAAGCGGCAGTCAGTGCAACCAACCGGATGGTGATAGACTTGAAAAGAACCCCTGGTTCTTCGGTTGGAACAGAGGGGATCAAGAGAAGAAACGATCAGGCCTCTAGTAGTGGGTTTGGTGACGACGGAAATGGCAAGAGGTTTAAGACTGTTAGAAACTTTGCAGTAGTCACTCAGGACGTCACGAGGTACACTGGTCCAGACCCGAGATGTAACAGGTGTGGTCTCCATCACCGGGGAAATTGTCCTACTTGTAACCGTTGTAAAAGGACAGGACATCTGGCAAAGTTTTGTAAGAACAATGCACCGGCTTCATGTTACGAATGTGGCAGCGAAACCCATATGCGACCCGCTTGTCCACGACTCAATCTAAACCCGAACAACAATGCTATAGTTCCCGTGAGGAACAATGCGAGGGACAATCAAGCTAGGAATCAAGAAGGACAAGGCAGAGGTCGAGTTTTTGCTTTGGAGGCTGCTGATGCATGACGTGGTCCCAAATGTTGTGATAGGTACATTCATACTCAATAAACATTATGTCTTTGTGTTATTCAACTCCGGTGCTAATAAAAGCTTTATATCCTTAGAATTTAAATCTCGAATCAATATAGTAGCTATCCCCATGAAAGAAAATTTTATCGTCGAATATGTGAACGGTCAAAAGTATGTTGCTAGAGATCATCTGGTAAATTGCAATTTAACATTGTCTGGTAAAACCTTTAAGATAGATCTTATTCCCATAGAACTAGGAAGTTTTGACGTGATAGTCGATATAGACTGGTTGTCTAGAGTTCGCGCTGATATTAGTTGTTACGAGAAGGTTGTGAGAATACCTCTACCGAATGACGAAACATTGATAGCGTAAGGAGACAAGTCAGGGAAAGGTCATTGCTTACGCTTCAAGACAGCTCAAAATCCACGAAAGGATAGAGTTTTGGATGATCAAAAAGAGGCCCTACAACCAGGGCGTATCAAGGAAGAAGCATTGTGGAATACTGAATATTTATTTGAAGTGGATGGTGATGGGATCCGACATGTCAAAGACAGGGTGTGGATTCCCAAGTATAATGGACTTAGAGAACTTTTAATGAACGAAAGTCATCGATCTAGGTATTCAATCCATCCTGGCGCTGACAAAATGTACCATGGACTGAAGGACTTTTATTGGTGGCCTGGTATGAAAAGAGATATCGCCACTTATGTCTCGAAGTGTCTAAATTGTTCAATGGTCAAGGCGGAACACCAAAAGCCTTCTGGACTGCTCCAACAACCCCAAATTCCTGACTGGAAATGGGAACAGATTACTATGGACTTCATTACGAAGTTACCTCGAACCCTGAAAGGATACGATACTATTTGGGTCATTGTCGATCGATTGACGAAGTCTGCTCATTTCATTCCAATTCGGGAGAACTGGAAGATAAGGAAATTGTCTCAAATATACATTGAAAGGATTGTATCTCTTCATGGCGTTCCTTTGTCTATTATCTCTGACCGTGATGGTCGTTTCACTTCACAATCATGGCGATATTTTCAAGACGCCCTAGGCACTCAATTGCACCTGAGTACGGCTTACCATCCACAGACTGACGGACAAAGTGAACGTACCATCCAGACTTTAGAGGACATGCTTCGGGCATGTGTCATTGACTTCAAAGGTAGTTGGGATACCTTTTTGCCGTTAGCTGAATTTTCATATAACAACAGCTATCACACTAGCATCAAATGCGCGCCTTATGAGGCTTTATATGGACGAAAGTGTAGATCTCCTGTCTGTTGGCTTGATGCTGGAGAACGTCGTTTATTTAAATATGGACTAGTTCAGAAGACTACTGATCAAATTGTCGAAATTAGGGCACGGCTGAAGGCGGCTCAAGATCGTCAAAAGAGCTATGCCGACCGTAGACGGAAACCACTTGAGTTTCAAGTGGGAGACAAAGTCATGTTGAAAGTGTCACCTTGGAAAGGCACTGCACGTTTTGGCGTACGAGGGAAACTTAGTCCTCGTTATATCGGACCATTCGAAATTGTTCAAAGAATTGGTTCCGTGGCTTACAAGCTCGATTTACCTAAGGAGCTAGAACACGTTCATCACACATTTCACATTTCGAATCTTAAGAAATGTCTGACTGATGAGACTTTAGTCGTACCTGTCGAAGAGCTGCAAGTGACTGACTCTCTTCAATTCGTTGAAGAACCTGTTGAAATTTTAGACCAACAGCTCAAACAACTTAGACGTAGTCGTATCAAATTGGTCAAAGTTCGTTGGAACTCAAAACATGGTCCCGACTTGACTTGGGAACGTGAAGACTTTATGAGGAATCTTTGTCAGACTTCGGTCTGTACAGTCATATATTATCTTTGTCAGACTTCGGTCTGTACAGTCATATATTATCTTTGTCAGACTTCGGTCTGTACAGTCATATATTATCTTTGTCAGACTTCGGTCTGTACAGTCATATATTATCTTTGTCAGACTTCGGTCTGTACAGTCATATATTATCTTTGTCAGACTTCGGTCTGTACAGTCATATATTATCTTTGTCAGACTTCGGTCTGTACAGTCATATATTATCTTTGTCAGACTTCGGTCTGTACAGTCATATATTATCTTTGTCAGACTTCGGTCTGTACAGTCATATATTATCTTTGTCAGACTTCGGTCTGTACAGTCATATATTATCTTTGTCAGACTTCGGTCTGTACAGTCATATATTATCTTTGTCAGACTTCGGTCTGTACAGTCATATATTATCTTTGTCAGACTTCGGTCTGTACAGTCATATATTATCTTTGTCAGACTTCGGTCTGTACAGTCATATATTATCTTTGTCAGACTTCGGTCTGTACAGTCATATATTATCTTTGTCAGACTTCGGTCTGTACAGTCATATATTATCTTTGTCAGACTTCGGTCTGTACAGTCATATATTATCTTTGTCAGACTTCGGTCTGTACAGTCATATATTATCTTTGTCAGACTTCGGTCTGTACAGTCATATATTATCTTTGTCAGACTTCGGTCTGTACAGTCATATATTATCTTTGTCAGACTTCGGTCTGTACAGTCATATATTATCTTTGTCAGACTTCGGTCTGTACAGTCATATATTATCTTTGTCAGACTTCGGTCTGTACAGTCATATATTATCTTTGTCAGACTTCGGTCTGTACAGTCATATATTATCTTTGTCAGACTTCGGTCTGTACAGTCATATATTATCTTTGTCAGACTTCGGTCTGTACAGTCATATATTATCTTTGTCAGACTTCGGTCTGTACAGTCATATATTATCTTTGTCAGACTTCGGTCTGTACAGTCATATATTATCTTTGTCAGACTTCGGTCTGTACAGTCATATATTATCTTTGTCAGACTTCGGTCTGTACAGTCATATATTATCTTTGTCAGACTTCGGTCTGTACAGTCATATATTATCTTTGTCAGACTTCGGTCTGTACAGTCATATATTATCTTTGTCAGACTTCGGTCTGTACAGTCATATATTATCTTTGTCAGACTTCGGTCTGTACAGTCATATATTATCTTTGTCAGACTTCGGTCTGTACAGTCATATATTATCTTTGTCAGACTTCGGTCTGTACAGTCATATATTATCTTTGTCAGACTTCGGTCTGTACAGTCATATATTATCTTTGTCAGACTTCGGTCTGTACAGTCATATATTATCTTTGTCAGACTTCGGTCTGTACAGTCATATATTATCTTTGTCAGACTTCGGTCTGTACAGTCATATATTATCTTTGTCAGACTTCGGTCTGTACAGTCATATATTATCTTTGTCAGACTTCGGTCTGTACAGTCATATATTATCTTTGTCAGACTTCGGTCTGTACAGTCATATATTATCTTTGTCAGACTTCGGTCTGTACAGTCATATATTATCTTTGTCAGACTTCGGTCTGTACAGTCATATATTATCTTTGTCAGACTTCGGTCTGTACAGTCATATATTATCTTTGTCAGACTTCGGTCTGTACAGTCATATATTATCTTTGTCAGACTTCGGTCTGTACAGTCATATATTATCTTTGTCAGACTTCGGTCTGTACAGTCATATATTATCTTTGTCAGACTTCGGTCTGTACAGTCATATATTATCTTTGTCAGACTTCGGTCTGTACAGTCATATATTATCTTTGTCAGACTTCGGTCTGTACAGTCATATATTATCTTTGTCAGACTTCGGTCTGTACAGTCATATATTATCTTTGTCAGACTTCGGTCTGTACAGTCATATATTATCTTTGTCAGACTTCGGTCTGTACAGTCATATATTATCTTTGTCAGACTTCGGTCTGTACAGTCATATATTATCTTTGTCAGACTTCGGTCTGTACAGTCATATATTATCTTTGTCAGACTTCGGTCTGTACAGTCATATATTATCTTTGTCAGACTTCGGTCTGTACAGTCATATATTATCTTTGTCAGACTTCGGTCTGTACAGTCATATATTATCTTTGTCAGACTTCGGTCTGTACAGTCATATATTATCTTTGTCAGACTTCGGTCTGTACAGTCATATATTATCTTTGTCAGACTTCGGTCTGTACAGTCATATATTATCTTTGTCAGACTTCGGTCTGTACAGTCATATATTATCTTTGTCAGACTTCGGTCTGTACAGTCATATATTATCTTTGTCAGACTTCGGTCTGTACAGTCATATATTATCTTTGTCAGACTTCGGTCTGTACAGTCATATATTATCTTTGTCAGACTTCGGTCTGTACAGTCATATATTATCTTTGTCAGACTTCGGTCTGTACAGTCATATATTATCTTTGTCAGACTTCGGTCTGTACAGTCATATATTATCTTTGTCAGACTTCGGTCTGTACAGTCATATATTATCTTTGTCAGACTTCGGTCTGTACAGTCATATATTATCTTTGTCAGACTTCGGTCTGTACAGTCATATATTATCTTTGTCAGACTTCGGTCTGTACAGTCATATATTATCTTTGTCAGACTTCGGTCTGTACAGTCATATATTATCTTTGTCAGACTTCGGTCTGTACAGTCATATATTATCTTTGTCAGACTTCGGTCTGTACAGTCATATATTATCTTTGTCAGACTTCGGTCTGTACAGTCATATATTATCTTTGTCAGACTTCGGTCTGTACAGTCATATATTATCTTTGTCAGACTTCGGTCTGTACAGTCATATATTATCTTTGTCAGACTTCGGTCTGTACAGTCATATATTATCTTTGTCAGACTTCGGTCTGTACAGTCATATATTATCTTTGTCAGACTTCGGTCTGTACAGTCATATATTATCTTTGTCAGACTTCGGTCTGTACAGTCATATATTATCTTTGTCAGACTTCGGTCTGTACAGTCATATATTATCTTTGTCAGACTTCGGTCTGTACAGTCATATATTATCTTTGTCAGACTTCGGTCTGTACAGTCATATATTATCTTTGTCAGACTTCGGTCTGTACAGTCTTAATATCTTTGTCGGACTTCGGTCTGTACAGTCATATATATTTGTCGGACTTCGGTCTGTACAGTCATGTCTAATAATTACGTGTAATGGTGTTATCACAATGGCGACAAAAACTATTGTCAACATACCGTAGGCGTGGTGGGTACGCCAATGGTACACCCTATATATAAGCGTTGAAAGTATGTTGGAAGTAGAAGCCTAAGTGGTTTAGTCTCATTGCCGGATATCGATCTCGGCAGTCCTGTCTTAAATAACTACAACAAAAGACGATTGATCTTTTAGTCAAACACACTGTAAACTCACCAACTATTTCGATAGTTGATCCTCTCAAATTTCATGCTTTTCAGGTGACCATCAGTAAGTCTTGGAATCGTCTTTGGCATTATAGGGCCAATCTTTTGACTTTGGACGTACAATTAGCATCAGACATTGAGGACTATCATGCTTTTGGCTTTAATTGTATTTGACTGTCCAATTTATTGAACTTGTATTCTGTGGGCCCAGTTCCAAATGAGGATGACTTGTATCCGTATTTTGGGGTCCACACTTTGAACGATTGTACTTGTATTGACTTGTATTGGTATAAATGGATGTAATCTCTATTAACCTTCTGATTAGTATGCAATTCTTTGTTAACCCTGTATTTCCGCTACAACGGGGTGTGACATGTGAGACTTGCCATAAAGCCAAACAAACCAGGGAACCCTTCCCTGTTAGTATGCACAAAAGTCACAGTTTGGGTGAACTTGTGCATCTTGATCTCTGGGGTCCTTACAAGGTCCAAAGCAGAGAAGGCTATAAATACTTTCTCACTATTGTTGATGATTATAGTAGAGCTGTTTGTGTTTTCCTGCTCAAAAGCAAAGATGAAACCTTTGAAAATGTCACCTATTTCCACTCTTTATTGAAAAATCAGTTTAATAAATCTGTCAAAATATTCAGAAGTGACAATGGAAGTGAATTTGTCAATCATAAGTTTAACTCTTTTGTTCAACAACATGGGATTGTTCATCAGACCTCTTGTGCCTATTCTCCTCAACAAAATGGGGTTGTTGAGAGGAAACATAGGCACTTGCTTAATGTTGCAAGAGCCCTTATGTTTCAGGGAGGGTTACCCACTTATTTTTGGGCTGACTGTATTCTTACTGCCACTTATTTGATTAACAGGTTACCATCCTATGTTCTCTCTAGAAGATCTCCCTATGAGTTAATTTTTAAAAGTCCCCCTAGTTTGTCCCATTTAAGAGTATTTGGATGTCTTTGTTTTTCCACTGTTTTAAACAATAATGACAAGTTTTCTAGTAGATCAAATAAATGCATTCTCATAGGCTACTCAAATGAGAAAAAAGGTTATAAACTTTACAATCTTGATAATAAAACTATCTTATACTCAAGAGATGTTAGATTCTATGAGAATGTCTTTCCTTTCCTTATGAAAAATAAAGTTCAACTTGATTCTCCACAAGAGAATCACTTGACCTCTCTTGACACTGTTTTTATTGAGAATAATCATCCAGATACCTTCTTGTCCAATGATGAAAGGGGGGATTATCAAACAGAAGGTGATGGTAGTAATGGCAATCCCTCTGGTAGCAATCCACTGCTGCTAGGGATAACCAAGATTCTGCAACACATTTTGATGATATTGACCACTCTGAGGACAATTTTGGTAATGATCAACCTATTCTAACTCATGGGGATGATCAGAACACTATGGTTGAACCTAGGAGGTCTAATAGGACCTTTAGAACACCTAGGAAGTTTGAGGATTATGTCCTCAATAGAGAACCAAGCACATTATTGCTAATTTTGTATGTTACTCAAAATTGAATTCTGAAAATGCTTGTTTTGTGTCTAACTTGAATAAATTGATTGAGCCTGCTTCTTATTATGATGCTTGTAAAGATCCCTTGTGGATTGATGCTATGAATTGTGAAATGGAAGCCCTCTATAGGAATGGTACTTGGGAACTCACTGACCTTCCACCTAATAGAGAACCTATTGGATGTAAGTGGATCTATAAAACTAAGTACAAGTCCACTGGTGAAGTGGATAGATATGAATCTAGACTTGTTGCCAAAGGGTACTCCCAAAGGGAGGGTGTAGACTTTGATGAAACCTTTTCCCCTGTGGTGAAAATGGTTACTATTAGATGTCTCATTTCTATAGTTGTGACCAATAAATGGCCCATTTACCAACTTGACATTAATAATGCCTTTCTATATGGTGATCTTGATGAGGATGTTTATATGTTACCACCTCCTGGTTATCTGTCTGATTCTAATGGTAAAGTGTGTAAATTGGTTAAATCTTTGTATGGGCTTAAACAAGCCCCAAGAAAGTGGAATGAAAAGCTGACTTGTGCTTTACTTGAGAATGGCTTTACACAGAGTAAGAGTGATTACTCCCTTTATACTAAAAGCAATGGTAAGATCTTTGTTGCCCTTCTTGTTTATGTTGATGACATAGTCATTACTGGTAATTGCACTAAGGAAATTGAAAAATGCAAAGGTTTTTTTAGTTCTAAGTTTTCTATTAAAGATCTAGGAAAATTAAGATATTTTCTTGGAATTGAAGTAATTGATACCAATGAAGGAATTTGTATGTCTCAAAGGAAGCACTGCCTTGATCTTATTTCTGAATTTGGGCTGCTTGGATGTAAGCCTTCTAATACTCCTATTGATGCTAATCTTATTTTTTCAAAAGATGAGACTGATAAGCCACTGGAAAACATTACGGGTTACCAAAAATTGGTAGGCAAACTAATTTATTTGACCTTGACCAGGCCTGACATTGCCTACTCTGTTCACATCCTTAGCCAATTTATGCATGATCCCTATGAGTCACACCTCAAACTTGCACTAAGAGTTATAAGGTATCTCAAGGGATCACCAGGTAAAGGTGTTCACTTTAAAAGTGACACTCCCCTTATTCTTAAAGCCTTTGTTGACTCTGATTGGGCCAAGAAGACTACTGCCAGAAAGAGTATCTCTGGATATAGTCTCTTTCTTGGTGGTTCTCTAATCTCTTGGAAGAGTAAAAAGCAACCAACTATCTCTAGGTCTAAAGATTTTGAATGATCTGGGATTACATTATGCATGTCCAGTTGAAATAATGTGTGATAGCAAGGCTGCTATACAGATTTCTGCAAATCCAGTCTTCCATGAGAAGACTAAACATTTTGAGATAGACTTGTTTTTTACTAGAGAAAAGGTAATTCTAGGGGTTATTGAAATTGTCAAAGTAACTTCTGAAAACAATGTTGCTGATATTTTCACAAAGGGTTTACCACATGTTCAACACAAGGCTTTATGCAATAAACTTGGGATGTTTGATGTGTTCCATAATTAAGTTGTGGGAGGGTGTTGAAATAACAACTTAATATGGACATTCTCTAACTTAAGTTGGTTTATGCAGGATTTATAAAGATGAGGGACTATTGCTGGATAAAAGGAAAGAAGAGAAGCTGAAGGATGAAGATGTAAAGAGACACAAGTTGGAGGACCATTATGTATTTCTTGCTGCTTATATAATATAGCAACCTAGGACCTAGGGTTGCTAACATTCTCTGTCATATCAAGCCGTTTTCTCTCATTTTGCTGACCGTTGTCATTGTTCTTTCATTTTCTGTATTCGATATGCAAGAGTTTGTTCAAATCTTCCCTTTATGGTATTGTAATGAAACCCTTTTAATTTTTAGATGAATAAATAATATCAGTTAGCCTCTATTTTACATATTTACAATATATAATATATATATATAGGGAAAAGATAAAATGAGTCCAGCTTATTTTGAGTCCAATTTGAGTCCATTGATTTTCTTCCATCTCCTCAAATTCCAACCACCTCCTACCACCACCACCACCATCTCCGACCACCACCATGATTTTCCGGCGACGGCGACCACCGCCACCACGACTTACACATGTGTAAGTTACATGGACCCTTTTTGGACTCAAATTAAGCTGGACTCAATTTATCCCACTCATATATATATATATATATAGGGGAAAGATAATTATAGTACATGCATTAAAAAAAGTACAAAAAGTACATGTGTAAGTTAACTTACTTCCTTCTTCCTTCCATCTCCGACCACCACCACCACCACCATGATCATCTCCGACCACCACCATGATCCTCCGACGACGGCGACCATCTCCGGCGAGACTTACACATGTGTAAGTACAACTTTTTTAGCATTTTAGGTTTAAAATTTCTAGGTTTTTTCCTTCGCGAGACAACCACCACCAGCCACCATCATCTCCGACCACCCCAACCACGGCGCCGACGCCGGCAGCAAGGGCTTCGCCCGTACCGTAGCAAACCGTCACCATCTCTTGGATCGCCGCCCATCAAATCCATACGATTCCCATATGCGTCCCTTGACGGTCAGTTTAGAACGGATAAGGGCCACTGGCCCGTACCGTATCCACCCGAAAACGAACCTGATTCTCGCCGGAAAGTTAACTTACACATGTGTAAGTCTCGTCGGAGGATCATGGTGGTGGTCGGAGATGATCATGGTGGTGGTTGGCGGCGGCAGTCTCGCCGGAGAAGAAGGAAGAAGAAAGAAGTAAGTTAACTTACACATGTACTTTTTGTACTTTTTTTTCCTTGTACTCAAAATAACCCACCCCTATATATATATATAAATATTACCAAATCTCTTTTTCATCACTAAGGGAAAACCTGATGACCTTAACAAAACAAGAAAGTAATAATTATTTTTTTCTTGATAAAATAGTAACTTTAATTTTAAGACAAGAATTGAGTCACTAATCAATTTGGAATAAATGATGGGGTAAATAACATTATGGTGGTCGATATAGGTGGATCAACAGTACTATAGAACTAGGCGATCGTTTTAGGCCAAAAAATGTAGGGCCTTAATATTTTGTATACAAGATTAATGTTTGGACTTTAAGTAAGTAGCATTATATACTCTTATTGGTCTTTACATCAACATCTCTATCTTTTTATTACTAGTAATTCGATAACATAAGTCGAGCTACCTTTTTTTGTTTACTTTAAATTATATGCTAATGAACTAGGCCCCTAAAACTAATTTCGCTTAAAGCCTCAAAAGACCTTAAGCCGCCACTGGTGGTCGATGATGGTGGTGATCAGATGATGATTTGTCTCTTTATTTATTTCAGACTTTTTTTTTATTGTCGTGAAATTAAAATCACTATTTATTGAGAAAATGGAAATTTAATTACCTTTCTTTCTGGCATTTTGCCCTTTAGTTGTCGTTATGATTTTATGGTTTCATTAATAAAAAATGATGTCGATATGTCCATAGATGTCATGGACAGTATTTTGTTTGTCTTCTGACTATACTTCCTGATCATGAAAAAGAGTTTCGATAGTCAATACTTGTAAAAGTGAGCAAACCAGCTAATTGAATGTAATTAGGTGAATAACCTTATCAAAATGGTTGTTTATATATGTTAATTGTAGAATATGAAAGTGGTTTGAAAGAAAACTGATGTAGATACATATACTATTCGAACCATAACAAGGGACCACATATCCACGTACGTACTGTTAATCTTGTAATTGACATTTTTCTAAAATATGTGTAGCCCACTATACAAGTAGCCATAAAAGCTTAATCTTGGTAACTAATTAAAGCATGCTTATAAACTTGATCATTTTAACACGATACATGATGAGGTCCCTTCTATGGCATATAGTTCAAGTGGATGGTAAAAAATGTTGATTATAAGGTGTATACATGTTTATCCTTCTAGATTGGTGACATTTTTTCAGAAAAGAAGTGCCAAAAATATTTGAATTTTCTTTTGATGAATATTTTGCCTACACATAAAAGTGCATATTGAATTATGCAAAATTGGACCAAAATAGCAACTACATTATTCTACAAGTGTTATTTTTCTTTTCTGCAAAAAAGCTAAAAATGAAGTTGCTTGCAAGTTGCAACTAAAAATCAAATATAACCACCCAAAAAACATGAACAATGGCGCCGGCTTAAAATATAAGTCATAAAAGTTCCACGTGGCTTGTTAGTTGTTACTAATAAGACACTAGTCTTCCGGTCACCCGGCTATAGATTTTTGACAGGACGTCCGGCCTTCATGACACAGATATTGTATAGTATATATACTACCGTATATATGATATTTGTATCATACTTTTTCAGTCGATATAGAAGGAAAAAAGAAGCTTTTTTTAAAAAAGAAATCTATACCCACGAGACTGGACAGCTTGTAGGTAATAGATTAAATATTTGGATTTTTGCAGGAGACTCTTAAGTAGTGTAGTGTAGTGTAGTGCCTTAACTTTTAATTATATAATTTTTATTCCATATTAACTATTAAGTTCATTTGAATGATTGTAAAACCCGTGTATTTGACAAGGTTCTAAAATCTAGTATGTAATATAACAGAATGTAACGTTTTGTGTTAGTTTATAATTTACTAAAATATATTTGGTTGAATCAATCAATTAATTAAGATATTGTTGTACAATGACCATATAAAGTGAACATATGTTCACAAACTTGCTATCTTTGTGTCTTTTTTTCCGCAGATTACATTGCTTTTCTTTAATCTAAAACTTTCATGATTCTTGTGTAGCAAAAAAACATAATGCTAACTTAAAAACACAACTGTTTGAATGTTTGAAGTACAACTAGCTCGATCTATGGCCATTTTAATTAATTAGGCCAGCCACATTATGGTTGTTAATAAAGTCTTGCTTTCAATTTCAATGTGGCTTTTCATTAGTAGTGTTCAAAGTCCAATAGCTGTCCAACTTGTTTGGTGGATCGCAATGTATCACCATATACATGTAATTTTACTGATAGATTAGCTGACTAATTACAACTTTGAGTTTTGGACATTGGCATAATTTGTATTTTTTGTGCAAATATATTTTTTACGAGCATCTATTTTTTCTAAAAGTTAACTGAAGTAACATTAAGAAATTCTTTTCTTGTGAAACTACCTTGTATATGCTTAAAGGGAGCCCTACCACCTAGAAGTTGTCCCATAACCACAAGCAAAAGACAAGGTCGATTTCTGGCGTGTAGCTTAATTAGTTGGTTCTGGAGATGAGAGAATTTGCAAAAGTGTCATGAGTTCTATCTAGAGCAGGCTGTTAAGCAAAATTGATTGAAGTCTCACTTGATTTGGGATTGGGTGGGTTAATAATAAAACTTGATATAGACAGACTAATAGAGAAATATTCAGTAAAATACAGTAACTTGTAATTTTTAACTAAATGCAGACCAAGTAACATGTATCTTTCGAGTTAGGTTGCCTAATCCATGAATTTTAACTAAGTGATGTCAAGAGCATGCTAATAAGAAAATGCACCCACACTACCAAGCGTGCCGGTGGCCATCATGTAATTTCTACTTTCTTTGTTCATTTTGACAGGCCTAACCTTGAAACTTAACTAAGTGATGTCCTTTTTTGTTGATGGTTTTAATAGCTGCCCATGTACTTCCTCTTGTAGTAACTACTAACCATATCCAATACATATAATCTACAAATACTTACATTATGTCTGCTATGAAATTCGAACAAGTGGGCCTAAACCATTTGTCAACTTTGATTTCAGAAAATATGGTTGAACTTTAATTGGAAAGGGTCAATGTATCATAATCAAGCTTTCCACTATCTTTTTTTTAATCTCTCTTTCTTTCTTTCTTGCTGTACTTATCATGAATTTCGCTAAAACTGACCATAATGATATTGAAAGATAGAATATATATCAAGGACTCTATGACTTATACAAGTGATTGTTGCATGAGAGGTCGGAATTAAACAGAAATAATCGTTTGCAGGCTTGATTATGCCATATTTTCTTAAACTGAATCTATAAATGACACTAAAGAACAAAGTCAACATTAATTATTGAAAAACTATAATTCTCTACCGGCTGCGAGTCTCCAAGTGTCCACAAAGAGATGAGTTGAAATATAATCACTTTATATATGTAATCGTTTGGCCCTTTCTAACCATGAATCTACAACATAATTTTATAAACATTTATTACAGATTTGTTTGATTGTCCCTTGCAATAGTCATGTCCATTTCAAAACAAAAAGAGTAATAGAAGCAGGCCTCAAGTTATACAGAAAATGTGCGAGATCAGTGTACTTGGTAGGTGCTAATTATAAACTCGTTTATCAGTTTCATGGTATAACTAAAGTATTCAATATATTAGGCTGCAAAGCTAAGAAACTTAATTTAAACAAATGTTTTCACCCAATCACTGACTGAAGGGAAATAGCTTCCTTAGTATATTGAAAACAACAACTTCAAGTGTGAGATAAATATCATAATGTTTAATAAATAAACTTGTCAGTCTTGATACATATGGAACCGAAAAATAACAACATACAATTAAGAATAAGTAGTCAACCAAAAACAGTTTCCAGCTGATGTATAGACAACAATAGCAAGAGCAAGTACATGTCATTATATTTACAAGTGGATTAGTCTCCTTGTGCCTTCAAATAATTAAAGAGAGTTGGCTTGCTGAAATACTATTCAAGAAAAAGGCTTTTCTTATATAAAAAACTATATATTCAAGAAAAATTGATTGCTAAATTGTAATTGAATGTTGGATATATGTTACACTTGAGCTTCGGCTTTTCTGGTATGTGTGGTGATTCATCGACCTATAGCTTGTGGGTTCAAGTCACATAGGGAACACGTTATCAATATATGTGTCAATTTGTTTATTTACTTCCAATATGCCAGACTTGGTTATGATTTTGTAAAAGTATTTACATAATATTTTTTAAGATTTTGTAAACTGACTTCCAGATATGTACAAGAGAAAACGGGAGAAGTAAATAAGTCTTGTCTTTAGAATGAATTTTTTGGACTTTCGGTGTTTACATTTTCTGTGTTTATTTGGCCTAGCATAAAAAAGATGTACCATCAATCAATTATTTTGCTCCCCTTATTTTGATGTTTCCATGTGGTAGATGTCTACCTGTTCTATTACTGACATCAGGTGCATTTTGTACGATGAGTCATTACAGCTGAAAAATATCGCGTGTTTTTTGATTTATATACCACTCACATAATTAAAAAATACAAATATACAAAATTATCATGGTAGGCTGGTTACAGTCAGTCATGGATGGCAGCCGAACAACCCGATTAGATAGACTGCAAAAAGTATACAGGGGCAGAATGTTTAACTACCACCAGCTGTGAACATTTGCCCAATCCTGATGTACAGCATCCCCGCATATAGATGGGCGACCGATTCAACCAGTCAAGCACAAAGAGGAAAATAACTAGAAGAAATTGGAATACCCCTCGAGGAAAGGTTTGTGATAATTGGCATTCTATTGAGAAGGGACCTCCTAACACATATATCCATTTTGTTCGGTACCCAACACCAATTATTTGACCATCAACAACCTTAGCTTCAAGGAGAGAGCAGTGAAGCCAACTTCTATATCTTACAGTAGCTTCCAAGGCCACCCTTTATCTCTACGCCTTTTTCCATGTGGCAAAAATACCAGACCAACTACAACTATTATTCTCAATAAACAAAACGCAAGTCATTACTTTCTTGTATGAGTACTCTCCGATAACTGAACCTTCAAAAATTAGATAACGCTGCTATAAGAACTTGCATACACTGCCAAGATCTTGCTACTCGTCAACTGGCATATGAAATTTCCCATAAACTAGCACATACTTGATTTTGATGACAAAAATAAACCAAAGTCTGACACTAGTGATCTTTTATTGTTTCTTGGTGTCTCTAACGATCATCACTTTATATGACACTACTTCTGAAACATGTATTACAGATTGTATCTTAGCAAACAACAGAATGATGGTAAGGAAAATCACCAAAATGCATTAGTCAATCATTTTTCATATATACATATTATGCAAATAAGAAAACTGAGCATACTAGGCTTCTTCAGATAATACGGAAAAAGCTTCAATCATCATTTGGCCTATTTTTTGCCTAATTTACTACTATTTTCAGGTCTGGCACTGACTGATTACAACAAATCCACCCCAAAATATTTATCAGGGAACTACTCTGTGAGATACAAGTTTCCCCCTATGAATAAATAGTTTCTAATGCTAATCAGGGGTAAATCTGTAACTGTACAATGAAAAATTGGACATGTTAGTCTCCAGAAAATAACGAGATGGTAGACTAGCAACCACATATTAGTTTGATCTGCTGTTATCATCAGTCGCATCAAAATTCCAGGATTCAACTCCAAATACCTCTTCAATCATACTACATGTCGGCAAGAAATCAGATTTAGATCTCAGACAAGAGAAATGCCCAACATCCCACACCCCTGAATCTAAAGGCTCAAAAATAAATTCGTTGTCGCCGCATGATTGGTTACTGTCAACCTTGACTTTATGCGTGCATGTTGCAGCAACTGTTGTATCAGATGATATGCAAGAGTCGTACTGGAAATCAAAGCCTCCATCAGTTTTCTCAGAAGACTGAGATGTTGAGTCAAAACTACAACTGCTATGCAACTTTCTGGGTTGCAAATCGTTGTAACAATCCTTGATAGAATCAAACTCAGGAATGTTGTCCTGCTCCTCTGACCCGTCACACCCCTGCCACTCATCATCATCACTGTCAATGTTCATTGGATCCCATCTGTTCTGATCTGCCCTTTTACGCAGCACAAAGACATTAAAGTAGTAGCTAACAATTTCTTGATTGGTGCGTGAGGGAAATTTGGCTGCAAGATGATTCCAGAAGTTTTTACCAACGGACACAGGGTTTGAATATACAACCTCATTGAACAAGTCCTCATCCTCTTCATTCCATTTGTCAGCAACCATCTCCCCCATATTATCAAACCCCAGCTCTGCAAATGTTTCGTGTCCAATGCTTTCCTTCAGAATCCCCCTTGCTTCTTTAACGTGTTGTTTAACACATTCAGGAGACCCATGATTTTGGCAGTAACAGTCGGTTCCATTTCTTTGGATAGTGTCATCGTGTAGGGTGGGATCTTCAGGCATTCCAAGGACACAAGACCCCATGAATTTAGGATCAACCTCATCATCATATCCACGCCATTCGGGAATATCAGCTTGATAATCGGGTCCAATTGGTACTTCCTTTAGTGGAGAACGTTCTAAAAGGTAAGAATACGGATCAGAAGCTTGAAATGGTGCCTCTGATCTCAAATCTTCTTCCCTAGTTGTGCAACTGGCCCCTGATGAGGTGGAAAGGCGGCCAGGAAGAGTACTATCAACATCAACTTTTGTAGTGCAGACAGGAAGATCATTTAACTTGCCACTTACATACCCATATTCAACTTCATTAATTGGTTTATGGAAGCAGCCCTCATCTTTATCTATCATAGGATAGTCACTAGTTAAAGATACAGAAAGATAAAACTAATACCAATGTTTGCCACCATCTATACTTATATCACGTAACGATAAAAGTATGTCTTTTGCAATCGAGTGACACATTTTGTTAGACATAAACACATCAAACATAACTACATTGTATTCAAAAGGTTTCAGAATTTACATAATGCCAAAAAAGAGATGAACTCAAAACGAATTTGTTCCCCAACACACCTGACTGATAGTGAACATCATCATTTGTAAACTGCAAACTAGAAACCATATGACAACCATGTTCCAACTTCAAATGCTTGGGAGAAATATCATATTCCTCTTCGCTAAGTTGTCTTTTCTGCACCATGTTTTAACTGCAAGAATAGTGTTCAAAAATGTCAACATACAAGACACGCATTCGAACATAAACATTATCAGCTGATAAATTGAAGCAAGTATCACATTATACTAGTGCTACTTATTAATCGTTAGATATTGCTCATTTAATCGTTAGATTTTTGCACTTTCAAACAACTGAAGAAGGAATCTCCAATAGCTCTGCAATCATGGAAAGCAGACAACTTTGCAAGAAAACTTGATTTTGCTGATAGTGTTGTATGTTAAAAACAGGATACTGAATTGGAAATTTTTTTAAAATATAAGGATTGGGGGCACAACAGTTTTAAAAGTGTCAATGTAGGCTTCAAATGAGGAAAAAAACAAAAAGTTTTTATACCCCACGTGGCAAGTCAAACCCAAAATAAATAACTTGACTTATTTTTTATAATTAAAATTATTTAATTTCCTCCTAAACATCACGAAAAACATCAATCCAATCGTAAAATCTGGATTATAAATCGTAAAAATTGAGACTGAAATATAAATAAAGATAAATAATTAGTACCTTCTAAGAATACCTGTAACTTTGTAAGTATTTAAAATTAGATCCCCAATTTGAAGAAACCCTAACTCTAGATCCCCAATTTCAAAAATCAACAGAAATCGTAGATTTGATTGAACTTCAGATATAAAATTGAATCAATTAAACAAAAAACTTACTCGATTTTAAAAACCCTAAATCGGTCAAAAAATAGTCAAGATCTAAAAATTAGGGCAAAAAGAAGATTAATTTCATACAAAAACCGATTGATTTAAGCAATAGAATAACAGATCTAATAGATCTGATAAGAAATCATGAACAATTCGAAACCATAATCTAAAAATCAATTTACTTAACCGCAGAATTTAAAAAATAGCTTAACTGGAAGAAGAAAACGTGAATTGAAAGAATATGATGATAATTTGGAGAAATAAAGGTGAATTCGTAACGAATTTTGCAATTAGGGTTTGAATGGAAGGGAATTTAAAATAATTGGGGGCAGGGGAAGCGTGAAAAAGGTGAAGACGAGGTGGGTGATTGTTTGTAGCAAGTGGTCAGCAAATGACTGACGAAATGACTATAAAGGGTATCGAGTTGTGTCTTTGAGTGGGTCTGTGGGTGATTGTTGTTTTGAATATTTGTAGGGGTGTTTCGGTAATTTGGTGAAGGGCAGAAATAACATGTTGTACACTTGTTTTGATTTTTGAATAGTCTATGACAAGTTGACTACGTCTTACCTCACCTTGTCTTTTGTCACTTATTCATATGACGTATATAAAATGATTCTAGTCAAAAATAAAAACAAAAAGAAAAAACAAAGAAAAATATTTTGGGTATTTTTGACAAACTAACTGGTAGTATAGACATCCACCCGATCCGTTCCACTATTGGTGAATATGGATTAGGGGTGAGTATGGGTCGGTTTGGGTAGATTTTTGGCTAAAACCGAAACCCGAACCTATTCATTCGGTTTTTAAAAAACCAAAACCATTGAATTCGGTTTTTGTTCGGTTCGGTTCGGTTTTGATCGGTTTCGGTTTTTGTTTCGTTTTTTTCTTATAAAATTTTTCTTTTTTCTTTTTTATTTATTATGTTATAAATTTAATTTTCACTTGTTAAGAAAACAAAATATCATATAGAAACTAAAATATAGAGATGTTTTTTATTAACTAATTATATTTTTAAGGTGTTAAAATTGATATAACTTTTATAAATTGAATTGATTTTATTGTACGTTTTCATCTAAAACATACAATTTATATAGATTTGTACACTAAAAAGACAAAAAGTTTAAATATATTAACATATTTACAAATTATAAGTAATAAATATAAATGTAATATGATATAAATATAAAATAAATTAAAATATATTTGGTTCGGTTCGGTTCGGTTTTTGATCGGTTTTTTGGCATATGAAACCGAAACCCGAACCGATCCGTTCGGTTTTTAGAAAACAAAAACCAAACCAATGGATTTCGTTCGGTTTTCGGTTTTTTCGGTTTTTTTCGGTTTTTGGTTTTCCGGTTCGGGTTTTGCTCACCCCTAATATGGATGACGTTAAGTGGATGAATAATAGATGACAATGGTAATCCGATCTAATAAACATCCACCCGATCCAATTAAATCTCATAGAGACTTAACAGACACATAATGTTGACTTAACGACTCAAGTCGACTGTTACTTAAAAAGTTCGGGATGTTACACCCAGACACGGGTCGATTCGATCCAATAAACATCCACCCGATCCGTTCCACTCTTGGTGGATATGGATGATGTTAAGTGGATGAATATTGAATGTGGAGCGGATATGGATGTTTAATGGAATGGATATGGATTAGAATTGTTCATCTGTGAATATCATCCATTAACCCGAAATTAACAATTTTATCTGTATATATATTATACTACACATATAAATGTATATTACTACAACATATTTATTGAGGAAAACGATGTTTACTACACATTTCAAGCTGTTGTTTTTGTTGTGAAAATATAATAAAGATATCCGATGGATATCCATTTATTCATCTCATTAATTGGATTTGGATATGGACGGGTAAAAGTTTTAAAATAGCTATTGATATGGTTGATAAAAAAATCAAATAGACGTGGGTATAAATATGAGAACATCTTATCCATATTCAATCCATTGTTATCCTAAATTGCCCTAATAGTCATGAGTTTCGCCCCCCGCTCGAATTTGATAAATCTTGTAAGGGCTTTAAGTCAGGTTATGTTGATGTTGGGTTGTTTATTTTCAGGCGCGTAACACCACCAGGGCAAAAAGGGTAACACCACCAGGGCAAAAAGGGTAACACCACCAGGGACTATTAGCGGCGACGTCGCCGCTAATAGTGAGGGCCCCAACTGACACACCACATAGTTCAACGACCGTTCAAGCGCGTGGACCCCACACTATTAGCGGCGACGTCGCCGCTAATAGTGACTCCTATTTTCCTTTATAAACGCAGCAGATGATCCATCCTCTACAAACCAAAAAAAAAAAAACACCGGCGAGTTGGGAGGCGAACGGCTTTTAGTGGATTGAATGGTGGTTTGTTGGCTGTTGTCGAGCATGAGGAGGAGAAAAAAAGAGCATGGAGTCCATGTATTGGTCTTCAAGGCTTCATCACTTCTTCTAAACCATCATATTTGGTACTCATTTTTTTAGTTTGTGTTTGTGTGGAAATCAGAGGGTTTCATTGAGGAAGATGGAACATTGGAGTTGATAACTATGGGTTGGAAATGAGCTGGTACTTTTGCGTGTGAAAAAGAGCATATATTACAACAAAAGTCAAAAGTAATTTGTGATATGTATCCCTCATACAGTATGAGTTGTCAACTTGTCAATCTATTTGCAGCTTTTCATG
Organism: Erigeron breviscapus; assembly: GCA_034093135.1. NCBI lineage: Eukaryota > Viridiplantae > Streptophyta > Magnoliopsida > Asterales > Asteraceae > Erigeron > Erigeron breviscapus. The sequence continues at coordinate 35,012,148 of CM067168.1, forward strand.
AATTGTACCTAAAATACCTAAAACACTCGTATTAGCGGCGACGTCGCCGCTAATACGTGCCACGTGGCGCGTCGGGAACAGGCGTGGCAGTCATGGTTCCAAAGTTTGTCGGGCCCCACCATTAGCGGCGACGTCGCCGCTAATGCTCTGGTGGGGTTGCCCTATTCCTGGTGGGAATACCCTGTGCCTTATTTTCTAGTAGAAGTAAACTGTCTTATTAGACACAAAAGAACTTTCTCAGAAACCCTTTTTTCTTAGTAAACCTTACAAAAGTAAACCTTACAAAAAAAGGAGATGATATTAGTACTTAATATTTGTATAAATAATTCATGCATAATCTATTTGTACAGTTTGCTATAACACTTATACAATGTGATAAATCCATCAAAATTTATGGTACATTTATCATCTCCTTCAATAGAAGTGCATATCTATTGAACACATGCATACAGGAACTGGACATGTTGCATACATTATACACTGAATTGATGAAATATATTGTGAAGGTGAAAAACGGGTTCCCCTGCATAAACTCAATGTATATGATATGTCATGTAATGTAATGTAATTTACAACAAAATTATATTTTTCTTTTTCACAAATTATTCATATTTACTAATATAATGAGGCCAATCAACATGTTAAACTCCACATTTTTATAAACAATAGAAGCATTTGTAAGCTTGAAAGAAACCAGAGCACCACCGCATGCTTTCTGGTCCTGATCACATGGCAACAGATAAAGGCTCATAGATCAACACCCTCATCAAGGCCTTTAGAACTGATCATCACGTTTGAATCTATTTGCTTGTCGAATTTCTTTTTCCTTCTATCTTCAAACTCTTGAAATCCTTCCATCTGAGAGTCAATGCCATTCGTTTAGAGTTTAGACTATTTAAAAAAATTTCTTACCATTTTTGGTTTTGAATAACGGTGAAAGATGACGACGTCTTCATGGGTCTTCGTTTTTAACAGATATCAAGAGAGTCGAGATGGGAATCAAGAAATGAGAAGTTGAAGTTTACCTGTTGGAACTGATCCATAGATATAGGGTTACCATGCAATGAAATATTCTGTAGTGTCTTGCATTCTTTCAAAAAACTTGGAGGAATCTGTATGCAAATAACAATACTTGCAAATTCAATATTAGAGAGAAACAAAGTGACTTTTGCTAAATTAACAAGGTCATGATCTTGTGGTCAACTTCTTTCGAGAACGTCTTAGTTTTCTATTAACGGTTAATGATTTACAATGAAATTTTACCTGTTTCAGATTGTTATGATCGAAGCACATTGACTTCAGATGGACGAGACTGCACACTGAAGCGGGAAGTTCTTCAATGGAATTTTCTGAGCCAAAAAAGTGAAAAATTAAAGAAAGCAAAATGACCATATGCATAAGGTTCTGCCTCCTTTCACTTTGGCATAAGGGAACAACCGATGAAGTTCAAGTGAAAAAATAATAAGAGTTAATTACAGAAATCGTCCCTGTCGTGGACCTCCACTTTCAACTTTCGTCCCTAAGTTTAATAAATTACAGTTTTAGTCCAAAAAACTTTGCTCCGTCAACACTTTTGGTCCTAGGTATTAACGTCCGTTTAAAAACCCTACATGTGCCAACCACGTGATGGGTATTTTTGTCATTTCCCTTCTCATAACCCAGGTCTAGATCATCATCCTCCAACTAAAGCATCACTTTGTCTAATTTTTTTAAGAAAAAATATAGATCATCATCATCATCATCATCAATATCATCCAACTAAAACATCCGAAACTACTTTTTCTTAAAAATGAAATTTAGATTCAAATCCAATCCAAAAATCAAAATCAAATCTAAAACCAACTAGATCCAAAGAACAACAAATCCCATCCAAAAGTTTTATAATCATATATATTAAACCAAATCTAAATCCAATATAGAAATCACTTTTCTTTATCACTAATTAAACCAAAAAGATCTTATATTCGTAAGAAAAGGATGAAAACCATTTGAAGATCTGAAAATAAAGATGAAAAGATGAAGATCCGAGGGACGGTGCTGGTGGTCAAACACGTCACTAGTCAACGGCGGTCAACAGGGGGTAATAACAATCCAGCCACCATCCATGCCTACATCTGAAACCCTAAAATTCGACCACCACCCATAGCCACCTTTGAAACCATAAGATCTGGACACCACCTACCATCTGAAACCCTAAGATCCGGCTAGCCACCACCCATACCCGCCATCTGAAACCTAGAGATATTGACTGTCGCAGTTCACGATCTTGATCGGTATATTAGAAATCTCGACTTCTGGTGTTTTCCAAATATCAATTTAGTGTATAACACGATGGAAAGCATGTTGTGGTGATGTAACTCAAAGAACAAATTTTATGGACTCAAAGCACGTGGTGATAATGTTTAGTATTTAGTGGTGATGATGATATTCATTTGGTCTTCTGATGATGTAACTATACTAGTGAGTGTTTTGTTTTTTTGGATTAAAAGAGCATATATGTGATAGGTTTTAGATGATGGTGGTGGTTGTTATAAAGGATGTGAAAGATCTGGGAAAGAAAAAGAAGTAGGGTTGTTGAAATGTATTTTTCCCCTTAATTTATTTATTGTAGAGTTAATTACGAAAATACCCATCACGTGGCTGACACGTGATGTGTTTTTAAACAAACGTTATTACCCAGGATCAAAAGTGTTGACGGGGTAAAGTTTTTTGGACTAAAACTGTAATTTATTAAACTTAGGGACGAAAGCTGCAAGTGAAGGTCCACGACAGGGACGATTTCTGTAATTAACTCAAATAATAATAATAAAACAAATAATACCGTTGGCTTGTAGCTCTTCCAAAGAAAAACAGCTCCCTATAGATTCTGGGAGAGACCTTAGCTTATTATGCGACACGTTTAGTAGCAACAACTGCAATAAAAGGGTCAAATGAATCTTACACAAAAAGATTCAATACAAATTAATTACGCTGATACGTGGAAATAACAAAAGTGGGATGTCAAATGATAAGAAAGAGCAATTTTAGAAATACTCTTTGCCTGAACGGATTACATGAAAGATTAATGATAAGAAAGAGCAATTTTAGAAATACTCTTTGCCTGAACGGATTACATGAAAGATTAATATTCAAATAAAGAATCTGCGAGGGAGACACCACTACTTACATTGCGCAAGCTTCCTATGGTTTCTGGCAGGCTGGTTAACATGTTAGCAGAGATGGATAGCCGCTCAAGTCTCACCAATTGGCCAACTAAAGACAAAGAATAATGAAACACCAAAAACCATTAAATAATATTAACAAGAGATAACTAACAGTCTTATCACACAGACTACAGCAGTATATAGTTTTTGAAAATAAACTTACAAAAGCAGAGTATGTTTAATGAAACAAAATCCTTTCACATTCTATGATATAATGAAAGAAAGAACTGAACAAATCGCTTTAATCGACGCTCAAGAGGTCAACCCGCTCTCTGATGATACCCAATCTAAATCTTCTACTTCTTTGATCAATAAAACTCAGCATAATACTATAATGCTCTCAATCCCTATTTTAACAAGTCCAAAGTCCCCCACTAAGAATCCTAACCATTTAATGAAACTGATGTCAATCCTAATACTTATCTAATAAAAAGACCAATAAAAATTATCTTTAATATAAAGGAACAGACTATATCTACATGAGGAAATATACCCATAGTTGAGTATAAAAGGAACTATTTGGCCCTATAGTATTCATACTCGGAAGCGAAGAAAATACCTTCATCGGGCAAGGTGGTAAGTCGATTCCCATCAAGTATGATAAACTTTAGAGACTGGAGTTTTCCCATGTTCATTGGAAGACGCTCAATTGCATTATTTGCCAAAATCTGAAGTCAAGGTACCACCATGTAAGATACGATGCATTCTAAGAAACTACAGATACAATGATGCAGAAGTTTCAGTTTATACCAGTCTCTGCATATTTATTAATTTGCTGATCTCCTCTGGAACATCAACTGCAGTAACCACAAGACATAAATGATGAGTACACATTGAAACTCTAATACATCTCTCAAAAACAATTAATTAAGAAAAACTGAAGTAAACCAAAGCAAAAGTGCAAAACAACAAAACTCTTTCACCATCAAAATGACACATAAGGTGGTAAGGTGTAATTTAAGCTTATGGATTGGGCATTAGGCAAATTTCATAATCTAAACTTAATCATACAGAGTAATCCCGAATTCTATGAAATGAAATGGGGACAATCATTATTAATATTCATTAAAAGTGAACAGTTGTCCCACATCCCACGATAAACCTCCTAAACTACTTAACCGTTCAAAACAAATTCCATTTTGAAATAAGCTTACGAACATGTTTGCTCAACATTTTCTTTGCCTGATTATTTGAAGTAACAACATTTCAGTAACGTGGATTAATATCAACTACTTATTGTTGGAATAACATGGAAAACAAAATGTAGCAAATTAAATGTGTGCCATCCAGATATTAACTGATGTTCCAAAAAAAGAATCATTACCTAATTTGTTTTGTGTTAGATCAAGCGTCCGAACAGATTTATCCAGCTCTAGAACCTCATCTGGAAAGGACTGTTTCACCATCACAACAAATCAATGCAAAAATATAACCAGTTAATTAAGGTTAATTCCGAAAACTTGTGTTCCTAATTGTAACCAGTCAAACTTCAATAAAGAACGACAAGTAAACTGCATATAGAACAAAGATATACTAGAACAATTCGCAATCTTAAACATATTACTTTAGATCCAAACAATAAGTAATAATTGATCCGTGTACCTCAACTTATAGACACCGACAATGATTTTAGCTTTAAATTTAATTTCTGTAGGATTAAGGACAATGCAATGATATCCTAGTCCTTATTTTAAGAATACAGACTTTCTCACCAGAATCAGCATATTTTAGGCATATTGTCTTCGTTACTTCAAACACGTGGCACTCCTATTCAAACTAACAATATCCGTTCAACGAATACAAACAAATCCGAAAGTTTATCCCGTTCCCTTGCGCCTTTCTATAAAAACCTGTGTAACAGTGAATATACAAACAAACTACCGTGTGTCGCATGCATTATTGCAATTTACAATGTTAAGGTGCATCACAAGTGGCTCTGGTTGTATATACTTGTCAAAAGTTTAAACCTTTAGGCACTAGTCAAAACTAACACTACACAAAAACCTGCAATCCCTAAACGACGAACAACGCAAGTCATAGAAACAAAATTCAGGACATTAAAAACTCGTTGTCGAATACTAAAGTTTGACAATTTTATCATTGACGTATATAGTTTAATAATAAGAGGCTCCTAATATTGTTATTTGAATAAAAATAACAGAGCTTTCATTCCAATAACATTGTTAAATAATAATAAAATGAATTAAATTATAAATATCATTTCAGGATATAAACAGAAATGTAAAACCTTTAATCTAGAGTCACGTAAAGCAACAATGCCAGTGGCGCGCCATCTAGAAAGACGGCTGGCTTTGGAATCACCACCGCTCTTGCTTGCAAAGCATCCCATCCTCCACCGCCGCTGTCCAATTAATCGCGACGGCAATGAGCTGAAGTTTGATCCGACGAGATTTAATTCGCCGGCAGGAGGAGGTGAAAAGGAGTTTGAAAAGAAAGAAAGGTGAAAGTTATGTGGATGATGACGAAACTGGCGTAGACTTTTTAGATCGGGTTTGGGTTGGGTTGGGCGCGCCAATATGACGCGATGGATAATATTAACTTGTGAGTTGTGACCCATCTATCAAATTTTATTTATTCACCGAGTCAACAACATACCATAACATACCAGATTAATACCCGGTCGGTGACCGGGTTAAACGAATAGTTATGTATTTACAATCACGAAAGGTGTATTATTTACCTTTGACCTGCGAACCCACCAATCACAATTTTTTCATGTCTAATCCGGGGTGGTTCTTAAGTGTTAGTCGATACGCCAACGCTAAAAATCATTTTTTAGTTAATTTAATTATAATTAATACGACCCATTTGACCGAAAACCAACCAATTTGAAATGTCGACTCACTAACCCGCTTGACCGAGAAATAACCCATTAAACCCACTTGACCCAAAAACAACCATTTAACCAGCAAACCCGTTAACCCTCTCGACCCGACAACCCATATATTAATCAGGTTGTCCCGAGTCGGGTCTAGGTTGAAATTTCTTACTTGAAACTTTTAGTGGCTCATATTTACCAAAACTTGCTAACCCGATCCGGGTTAATCTCATTGACATCACTATAATTTGATTAACTTAATTAGATACTTCAATCCGATGAGCAAATCACTCCAAATAGGCAAGTCATTTTAGATATTCAAGGCAGATGTTTAGTAGCCACCACTTAATTTGTTAAAAACACTATCAACATCATGCAATATAATGAATTTAAATAAAAATATCCTTTAAGAACATGTTGATTACCAATAAGTAAGCTGTGAGTAAAATATCTAAATCAGCAAAACAAAAAGTTAAATTCTAAACTCGATCAGTTTACCCTTTGACCTGTTAACCTACTAATCACAATTTCTTCTTGTCTAATCCAGGGTGGTTGAGTGGTTCTTAAGCTGTCAGGTCGATACGCAAACGCTAAAATCATTTTTTAGTTAATTTAATTATAATTAATACGACCCATTTGACCGAAAACCAACCAATTTGAAATGTCGACTCACTAACCCGCTTGACCGAGAAATAACCCATTAAACCCACTTGACCCAAAAACAACCATTTAACCAGCAAACCCGTTAACCCTCTCGACCCGACAACCCATATATTAATCAGGTTGTCCCGAGTCGGGTCTAGGTTGAAATTTCTTACTTGAAACTTTTAGTGGCTCATATTTACCAAAACTTGCTAACCCGATCCGGGTTAATCTCATTGACATCGCTTTAATTTGATTAACTTAATTAGAACCTTCAATCCGATGAGCAAATCAAATCCAAATAGGCAAGTCATTTTAGATATTCAAGCAAATGTTTAGTAGCCACCACTTAATTTGTTAAAAACACTATCAACATCATGCAATATAATGAATTTAAATAAAAATATCCTGTAAGAACATGTTGATTACCGCTAAGTAAGCTGTCAAGTAAAATGCTGTTCCAAAAAAAAAGCGCTGTCAAATAAAATATCAAATACATATAAATCAACAAAACAAAAGGTTAAATTCTAAACTCGATCAGTAGAGACTAACTTTTCTAAAATCAATTTACGCCACCATAATATAATATTGATAACTATATAACAAAAAAGTTAAATCATCATTATTTATGTAAATATATAATAACTATACAATTATATATAAAACAATGTCTTTTTTAAATCATTCAAAACAAAAAAAATTAAAACGAACAGATATAACTTGTGACATATTGGCTTTCTTCGTAGTGATTAATGCAAATAATATTTATATTAATGGTATAAATATATTATAACATTTGATCCAGTGTAAAATACGGTCAAGTTCTAAAACTACTGCAATTGTATTCCAATAAATTTTAATGTTTATCAAATGTTTATATTAGGTAGGTTTGACTTTTAGTTTCAAAGGTTAAGATTTATTTTGTTTATTATTTTGAATGGCCAAGATCAAAAGTTCTATTGATTTTTTTCTCTAAGCTCTACCAACAATATATATATAATGACGTGTGGTCAACAATATATTTTTGAAAGAAATAAAATCTGGTAAAATAATTATTCTTACACCCAAGAGTGTTAGAATTATAAAATGGTGTTAAATTGTAAATATTCAATAGTGAAAGGAGTATTAGTGATAATAGTGATATTAGTATAAATACTCCTTCCTTTTCAGCCATTTCTTCTAGATGTTGAGAGCGGCACCGAAGACGAAAGGATGTGTCTTCTGTCTATAAAGGATGAAGGCGTACGATGATGAATTAGGGTTTTGTAGGGGCGCGTGTGATTTAATCTGTGGGTTAGAACTTTGGGCTTAGGTTTCAACGTAACTCTTATTTATGGATGGGCTTTCATTTCAAGTATTCTAAGTAACTCTTATTTTTTTGTTTATCAAAAAAAAATAAATAAGAGTTATTAAAATACTTGAAATGAAAGCCCATCCATAAATAAGAGTTACGTTGAAACCTAAGCCCAAAGTTCTAACCCACAGATTAAATCACACGCGCCCCTACAAAACCCTAATTCATCATCGTACGCCTTCATCCTCTATAGACAGAAGACACATCCTTTCGTCTCCGGTGCCGCTCTCAACATCTAGAAGAAAATGGCTGAAAAGGAAGGAGTATTTATACTAATATCACTATTATCACTAATACTCCTTTCACTATTGAATATTTACATTTTAACACCATTTTATAATTCTAACAATCCCCCCTTGGTGTTGAATTGTAAATGATGCATCGTCTTCAGTCTTTAAATAATCATGATGAGCCCATTTGTTGAAAATCTTCAATGTTGAGTGGACATTGAAGCTTTCTCATTGTCTTCAACGTCTTGTATCAACCTTGACTTTGAATCTTCTCAACAATCATATATATTTGACGATGACTCTCTAAATCTTGATCTTCTCTTGCAACTTTGAATACTTAGGGTGCATCTTTGAAATCTTTGTAACTTTTGAGCTTTGACAACTTGAACTTTTGAATGTTGATTTCAACTAGATGTTGCTTGGAGAAGTAATGTGAATCTTTGAGTAGAGTGCGGAAGCTTGGTTTTGACTTTGAATTTCTTGAATTCTTTTGAGATGCGGAAGCTTGGTTATCTTTGAATTCTTTTGGCATTGCGGAAGCTTGGTTTTGGAATACGGAAATATGGTTTGACTATGAAACTTCATTTCTGGATCTAACTTGTCTTTGAAACAACAATCATCTTGGAGCATTTGATCCTTTGATCAATAACTTCTTGCTCCCCCTTAAACAAGCAACTATCTCGGAGAAACTTTAACAAATAAACGAACTGTCTTCAATTTCTTGCTCCCCCTCAAACAAACAATTATTTCGGAGCACTTTTTATCACTTAAGCAATTTATGAGTTCACTCTTGCTCCCCCTCAAACAAACAATTATTTCGGAGCATTTTTATCAACTTAAGCAATTTATGATTCACTCTTGCTCCCCCTCAAACAAACAATTATTTCGGAGCATTTTTATCAACTAAGCAATTATGATTCACTCTTGCTCCCCCTCAAACAAACAATTATTTCGGAGCATTTTTATCATTAAGCAATTTATGATTCACTCTTGCTCCCCCTCAAACAAACAATTATTTCGGAGCATTTTTATCAACTAAGCAATTGATGATTCACTCTTGCTCCCCCTCAAACAAACAATTATTTCGGAGCATTTTTATCAACTAAGCAATTAATTCACTCTTGCTCCCCCTCAAACAAACAATTATTTCGGAGCATTTTTATCAACTAAGCAATTTATGATTCACTCTTGCTCCCCCTCAAACAAACAATTATTTCGGAGCATTTTTATCAACTAAGCAATTATGATTCACTCTTGCTCCCCCTCAAACAAACAATTATTTCGGAGCACTTTTTATCACTTAAGCAATTTATGAGTTCACTCTTGCTCCCCCTTAAATGAACAATCACTTCAAACTATGAACGAACTTAACTATCCAAGTATCAACAAAAGAACAAACTTCATCTAATCTCAAACTTTTCTTATCATCAAACAATGGTCATTTTTCCAATAAATCTTTCAATTATCGACCATGTACTTTCAAACACTAACATCATCTTGAATTTTAACTTCTAAAAACAATCATTCAACTTTCTAAATTCAACTTTCTCGAAACAATATTTCAACTCTCAACATATCACGATAATTATTCACTCCCTTCACCTAAACTAATGAGCTTTCGAACAACTAAACAAAACGATTATCCTCAATCAATCAAATTCTACCTAAAACCTTGAAATTCATCTATCAATCATCTAATCATTTCTCCCCCTTATGATGAATATGTGAAACGTGTTTATTATACAATAACGATTGATAGCATAAACGGTAGATGAAAACAAACAACTTGTAAGCAAATCTACCCAACCCAATTCCCAATGAACCTATTGGTGAACTAAAATTTGAGGTTGCGTTGTTGGAAAAAGATTTTAATATGGTGTTTGTGTTCTTTGTGTTTGTGTGAAGAGAAATGAAATCCGGATAAAAATGATCCGTTAACACAACTAAAAATCAAAAGGATTAATGGTGTGGCCTAAAAATACGATTACTATTTTTAGGACTTCCCATTATCATCGAGAAATGCACAAAGCTTATCTCTAAATGGTTTGGTCTATGGCTTTTCAACCGATAGATTGCTTTAAAGAATGTAATTCATGGTCAGTGTCACAAAGGCATTCGATAACCATGACTTACTATCCTCAAAGACTTTTGGGAAAATAAATCCGAGGTCACATAGACTTCTCGTTAACTCAACAAATTCATAAAATGAAAATGTGAGACCTACGTTCAACGTTGGAAAAGATGTTAGCATTGGTAGGATTTCCATTCGATCATCGTGGAATATCTATAATATGATATTACTACGAATGTTCCGGAAATATCACAAAGATGTGCGATGTCACAAAGACATATAATGACTCGATGTGTCCTAGTCAAAGAATAATATTTCAAGTACGCTCTAGACTCGATAAGTGATCAAATGAAGTCGGGGACCGGAGCAGAGTGTCTCCCTTTTTCAATATCAACATCTGTGAGTCCCTTAAGTTCGAGATGGTTAAACCAGGAAAGTGTAAATACAACAAGTCTAATAATCACTAGAAAAGGACTAGTATTACTTAAATATAAATGCAAGTATATAAATAAAGTAATACATGACTTAAAGCAATAAACAAATAAAGTGGAACATTATGTATTGTTTCATGGGTATTTTATTTATTGATGTATAAACAAAATACAAGGTTGTTGCGGAATCAAGATAATACAATTAAGTATGTATCCTAACAACCTATGAGTTACAAATGATCTATATTTGTCAAATAACTCTTTAGGATCAAGATACTTAAAGTTGTGAAGTATCCCTGTTTAAGATCGAGAGTATTTGGACAAATTCACTTCAATGCAAAATGAATGCTTAAAAAGTATTTATGTCAAGGAAATGACTTCCTATTTATAGGCAACAAAATTCACCAGTGAACTTTGTGCCGTACAAATGTGGTTGCATACATTTAGTGATCCGACAAGAACATTAAATGTATTGGATAAGGAATAAGGATAAAGTCACATCAAGTGCAAGTGTATCCTTTTATCCAACCACCTTAACACACGTATACTTTGGTAAAGAACAAGTGGATTGTTCTTTGGAAAGTGTGTTAAAGGAAAAGTCAATCCTTGATATCAGTGTTCAGACTTGTAGGATCTAGAACACTGACAATCCTCCAGTGAACAGATCTGGTAAGACTTTCCAATGGACTCCGCCATTTGTTAAGTCTTCTTTCTTCAGACTTCAGTCTTTGACTTCAGTCAGAATGTCTTCAGTAGAGTTGATCTGGACTGGGGTGAAGTCCAGTGAGCTCATCTGGAGAATACTCCAGATTTCCTATACAAGTATTTGCTCACTGGTCTTCAATTATTTCTGGACAAATCTTCAGAGGGACTCCAGATTTCCTATACAAGTATTTGCTCACTGGTCTTCAATTATTTCTGGACAAATCTTCAGAGGGACTCCAGATTCCAAGTCTGGAGTAGGTCCAGTAGAACACAATTCTGGTCAGATCTTCAGTGAGGCTCCAGTAGTCGCGTCTGGAGCGAGTCCAGTAAATCTGGACTAAATCTGGACCTAACAAATTCCCCCTATTTGTTTAGAAATAATACAAGTATTTTCAGGCTTATAGATATACAAATTTGTATGCCTGGAAAACACTTGGTCGATTTAAGTCTAAAAAATCTAAGTTACTGGAAAACACTTTATAGATCATGAGTGTTTTCAGTTTCATCTTTTAAGTTCTAACTTAGACTAAATCTGATCATTTACTTATATAAAATTTAAAAATTGCAACTATTATTACTAACATCAACTGGAAAATAGTTACAACTTTCATCAAACGATTAATTACAATAAGTACATGATAAGAGTTTAGGCCCTTCTTTTCGATGTCCTTTCTGGAGCATCTTCAGTAGCCTTTCTCTTTGGAGAAGGAGAGGAAGGTAGTGAATCTGGTGATCTTAAGCCTAATGCAGCTTCCATTTGTTGCTTCCTTCTGAACACCTTTTCAACCCTTTTCAGAAATCCTTTAACATCAGTCGACACATCTGTCTTCCCCTTGAATGTTAAAGCGATTTCCTTCAGTTCACTCACGCCATAAATAAGTGAATCATAGACTTGCTCTTCTTCAGCGTAGAACGAGCGTACATGAACATCATCTAATGCATTTAGGCATTGATGAACTCTGGGATCATCTTTCATCCTTTTATAGACTTCAATGTTAATGCCTAACCTTCCAGCATTGTAGGAGTCCAGAGTTCCCATTGTTGCCATCTCCCTTTGATGGGCCAGCAGTTCATCCTTTTGATTTCTTTGATCTGTCTGGCAGTCAACTTTGGTAAACCAGTAAGTCTCTTCCTGTACTCTATCTCCAGAGCACCAGCATTCTTTCTTATTTTCTTCTGGAGACTTACCAGTTCAGCTTTTCTTTGTCTGATGAGTTCTGGTACACTCACGCCATAAATAAGTGAATCATAGACTTGCTCTTCTTCAGCGTAGAACGAGCGTACATGAACATCATCTAATGCATTTAGGCATTGATGAACTCTGGGATCATCTTTCATCCTTTTATAGACTTCAATGTTAATGCCTAACCTTCCAGCATTGTAGGAGTCCAGAGTTCCCATTGTTGCCATCTCCCTTTGATGGGCCAGCAGTTCATCCTTTTGATTTCTTTGATCTGTCTGGCAGTCAACTTTGGTAAACCAGTAAGTCTCTTCCTGTACTCTATCTCCAGAGCACCAGCATTCTTTCTTATTTTCTTCTGGAGACTTACCAGTTCAGCTTTTCTTTGTCTGATGAGTTCTGGTACACTCACGCCATAAATAAGTGAATCATAGACTTGCTCTTCTTCAGCGTAGAACGAGCGTACATGAACATCATCTAATGCATTTAGGCATTGATGAACTCTGGGATCATCTTTCATCCTTTTATAGACTTCAATGTTAATGCCTAACCTTCCAGCATTGTAGGAGTCCAGAGTTCCCATTGTTGCCATCTCCCTTTGATGGGCCAGCAGTTCATCCTTTTGATTTCTTTGATCTGTCTGGCAGTCAACTTTGGTAAACCAGTAAGTCTCTTCCTGTACTCTATCTCCAGAGCACCAGCATTCTTTCTTATTTTCTTCTGGAGACTTACCAGTTCAGCTTTTCTTTGTCTGATGAGTTCTGGTACACTCACGCCATAAATAAGTGAATCATAGACTTGCTCTTCTTCAGCGTAGAACGAGCGTACATGAACATCATCTAATGCATTTAGGCATTGATGAACTCTGGGATCATCTTTCATCCTTTTATAGACTTCAATGTTAATGCCTAACCTTCCAGCATTGTAGGAGTCCAGAGTTCCCATTGTTGCCATCTCCCTTTGATGGGCCAGCAGTTCATCCTTTTGATTTCTTTGATCTGTCTGGCAGTCAACTTTGGTAAACCAGTAAGTCTCTTCCTGTACTCTATCTCCAGAGCACCAGCATTCTTTCTTATTTTCTTCTGGAGACTTACCAGTTCAGCTTTTCTTTGTCTGATGAGTTCTGGTACACTCACGCCATAAATAAGTGAATCATAGACTTGCTCTTCTTCAGCGTAGAACGAGCGTACATGAACATCATCTAATGCATTTAGGCATTGATGAACTCTGGGATCATCTTTCATCCTTTTATAGACTTCAATGTTAATGCCTAACCTTCCAGCATTGTAGGAGTCCAGAGTTCCCATTGTTGCCATCTCCCTTTGATGGGCCAGCAGTTCATCCTTTTGATTTCTTTTAAAAATTTCAATCATGATGCATTCTTGCTCTAACTTCCTTGAAGTTTCATCATCAACATCTTCAGTTTGTTCTTCCTCTTCACCAGACACAACTTTCTTGAGTGCCTGCACTTCCTTCTGAATATTTTCAACAGCTGAAGGCAAGTGTTGTGGCAACTTCTCATCCAGTAGCTTTTCTATTTGAGGTAACACCCCATCATAAATGCTACGTAGGACAGTCTCAGAAACTTCTTCACATAATTCTTTTAACATGTTGTTTCTGAACTTCCTTGTACATGCATCACTCAGAGTACTAACAACTGCACTCTGGTCCAGTGTGGGCCTACTCTCCAGAGAGCTTACCCTTGTAACCAACTTCTCAACTTCTTCTTTCAGACCTGCCAGTGGTTGTACTAATTCATCTTTCACTGCAGTCTGAACAGAAGTAACCAGTCTTGTTTCCAAACCCTGGACTGCCACTTTAATGTTTTCAGAATTGCGATTTGTGGCCAGTACCAGTTCATCTAATTTCTCAAACACCATCTTCTCATTTCCAGCAAACAAGTTCATTTCTGAAGCTAAGACGATCTTCAACCAAGATCGTTCATTTCCTAGAAACCTAAGACGATCTTCAACCAAGATCGTCTCATTTCCTAGAAATCTAAGACGATCTTCAACCAAGATCGTTTCATTTCCTAGAAACCTAAGACGATCTTCAACCAAGATCGTCTCATTTCCTAGAAACCTAAGACGATCTTCACCAAGATCGTTTCATTTCTTCGAAACCTAAGACGATCTTCAACCAAGATCGTCTCATTTCCTAGAAACCTAAGACGATCTTCACCAAGATCGTTTCATTTCTTCGAAACCTAAGACGATCTTCACCAAGATCGTTTCATTTCTTCGAAACCTAAGACGATCTTCAACCAAGATCGTCTCATTTCCTAGAAACCTAAGACGATCTTCACCAAGATCGTTTCATTTCTTCGAAACCTAAGACGATCTTCACCAAGATCGTCTCATTTCCTAGAAACCTAAGACGATCTTCACCAAGATCGTTTCATTTCCTCGAAACCTAAGACGATCTTCACCAAGATCGTCTCATTTCCTAGAAACCTAAGACGATCTTCAACCAAGATCGTCTCATTTCCTAGAAATCTAAGACGATCTTCAACCAAGATCGTCTCATTTCCTAGAAACCTAAGACGATCTTCAACCAAGATCGTCTCATTTCCTAGAAACCTAAGACGATCTTCAACCAAGATCGTCTCATTTCCTAGAAACCTAAGACGATCTTCAACCAAGATCGTCTCATTTCCTAGAAACCTAAGACGATCTTCACCAAGATCGTTTCATTTCTTCGAAACCTAAGACGATCTTCACCAAGATCGTTTCATTTCTTAGAAACCTAAGACGATCTTCACCAAGATCGTTTCATTTCTTCGAAACCTAAGACGATCTTCACCAAGATCGTTTCATTTCCTAGAAACCTAAGACGATCTTCAACCAAGATCGTCTCATTTCCTAGAAACCTAAGACGATCTTCACCAAGATCGTTTCATTTCTTCGAAACCTAAGACGATCTTCACCAAGATCGTCTCATTTCCTAGAAACCTAAGACGATCTTCACCAAGATCGTTTCATTTCTTCGAAACCTAAGACGATCTTCACCAAGATCGTTTCATTTCTTCGAAACCTAAGACGATCTTCACCAAGATCGTTTCATTTCTTCGAAACCTAAGACGATCTTCACCAAGATCGTTTCATTTCTTCGAAACCTAAGACGATCTTCACCAAGATCGTTTTATTTCTAGTGGTTTGTGACTTGTTAGACGATCCTCACAAGATCGTTTTAGTTCCAGTGGTTTGTGACTTGTTAGACGATCCTCACAAGATCGTTTTAGTTCCAGTGGTTTGTGACTTGTTAGACGATCTTCCTAAGATCGTTTTAGTTCCAGTGATTTGTGACTTGTTAGACGATCCTCACAAGATCGTTTTAAACAAGAGTGTGTTGTGGTAGTGTTTGTTTCTGGCTAATTAATCCGAAAGGATTGGTTTGGTCAATTCAAATACTTCTAAGTGTTGAGAAAGAAAACAAGACGATCTTCAACCAAGATCGTCTCATTTCCTAGAAACCTAAGACGATCTTCAACCAAGATCGTCTCATTTCCTAGAAACCTAAGACGATCTTCACCAAGATCGTTTCATTTCCTAGAAACCTAAGACGATCTTCAACCAAGATCGTCCCAGTTCTTTTGAACCGTTTCATTTCAAGATCGTTTCAATTTCAAGACTTAACCAAATTTCATCAAAATCCTAGGACGATCTTGCTCAAGACGATCTCACACAAGACGATCTCACCCAGGACGATCTTCACAAGATCGTTCCAATTCCAAAAATCCAATAAAAAAAAAAAGGGATAATTCATGAAGATTTAAAATTTGATAGCATTAAAAAATTTTTAGGCCAATTTTCATTCGTTATTGACGCGGTTTTGGCGAAAATTTTTAGAAATTATCAAATTTTTCCTATGTTCATGATATCCAAAGTTTACATGAAATTCAAAGTTTCGTGAGAACATATTTCGGCGAAAAAATTTGGAGGGAAACCTGAAGTACAAAATCTCCAAATTTCAATTTTAATTCTTTCACTTCAATTTCAATCACAATTACCTTTTCATTTCATTTCACCCTTTGCTAAACAAAATGTCAAGTCCAAGTATCTCAAATTCAGTCAAAAATGATTTCGTCTTCAATTTGTGGTTAACTTCCTCACCCAAGACACCTACTTCATCTGAAGAGAAACTTCATAAAGGTGGACTGTGCTCATGTTGTATGACTACTCATTTGCGATCTGAAACAACTCCTTGTCAAGTGATGAAGATATTGATTCATTCAACTGCATCTGAAAATGTCAAGTTTCAAGAGGAAGTAGTCACGTTACAAGCTGAGAATGTCAAACTGAAAGAACAAATGATCTACTATCGAGCTGGAAATGTGAGACTTACAAATGAGATGAAAAAACTTCAAGTTGAATTTGGAGACCTTGCAGTTTGGAATGAAATTGACAAACAAACTTTGAAGAAGAATGATGAGTTGATGTCACAAATGAAAGCTGCGATAAAAGAACTTCAAACAGAATTGAAAACTTCCAACAAGAAGCTGAATGATAGTATCTTGGAAAGCAAATCAAGAGAACTTATTTTGCAAGAAAAGATTTCAAGTTTTCAATCTCAGTCAAAAATGAGACATCTATATTCTTAACCATGGAGAGCAAGTTTATTGATGAGATGAACAAAGTTGAGAAAGAGAGACAAGATGTTTGCAACAAAATCAAGACTCTTGAAGAGATGTTTGCAACAAAAACAAGACTCTTGAAGAGAATTGTTTGCAATATCAATCAAATGAAACATCTCTACGAAAGAGAATCTCTGAACTTGAGATGGAATTGCAAACACAATCAACATCTTGTGACACTCAAAGTGATGATGGATCAGTTTATCATGATGCAAGTCCAATATTTCCAACTGAACTTGATGCTCCAAAGAAAGTTTGCACTGAGTCCATCCCAAAGAGCTCAAAGATCAAAGTTTCATCTCCTGCTAAACATAAAGCTTCTCAATTTACTAACTATGCCTTATTCAAGGATAGAAAGTATTCGTCGAAGCCTACTATAGATGGAACACAGACTCTCATTCCATTCTTGTCATTTGAAGACAATACCAAGTTCATCTCTCAAGCAAAAGCTCAGTTGACCAAGATCAAATGGAAACCTGTCTACAAACCAAAGTCAACTGAGTCAAAGACAATCAAATACTCACTTTGGCAACTCTATGAACTTGCACCAAAACCAATTACCGTGCAAAAAGTGAATGTCTTTGCATCTCCACTGCGTCCACAAAAACTCAACTTTTCAACAACCTCGAATTTTCACCCACCATGGACTGCAGATTCTATTCGTCGAATCGATGACACGTACATTTGGAATGTCAAGACAAAAACCGTTGGGCCTACACAAAAATGGGTCCCAAAGGTTGTTTGTAAGTAATTCGATGAAATGGCTTATACACATGTCAGTGTATAACCCGGGCTAAAGATGTTGTTTATTGGACTACTACTTCATAATGGTTGATTCCCCAGTTTCGACTTCAAAGAGACATGATGAACATGTTACCACACATTCATCATGAGGGGAAGAAAGAGGATAATGAAAGATAAAAAGTTTATTTGAAAGAAGAATTTATCAGTTGAGGGGAAGAAAGATAAATTGTTGACTAAAGTGATCCCCAAATTTTTCTTTGAAGATAGTTATCGCCAACGTGGTGGGTACGCCACGGGTACACCCTATACATAAGCGTTGGTGGTACGCAAATATGATTGTTTGATCGAGGGGAAGTTTGTGATGAAAAAGATGTTTGTCCAAATGCTTCAAGAGAAAGATTCATTAATTAAGGGGAAGTGTGACAAAGTTAAGATTGTCAAGAAGAGGCTATCATGTTCAAATCTAAAGAGCCAAGATCAAGTTTCCGCAATGCTCAAACTCTGAGAAGTTCAAGACTTAAAGATACATCTTTAAGGTAAGTGTGAAGATTAAAGACATAAAGACAAGTTTGATGGAAGATCTTGAAGACAATGAGAAAGCTTCGAAGACCTTCATCAACAAATTCGTATTTATAGATGATATCGTGCATGAATTACATTTCAACACCAAGGGGAAGAATGTTAGAAATCTAAAATGGTGTTAAAATGTAATTATTTTAATAATGGAAGGAGTATTAGTGAAAGTTAGTCAAGTGTATAAATACTCCTCTCCATACCCAAAATTGTAAGCTTTTAACATAATTCCATAGTTACTTCTCTCTAATCATATACTTTCTCTCTCTAAACTCATCTTCAACCTCCATTTCACACACAAACACACTTTTCACACACTAACCAAAATCCTCCATTAAACCTTCAAATCGAGCTTAAATTTCTACTTAACAGTTTTCAAATGAATATTTACCTACTCTATACCCACAAAACTTGTTGAGTTGATTTTCTCGGATGAAAGTTTTCTTTTATAAAGTTGAGGTGATTTATTATAATGATTTGCTATGAGACTTGGTAGAAGTGCATACACTTGCTAAAGCTTTCTACAGCTTCCCATTAACTAGTATTACGTCAAACATATGTTTTCAAATGAGGTTTTTTTCATGAATTTGCTCGCATGTTACGTCTTTTTTACACTTATTAATGTATTGAAATTTAAATTTTGTAAACGTAAAACTTGTACACTTACGTGGGAGACCCGAGTCTAAATTTAAATATTACTCCTTAAGAAACTTTATTTTGTTACTAGTCCTTAGGTCTTGTTTGATTTTAGATTAAAGTCATACGGACTAGTAGTAAATCAATGAGTGGTTGATATTGTTTCATCTCAAGTCACTCAAGAATTTCTAACAAGTGTAGATTGGCAGGAACACCTTAGTTATGTGTACCATTTGGTACCCATCATTCCTACCCTGCAAAGGTATGATGCCTGTGAAATGTCTCCAGATGATACCCACAAAGTAATTGGGAGAACCGTCTAAGACTAAGTTCGAACCCGCGACCTCTCGGTCTATACCTGTGGGCCTAGCTTCAAAGGCAGCAGGTGGCCACTGGGCTATGCCCAAGTGGTTAACTCAAGAATTTCTATGTAACTGCTTGCACTGTAACTCTACTTTCACATTCAACATAACCTCTAGATTCACGGATTATAATCCAAAGCGTGCAACCTTTTATGCATGTAATAACTTTTTAAACGTAGCCCATGCCTGTTATAAATATAAGGTTCAAGTTATAACTCTTTTATTCTGCAGGGTGTAAAAGGTAACTTTATTTCTTTTATCCTCTTTTGTTAGTTTGTTCTTTGTGCAGGGGCTGTTATGTAAATTGGAGATTAGGGTTATATAAATACCTCTTTATCTCATTTGTCTCATTGGTTAAGTCAGACTCTCTAGATCGTATTGTTTTTCTCTCTGTATTTTGTTCTTGTTATTATCAACATTGAGTTGATATTGGTTTTTGTTATTGAGTCTGTATTGTGATTAATGTTTGTATTTAGGATCACACACGTTTTGTGGATGATCCCAGTCCTTTAGAATCGCACACGATTGTGGACGATTCATCTTCGTGTCTGTATTAGATCTTTAGGGTTTCGATTAAATAAAAGTCTGAGTTGATACGGTGTTTGTTGGTGTTTGATCTCAAATTATTACATGGTATCAGAGACAGGTTCTATAAAATTTAGGGTTTCAGATTTATCAGATCTATTATTCTGATTTTAGGGTTTTGATATTTGGGGATTTTTAAGATCTAGGGTTTGATAATTAGGGTTTTCCATTAAAACCCTATTTTATTTGAAGATCGTGGTTGCTGCTTCCGCTAAGTATCTTTTGTGATACTTTCTTCTACATCATCTCCGTCTTCTTTTAAATAGCACTGTAAGTCTTCTCTTCCATTATCTGGTGGATTGCCTTGGTTCGATATACAGGATATTACAGCTGCCTTGACCCACTTCTTAAGAAGTGTGGAATCCTGGTAGTAGTTCTATCTGCAAACTATATTGAGTCTTGTGTTGGTCTACAAAACTCCAGATAATTTGCTTGGTTTATTTTTGTGCTATTTTTATTATCTTTTGTGTGTATTTGAATATTATCTGTTTTCTTGTTTACAATGGGTGATGTTGCTACTATTAATAGTCTTGATATTGGTAGTCCTTTGTACTTACATGCAAATGATACTACTGGTGTGCCTATTGTGTCTATAAAATTAACTGGTACTGAAAATTATCGTATATGGGCTAGTGCTATAAAACTTGCTTTACAAACTAAAAATAAACTTGGTTTTATTGATGGTTCTGTGGTTAAAACTGCTTATGCTACTAGTCCAGTTTTGTCTCAGCAATGGGATAGGTGTAATGCTGTTGTCTTGTCTTGGCTGTTAAGTTCTGTATCTCAAGATGTTTATCTGGGTCTTATTTTCTCTGAAAATGCTACTACTGTATGGAATGAATTAAAAGAAACTTATGATAAACTTGATGGTTCAATTGTGTATAATTTGATGTATAAAATTAACACTATTAAACAAAATGGTATCTCATTTGTCTCATTGGTTAAGTCAGACTCTCTAGATCGTATTGTTTTTCTCTCTGTATTTTGTTCTTGTTATTATCAACATTGAGTTGATATTGGTTTTTGTTATTGAGTCTGTATTGTGATTAATGTTTGTATTTAGGATCACACACGTTTTGTGGATGATCCCAGTCCTTTAGAATCGCACACGATTGTGGACGATTCATCTTCGTGTCTGTATTAGATCTTTAGGGTTTCGATTAAATAAAAGTCTGAGTTGATACGGTGTTTGTTGGTGTTTGATCTCAAATTATTACATGGTATCAGAGACAGGTTCTATAAAATTTAGGGTTTCAGATTTATCAGATCTATTATTCTGATTTTAGGGTTTTGATATTTGGGGATTTTTAAGATCTAGGGTTTGATAATTAGGGTTTTCCATTAAAACCCTATTTTATTTGAAGATCGTGGTTGCTGCTTCCGCTAAGTATCTTTTGTGATACTTTCTTCTACATCATCTCCGTCTTCTTTTAAATAGCACTGTAAGTCTTCTCTTCCATTATCTGGTGGATTGCCTTGGTTCGATATACAGGATATTACAGCTGCCTTGACCCACTTCTTAAGAAGTGTGGAATCCTGGTAGTAGTTCTATCTGCAAACTATATTGAGTCTTGTGTTGGTCTACAAAACTCCAGATAATTTGCTTGGTTTATTTTTGTGCTATTTTTATTATCTTTTGTGATACTTTCTTCTACATCATCTCCGTCTTCTTTTAAATAGCACTGTAAGTCTTCTCTTCCATTATCTGGTGGATTGCCTTGGTTCGATATACAGGATATTACAGCTGCCTTGACCCACTTCTTAAGAAGTGTGGAATCCTGGTAGTAGTTCTATCTGCAAACTATATTGAGTCTTGTGTTGGTCTACAAAACTCCAGATAATTTGCTTGGTTTATTTTTGTGCTATTTTTATTATCTTTTGTGTGTATTTGAATATTATCTGTTTTCTTGTTTACAATGGGTGATGTTGCTACTATTAATAGTCTTGATATTGGTAGTCCTTTGTACTTACATGCAAATGATACTACTGGTGTGCCTATTGTGTCTATAAAATTAACTGGTACTGAAAATTATCGTATATGGGCTAGTGCTATAAAACTTGCTTTACAAACTAAAAATAAACTTGGTTTTATTGATGGTTCTGTGGTTAAAACTGCTTATGCTACTAGTCCAGTTTTGTCTCAGCAATGGGATAGGTGTAATGCTGTTGTCTTGTCTTGGCTGTTAAGTTCTGTATCTCAAGATGTTTATCTGGGTCTTATTTTCTCTGAAAATGCTACTACTGTATGGAATGAATTAAAAGAAACTTATGATAAACTTGATGGTTCAATTGTGTATAATTTGATGTATAAAATTAACTGGTACTGAAAATTATCGTATATGGGCTAGTGCTATAAAACTTGCTTTACAAACTAAAAATAAACTTGTTAGAGACAGCAAGATGTTTGTTGGTTTTGATGAAACAAATTGTTATATTCAGGATTTGAAAAGAAAGACTGTCTTGGGGACTGGTAGTGAGTCTAATGGTCTGTACTTGTTTGATGAACTTAAATCTGTGATTGGTAAGTGCAATATGTCTTTCCCTGTTTGTTTTCATGCTTCAAAGTCTTTGTGGCATAGTAGATTAGGTCACCCTGCTGACCCTGTTCTTAATATATTAAAAGATGACTTAAATCTGGAAAATAATTCTTATATTTCACCATGTGATGTTTGCCATAAAGCTAAACAAACCAGAGAACCTTTTCCTCTAAGTGATCACAAGTCTGTTCAGTTAGGGGATCTTATTCATCTTGATTTATGGGGTCCTTATAAAGTTGTTAGCAGAGAAGGGTTTAAATATTTTTTAACAATTGTTGATGATTTCTCAAGAGCTGTTTGGGTTTATTTAATTAAAACCAAAGATGAAGTATATGATTTGTTTGTTTCTTTTTCCAGTCTTCTTGAAACTCAGTTTGAAACTAAAATCAAGGTTATAAGGTCTGATAATGGAACTGAATTTGTGAATAGAAACATGAATACTTTTCTAAATAACAAAGGGATTTTACATCAAACTTCTGTTAGTTATACTCCTCAGCAAAATGGCATTGCTGAGAGAAAACATAGACATTTGTTGAATGTGGCTAGAAGTATTATGTTTCAGGGAGGATTGCCTCTCAAATTCTGGTCTGATTGTATTCTAACTGCTGTTTATCTTATTAACAGGTTACCCTCTTCAGTATTAAATGGTTGTTCTCCTTTTGAAATGATTTATAAAAGAAAACCTGTCCTCTCCCATATCAGAAGTTATGGTTGTCTTTGTTATTCAACTGTCTTAAATAATTTTGATAAGTTTTCTCCTAGGTCTGAAAAATGTGTCTTAATTGGTTTTTCTTCTGTTAAAAAGGCTTATAAACTTTTTAGTATTGATAGTAATTCTGTCTTATATTCAAGAGATGTAAAGTTTTATGAAAGCATATTTCCTTTTAAAATGCAATCTGCTTCTGAAATCTGTGCAGATCTTGTTAACTCAACAGAATCTGAACAAGTTCATTTTTTTGATAATAAAGAGTCAGATGTCATAACTTCTTTAACACCCAATGATGAAGGGAGAGGTACTTTTTATGATGATGGCACAGCCTCCACCACTTATGAGCATGTTAATGTTCAAAGGCAGGATGGCAGAGCAACATCTATAAATGAAAATTACATCCCTGAGGGAAACATTCCTATTGATCAGCCTGGTTTAATAAACAATGAGGAGACAACTGTTGATAATGAGGGTAATCCTAATTTGAGAAGGTCTAATAGAATAACTAAACAGTCTGTTAGATTAAATGATTATATTCTTGATTCTAATGTTAGATATGGTCTTGATAAGTTTGTTAGCTATGCTTGTTTAAGTAATGAGAACTTCAGTTTTTCAACAAACTTAAATAAAGGTTTTGAACCTTCTACTTATGAAGAAGCCATTAAAGATCCTAAATGGGTTGAAGCTATGAATAATGAGATTGAGGCTTTACATAGAAACAATACTTGGGTCATTACTGATTTGCCTATTGATAGAGAGCCTATAGGTTGTAAGTGGATCTTTAAAATTAAATATAAAGCTAGTGGTGAGGTTGAGAGATATAAGGCTAGGCTTGTAGCCAAAGGTTACAGTCAAAGAGAGGGTTTGGATTATGATGAGACTTTTAGTCCTGTGGTTAAGATGGTCACTGTGAGATGTCTTATGTGTATGGCTGTTTGTAAAGGTTGGCCTATGTACCAACTTGATGTTAATAATGCTTTTCTTTATGGTGAGTTAGATGAAGATGTGTATATGACTATTCCTCTTGGTTGTCAAGTTGGTGATAGTACTAAAGTTTGCAAACTTGTTAAGTCTTTGTATGGTTTGAAGCAAGCTCCTAGGCAGTGGAATGCTAAGCTTACCAATGCCTTGATTGAGCATGGTTTTGAACAGAGTAAGTTTGATTATTCTCTGTATGTTAAACAGTCTAAAGATGTTTTCATTGCTTTATTAGTCTATGTTGATGATATAGTAATTACTGGTAATAATGAAAAGGAAATTAATAGTTTTAAACAGTTTTTAAGCAATAAGTTTTTAATTAAAGACTTGGGTGAGTTAAAGTATTTTTTAGGTATTGAGGTGTTGAAAAATAACAAAGGTGTTTGCATGACACAAAGAAAATATTGTTTGGAGCTTTTGTATGAATATGGTCTCTTAGCTGCTAAACCTGTTGATACTCCTCTTGTTTTAAATGAAATTATGAACTATGAAGAAAGTGAAAATGATAAATTCATTAAAAACATTTCTAGCTATCAACAACTTGTTGGAAAATTAATCTATCTTACTCATACTAGACCTGACATATCTTATGCTGTACACTGTCTTAGTCAACACATGCATGCTCCTCTTCAGTCTCATTTTAAAACTGCTTTAAGGGTACTTAGGTATCTTAAAAGGTCTCCTAGTACTGGTATTCAATTTGATAAGAACAGTGATCTTAAGTTAAGAGTTTTTGGAGATGCTGACTGGGCAAAATGTCCAAAAACCAGGAAGTCAGTTTCTGGTTTTTGTATTTTTCTGGGCAACAATTTGATTTCTTGGAAAAGCAAGAAGCAAGCAACTATATCCAGATCTTCTACTGAAGCTGAATATAGATGCATGGCTTCTGCAACTTGTGAAACTGTTTGGATAACTAATATGCTTCTCAGTCTTGGCATCAATGATCTTATTCCTGTAAGTATATATTGTGATAATAGTGCTGCTGTCCAGATTGCTGGAAATCCAGTGTTTCATGAAAAGTCAAAACACTTTGAAATAGATGTTCATTTTGTTAGAGAGAAAGCTGCTTCAGGTATGATTAAAGTTATTAAAATTGATTCTAAAGATCAAACTGCAGATATCTTAACTAAAGGTCTTACAAGTAAACAACACAATGTTTTGTGTGATAAGCTTAAATTAGTTGACATGTTTTCAAAAAAATTCTGGGTAAGAAAATGAGTTATAATCTTGAGGGAGGATGTTATAAATATAAGGTTCAAGTTATAACTCTTTTATTCTGCAGGGTGTAAAAGGTAACTTTATTTCTTTTATCCTCTTTTGTTAGTTTGTTCTTTGTGCAGGGGCTGTTATGTAAATTGGAGATTAGGGTTATATAAATACCTCTTTATCTCATTTGTCTCATTGGTTAAGTCAGACTCTCTAGATCGTATTGTTTTTCTCTCTGTATTTTGTTCTTGTTATTATCAACATTGAGTTGATATTGGTTTTTGTTATTGAGTCTGTATTGTGATTAATGTTTGTATTTAGGATCACACACGTTTTGTGGATGATCCCAGTCCTTTAGAATCGCACACGATTGTGGACGATTCATCTTCGTGTCTGTATTAGATCTTTAGGGTTTCGATTAAATAAAAGTCTGAGTTGATACGGTGTTTGTTGGTGTTTGATCTCAAATTATTACACATGCCTGTTTAATTTTACTTCCAACAAATGTTTCTGCATGCATTTTTTTCCCGTGAAATTGCTCTCATGTTCTTAACACCTAATCATGTAACCCAAGAGAATACGAGGGGAAAACCGAAGATACACTTTCAATTGTAGATATAAAAACTTAGTTCACGAATATAAGCATGAAATATTTGTTTTTGTAATTATAAGTGATAAAAATTTTATGATTTCTTTTACACGTAGAAACGTAAACATCTTTAGCACATTAATCATCCAGGTTGCAGCATTTGACAATCATCTCATTTCATATCATAAGAATTATAAATCTCTGGAATCATACCTAACGCCTGCTAGTGGAATTTCTTATAAGCAATATGTAAAAATACTGCATCTTATTATTATTGATGAACCATGAATCTATTACATACTCGATAGCAGTGATCTGTCCACAATCATGTGCAGATCTAAAGACTGGGTTGTCCACAAATGTGTGCAACCCTAAACAATTTATCAATACAGACTCACAGACAAAAGGTTTGAGATCAAACAGTCGGCTGTAGACAATGACAAGCAGAGTGAATACAGAACAAAGAACAAGCGACACACTCAAAAACTGCTGTAACCCTAGCCCCAATCGTTCAGTATATATAGAGGAAGACAATGAGAGAATGACAGCTTTGGTACCTGCACAATACAACTTGACAGAAACAGTCCCTGAACAATGTCAAACCTTATAAGTTTGACACAAACACATTATTTATTTTAACATCCTCCCTCAAACTTATAAGGTTGATAAAGAAAGCTTTTAAATCCTTTTAAACATATCACACATATTAAGTTTTTTGTAAAGATCTTTATGATGAGCTTCTCCTAAACCTTTAGTAAAAATATCAGCCACTTGATCATAGGAATCAATTTTTATAGTCTGAATCATACCTGAACTTACCTTTTCTTTGATAAGATGCACATCAATTTCAAAATGCTTTGATTTTTCATGAAAAACTGGATTAGCAGCCAACTGAATTGCATAGCTATTATCACAATACATGTTTACAGGAAGTAAATCTGTTAACCCTAGATCAGACAAAATATTAGAAATCCAAATAATTTCACAGGTAGCTGAAGCCATGCATCTATATTCAGCCTCAGTAGAGGACCTTGAAATAGTTGCTTGCTTTTTGCTTTTCCAGGAAACTAAAGAATTTCCAAGATAAACACAAAAACCAGAAACATATTTTTTAGTACTAGGGCATTTTGCCCAATCAGCATCTGCATACACACTTAGCTTCAAATTACTACCTTTTTCAATCTATATTCCAGAACTAGGGCTGTTTTTGAGATATCTAAGAATTCTCAAGGCAGTTTTCACATGAGATTGCAAAGGTGCATGCATATGCTGACTAAGACAGTGCACAGAATAAGAGATATCTGGTCTAGTATTTGTCAAATAAATGAGTTTGCCAACCAACTTTTGATACTGACCAATATCTATGACATACTTATCATCATACCTTTCTTTATTGTTTATAACAGTGTTTGCAGGTAAAGGGGTAGCTATAGGTTTAGCTGCCAACAATCCAAACTCATGCAAAAGTTCCAAACAATACTTTCTCTGAGTCATACATAAGCCTTTACTATTCTCTAAAATTTCAATTCCCAAAAAATACTTTAAGGAACCCAAGTCTTTGATTAAAATTTTTTGACTCAAAAACAGTTTGAACTTCTCAATTTCATCCACATTATTACCAGTAATAACAATGTCATCCACATATACTAATAAAACAATAAAGACAATATCAGTCTTCTTAGTGTATAAGGAATAATCATACTTACTTTGAACAAAGCCATGCTCAGCCAAGGCACTAGTAAGCTTAGCATTCCACTGCCTTGGGGCTTGCATAAGACCATACAGAGATTTAACAAATTTACATACTTTATTGGAACCATAGTCAGAACATCCAAGAGGTAAATCCATATACACATCCTCTTCCAAGTCACCATATAAGAAAGCATTATTAACATCTAACTGAAACAACTTCCAACCTTTATTGACAGCCACATTTATCAAGCATCTTACAGTAACCATTTTAACCACAGGACTGAGTAAGTGCATGATTCAGTTGACAACAGCAACAGCGATTTGATCAGTATATGTTCATGTTTTGTAATATGTAATCATAGACTTATGTTATGTTTAAACTTGTTATTTGGACTTAAGTAATGTGAATGATTACATATTGATCAGAGTTTTGGTATGTTTAATGTTTACGACTTGTATGAATGTGATTATAAATAACATACAGATACAAGTAATAAACTTGTCACGTTTTGAGTAAGTTACAAGACCACAGACTGAAAGTTTCATCATAGTCAAACCCCATTCTTTGACTATATCCCTTAGCAACTAGCCTAGCTTTATATCTCTCTACCTCCCCTGAAGCTTTATACTTTATTTTATATATCCATTTGCATCCAATAGTTATCCTATCACTAGGTAAATCAGTGATAATCCATGTATTATTTCCATATAAAGCTTCAAGTTCATTATTCATTGCTTCTACCCATAAAGGATCTTGAATAGCTTGATTATATGTTTGTGGTTCAACAGACTTGTTTAGATTAGTGGCAAAGCAATAGTTATTAGTACTCAAATTGGAATAGCAAACAAACTTATCTAATCCATATCTTATACTTGAACCAACAATATAATCATTCAGTCTCACAGAAGGTTTGGAAGTTCTTTCAGATCTTCTTAAGACAGTACTAGGCCCTTCATTCTGTTCTAAGGGTTGCCCATTATGAACTTGATTTTCATTTAAAATTTGATCATTAGTACCCTCAGTGATTACATTTTCATCTATGTGTGTTGCAGTGTCATTAGAACTCTGAGGTGCACCCAGGCCACCACAAGAGTTTGCATGATTGTTGCCATCACCACTAGATGTATTTGTAGTGTCTTTCCCTTCATCATTGGGTTTACTTTGACTGTCAGTGTCAATATTATTAAAAAAACTTAATTGATCAAATTCAGCAGACAGTTTTATACCATACAAAGCATCAGAATTAGATGAATTTTTTCATCTTAAAAGGATATATAGTTTCATAAAACTTGACATCTCTAGAAAAGAAAACAGTTTTAGACTCAAGACCAAACAGTTTATATGCCTTTTTAACACTTGAAAAACCAATTAAGACACAT
The DNA here is from genome assembly GCA_034093135.1 of Erigeron breviscapus. Classification (NCBI taxonomy): domain Eukaryota; kingdom Viridiplantae; phylum Streptophyta; class Magnoliopsida; order Asterales; family Asteraceae; genus Erigeron; species Erigeron breviscapus. The sequence goes on from CM067168.1 coordinate 35,041,427, forward strand.
TTTTCACTTCGTGGAGTAAATTTATCAGAATTATTTAAAATGGTTGAAACATAGACAACCGAAGTTTCTTATATGGGAAAGACTAGGTTTCTTGTCATAAACAAGTTCATATGGAGACTTACCCTTTAAGACAGAGGAAGGTAACCTGTTAACAAGATATGTAGCAGTTAATACACATTCAGACCAGAAATTTAGAGGAAATCCTCCCTGAAACATAAGACTTCTAGCAATGTTGAGCAAATGTCTGTGCTTTCTTTCTACAATACCATTCTGCTGAGGTGTATAAGCCACAGTAGTCTGATGTATAATTCCTTTAGTGTCAAGAAAACCACTTAACTTATTGTTTACAAACTCTGTTCCATTATAAGTTCTAACAGTTTTTACTTTTATATCAAATTGATTTTGAACCAAATTTACAAAAGAAACAACCATATCAAACACTTCATCTTTGGTTTTTATTAAATAAACCCATACAGCCCTAGTAAAATCATCAACAATAGTTAAAAAATATTTAAACCCTTCTCTACTAGTGACCTTGTAAGGGCCCCACAAATCCATATGAATAAGTTCTCCAACTTTAAAACTTTTATGTTCACTTAAGGGAAAAGGTTCTCTTGTCTGCTTAGCTTTATGACAAATTTCACAAGGAGACACATAGGTATTGTTTTCTAGTTTTAAGTCATGTTTTAAAACAGCAAGCACATGATCAGTAGGGTGACCAAGCCTGCTGTGCCACAGAGATTTAGAAACTTATAAGACTGACCTATCAAAGAATTATTACACTTACCAATAATACTAGAGTCATTATCAAAGATGTACAGACCACCTTTTTCACTACCAGTCCCCAATATTTTCTCTCTTTTCAAATCCTGTACATAACACTTTTCCTCATCAAATCCAACAAATAGTTTATTATCTTTAATCAATTTATGAACAGAAAGTAGGCTGACACAGTAATCAGGGACAACTAACACATCATATAGGATCACATTATCATTTAATTTAAGATTGCCAATTTGAGTGACTTCAGCAAGAGTACCATTAGGGTGACCAACAGTAAGATTTAACTCAGAAACATCAACAACATTAATCATATTAACAGAACTCATAGTCATATGATGATTTGCACCAGAGTCTATAATCCATCCAAGACTCACATTATTCCATTTTTTACCAGAAGTAGCACAGAAATATTTATCAAAGTTCATATTAAATCTCACATTATAATTAAAGAAAGTAGGTATACCTGCCATATTAGCATGCAAGCCTCCAGAAGGTTTCTCACTTATCAAGCTAATGAGTTTCTGAACCTGTTCATTTGTAAAAGGCAAAGCAGAACCAGACACACTAGCAGAACCAGAAGTACTAGCAGAAGTAGAATTTTTATCAGGTTCACTATTAGCATTGAAACCAGATTTAAAACCATTTTGTCTTATTGGATTAAGATGTTTTTTAAATCCTGGAGGATAACCAACTATTTCATAACACCTTTCTAAAGTATGTCCTAGCATTCCACATTTTTTGCATACAAGATTAGGATTAGGACCTCTATTAGAATTATTAAACCTCTTTTTATTGTCAAAAGACTTAGCAGCAAAAGCAGAAATTTGAGGTTTATCAGAAGCAGGATTATTAGATATAACAGAAGTGTGGACACCTCTATGAGACTCTTCTCTAGACAGAATAGCAAAAGCAGCTTTAGCATCAGGAAAAGGATCCTTAGTTAACAATGTACTTCTAATAGGCAAATAAGCATCATCAAGTCCCATTAAAAATTGCATCAGTTTTATCAATTTGTCATGAGTTTGAACTTCAGTTCTAGCCTCACATGTGCATGCAGGAAGTTTAGTTAAAGTATCAAATTCTCTCCATAATGCATTCAGTTTAGGATAATATTCAGACAATGATGATCCATTTTGTCTCTTACAGTTAATCTTTTGCATACAGTTAAAGATAATAGAACCATCAATCTTATCATAAGTTTCACTTATCTCTTTCCAAACTTCGGAAGCATTATCAAAAAATACAGAAGATAAATATAATTCCTGAGATATAGTTCCTAAAATCCAAGACAACACAACAGCATTGCACCTTTCCCATTGTTGAGACAACACATTACTAGTAGCATAAGCAGTTTTTACCAGAGTACCATCAATAAACCCTAATTTGTTTTTAGTTTGCAAGGCTAATTTCATTGCAGTGGCCCATACTCTATAATTTTCTGTTCCAGTGAGTTTGAAAGATATTAAAGGTGTACCAAGTGTGTCATTGGCATGAAGATGTAAAGGATTACTAATATCAAGACTACTAATCAAAGTTGTATCAGCCATGAAGCAAACGTTAAACAGAAGGTAATCACACAATATTCAAGTAGCAAATAGCAAATAAATCCAATTAACAATTTAAAAACCAACTGGAGTTTAATAGATCACACAAGTGTTCACACAATCGTTGAATTAAACTACTACCAGGATTCCTTGCTTCTTAAGAAGTAGGTCAAGGCAGCCGTAAAATCCTATGTGCAAAACACGACAATCCACCAGTTGTAAAGAGAGAAGAAGACTTACAGAAAATTGATTAGGAACAATCAATTTGAACGGAAACGAAAATGAAGGATTAGGGTTTGTAAGATTGAAACCCTAAATTGAACGGCAACAATCTTCAATCAGCAACAAGATTACCCAAACAAAACAGCAACACAATCACGAACCCCAGAATCAATGAAACCCTAAACTTTTCCTAAAGAAGATCTTCAATCGTAACCTTGCCGCTCTGATACCATGTAAAAATACTGCATCTTATTATTATTGATGAACCCTGAATCTATTACATACTCGATAGCAGTGATCTGTCCACAATCATGTGCAGATCTAAAGACTGGGTTGTCCACAAATGTGTGCAACCCTAAACAATTTATCAATACAGACTCACAGACAAAAGGTTTGAGATCAAACAGTCGGCTGTAGACAATGACAAGCAGAGTGAATACAGAACAAAGAACAAGCGACACACTCAAAAACTGCTGTAACCCTAGCCCCAATCGTTCAGTATATATAGAGGAAGACAATGAGATAATGACAGCTTTAGTACCTACACAATACAACTTGACAGAAACAACATATATTAATCCTTTTTCTTCATCAATTCAAGTATCACCAAATCAACCTCCACCACTGGTCAAATCAATAAATTTTCCATCAGTTCAAAATGCTCCCGACTCTACTACTACTACAACTGGCCCAACAACTGAAAGGGTCGGGGCATTAATTTCATTGGTCACCAAAAATGCATCTGGACCTTCCTCAACACCAGTGGGTTTCTCCCCATCTTCTTCAACCGAAGTCCAAGGCCTTCTTATTAAGGTGGCGGACTTGGAGAAATCCCTTCAGTCATCTTCCCAGGTTCTTTCTGACTTTAAATCTGCCATAAACTCCTCCATTCAGTCAGACTTGAACACATTCTCTGGAAATGAAAAACTGGTGTTTGAGAAATTGAATGACCTGGTACTGTCCACAAACAACTTTCAAGAATCTTTTAAAGTGGCAGTCCAGGAATTGAAGGCAAATGAGCCAGTTTCAGCTTCCTCAGTGCAAACTGCAGTCAAAGCAGTAGTTGACACTCCACTGGAAGAATTGAAGACTGAGGTCCAGAGGCTTCATCGTGTGGTTGATAGGTTTGATACAAGACCAACTTTAGACCAGAGTTCAGTCATCAGTAATGTAAGTGACCAGACTGCCTTGAAACTTAGAAATCTGGTACTTAAGCAGCTCTCCACTGATGTGACTGACTTGGTCATGCTTCAACTTCCAGAGGTCTTGTTACCAAAAGTAATCGATGTGATTGTGAAGGAAATCCCAAAGGACCTTGTTACAGAAATGCAAAATTTAAAGAAAGAGGTCCAGGGATTGAAGAAAGAAATTTCTGAGATCAAGCCAGTCGCAGGCCATACTTTTGGGTCTACTGAAAGGCAAATGCTTGAAAATATCTGGAATCACCTCCAGCAGCATACTGGAGGTTATTCCAAGGGGGAAAGTGCCCAACCAGGTACCCTGGTTGCATTTACTGTTGACAAGATTAAGGAAAGAAAAATGGCTGCTGGTACTGATGCCAGTGTGTCTGAAAGTGAAGTTCCTGGTACTGATGCCAGTGAACCACAATTTGAGGAATTTGAAGATGTTGCCCAACTCAAGAAAAATCTTAAGGGCAAATCTGGTGAAACTGAAGAGGACAAGTCTCCTGAAAGGCCAAGCATAACTGATGAGGAATCCAAAAGAATACATCAAGCTGAAATCCTCATCGGGATTCATAAAGAAAATGCTAAGAAAGCACTTGTCCAGCATAAAAAACAAATGGAACAAATGGGCACACTGGACAGTGCTAATGCTGGGTCTTTGAACCTAAAGATGGAAATGTACTTACAAATGAAGAAAGATCCCAGAATCATCAAGTGTCTTGAAGTTCTGGATGATATTCGTCTAAGAAGTGCCTATCTGAAGGAAGAACAGGAGTTGGATTCGTTCACCCATGGCATTCCCATTCCAGAATTGATTGAGAAAAGAAGAAGTGAATTGATTCGTCTGAAGGATCAAGTCAAAAAGAATGTTGCTGCCCTGGAAAGGGAATATGCCAGAAAAAAGGGTGGTAAAAGTACAAAGGCCTCCAGGGATGCTGATCTTGCAAATTTTATTCCCTTGGATACTTCAAAGTCTCTCACCAAGGTTGTAACTCGTGAAACTGGTGAGATTCCAACTGAGAACAGACCATTGGAATCATCTGAACAAGGCATAGGTTCTGGTGATGTCCAGTTTCTGGTAGATCAAGCTAAGACCAGGGAAAGATACGAAGCATTTATTCATGGCAGAGCTGACGTCAGAAAAATCATTGGCGCAGAAATACAAGGCATCCCTGATGATCCTAAGTTTGAAAAGTTTTCAGTAAAGTTGTTCAGGGAAGAAAACTTCACTGATGAAAGGCCAGCTTGTACTATTCATGTTTTTGGGATGACTGAACTGAAAGAGATGGGTGAAACATTCAATGGAAAAGAATCAAGAACAAGTTTGCTAAGAAGAAACAAATGGAAGCTGAACTGGGAATTGCAATCGAACCTGTCTCACCATCTCAACCAAAGAGGAAGGCTACCGAAGAAGCTTCTGGTCATATGGACAAAAGATAGCCTGCCTCATTTATCATTTATTTGCATTTGTAATATATGAACAAATTTGTAACTTTTGTCATTGATGTTGTATATATAGTTGCAAATTCCTGTTCCACAAGTAGATGATAAGATTAAGTCTAGCAAACACTCAAAAATTTCAAAACTCGTACACTGATGATCTATAAAGTGTATTCAGTTAACTTAAAATATTAGACTTAGTCAAAAACAAGTGTTTTTCAAGCATGTAAATTGTATAGATAGAAGCTTGAAAAACCTTTGCATTATTTCTGAACAAATAGGGGGAATTTGTTAAGTCCAAGTTTCACTGGACTCGCTCCAGTAGTAAAGACTGGAGCTCCACTGAAGATTTGTCCAGAAATAATAGAAGACCAGTGAACGCCTTACTTGTACAGGAAATCTGGAAGGCACCAGATTTCAGTTCACTGGACTTCACTCCAGTCAAGATCAACTCCACTGAAGACATTCTCACTGAAGTCAAAGACTGAAGTCTGAAGAAAGAAGACTGACAAATAGCGGGGCCCACTGGCAATCTTAACTGATCGATGACTGGAGCTTTATCAATGTTCTAGACTTTACAAATCTGAACACTGATTACGAGGAATTGACTTTTGCCTTTACACGCTATTATCCGGACAATCCATTTGTCTATTGATAAAAGTACACACGCGTGTAAAGGTGGTTGGTTAAAGTAAGACAAGTCACATCAACATGACTTTATCCTTGTACTTTAACCAATGCATTTAAGGAACTAAAGTTGTTTCCTTAAATGCATGCAACCATATTTGTACGGCATAATAAATTCACTAGTGAATTTATTTGCCTATAAATACCAAGTCATTTCTCTCGTTCAAATTACTTTTTGCAATTTGGTGAACTTGCATAAATACTCTCGATCGTAAAAAGGAATACTTCACAACTTTAAGTATTTCGATCTAAGGAGAATTATTTAGCAAGTATAGATCATTTGTAATTCAAAGATTGTTAGGATAGTTACAGTTGTGTATTATCTTGGTTCCGCAACAATCTTGTATTTTATTTAACATCAATAAATAAAATACACTTGAAAATTACATTGTGTTCCACCATTTACTTATTTATTGCTTTAAGTCTTGTATTACTTTATTTATATTCTTGCATTTATATTTAAGTGATACTAGTCCTTTTCTAGTACGATACTTGACGTATTTTACACTAGTTGGGTTAAACCATCAAGTGAGGGACTTTACAGTGTGTGTTTTGGGTGGTTATAGTATGTGTACAGAGAGAATTTGATAAACAAAGAGAAAGATTAGATTCAAATGGGTGAAAGGTTATTACAAAATAAGTAAGGAATGAGTATTTATACTAATATCACTATTATCGCTAATACTCATTTCACTATTGAATATTTACAATTTAACATCATTTTATAATTCTAACAATGAGGAATCATGAATCAAATGAGGAATTGTTTACATTCTAAAAGAACGATTTTTTTTTATCGAACAATCAAACACACTAACAATGATAATTAATTCCAATTAAATCATATTTTCATCATAATAGGTGAACCAAACGCGACCAAATAATAACACAATCACTAACGGAAAGGAAGCAAAAATATTGTTATACTGAAAAGAAGATACAAGTACTTTACAAAGTGATGCATACCAACCCACTCGTGATGTTCCCATCAAATGTCCTCTTTTTTAAACGATGTCCAGTGGCAGAAGATCATTGAACCATATGGGGTCCTGGCCCCTTTAAAATTTTGGGTTATAATGAGCAATTATTTATTTTTTGTAGATAAAAAAAAAATTATGTGTATTTACCCCTCAAAAATTAAAAAAAAAACATATCAGATGAAAAAACATAATTAAAGTTTTTTTTACCCCTCCTGTAAAGATGTTTAATTCCGCCGCTGACGATGTCGACCTAGTGTAAACATGAATGTCCAGTAAATCTTTGAAACTGAACACAAAAAACCATGTATAAAGTCTTTTGAATAAAAATACAACTTAAAAAATAGTCGTTCAAATACAACTATAATTTAAGAAAACATAAATATATGTTCAATATTCTTTGCTCATATATTCTTTTGATATAGTTGTCGCGACGTCAACTTGATTTTAAGATAGGACCTGAGCCTAGAGGCAGCGAGGCACCCCACAAGTATGACTATTTACCAGTTATAGATAATTTGACTTGAACCGCTAGACATTTGTCTTACTTTGTACTTAATTAATAGTTTAGCCTTTCAACATTTTTTTGTGTTCGAGTAGATTGATGAGTTTCATTGTATATCATTTTTCTTATGAAAAGAGGCCTGGTGCCGTTGCATGCTTCCCTTCTTTGATGAGATTATTTACTTGCATACAAGAAAACAATTAAAAACCATATATAATGAAATTTTAATAATACCAACAAATCACAAATGTAGCCAATTCTGAATCACTTTCATTATCACATATCTTAAACTCAAATGGTGCATGGAATTGTCAAGTTCAATTCATACTCGAGAGAGAACTTTGACCACACCATATACCAGTAGCAGATGCGAAATCATCAAACTTTAAATTTTAAATCAGCTTTTTTACACTTGGAAGTTGGATCTCATGATACACGTATACGATTACAACCAAGTTTCGCAAGGTACAAAACAAAGCTGGATCATATACAACCGGGCGCATCAAAGTTTGGAAACTGCAAAAACTTTATGGACAAGGGAGTGATGGAAATTGGGGTATTCACCTTCACCATAGCTGGTCTGAAACTTGGGATGTCTCCATTCTCTGTTAACTTTAAAGGAACTCCATTTAGAAGCATTGTTTTACTTCGGATATTACCGTGTTGTGATGTTAAGTGGTACTCCTCTCGAGATAAGTTTTCATCTGTCGATTTCGTTCCAATGCATGAGACTGTTGTCTTGAGACCATCAGCAAATGATGTTTTCTTTTCCGGGGTTTTGTGCTGACTTGTATGGAGATTCATGTTCAGGATGTTGTAGACATTGAGTTTGAAATCAGTCTGGTTGCTTAGATTGATCAGAAGCAAAGTTATACCCGTCTGCAACAAGAAAACAACTTATCAGAAACTCAAAAGCAAGTGTTAACAACTGGCAATCTGATTTTGATTATAATTTTTATAGTCGCAATGACCAATTGACCACTTTCAAAACACATGTCCGAGTAGCCCACTACTGTATTGGGTTCCTTTTCTTTCGACAATATCATATATGTAACATAGCAAGATTGCATTATTTTCTTTCTTGAAAAGCTTTCTGCTTACAGTATCATCTTATTGCCAACATTGGCAGCTCCACAACCACAAGATTCTCTAATTTTGTTATGACTGGAAATTAATTTTTTTCTGCATCTATACGCTTTTCTGAAACAAAGTGCATAATCAACAATTGCATTTTCTATGAGATAAACAGTGTAATAAAATAGTGGAACAAGAACTTACTTTCCCTTTTGAACAATGGGTGTAAGTGCGCAAATGTGGCGCAATGTTTCTTCTATCAACAGCAAGAACTCCTGTGCCCATAAGTCGATGCCAAAGAAGTGCACTGCATCAATTCATTCATTCAAAAAAACAAGATGGTCATGTCTACTAGCCAAGTTGAAATACAAATCGAACTCAAAATTTGGCCAATTTTTCAAGATCCACACCTGTAATAGTCAGGGTTAGGCATGAACGTCGTTTTGTTCAAAAGACCGTAATTTCCGCCAATTAAGGTTTGTCGGCAATATACTTTTGTGTGATACTTCGCTGCCATTCCAAGCTGATCCAAGTACCTTCACATTGAAATTGTGTGTATGATTAAAGTAATAGAAATTGTGTCTGGAGATCGAATAAGTAGAACTCAGATTTATAAGTTAATAGTAACTCTTTGTTTAACTTAAAAACCAAAATTACATAGATGGTGGTATCAAATTCTAGTCTAGAAGTTCATACTCGTAGGACAACCTTGAAATTCAAAGTGGACCTTAAATTTATACCTCACACAATTCTTGAAGGTGTGTAAAGAGATGATTAATGAATTTACCAGAAGCTATCTACAAAAGAGTCTGAAACATGAAGACCACCACTGTTGAAGGCCCCGCCAGATTCCCCAATCCAAGCAGATGCCCATGGGCCATTTGTTTGAATGGTTTCTCGAAGATCATTAAATGTGACAGAAGCACGATTTAAAACATGGGGATCTAGTATCTTTTCTACCAAAGTTGGATCAACACCTGAATAGAGAAAATACACTCATGATAAGTATACTTACATGCTTGTATTCACAAGAGAGAATCAGCGTTGACCTGAAAGAGTCAAAACTAGTTGTTTTCATATTCAAAATTAACAAAGATTCTTTTGTTATTTTTACCTACCACAATGTCAATATTCTACCCCATTTTGTATAGTGAAATATGGTTATTGGTATTTCCATATAAATCAAATTATTCATTTCAATCTTGAAGTTATAACAACCTCTCTTTTGACACTCAAAAGTCAACGATCAACTATCCCACAATATAAGGATCCGATATGAGCAAACTAAGCAACACAAACCTGCTCCAAGATTGTACATGTGGTGCGTCATGACATTGACAATTTCCGACCCTGAAACTTTAAGAAGCTTAGCATACCAATGTTTATCAAAGAACCCTCCTGGTGCCACGAGTAACGGTTTTGGCTTGAATTTCCTGTATGAATCGTCAATTATATCCCTGAGTTGAAGTACATCGCTCCCATACTGCTCAGCATCTACCATCGCACCAATCCCCTTACCACTTAACTCGTTACCTGCAGCAACCAATTGTGAATAAGACCAAATATACAAAGTGACTTGTAACTTGCTAAAACAGAGAAAAAATAAAAAATCTTGGACCACGTAAAAATAAAAAATCTCGAATCACATGATCATGACTACAGATGATAAATATTGCAAAAACAACTGTGTACAGAAATATACCAAACTCCCATGAGTCTATCTGATACCCTTTGGATACGGTATACTTTATGAAATCGCGAGCATTGCTGGAATTCCAATCGCCTCCCCAAACTCCCTTTTTAATCTGGTGTCTCCCGTATAGTGCATTCAAGCCAACTGTCACAAGTGCTCTACAATGAAACATTTCCTTTTTCAGCACAAGTAAATCGACGTTACACATTTCCACAATAACAATCACTGTCCACTACAAAATAATTATAGTCAAGCTATTATTGATCAATCAAATGTTGCAGTTATCTATGGGCAGGAAGCAAAAAAAATGAAAAACTCACCTTGTTTTAATAAAGAAATGGTTCAGTTCATCCCACCTACTCATATGAAGACATCCTTTGGAGAACCCAAACAGTCCCCCTTTCATTTTTATAAAAGGGTGGCATGGACCCGAGAAACTACCTACATCATATAATACTTGGTCTTGTAAGGAACCTCCCACTCGTATTCTCAATCGTTCGAAAGCTGTAAAAAAAAAACATCAAAAAGAAATTATATTTAGTAAATATGAATAATTCACATTACAGGGCATCAAAAGCAGAAGCTGTCACTCGGTAAACCCGACAAAAAGCAAACCTTGCACTGCTTTGGCTAGAAAAGGATGTGATAAATCCTGAAAACAGGAAAATCATAATACGTAAGGACGCTCCAGACTACAAACTAGCATGCAGTCGTTGTATATCAGGTGAACAGTATGATATTTATATCTAACACTATATTAATTTAAAATGACTACTTATAATCTTTCTTGTACCAAAATAGCATCCACAGTGCACTTACCAGATTTAAAGCAGACGAAGATCCCCATGGGCATTGATGATAATCACACTTACTGCTCGGCCACCAATCTATAGTAGCACAGATATAATTTGCATCCGTATGCGTTATAGGTAAACTCCCATTAATAATAAGATGCGCTTCTTCAACATTCCGCGCCAATATCACAGAAATCGACACTAGAAATATAAACAATGTAGCGCAAAACTCCATTGATGTATCACTCTGTGAGATACAATAAAATAAGTACAAATATGAGCTAAAAGATTCTTCTATAAAATTCTTGATAAAAATTAAAATGAGACTAATTATTATCTTTAACAAATTAGGTGTTCCTGAACAGTCTTTTCTATCAACTAACACACTTATCTTTTTATCTTTTTTAAGTAAAAAAAAGCAACTAAAAATCTCTAATAAAAAGGCCCAATTATTAATTCACCATGCCTTTTCAGCTACTAAATAAACCCTAAAAGTAGAAGCAAAGCTATCAAGGCCATCAATTCTTAACTTATAAGAAACAATACTATTTAAAACCACCAAATTAACTCCCAGTTAATATAATTAAAAGAGCTTTAATTAACTTATAAATAACTGTTAACAGTAAATACAACTACATAACATCAAATTGAATATCAATATTATTTTAATAGAATTCAACTTAACAGCTAAATACAGATTTACACATGAAAACACTTCAACAAGATTAAACAAATTGAAAAACCCGGATAGAAAAAGCTTTAAAATAAATAAATAAATAAAGCTTCAACAAGATTAAGCAAAATGAAAAACCCAGATAGAAAAACTAACCTTTGAGTGATTAAATGAAAGTCTACAAACAAAAGCTGCTCAATTTATGTGTTTTTGCTACATAAGAAAATAAAATGAAAAAGCTTTCTTATTTGGCGGTTAATATAAATCTGCTTGGATTGGTGTGTTTTAGGAAAATGTTCGTCAGAATCTTGAGCTAGTATTGAGATTTGGTGTTTATTTATTTAATTAATATTGATGATTTAACTAATTATGTAAATGGTTCGAGGATGATAAAGTACGAATTATGTGGGGGTTAGTGTGAATTAATTATTTGGTGAAGGGTTTTATTCCAAGGGGAGCAGATGAAGTAAAGATACATTTTTCCAAATATTCTTTATGCTCCCTCCCGCTAATTTTGTTAAATTTGGATCGTTGATTTGAAGTTAATCTTGATTTATATTCTGTTGTAAAAACTTATTTGTAACCGTACATACTACAAATTTTAAAAAGTCACACATTGCATGCATTTTTAGCGGTGTGTAAGGCCTCAGCCAACGGCTCTTCCTTGGCTTGTTCGTGGAACTCGTCGACGAGGAGGCCGTTGGCAGGGGGTAGTTCGTGAGCCTCTTCGATGGAGCCGTGTCGATGGGAAGAAGGAGGACGACGAGCGGGGAGCGTGCATGTGGGGTCGGTGAGGCAGAATCAAACAAAAAAAAAACTTTTTTTTTTAATTTCAAAATCAAACGGTTTTGTTTTTTGTTTTTTTCCTTTATTCTTTTTTATTTAAACAACCATTTCACCTTCATTTCTCATTTCACTTTCAATTTTCAAATAACACACACACATGTCGAAGACGAGGAAGAGGCCGACGAGGACGAGGGCGACGAGTAGTTTTATTTAGTTTGAATAATGTAGTTTAATTTCATCTAGTTTTAATTTAAATGTAATGTTTTAATTATGTACTTTGTTTGTTATGTTTTTTTTTATATTAATGTAATGTGTTTTTATTTAATGTAATGTAATGTTTTTTAATAAATAAAATTAAGTTTGTGTTTTTATTTAATGTAATGTAATGTTTTTTAATAAATAAAATTAAGTTTGTGTTTTTTATTTTGATATATTAAAATAAAATAAAAGTTGAGGAAGAGGTGGGGTTGGTAGTGAGTGAGGAAGAGGTGTTTTAGGAGAGAGAAAAGCTGATGTGGCAGTGAGGAAGAGCAAGGAAGGTGTCGTGGGTTGGCTGAGGCCTAAGTATAAATAATACGAGTAGTAAGACTTTGTAAGAAATTTTTTTGGCGGTTTTAGACTTTTAGTTGTGGGAAGTGGGAACTCTTCTTCTTATCTAAAACATAATAAATAATTAAATATACAAAATTTAGGAATTTTTAATTTATTTAATTTTCAACATCTAAAATAAACTATTGTATTACTAGCACGGTACTCACGCACGGATAATGATGACGGCAACTAGTAGTAGTGGTGGCGAAGCGTGATGTAGATAATTGATGTAAAGTAAATGATGTAAAAGATTAATAGGGATATTTTAAAAAATTGGAGACTGATAATATAACTTAATCATTAAGGGTATATTCATATTTCATGGAGGATAAAGTAAAAAACGAACCAATAGTGTAAGTCCCAACTCAATAGATGGTACTAACTGAAGACACATCTATGTCAATGGTGAGTTAATTTTGCAATACGTTCACTGATCTGGAGACGACCAGTTGTAGTGAACAGTATACCAGGTTCTGGATAGATTACTTATAAAGGTGACAATAACAAATAAGTAATCAACAATGCAATATATAAATACAAGTAAGTAAATCTGGTGAGATCAAGATGTAATTTTTCTCATGTCTTGCGTAAATGGCATGAGTTTTTTCATCCCTTCTGTAATCTTTGCAGTCAAAGTCCTAAGAAGGTTCTAGTCTTTGTACATGTTGTAAGTCTAGAATTTCTTTTGCTTTTGTAATGTTTCAGTTTCTTGTATTTGTACCCTTGTGTAACTAGCGTCTTGCTAGTTGCCTTTACATATTAATATATTTCTGCCGTTCTAAAAAAAAGTTGTAATTTTTCAAGTGTAATTTATTTATTAAGGTTAAATAAATTACAAGGTTGATGCGGAACCAAGATAATACAAAATGTAAATATCCTAACAACCTATGAAATACAATGATCTAATACTTGGAAATTCTCTAAACAATCGAAACACTTAAAGTTGTGAAATGTTCTTTTTTGCGATTGAGAGAATATTGCACAAGTTCACCAAGATACTGCAAAGTAGGGTTTTGCAAAAGTTATTTCTTGGTTGTGCAAAGACCTCTATTTATAGATAAAGTTGGTATTGGGATTCCAACTTTATCGTACAAATATGGTTGAGAGCATTTAAGGAAGCAATTTGACTTCCTTTGAAATGCTAGATAAAGTATGACATAAAGTCACTTTATCCAACCTGCTTTATGTACTTTTGTACTTTATACATAGATAAATGCTATTATCCGTATAAAGGTACATAAAGCAAAAAGGTCTTCCTCGTAATCAGTGTAAAGCATTGTAAAGGCTTTAAACTGACAATCTCCAGTTTCTATCTGAATAGAATGCCAACCGGGCTTCGCTGCCATTGTCATTCTCTATCTTCCACTTGTTGTCTTCGACTTCAATTGGAATGTCTTTAGATTTGTTCAAATCTCAACTGGAGGAATCTTCAGTTGCATTAATTGTACATTGCAACTGGACTTCATATATTTCTGGACAATTCTTCAGGTCTCCAGATGCAACTGGAGACGCTCCAGTTTATTAGTAAACTGGACCTAACAAATTCCCCCTAATTGTCCTGAAATATTGCCAAGTCTTTTCAAGTTCTTGTATCTATACAAGTATGAACTTGAAGGACTTGTTTGACTAAATCTATCTAAATTTTCCAAGGCATTTTTATAGATCATTAAATGCCTTGGGTATTTCTTTTGAGTTTGTTAGATTTAATCTGTTATCTATCTTGTGGGTTACAATCTGGCAACTTGTATATACATGAAATTGAAATTTACATAAGTTACAAGAAAGTAAGTTAAAATTACAAGATTATAACTGGAAGAAGAACTTAAACAGATGGCCCTTCGCCAGTTCTCCTTCTCTTGTTCAAGGAACCAATTGGTTGAGAGTCTTCAAGGTCAATTCCCAGCTTCTCTTCCAGATTTTCTTTGTGCTGGATCTTGCCCTTTAACAAATTAATCCATGCTTTCTCAAACCTGTTCTTGGTCTCCTTAGCTTCCAAATAGTTAACCATCTCCACCCATTCAGTGAACCCATACTGGAGAACTGATGGATCTTCAGTTGTCACTAGTGGCCCTCTAGTGTAACTGACTTGAACTTTAAATACCTTGGTGTCTGGCTTCACAGCAACACTTACACCATTGATCTTGCTGTTGTGTTTTCTCTTAGCCATTATTGATGAATAATAGGCTCTGGCTTCAGTTTCATTGGTAATCTTGATAGACCCAGTTAAAGCAGAGTGCACAGCAGCCTTTATGTCATCATTTGACACCTCTCCAGTGGATTCAACAAAGGTTCTAAGGTTAGAATCTCTGGGCAGTGGCTTCAGTGCCCTATGCCTTGGTGGATTCAGCACTCTTTTTACAACCTTTTGGATGTTTTCAATACGCCTTTGAATCCCACCAGCCCTCATTTCTCTAGCCTTCTCCAAAGATACATTTGTGTTCTTGGCATCGAAAGCAGCTTCATCATCTGGATAATCTTGGTCAAGCTGAATGTCCAACATTTCCATTACAGCTCCCACTATCCTTTGATCATGTTTGACTCTTTGATACTGCTCCAGTGTGATGCCCAATAAAGCAGCATCATTGACATCCAAGTTCAAGATTCGAGACCTGGCAAACCTTTGGGCTTCTTTTCTTTGTTTTCTTCTCTCTTTAAATGCATTGCCAATAGCAACCAGTCTCTTGCTTTCATTTTCAGTCACTGGAGGAAGCTTATCGATATTGCCAGTTTCTAGCAATGGTGTATCAGTGGCCAACTGGGTAGTTTCATCAGTTGCCATGCCCTTGCCTTTGTCAACATTCCCCCTATCACCAGCATCATCCTCAAATTGTTCAATCACATGCTGACTGGCATCAGTACCAGCAGCTACCACTATTTGCCTTTGTTGTTCAGATGAAGCACCTTCAGTTGCAGTTGGTGCAAGGACTGCACTTCTTTCCCCCTTGGCAGCATCTAGACCTGCCCTTATAACTTCTCAATCGACATTATTGAATGGAAACCGGTCAAGAGGCTGCCATGATTGCATGTCCTTGCACTCTTTAAAAATAGTGCACATCATCCTGAACGATCTCCACAAGTGGTTGGTCTCTCTAGACTGAGTCAGAATATTTGCAGCAACTTGTGTCTGACCAGTCTTCAGTTCTTCCAACAGTTTGGCATTGTCTGGAGAGAGACCAACATTCACACTTTCCTTAGCAACTTCATTCTCCTTCAAACTTGCAACTTCAGTAACCAGTTTGTCAATCGATGTAGTATGAGAAGATAATTGGGTGTTAACCGCATTAAAAGCACCTCTCAACTGGTTGATCTCAAGAGTAAGTGGGGCCAGATCAACCTGAGGAGGGGTAATCTTGGTGATCTCAGACATCACCTTTTTAACCAATTTCTCTTCTCTTTCAGCCAAAGTAGCTTTGATTGTCTGACTAACTGAAATTGCCAACTGCTGCCCAAGCTCAGTCACATTAAGAGCAGGTCTTTCAACTAATTCCTTGACCTGTTTCTCTATCTCTTTCAGCTCAACTTCTGATGATCTGACAGTGTTTCCCAGCAAGTTAGAGATAGATGTTGTGACTTTTGACTGAGTTAGGTCAAAGGCTTCCTTGAGAGAAGTGGCCAGATTGTTACAGCCAGTGACCAACTCATTGAGCTTCTTGAACACCAAGTCTTCATTTTCTGTGAACTTGTTTATCCCCAGATCAACAACCTTTGAGTTTGTAATAGTGTCCTTGTTGTATCTGGAGAAGGACTTGGTGTTTTTGTCAATTGCTTTCTGAACATCCTCCACCCTTTGAAGAAGGTTTTGGATGTCGGCTTGGAATGAGGCAAATTGATTGTCCAGTAACGGAGGGGAAGTTGTCACTGGACCAGCAGCAGGTGTTACTGGAGCAACTGAAGGAGGAACATTAAGGGAAACCTCCTCAATTAACAACTTGGTAGAAGGAGAAACTTAAATATAACCAGGAGTGGGGAAAGAAAAAGGACGCCTAGAGAGATCAAGTTGTTGGACATGCTGAGTATGCTCAGGTGTGTCCAACGGCGGCGGTGGTGGTGGCATATCTCGAAAAAGAGAGATCATACCTGATGGTGGTGGTGCCATATGTCTATTACTAGACACATAGCTGGAGGTGAAGAGTGGAGTTTCAGTAGGCTCATTTGAGTGAGATGGTAAAATTGAAATTGAAGCATCTGGAGGCGAGATACGAGATGAAGGGTCTTGATCTTGTACAGAAGAGTCAAGAATCTCTGTATCTGAAGTTGTTCCTTCAGAGTCCGAAGACTCTATCTGGATTTCACCTTCATCAACATCCATGTCCAGATCCATGAATGTTTCAGGTGGCTGAACTTCATGTCCAGTCTCCTAATGTACTTGGCCAGTTTCCTGAAGAGTAACATCAGTTGTTGGCTCAGTCGTGGTGACATAATCATCAATAAAGGTCACTGGAATTGCCTCAGTTACAACTGCTCTATCCTCAGTTGTATCATCATTGGCCGAAGAGTTTGGAACCTCAGTCTCCAGTTGTGACTGGCCAGAGACTTCATCAGTTCGTGCATTAGTAGTGTTAGAAGTTTGGCCATCGAAACTTTGTTGTGCAGACTCTAACTCTACTCTGGGTTGGGCTAGCCCAGTATTCTCTTCACCACTTCCTCCTACAAAAATTTCAGAAGTGGTTGCTTGTAAGTTTTCCCTTTGACTTTCTTCAGCATCCTGTTGGGAGGATACTGAAGGGTTGGCTTGGGTACTAATGTCAGTGGCTCGTGCTGACTGAATCCTAGGACGACGGGTTCGAGGAGCCTTTTGGATAACTGGAGGACCTGTTTGGAGGCATCCAGTTGCATCTGTAGGAACTGACAGACTAGAACTGGCGGGGTTCGGCTGTTGTTCAGGCCCAACAACTGCCATAGTGCCAGAGGACGAACCGGTGGGTCCCTCATTGTTTTGAGGCCCGCCCAGTTGCCTTTCTGACTCACCTGGTATTGGTGCATTAGTTTTAACGAATGCCAGTCGCATTCTTTCAGGAATCTCAACCTCTCCCTCTTCAGATTCAAGAGAGTCAAGACTCCTTAACAAATCTGGGACAGTGAAAGGTGAAGTTGTATTTTTGTATTCTTCACTGCCCAAGATAAGTTTAAAACAGAGAGAGAGATACTTGGAGAAAGGGATACATAGTCCCCTGGTTCCCTTCAGTTTCTGCACCAGACTTCTAAATAGTATATCAGCAAAGTCTACTCTCAATCTGTTCCACAAGCAGTATGCCATCTCTGCTTGTGAGGAGTTGATCTGGTCCAAACCACCAGAACTCCCACCCATACTCTCAACAAGATGTATGAAAAAGTACCTCCAAGATAGGGTGAGGCCTTTCATCGTCATGGCTCCTTTTGTTTTTAGGACGCCATTTTTCGTACACTCAGTGTGACCCATGTCAAGGAGTGTTTGACGGAAATTTACATTTTGAGGAAGCACTACATAAGATTCTCCAGGTCTTAAGTAGTTGAGGTTTAGGGCATCCCTCAAAGTCTCTGCAGTAATGGTACAATTAACTGTTCCACCCTTGAGTGTGAAGGTGATGGCTGAACAGTTATCATTTAGTTTGGCGGTGTACCAAAACTCACACAAGTAGTCGTGAAACATCTTCCGTGGATTTGCATAGAAAGATGGGTCGATGGGAGAATCCTTCAAGAAATTTTGGATCCTACCAATTAGGGTATCGACCCCTTGTTGTCCACTCAAACTTCCCATAGGATTGTTTGGATTTAATTTTATGGCTTTAGGGTCTGAAGGGGCACCAGATGCATGTTTTACATCTGCTGCTGGAGTATATGGGCCAGAAAGGAGATTAACATCTCGAGATCTAGAAGATTTAGGTGCCATTTTATGAAGATATGAAACTGAAATTGAGAATTTCGGAATTAGGGTTTTTGATTTATTGAGCAGAGAGAGAAAAGAAGCAATCTTTGATGATTGGAATTGAATGAGAGAATGTGAAAAGGAAGTAAATGGGTTTCGAGTAAATAAGGGGTATTTATAAGTGAATTAGATTCCCAATGAAATACCAGGTATTTATAAGATATTTTTATAAATGAAAATTTGAAATTTGAAACAAAAATTTAATTCTTCGTGTCAGCATTAAATGCTACGACGGCTTAACTTCCCACTCGCCCACTAACTTTTCATATTCCCAA
Organism: Erigeron breviscapus; assembly: GCA_034093135.1. Lineage (NCBI taxonomy): Eukaryota > Viridiplantae > Streptophyta > Magnoliopsida > Asterales > Asteraceae > Erigeron > Erigeron breviscapus. The sequence continues at coordinate 35,060,560 of CM067168.1, forward strand.
TAAAAAGTGTTTTACCTTTACAAAAATGACCTTGATACGTCATGTGACGGTTGTGAGTGGGTTAAAGCACTCGAGTACCATCACGTGTCACAAAACTTGACCAAGTATTTTACAACGTTATGAAAATCTGGTTGACCGCCAGTTTTAAGACAAGACCAAACATGTACACTGGAGGATTAGTCCAGTGCCAGTTTCAACTGGAGGGCTCTCCAGTTGCAATTTTTCAAACAAAAGCAATTTTAGTCAGAAAAATATTTTGAGTCTTTCCCCCTAGAATGATGATCCAGAAATCAATTAGTGCCAAGATAGTATCACAAAGGCGTTCGATAGCCTGGCGAGCAAAGATTATCTGGACCTCCTCAACTGGAGAACTTCGTCAGTGTCACTGACGCGTTCATAACAAAGTCTCCAGTTTTAAGGATTTAGCATTCCCAGTTCACTGATGAGATGCTTAAAAGTTTTCTCATCAAGAGGTTTTGTAAAAACATCAGCGAGCTGTTTGTCAGTGGGGATGAAATGTATTTCAATGTCTCCTTTCATAACATGATCATGAATGAAATGATACCTGATGTCAATATGCTTTGTCTTTGAGTGCATCACCGGGTTGTGAGATATAGCAATTGCACTGGTATTGTCACAAAAGATTGGTGTTCTTTTGTATTTTAGATCGTAATCTAACAACTGGTTCTTGATCCAGAGAATCTGGGCACAACAACTGGCCGCAGAAATGTACTCTGCTTCAGCAGTGGACATAGAGACTGACGTCTGCTTCTTGCTGGTCCAACTCACCAGTTTTCCTCCAAGGAAATGACAACCTCCAGTGGTGGATTTCCTATCTATCTTACAACCTGCATGATCTGAATCTGAATAACCCATTAGATCTAACCCTGAGCCTTTGGGATACCAAAGACCAAGGCTAGGACACCCTTTCAGGTATCTGAAGATGTGCTTAACAGCATGCAAATGTGATTCTTTTGGGTTAGCCTGAAATCAGGCACATAGACATGTTGCAAACATTATATCTGGTCGACTGGCAGTTAAATACATCAGTGAACCAACCATACCTCGATATTCAGTTGTGTTCACTGGTTTGCCATTTGGGTCAGAATCCAAATTTAAAGGTGCTGCAATTGGTGTAGTTTTAGATGGGATCGAATCATATTTGTATTTTCTTAACAAATCTCTGACATATTTCTCTTGGTTTATGAAAATTCCATTTTCATTTTGCTTAATCTGAAGACCCAAGAAAAATGTTAATTCACCCATTAAACTCATTTCATACTCAGATGATATGATTTTAGAAAACCTTTTACACATTGCATCATCAGTTGACCCAAATATAATGTCATCAACATAAATTTGTACCAGTAAGATATTACCTTTTTCTTTCAAGATAAACAAGGTATTATCTATTGCACCTCTTTTAAAGCCATTTTTTAGAAGATGTTTAGTTAAAGTGTCATACCAGGCTCTTGGGGCTTGTCTTAGACCATACAAAGCTTTGTTCAGTTTATATACCCAGTGAGGATGCTTCTCATCAATGAAGCCTGGAGTCTTGTTTAACATACACTTCTTCTTCCAATGTTCCATTAAGGAACGCACTTTTGACATCCATCTGGAAGACTTTGAACCGCAGATGGGCTGCATAAGCCAAGAATATTCTGATGGCTTCAAGTCTTGCAACTGGAGCAAAAGTCTCATCAAAATCAACACCCTCTGCTTGACAGTAACCCTTGGCAACTAATCTGGCTTTGTTTCTTACAACATTGCCATCTTCATCCATCTTATTTCGGTAGACCCATCTTGTACCAATGGGTTCTTTCTTTAACCCTGGTAGACAAGGAACAAGTTCCCATACATTGTTCCTTTCAAACTGGATAAGCTCTTCTTGCATTGCTTCTACCCAGCTTGGGTCTGCCATAGCCTCGTCAATCTTCTTCGGTTCAATCAGTGATAAGAAGGTGACGTTCAAGCATTGCTCACTTGTGGCTCTTCTAGTCTGAACCCCACTATTTGGATTTCCAACAATCTGTTCAATTGGATGTGCTTTTGTCCATTTAGTGTATTGACTTGGTGAACAACAATATCAGTGCAAGTCACCTGATGATCCTCTTCAGTTGTTGCTTCTGGAGGAGGATCAGCCCAAACTACTTCAACATCCTCATCAGAGTCGATGAGGTCACGATTGGCATCATGAAATTCTTCAGTTGAAGGCATTTCTTGAAGAACTGGAGAAGTTGGAGTTTGAACTGGTGCTGATATTGGAGTGACACGTACATCTGATCCAATCACCAGTTTCTGTGGTAAATTGAAACTGATGGAGGGATAAAATGGAGTGTCACTGGAGGATTTCTTCATCTGTACTGGTTCCAGTTCAGAGTGACTGGAAACATCTTTTGGTGAAACAACTGACTGATGAACTTGGTCAGTTTCACCAAAATTCAATGGAATGACTGGAGAAGTATCAAGGCTTGGTCTTTTATTGATTGCATCATTAGATTCATCAAATGTGACATGAATTGTCTCATGAACCTTTTGGAGTCTATAATTATAAACTCTAAAGGCCTTTCGAATATCTGAATAGCCTAGAAACACACCTTCATCAGCTTTTGCATCAAACTTTCCAAGCTGACTGGAATCGTTTAAAATATAAACTGGACAACCAAATACATGAAATATCCAATATTTGGTTTACGATTCCTGAGCACTTCATAGGCAGTCTTCTTGTGTCTCTTGATGTAGACTGACCGGTTTTGGGTGTGACAAGCTGTTGCCACTGCTTCAGCCCAAAAACTGGTGGGAAGACCAGATTCAGATAGCATACTCCTGGCAGCTTCTATCAGTGTGCGATTCTTTCTTTCCACAACTCCATTTTGCTCTGGAGAGTGTGCTGATGAGAAGTTCTGGGAGATGCCAGTGTCATTGCAGAAGGATTCAAGAGTCTTATTCTGAAATTATGTTCCATTATCACTTCTCAACTGACAAACTTTTCGAGTGTACTTGAGCTCAATTCTTTTGATGAGTGAGATGATTTCAGCAGCTGCATCACTTTTGGATCTGAGGAATACCACCCAACAATATCTGGTGAATTCATCAACCACAACTAGAGTATACTTCTTTCCAGCTCTAGTTTGAACATTCACTGGACCAAAAAGATCCATATGAAGAGGTTCAGTGATGCTAAAGTTTTGCCTTGTCTTGAAACTGGCCCTTTTCTGCTTGCCCATCTCACACCCTGGACATGGCTTTTCCTTTTTAAAGGAAACTGGAGGTATCCCATCTGCCAGTTGTTTTCTAGACAACTTGTTGATATTTTTAAAATTAAGATGGGATAATCTTTTATGCCATAACCAGTTGGTGTCCTCATCAGCCTTGGTATAGAAACACTGCTCTTTTGGAGCTGGTTCCATATCCATGATGTACACATTTCCTCTTCTTGGTGCAACCATCACCACTTTCCAATCTTTGTTAAATATGGTGCCTTGAGCAATATCAAACAATACCTTATATCCATCATCACAAAGTTGACTGACACTGATCAGGTTATATTTCAAACCATTCACAAATGCAACTCTGGTGAACTGGACTTGTCCATTATTGATTTACTGGACTCGCTCCAGACGCGACTACTGGAG
>CM067168.1:35065194-35130194 GCA_034093135.1 Erigeron breviscapus
ACTACCTTATGTCCCATATCAAGGAGGACCTGGCGAAAATTAATGTTTGGGGAGATGACAACTGGAGATTCACCCTCTCTCCAGTAGTTGAGGTGTAAAGCATCCCTCAACACATCTGCTGATAAGGTACACCGGACTGTTCCACCTTTTAATGTGAAAGTGATGGAAGAACAATCGGAAGAAAGAGAAGCAGTGTACCAGAACTCACACAAGTAGTCGTGAAACATCTTGCGTGGGTTTAAAGAGAATGAGGGTCCAATTGGAGAATCCTTCAAAAATCTTTGGATTCTCCCAATAAGGGTATTGGACCCTTGGGTTCCTTGTAAACTCGCCATCGGATTATTCGGATTTAATTTGATGAGCGTAGTGTTACCAGGAGCACCAGATGCCTGTTTGACATCTGGTGACGGAGCATATGGGACAGATAAGAGATTTACATCTCTTGAACGGGATGATTTAGGTGCCATTGGAAAATGAAATTGAAATTTTGGAATTAGGGTTCTTGATTTATGAAGCAGAGAGAGAAAAGAAGCAATTTTAGATGATTGAGAAGTAAATGAAAAGAATGTAAAGGGAAGTAAATGTGATCGGAGTAAATAAGGGTATTTATAAGGAATTCAAGATCCCAATGAAATACCAAAAATTATATTTATTAACAAAATCAATTTTGTAGATATTTTTACAAAATAAGTTTGAATTTTGAAATAAAAACATAAATTTACCGTGTCAGCATTAAATGCTACGACGGCTTAACTTACCCACGCGCCCACTAATTTTCATTTTCCCAATAAAAACAGTTGTCATTTACCAAAATGTCTTTAAACACGTCAGATGACGATATCAAGTGGTTTAAAACACTCGAGTACCATCACGTGTCACAAATATTGACAAATTAAGACAAGACTGAACCTGGTCACTGGAGGATTAATCCAGCGCCAGTTTCCAACTGGAGAGTTCTCCAGTTGCCATTTTCAAACAAAACGAATTTTAGTCAGAAAATTATTTTTGAGTCTTTCCCCCTAAAATGATGATCCAGAAATCGATTAGTGCCAGGATAGTATCACAAAGGCGTTCGATAGCCTGGCGAGCAAAGATTATCTGGACCTCCTCAACTGGAGAACTTCATCAGTGTCACTGACGCGTTCATAACAAAAATCTCCAGTTTTAAGGATTTAACATTCCCAGTTCGCTGATGAGATGTTTAAAGGTTTTCTCATCAAGAGGTTTTGTAAAAACATCAGCGAGCTGCTTGTCAGTGGGGATGAAATGAATTTCAATGTCTCCTTTCATAACATGATCACGAATAAAATGATACATGATGTCAATATGCTTTGTTTTGGAGTGCATCACTGGGTTGTGAGATATAGCAATTGCACTGGTGTTGTCACAAAAAGATTGGGGTCCTTGTATACTTTTGACCATAATCTAGTAACTGGTTCTTGATCCAGAGAATCTGGGCACAGCAACTGGCCGCAGAAATGTACTCTGCCTCAGCAGTGGACATAGAGACTGACGTCTGCTTTTTACTGGTCCAACTTACCAGTTTTCCTCCAAGGAAATGACAACCACCAGTTGTTGATTTTCTATCTATCTTACAACCTGCATGATCTGAATCTGAATAACCCATTAGATCTAACCTGAGCCTTTGGGGTACCAAAGACCAAGATTAGGACACCCTTTCAGGTATCTAAAGATACACTTAACAGCGTGCAAATGTGATTCTTTAGGGTTAGCCTGAAACCTGGCACATAGACATGTTGCAAACATTATATCTGGTCGACTGGCAGTTAAATACATCAGTGAACCAACCATACCACGATAGTCAGTGATGTTCACTGGTTTACCAGTTGGGTCAGAGTCCAAATTTAATGGTGCTGCAATAGGTGTGTTTTTCGATGATTGAATCATATTTGTATTTTCTTAACAAATCTCTGACATATTTTCCTTGGTTTATGAAAATTCCATTTTCAGTTTGCTTAATCTGAAGACCTAAAAAAATGTTAATTCTCCCATTAAACTCATTTCATACTCAGATGACATGATTTTAGAAAACTTTTTACACATTGCATCATTAGTTGAACCAAATATAATGTCATCAACATAAATTTGTACCAATAAGATATTACCTTTTTCTTTCAAGATAAATAAGGTATTATCTATTGCACCTCTTTGAAAGCCATTTTTAAGAAGATGTTTAGTTAAAGTATCATACCAGGCTCTTGGGGCTTGTCTAAGACCATACAACGCTTTGTTCAGTCTATAGACCCAGTGAGGATGCTTCTCATTGATGAAGCCTGGAGTCTTCTTAACATACACAACTTCTTCCAATGTTCCATTAAGGAACGCACTTTTGACATCCATCTGGAAGACTTTAAACTACAGATGGGCTGCATAAGCCAGAAAAATTCTGATGGCTTCAAGTCTTGCAACTGGAGCAAAAGTTTCATCAAAGTCAACGCCTTCTGCTTGACAATAACCCTGGATAACTAATCTGGCCTTGTTTCTTACAACATGGCCATCTTCATCCATCTTGTTTCGGTAGACCCATCTTGTACCAATGGGTTCTTTCTTTAACCCTGGTGGACAAGGAACAAGCTCCCACACATTATTCCTTTCAAACTGGACGAGCTCTTCTTGCATAGCTTCTACCCAGCTTGGGTCTGCCATAGCCTCGTCAATCTTCTTCGGTTCAATTAGTGATAAGAAGGTGACGTTTAAGCATTGCTCACTGGTGGCTCTTCTAGTCTGAACCCCACTATTTGGATCTCCCACAATCTGTTCAATTGGATGTGCTCGAGTCTATCTAGTGTATTGACTAGGCTGGTGAATTACAATATCAGTGCAAGTCACCTGTCGATCTTCTTCAGTTGCAGCAGCTTCTGGAGGAGGATCAGTCCAAACTACTTCTACATCCTCATCAGAGTCAATGAGGTCACGATTTGCATCATGAAATTCTTCATTAAAAAGGCATTTCTTGAAGAACTGGAGAAGTTGGAGTTTGAACTGGTGCTGATATTGGAGTGGCACGTACATCAGATCCAATCACCAATTCCTGTGGTAAATTGAAATTGATGGAGGGATAGAATGAGGTGTCACTGGTGGTGCTTTTCTTCTTAACTGGTTCTAATTTGTTGCAACTGGAAACATCTTTTGGTGAAACAACTGACTGATGAACTTGGTCAGTTTCACCAAAATTTATTGGAACGACTGGAGAAATATCAAGGCTTGGTCTCTTGTTGATTGCTTCAGTTGATTCGTCGAATGTGACATGAATTGTCTCATGAACCTTTTGGAGTCTATAATTATAAACTCTAAAGGCCTTTCGAATATCTGAATAGCCTAAGAATACACCTTCATCAGCTTTTGCATCAAACTTTCCAAGCTGACTGGAATCGTTTAAAATATAAACTGGACAACCAAATACATGAAAATATCCAATATTTGGTTTACGATTCCTGAGTACTTCATAGGCAGTCTTCTTATGTCTCTTGATGTAGACTGACCGGTTTTGGGTGTGACAAGCAGTTGCAACTGCTTCAGCCCAGAAACTGGTGGGAAGACCTGATTCAGATAACATACTTCTGGCTGCTTCTATCAGTGTGCGATTCTTTCTTTCCACAACTCCATTCTGCTCTGGAGAGTGTGCTGATGAGAAGTTTTGAGAGATGCCAGTATCATTGCAAAATGTTTCAAGTACCTTATTTTGAAATTCAGTACCATTATCACTTCGCAACTGACAGACTTTTCGAGTATACTTGAGTTCAATTCTTTTGATGAGAGAGATGATTTCAGCAGGTGCATCACTTTTGGATCTAAGGAATACCACCCAACAGTATCTGGTGAATTCATCGACCACAACTAGAGTGTATTTCTTCCCAGCTCTAGTTTGAACATTCACTGGACCAAAGAGATCCATATGTAGCATGTGAAGAGGTTCAGTGATGCTAAAGTTTTGCCTAGTTTTGAAACTGGCCCTTTTCTGCTTGCCCATCTCACACCCTGGACATGGCTTTTCTTTATTAAAAGAAATCTGTGGTATCCCATCAACCAGTTGTTTGCGAGAAACTTGTTAATATTTTTGAAATTAAGATGGGATAATCTTTTATGCCACAGCCAGTTGGTGTCTTCACCAGCCTTGGTATAGAAGCACTGCTCTTTTGGAGCTGGTTCCATATCCATGATGTACACATTACCTTTTCTTGGTGCAACCATCACCACTTTCCAATCCTTGTTAAATATGGTGCCTTGAGCAATATCGAACAAAACTCTGTAGCCATCATCACAAAGTTGGCTGACACTGATCAGGTTGTATTTCAAACCATTCACAAATGCAACTCTCTTGAATTCGACCTGTCCGTTATTGAGTACCTTTTTTTTTTTTTTTTTTTTTTTTTTTTTTTTTTTTTTTTTTTTTTTTTTTTTTTTTTTTTTTTTTTTGAATTCGACCTGTCCGTTATTGAGCACACCATATCCTTCAGTCTTTCCATTTTGATCATTACCAAACGTCACTGCCGGTCCATCTTGGACAGTGAACTCTTCAAGCAGGGGCTTACATCCAGTCATAGTCCGGCCAGCAGCGCTGTCCAGATACCAGATATTCTTCTTTCGATCGCCCTGCACACCCACAAAAATCATCAGTTATTTTTGTGAACCCATCTTTCTTGATGGGTTCACTGGACTTCTCTACAGAAGTCACAGTTGATTGTTGTGGTGGTAAATTGAAGACTACATCTGGATCTTTTTTACCAGATCCAGGTGCAGGAGTAAAAACGATTGGTATTTGATACCTGCTCCCCTTTTTCTTATCAGATTTAGTTCCAGATGGAACATTCTTTTGTTTTGGTTTTGAAGGGGGTTTAATATTTTGTTTTAAAACTGGAGGTGACGAACCTCCTTCCAGATTTTTGATCCGGGCAGTACAACTTTGAACCTGTCGAGACAAAAGTTGGAGTTGACTTTCCAGTTTAAACAAAATATTGTTTCATCAGGCTGCTGAACCTTGGACCTTGGTTCAGCTGGAGTTTTAGTCTTTTGGGTCTTGGGCTCCTTAGACTTCTGAGGTAAGGGCTTGTTACCAGTGGCCTTTTTAACTGGAGCACTAGCCTGTTTGGCTCCAGGTTTAACCTCAATGGGGGTGGTCTCAATGGGTTCAGTTTCAACAGCTTCAGGTTGATCATAAGAAGTTTCAATCCTGAGAGCTGGAGGCAATGCATGAAGATCTGGTATGAGAGCTGCCATTTCCAGATCTCCAGATTTCCATGCATTTTTCTGGGCATCAATTGTTCTAGAAAATGCATCATAGTTCTTTCCAGATGCTTTACCCATGACTTGATAATCATTTGTTCTTTTTCAAGATCAGAAATTAATTTTTGATTATCAAATTCCAAAGCCTCAATTTTTAAAACTGACTCCTTGAGAGCCAACTGGACACTTTGTAAATCATTAAGTTGTGGCTTAACATTGTTTAGTTCAATTAAGATAGTGTCAAGATATCTTTCACTATCTGCTCTAACAGTTTCCACAAAAGCCAAATCACCACTTAATGATTCAGCAAGGTCCAATTTCAGTTCTGGATCCACCTGATTATCATAATCACATACCTTCTTCAAAATGATGTCCACCCATCTTCCAGTGATGACATCTTCTTTTGCCACATGCTGCTGTTGATCTTCCAAGGCCATGAAACACATGTCCCTTTCCTCTTCTTCATCAGCTGATGAGTCATCAGAGTACTCCCATTTTCCCTCAGTTTGTGCCATCAAGCACTGATCCTTTTCTTTTTCAATGGACAAGAGGGCAATCTGGGCCTTAAGCTTCTTATATTTAGCTTTGTAGCTATCATCAGGCCGATTGAAATTAGGGACAGAGGGACCAGTTTGGTTGTTCATCTGACTAGATCTGCATTCCTTCATAAAATGACCTTTCTTACCGCATTTATAGCAGGTAAGATTGGTTTTATCCAGAGAGCTGGAGCTGGAAGCATTGTTTGGGCCATTAAATCTTTTAGATTTATGCTTAAACCTATTAAAGGTTTTAGCGATCATGGCTACCAGATCATCATCGTCAGTTTCATCACAACCGTCACTGATTTCAGTGGTCAGGCCAGAGTTCAAGAAACTGTTTAACATCTCCTTCATTGAGTGTGCCTGGACACTCTCTGCAGACATTAAAGTAGTACAAGGTCGCTCAGTTACACTAGCAACCTTGGGACTCTGGGCATGGTTCATGGCATCCTGCTCAGCCACCAGTCTTGCAGCATTATTGTCTTCAGTGAATCTGAAGGCTCCATAGAGCGATGCAAGAGTATGGCTGTGCAGGGTTTTACCTTGTCTTAAGACAAGAACCATATTTTCCCATTTGGAAGGAAGAATATCACAAAACTTCTCAAGAAGAATATCCTTATCCTTCTCTACACCCAAGCCTCTCAACTGATTAATGAGGCTAGAAAACCTGGTGTAAGTACCAGTTAGACTTTCATTGGGCAAAGCAAAGAAGGATTCATACTTCTTGTTCAAGGCAACCTTTCTGGTGACAATAGTGTCATCACCTCCTTCAAACTGAATAACTAATTCATCCCACATTGACTTGGCACTGGGGAACAACACAAGTGTTGGAATTAGATCTTCAGGAACAGCTCCAAGGATCATGTTCTTGAGTCTGGTGTCCAGATCTACAAGTCTACGATCCTCATCAGACCAGTGGTCTTCGAGTTTTTCTCTGGAACCTCTTCTTCCAGTTGGATCGAGAAGAGGACTTACCCCAAGAGACATGGGTATATACGGTCCATCCTTAAGGATTTTCAGCATATACCTCTCTATCCCACCAAAATGCAAAAGCATTCTGGCCTTCCATGTACCAAAGGTCTCACTGTTTCCATCAAATTTTGGAACAGGAGTGTTAGAATAATGTACATGGACGTGATTTGGGGCAGTAGGAGGAGGAGGGTTTGTATTAGCATTTTGAAAAGGTGGTGTATTAGTATTCAAAGGGTTTTCACCTTGACCAGAACCATCTCCACCTTCAGTAGTAGTCATCTAAGCAGATCTAGGAAAGTTTATTAGCCTTCTGCTCTGATACCACTTGTAAGTCCCAACTCAATAGATGGTACTACCTGAAGACACCTCTATGTCGATGGTGGAGTTACTTTGCAATATAAACGCTGAACTGGAGACGACCAGTTACATAGAGTATATACCAAGTTCTAGATAGATTACTTATTTAAGTGACAATAAGTAAAGAACAATGCAATAATATAAAATACTTGTAAACTAAATTGGTGAGACAATATGTAATTTTCAAGTGTAATTTATTTATTAACTTTAAATAAATTACAAGGTTGTTGCGGAACCAAGATAATACAAGTATGTAAATATCCTAACAACCTATGAACTACAATTGATCTACACTTGGAATTTCTCTGAACAATCGAAACACTTAAAGTTGTGAAATGTTCCTTTTTACAATTGAGAGAATATTGCACAAGTTCACCAAGAATATTGCAGGTATGCAAAGTGTAAAGTGTTCTCACTTGTTATTCTTGTTGTGCAATGACTTGTATTTATAGGCAAAGTTAACATTGGGATGTTAACTTTGGTCGTACAAATATGGTTGAGAACATTTAAGGAATAGCATTTAATTCCTTAAAATGTTGTGTAAAGTTGCAGTATAAAGCAACTTTACTCAACCAGCTTTATGTACCTTTTTGTACTTAAATAATAAGATAAATCTTATTATCTGGGTAATAGCACATAAAGCATAAAAGTCAATTCCTCGTAATCAGTGTAAAACTTTGTAAGAGCTTTCCACTGACGGTCTCCAGTTTGTAACTGACTAGAATGTCAACTGGGCTTCGCTGCCATTGTCATTCTCTATCTTCCACTTGTTGTCTTCGACTCCAACTGGAAGGATTCTTCAACTGGTCAGTTCTCAACTGGAGGAGGTCTTCAGTTGCGTTGACTGTACGATGCAACTGGACTTCAATATATTTCTGGACAAATCTTCTTGGTCTCCAGGTGCAACTGGAGACTGGCCAGTTTCACTGAAACTGGTCCTAACACCTCTCTACTAAAAGTAGTAGGTCCATTCTCTCCTCCTTCTTGATCTACTGTACCTAACTTCAAGATATCAATAAGATCGGAAGCTGAGAACTTAATGGTCTTGCCCGCAACCACTGTCTCTATCAACTCCTGAGTAGCAGTCTTTTTATGTTTTGCATTTTCCCAGAACTCTACCAGGTATGACTCATATAGCACAGGTGAATGAGTAAGAATATGGTAAATTCTTGACTGCTTCAAAAACCTGAAAATATTATGATAATATTCTGTTCCATCTTGATTCTCGTCCAAATTAATCAGAAAGTTATGACCTGATACAAATTCTCTTGCCATTTCTGTAATCAATAACAAATAATTAATTACTCAAATAGACATAAAAATTCATATGCAGTCATACAATTAACTTTAATTATCCCTGTAATAAAGTTAACACAACATAAATTATCTCGGTAATTTAGTTAAAAGCATAAATTAACTCATTTTCAAATCTTTATAAACATAAACTTTTGAAAATCTGTTAAATTAACTTAAATTATCCCTGTAATTAAGTTAAGTATAAAGATTAACTCATTTTCAAATCTTTATATACATAAACTTTTCAAAATCTGTTAAATTAACTTAAATTATCCCTGTAATAAAGTTAACACAACATAAATTATCTCGGTAATTTAGTTAAAAGCATAAATTAACTCATTTTCAAATCTTTATAAACATAAACTTTTGAAAATCTGTTAAATTAACTTAAATTATCCCTGTAATAAAGTTAACACAACATAAATTATCTCGGTAATTTAGTTAAAAGCATAAATTAACTCATTTTCAAATCTTTATAAACATAAACTTTTGAAAATCTGTTAAATTAACTTTAATTATCCCTGTAATAAAGTTAACACAACATAAATTATCTCGGTAATTTAGTTAAAAGCATAAATTAACTCATTTTCAAATCTTTATAAACATAAACTTTTGAAAATCTGTTAAATTAACTTAAATTATCCCTGTAATAAAGTTAACACAACATAAATTATCTCGGTAATTTAGTTAAAAGCATAAATTAACTCATTTTCAAATCTTTATAAACATAAACTTTTGAAAATCTGTTAAATTAACTTAAATTATCCCTGTAATAAAGTTAACACAACATAAATTATCTCGGTAATTTAGTTAAAAGCATAAATTAACTCATTTTCAAATCTTTATAAACATAAACTTTTGAAAATCTGTTAAATTAACTTAAATTATCCCTGTAATAAAGTTAACACAACATAAATTATCTCGGTAATTTAGTTAAAAGCATAAATTAACTCATTTTCAAATCTTTATAAACATAAACTTTTGAAAATCTGTTAAATTAACTTAAATTATCCCTGTAATTAAGTTAAGTATAAAGATTAACTCATTTTCAAATCTTTATAAACATAAACTTTTCAAAATCTGTTAAATTAACTTAAATTATCCCTGTAATTAAGTTAAAAGGTAAATTAACTCGGTAACTTAGTTTTAACCAAAAAACATCAGAATCGAAGAAACTAAGGAAACCTAATTCGAAAATTTTGAATCCTATTTTCTTGATTTTCTTGTTGCATGGTTAACTACTGGACGATTAGATAGTATACCTAGATTCGGTTTTTCACAGTGATGACGAATATATCAACCAAAAACACTTGATCTAATTGTATATATCGAATCTAATACGGGGTAGCAAAGTAGTATTTCGGGGTCGTAAAGCTCAATTCTGATAAAATAAAATGTGAGGTCGTGTTTGGCTAAAATGGGTTTATATACCCACTTGACCCGAATGGATCTGGGTCAACCCGGCCCAATTACGAGGTCGTATTTGCCTAAAGCCCAATTAGACCAATTACAAGGTCGTATTCTGCTTCTTGCAATTACGAGGTCGTAATTACCTCCTGCACACTTTAAAATCAAAATTTCGTCAAAGTTTCTGAATAATTGATCAACGATTACCACGAACTTCCTGGAAATATGAAAATTTAAAAGATCAAACCTGTAGGCATCAAATTTTCATCTTTTCCCTGATCTTCGTCTTAAACCTGAAAAGTTAATAAACTTACACAAAATTCTTTAACTTTTCAATGATCAATCTTTCCAAAACTTTCTCGAATTTAGCTTTCCCGAATCTGTACCACTTGCAACAATTCATATTTCTAACCAGTTATAAAATTGATTCTTCATTCTTATACCTCCCCCTCAATTTTATGACTAGGAAGTATAACGATGACTAATCATTAAAACAACTATCATTCTTATGTCTCCCCCTCAATCTATGACTGGATACATAACTATGATAAAAAGAATATTGATTAAATACTTCATATTCTTATGAAAACACAATTGACTAGGTACTCCTCCTCAATTTTATGACATGTTTTCATAACTATATGATCTAAATAATCAATGCTTAAACCTTTCACATTCATATATGTTTCTATATCTAAGGTAACAAAGACCTTTCATATTCAAACAATATATCTATGTCTAAGGCATAAAATATTAACTATGTAGCCTTTCACATTAAACATGACATTTCTATGTCTAAGGCTTCACATAACCTAGCTGATAATCTTTCATATTAAAATAAAATTATTTCTATATCTAAGGTAACAAAGACCTTTCATATTCAAACAATATATCTATGTCTAAGGTTTCACATAACCTAGCTGATAATCTTTCATATTAAAATAAAATTATCTCTATATCTAAGGATTTATTTAACCTTCTACATTCACATTATGTCTATGTCTAAGATTTTAATAATCTTCTACATTCACTTAATGTCTATGTCTAAGGTTTCACATAACCTAGTTGATAATCTTTCATATTAAAATAAAATTATTTCTATATCTAAGATCTTCAACTAATAATGACCTTGCTATCAACATCTGTAATTACTATATAAATAATATATTATAAAAACCTGATGTTCTTAGCATTGTCTTGAATACTTCAGTCTTTTGCTTAGAAACCCTTCCTTTGGATTGACTTCTCTGCAAATACACTGAAAAAGAATTTCGAGACAACAAAATTTTCATTGCTATACCCGAAACTCGATCTTCTGAAACTTCAGATTTGAAAGACAAACTTCAAACTCTCTGTATCGTCATAATAATCAACTAATGCACCATAGCTTGTTGTAGTTCTCCCCCTCAACGATAAATCCCTCCGAATTAAGCATATGCAATCTTCCTTCTTGGATATATTGCTCGAGTCCCTGCTCGCCTTGCATAACCGGCATGTAATAGAGAAGTAGAATTTCCAACAATCAATCTTGAACTAGTTGACTCTCATGAAAACCAGAAACTTTGAAACTTGAATCACAAACTTCAGGAACATGGATCCTGTTTCAAAAACAATTCTTTGTCTCCATAAATCAAAATGTTTCTTCTGATTATGATCAACATCTTCAGACAAAACATATAAAATACATATTAACTAATACTGTATTGATATGAACAACTCTGTGTCCATTCTAATGAAAATCTTCTTTCTAAGATATAAAATGATTCTTTTAAAGATAAAATTCAAAACTATGAACAACTCTGTGTCCATTCTAATGAAAATCTTCTTTCTAAGATATAAAATACACATTAACCTAATATCTGTTTATTAAAATCAACAACTCTGTGTTCTTTTCCTTAAAATCTTCTTTCTAAGATATAAAAATGATTCTTTTAAAGATAAAATTCAAAACTATGAACAACTCTGTGTCCATTCTAATGAAAATCTTCTTTCTAAGATATAAAATGATTCTTTTAAAGATAAAATTCAAAACTATGAACAACTCTGTGTCCATTCTAATGAAAATCTTCTTTCTAAGATATAAAATGATTCTTTTAAAGATAAAATTCAAAACTATGAACAACTCTGTGTCCATTCTAATGAAAATCTTCTTTCTAAGATATAAAATGATTCTTTTAAAGATAAAATTCAAAACTATGAACAACTCTGTGTCCATTCTAATGAAAATCTTCTTTCTAAGATATAAAATGATTCTTTTAAAGATAAAATTCAAAACTATGAACAACTCTGTGTCCATTCTAATGAAAATCTTCTTTCTAAGATATAAAATGATTCTTTTAAAGATAAAATTCAAAACTATGAACATCTCTGTGTTCATTCTTAAGAAAATCTTCTTTCTAAGATATAAAAATGATTCTTTTAAAGATAAAATTCAAAACTATGAACAACTCTGTGTCCATTCTAATGAAAATCTTCTTTCTAAGATATAAAATGATTCTTTTAAAGATAAAATTCAAAACTATGAACAACTCTGTGTCCATTCTAATGAAAATCTTCTTTCTAAGATATAAAATGATTCTTTTAAAGATAAAATTCAAAACTATGAACAACTCTGTGTCCATTCTAATGAAAATCTTCTTTCTAAGATATAAAATGATTCTTTTAAAGATAAAATTCAAAACTATGAACAACTCTGTGTCCATTCTAATGAAAATCTTCTTTCTAAGATATAAAATGATTCTTTTAAAGATAAAATTCAAAACTATGAACAACTCTGTGTCCATTCTAATGAAAATCTTCTTTCTAAGATATAAAATTATTCTTTTAAAGATAAAATTCAAAACTATGAACAACTCTGTGTCCATTCTAATGAAAATCTTCTTTCTAAGATATAAAATTATTCTTTTAAAGATAAAATTCAAAACTATGAACAACTCTGTGTCCATTCTAATGAAAATCTTCTTTCTAAGATATAAAATTATTCTTTTAAAGATAAAATTCAAAACTATGAACAACTCTGTGTCCATTCTAATGAAAATCTTCTTTCTAAGATATAAAATTATTCTTTTAAAGATAAAATTCAAAACTATGAACAACTCTGTGTCCATTCTAATGAAAATCTTCTTTCTAAGATATAAAATGATTCTTTTAAAGATAAAATTCAAAACTATGAACAACTCTGTGTCCATTCTAATGAAAATCTTCTTTCTAAGATATAAAATGATTCTTTTAAAGATAAAATTCAAAACTATGAACAACTCTGTGTCCATTCTAATGAAAATCTTCTTTCTAAGATATAAAATGATTCTTTTAAAGATAAAATTCAAAACTATGAACAACTCTGTGTCCATTCTAATGAAAATCTTCTTTCTAAGATATAAAATGATTCTTTTAAAGATAAAATTCAAAACTATGAACATCTCTGTGTTCATTCTTAAGAAAATCTTCTTTCTAAGATATAAAATACATATTAACCTAATATCTGTTTATTGAAATCAACAACTCTGTGTTCTTTTCCTTAAACCCATATTCTGTTAATGTGACATACTTTCTTTTAGCTTTTGATCACAACACTATTGCTTAACTACCCTACTCGTTTATTCACTGTTCCATAAGAACGTAGTTGAGTCCTCTTGGAAACTAGATTCTACTCTGACTATATCTCTCGTGCAATAGGAACTTTTATTTAAACAATACAATAGTAAAACACAAGTAAAAATTAAAAAAAATTCACAAAAAAACATTACACACACACACATACACTGAACATAAACGAATAACATAGTTACAAGAGCTAAAGTTACTGCTGATTAGATCAGATTAGCATGTTACATAAGCCTACTAGTGAGAAATAATTCTCTTATTATTAGTTATGAACAGTGATCCAAAAACGATTACCAATATGTTTGTCCTCTTAAACACTCAGTACTTCCAGTCTCCTTTTTGGTTTGTGACACTTTCGACATACCCTGGCCAAGGACAGTCACCATGCAACCTGAGTAGCCTAATATGTCACTTAATCACGTTTGCGAACTTATGTGCCCCATATTCAGATACACTCTCACAATCGACACAAGCACTAAAATTAAGACATTTGGTGAGTAAAGTGAGAAAGTCTTTAAGAATCAAGTCAGCGGTGACAGGTCGGTGATTCCTACGCGCAAAGCGACTTAACTTGACTCACGTACGGAAATATACTCAACATTGCATAATGCCAAGTACTTGCATATTTGTGACATTATTTTAAGCACTTATGAAAACCCATGACTTTCGATGAGACCCGTGTAGCGAACTTTCTGACAACCTATCCCAAGTTGGAAGCTTTAGGTAGGCTAGGTATACAAAGACACCCCAAGGACTTACTTGTTCGAATCTCAAAGGCCACATTAGCTTCATATTTTCAACAGATTTATAGTTTTATTAGATATTTGCATATCTTGTCACAAATATACATCCGAAAAAGCAATACATACACATATATGTACCCGAGACCTTCTATATAAAGATCAAATATACATAATTACAATGCAAGATCTTTCATAAGATTTAAAGGACTTGTCTATTTTAAGAACAAGCATTCTCAGCCATATATCTGAATACGTTTCCCAAAAGAACATTGTATATATTAAGTTCAGATTATAAGGAAACCTTGGTACTTTGTGCCTACCGATACATCATATAATGGTATCACTAAACTGAGCATTTTAAAGTACAATTAAGTAGGCTTAAAAGCTAAAGTATCGTCATGTCTAATCGTCTTGATGCAGTGACCTTACTCTATTTATTATTTTCTTTTTCTTTTTCTGATTTTTCTGATTTTTATTTTGTTTTTCTGACACTATATGACACACATACATTACGACACAAACACTGACTCATTTTACAAAGTTCCTTTTGAGAGACACTGTCACTATAGATTTCTCATTCCAATCAATTGGACTAACAACTCAAAACGAGTTCGGTCGAAAGCCTTAGTAAACAGATCAGCTAAATTAAAGTCACTCGGCACCTTTTCTAGGACTATTAATTTCTTTTCAGCACAATCACGTATAAAATGAAACCTTATGTCTATGTGCTTAGTCCTACTGTGCTTAACAGGATTATTAGTTATGGATATGGTGGATTAACAATCTGTCTTTATGAGAGTACAAAGGAAAACCTAACCGTGATAGCCAGAGCCGGTGAATGAGTATTCACTTGCTGTTATGTATTCCAATCTCTCCCCTAAGACAAACATCCACTGATGTCTACTTCCTCAAGAACACCAATTTCTTCATCCCTGTGATTAAACTAGTGCACTTCTGGAACTGACATATAACATAACCAACAACATAAATCAAACATATAAAAATTAGAACATGTACTATAGATCATCATCTAGTCATGATCTTCTATAGTACTTTGTCTATCTCATGAACAAAATATAAACTAATTAGAACAAGTCTTCTTGGAACATTGATCATGAGTTTCATGGATTTTTCTCTTTCGTCCATCTAACACATCTTCAAAGTCCTTGACAGCTTGCTCATGAGACCTACAAATCTCTTCTTGTTCAGGAGTTAACACAAGAGGCACAACTTTCGGACGATCATAACTACGATCCTCCTTGTTAACTTCTACACTCCATACCTTGTCAATCAAAACCCGAGAAAAACAAAATCTTGAAAATTCCATCTCGGTAAAAACTCGATCACTACCCTTTAATGTATAATGAGTAAGATAGACTTTTTCCTTTTCTAAGTCCTTCTTAGACATTGATACGCCTGGCAAAAGGTTCTGATCCTGTTTTTCAAAAAAATTAACATTATCAATTAAGATGCTTCCTTTTACAACTCTTCCAACCCCGGAAATTTTTCCGCCTTTGGAATCCACAAAACAGACATAGGACCCTTTAACAGGAGTAAACTCCGTCAATAGTCCCTTGTCTTCCATAATGTGCTTGGAGCTTCCGCTATTGACAAACCATAAACCTGCGGTTTTCCTTAGCAACTCCTGCACATTCACAAAATAATTAGTTCTCAAAAGGACCCCTAGCCCTGTTGGCTTTGGGTCTATCATTCTCTTCATCAGAGACTATGTCAGCCCAAAATCCACCAGTAGGCACCCAAGCCTTAGCTGGTTTAACAGTTGAGCTGTCAACAGGCCTTCTGCTGGGTGAGATTCGTGAATTTCTTCCAGCACTAAGCCTACGACTGGGGGAACCACTAGGCCTCCTTTCAGTAGGTAGCCTTTGGTTATTACCCTTAGAGTTCTTTTGAAATCTTGACATTCTCTCAGGAGATGATGAAGACATTCTCCTAGGACTATGTCGCTGAAATAATGGATTAGAATTCGACTTAGCTTCAGCTATTAACCTTTCATAGTAAGCACTGTTGGGTTTATCTCTTAATTTACTAGACTGACTCGAACTACTAGAACCTTCTCGAGATGAGACACTTCTAGATTGCACAGACTTATTTCTAGGTGAGACACTTCTAGACTTCACAGATCTGTCTTTAGGTGAACTTCTAGATTGCACAGACTTATCTCTAGGTGAGACACTTCTAGATTGCACAGACTGTCTCTCTAGGTGACACTTCTAGATTGCACAGACTTTCTCTAGGTGACACTTCTAGATTGCACAGACTTTCTCTAGGTGACACTTCTAGATTGCACAGACTTTCTCTAGGTGACACTTCTAGATTGCACAGACTTTCTCTAGGTGACACTTCTAGATTGCACAGACTTTCTCTAGGTGACACTTCTAGATTGCACAGACTTTCTCTAGGTGACACTTCTAGATTGCACAGACTTTCTCTAGGTGACACTTCTAGATTGCACAGACTTTCTCTAGGTGACACTTCTAGATTGCACAGACTTTCTCTAGGTGACACTTCTAGATTGCACAGACTTTCTCTAGGTGACACTTCTAGATTGCACAGACTTTCTCTAGGTGACACTTCTAGATTGCACAGACTTTCTCTAGGTGACACTTCTAGATTGCACAGACTTTCTCTAGGTGACACTTCTAGATTGCACAGACTTTCTCTAGGTGACACTTCTAGATTGCACAGACTTTCTCTAGGTGACACTTCTAGATTGCACAGACTTATCTCTAGGTGAGACACTTCTAGTTCACAGTCTGAATCTTTGGATCAATGGATAACATTTCTTTAATTTTCCTTTCAGCAAATTGTTCAGGTGTTTCAGATTGAACACTCAAACCTTCTGCATTAATTGTAGAAGTTTGAACAAAACCTTTCTTGAAAACTGTATCTTTATAGTTCTTGCTTTTTACAGGTTTTGGCAAATGTTCAGATTTTACGGGTTCATCAAGACTCCAGATTTGATCAATATTTTCAGGATATTTACCGTTTAAATCTGACTCCTTTGCTGAAAACACTTCATCATTACCTTTCAAAGTAAAGTAGACAATTGTTTCCATTTCAACTTCTTTTTCAATTTCTTTTAGTTTATTATCCACTGTCCGTTTGGCTTCACTTGGGTCTGAGTGAGCCGTAGATTCACTAGTCTTGTTCCCAGATCCCTCTGACTTAGACATCTCAGGGATAAGAACATCACTAGTTTTGGTCTGTGAAGGGGTAGTCTTGGGTACATTCTCAGGACTTGATTTTTCAGATTCTTCTAAAGTAAGCTTCTGAAAACTATCATGATCATCTGTGCTGGCATACAATGTATAGTCGAATGAATTATCAACAAGATCGTTCATTCCTCCATCAATGTCTTGAATTTCTGCCAAGAATGCATGATTCTGATCATCGGTACAAGTTGAACCCCAATTATAAGTACCATCAGATTGAACAACTAAAGCTCTTGAGTTGTCCGTTTCTCCTGAGCTTCGGTTCCCAGTATTAGCATATTGATGTCCGGAATTCTGACTCACTATAGAACCACTTTGATTGAAGTTCTGACGGCCTGTAGCTGAATTGTTGTCCCGTCTTGGCCTCTGACACTCTCTTGCAAAATGTCCAAAACCATCACAGTTATAACACTTCACCTTGGTCTTGTCAAATCCTACTTTGCCATTCACAACCTTCCTTCTGGTTCTATCTGTGAAACGCTGAACTCTCAATGTTAACATAGCTAATTTCCAGTTCAGATCCATTTCTTCCAAGTCATCTGGATCAACTTGCTTGTAATCCTCCCTAACCAAATCAGGATCAGTTCGTTTTCCTCCAACTAACTTTTCATGAGCAGACACAAATGAAGCGAGCATGCCCAAATGTCCCTCAGCAGATCTTATGCTCATCGGCATCCCTGTGTAACCCGAGCTTGGAGAACTACCATTCTGAATCCCATTATGCACTACCATGGCCGATTCTGGAGAAGTTACAAACATCAAGTTGCTATCAGAATCCGTTGACATCTTCATCTTGTCATCATCTCCACTATAGAAGGAAATAATCCCTCCACTTGAAGATTTTGCCGAAGGAACGCTTGATTTGCTATGATAAAGTTCAGGACGCTGAACAAAATCACTGCTACCTGCTTCCTTCGATTTTCGTTTCATATCTTGACCTCTCAGCTTTCGAATGAATTATCAACAAGATCGTTCATTCCTCCATCAATGTCTTGAATTTCTGCCAAGAATGCATGATTCTGATCATCGGTACAAGTTGAACCCCAATTATAAGTACCATCAGATTGAACAACTAAAGCTCTTGAGTTGTCCGTTTCTCCTGAGCTTCGGTTCCCAGTATTAGCATATTGATGTCCGGAATTCTGACTCACTATAGAACCACTTTGATTGAAGTTCTGACGGCCTGTAGCTGAATTGTTGTCCCGTCTTGGCCTCTGACACTCTCTTGCAAAATGTCCAAAACCATCACAGTTATAACACTTCACCTTGGTCTTGTCAAATCCTACTTTGCCATTCACAACCTTCCTTCTGGTTCTATCTGTGAAACGCTGAACTCTCAATGTTAACATAGCTAATTTCCAGTTCAGATCCATTTCTTCCAAGTCATCTGGATCAACTTGCTTGTAATCCTCCCTAACCAAATCAGGATCAGTTCGTTTTCCTCCAACTAACTTTTCATGAGCAGACACAAATGAAGCGAGCATGCCCAAATGTCCCTCAGCAGATCTTATGCTCATCGGCATCCCTGTGTAACCCGAGCTTGGAGAACTACCATTCTGAATCCCATTATGCACTACCATGGCCGATTCTGGAGAAGTTACAAACATCAAGTTGCTATCAGAATCCGTTGACATCTTCATCTTGTCATCATCTCCACTATAGAAGGAAATAATCCCTCCACTTGAAGATTTTGCCGAAGGAACGCTTGATTTGCTATGATAAAGTTCAGGACGCTGAACAAAATCACTGCTACCTGCTTCCTTCGATTTTCGTTTCATATCTTGACCTCTCAGATTTCGAATGATCTGATCCAGAGTCCATGTGCTAAATTCGGGATTTTGTTGGATTGAAGTTACAAACCCTTCCCACTTAACTGGAAGAGCTTCCAACAACTTCTCGATGACATCTTCTGGATCAGGTTTGTACCCAAAGTATGCAAGCTCAACCAGCAGATGACTGTAACGAATCAAGATCTCATCAAGAGATTCATCTTTGAAGCTAGTAAAGACATAATACTGCTTCTTCAGCAAATCCTTTCTTCTCTTCTTGAGATCATCATCACCTTCACAATGCTCTTTGAGTGCATCCCATAATCCTTTTGCACTGTCATACATTTCAAACAAGTGCAAGAATTCCCCTTGGAGAGCCATTCGGAGTGATCCTAAAGCTTTACTTTCTGCTTCGTAATCTTTCTTTTGATCTACAGTCATTTGCTCATACGAAGCCGCTTTTCCACCACCCGAACCAGTAGGTTCTTTGTCATTTTGCACAGTGGGATGAACATAACCATTAACAATACATATCCACATCCTCACATCCATTAACCTGCAATATGACTCGAATCTGCCCTTCCAACTGAAATATCTATCAAGGCTTATTAACTTGGGCGGTGAGTTGGCCTTTCCGGTTTCATGATCCATCAAAATTAGTTGATTCAGCAAAGATTGATAATTTACGGGTAATTGAGACGTCATTTTCTCCGAGCTAGCAAAATTCACGAACTGTTTATAAAAACGAGGTCGTAAAAGTTCACGAGGTCGTAAAGAAAAACAAGGTCGCAATTAAATACTCGAGATCGTAATTGAACTGGCGAGGTCTTAAAGAGCTCACGAGGTCGCAAACGAAATTCGAGGTCGTAATTAGCTACCCAGATCGCAATACGAGCTGGATGAGGTAATACGAGCCCGCGAGGTCGCTAACGATGCTGGAATCCTCAGATCTCTTGAATTCGAAACCCTAAAAACCAACAATAACACCTTCGACTGCTGCAAATACAAATAGAGGTCACAAACAAGATTTCCGATCGTAAACTCGTGAAAGAATCACGTCTAAACGACCCTAAATCAATATTGTCTATCACCAACAAGCTATAACCTTCCGGTATTAAACCAAGGTGCGGAATCCCTCACAATAACTTGGTGATCAACAAAAAGCCCCTAGATCACCTGTTGCCTCGCAGATCTTCTTCGGGCTAGCGGAACAACCTTTGACGACTTAACCTGCACAAGTATGCTTGATATTTCGACAAATGTTCAACCCTAAACTCTGTTAGGGTTCGGTTTATATAGGTAACACCTGACATGGGCTTCAGCGAGTCGGCCTCGCAAATCCAGCCCAGCCCATCACTAATGCGAGGTCACATTCTGTGATTGGCCTCGTATTTGACCCTGCAAATACGGAGTCGTATTCCCTATGTGAAATGTGAGGTCGCATTTCACACTTAGCAGATTTATTACACATTTAATACTTAAACTTAATCTAGTATTCTATGCATAATACTAAGTTCATTAATGACAATCACATTACAAAGACATATAACAATATAAGCCCAAACAATATAGACTGTTATTGACATAGATGTGTACTTACATATATCTGTGGGTTTTAGATTTATAAATGGAATGAGTTTTATTTGGTGGTTTGAGGGTAAAATGGTTAATGGTGGAAAGATTCTAGCAAATGACGACAACAACAACAAGACCATGCATGCGGGTTACGGGGGAGGTGAGATGTAGACAATCTTGTCTCTACCCATAGGTAGAGATCTTCCTTCCATAAGGGTCTCGGGGCAAACAAGGAAATAGCAAGAGAGCTTAAAGAGTTTAGTAACTATATTTGTCGGTCAAGTATCAACCGGCTACATTAAGAATAGAGAAGAATAGCAAACATACAACACATCACACTTTAGCGCAAATTCAACGACACATAGTAAATAGAAACCCATTTGATCATATTAAACATCAACAACACAGGCATACCTATATATAAATAGAAATTAAATAAGAAGTCCTGAGGCCCGATGGGTCCAAGAATAATAATTTCTTAATCCATCTACACCTTTTTTGTTAAGTTCATTGTTGATTTTAATATTTTAACTTAGATTAAATTCGTTTCGTGTGGCTGTTTTACCTTTTCAAGTACCTAGGGACTGACCGAGGCACATGTTTGGTTGATAGTAACCTGTTTTGCGATAATGATAACTTTTTGATTCCTTAACATGTTTAGTGTTTGTCATTTAGAAAAGAGGCAAGTGTCAATTGGTTGATGATGCTAATAACTCCTTACACAATTGCCCGGCTTTGTTCACTTTAAGTAAATATATTCTACCACCTTCGTTTTTCATTATATATATATACTCTATACTCTTTTATAATAGTATATATTAATATATATACTAATGTAATTACTAGGCTATAATCATCTAATTTTAAATTCTGGAATTTTTGTGAATGCTTTGACGTTTTATGTTACTTTGTTTAGAAAAAGACGGGTGAAAAGATTTTTGAGCTTCTGGACAACTTCGTGGAGAAAGTTGGCGAAAAAAATGTTGTCCAAGTATTAACCGACAATGGAAGTAACTTCAAGAAAGCTGGTTAGTTGTTTTTTATTAAGTTTTCTGGTTTTAATTTCATTAACTTGGTGATTTTACTTGTATGCGTTTTTACTTGCACCTGATTGACGATTATTGTAGGCCAAATGCTCATGGAAAAGAGGCCACACATATAATGGACACCTTGTGCTGCTCACTGTTTAGATCTTATGCTTGAAAAGATCGGTAAGATCAAAAAAGTGAAAGTAACATTTGAAAAAGCTACAAATTCTTGTGAGTTATATTTATAACCATACCACTGCTCTAAAACATGATGAGGGAGTTTACAGAGAACAATGAGTTAGCTAGATGTGGAGTAACTAGATTTGCAACAACTTATCTCACCTTTAAAAGTTTGCATAGACATAAAAATGCTTTGAGATTGATGTTTGCTGACGGAAAAATGGACCACAAGTAAATGGATTAAAGAAACAAAAGGGAAACGGGCTAATGACATTGTTTTCAGTCTA
Source organism: Erigeron breviscapus (assembly GCA_034093135.1). Taxonomy (NCBI): domain Eukaryota; kingdom Viridiplantae; phylum Streptophyta; class Magnoliopsida; order Asterales; family Asteraceae; genus Erigeron; species Erigeron breviscapus. Next base: position 35,087,428 of record CM067168.1, read on the forward strand.
CATAGACAAATGACGTTTATTCAAGTTGAAGTTTTTCATAAATAAATAGCCTTATAAGTTATAGGGCTAATTGTCTTAGCCCGGGAAGTACTTCAACTTTGACACTTTTGTTTTTGTGGGGTTCTAACAAAAAAAACTTCTATTCAGGGGAATGAAACCCATTCCCCGTCAAAAATCTCTTTTGTGGGGCTCCGTACAAATAGCCTGTTAAAAATGTTTTTGTAAGTCATTTTCTTTTATTTTAAACCCATTTATTGATTATATGGATATTTCATGTTATTTATTAACAAATACATAATTCCACATGGATATTTCACTAGCTCTATTATCAATATATATACCAGTCTCCAACCTTGTCTTAAGGATTCACTCATTAACTTCAAGTTCATTCAATTGTTCTCAAATTCAAAATCAACGCAAAAGATCCACAAAATACATATATATATACATATATCTATACGTATAATAAAACTTTGCTAGATGTTTCAAAAGCTTGAATAACTAACACGTAATTTGTGATTGGGTCTTACTTTTAGCCTGCAACATACAACGGTCAAGAACGGAAAAGGAGCAATAAAAGTCAAAATCAGATCTGGAATCAAGGGATAGTGAAGCCGGTGGCGGCGCCGGTGGTGACTGTCGGAGGCGGGACAAGGGACAGTTGGGATGGCGGAGAAACTGGAAGTGGTGGTGGTAGCCTGAACAATAAGTAACACACTTGTCGATAAAACGCAATGGCCGGAGAAACTGCCGACCACCACCGCAGCAACCTCCGACAGACCACTACGAACTACCATCGTTGTAGCTTTCAACCGTCACCGATCTCGTCGCTAAGCTGAGAACAACCACCACTCGCTAAGCTTTCAACAACCACCACCGGTCTCGCCGCTAAGCTTTCAACCACCGCCACCACTCCCGCAGCGGTAACCTTCAATTACAACCACTTTTCGTCATATCCGGCCAACACCCACTCCATCTGAAATCAACAATTCGGGAGCTTGGAAAGATGAGGAAATACCAAGGGTTTGAAACTTTGAAATAGTTCAAGTTATATCGTGTATGTATAATTACAAGATAAGTAGGTAGATGATTATTTTGAGTGGTGTATCGATCTTTATGAAAATTGCTCAAGAAAAAAAGGTGTGAATTTGGGTGGATATGATTTTAATTTGGGGAGAACTTTAGCTGTGTATTATTTTTGTTATTATGTGTAAAATAAAAATCCACATGTCAAAATATATGGGTGATGAGATGCAAAGAAATACTTATGACCGGCTAAATAAAATCCACGTCACCAGAAATAGGTCATGGACCCACAAAAAGATTTTAGCCGGTTTCATTCCCTTGAATAGAAATTTTTTTTGTTGAAGCCCTACAAAAACAAAAGTGTCTAAGTTACTTTCCAAGCAATTAGTCCTAAGTTATAATATCAGCTTTTCACACACACGGTTGCTTTCTTAATTTAGGAACAATGTGGTGGAGTGTATGTCATGCTTTATGACAAGTAACCATACGTCATGCTTTATTTCAATCACCATTTTTTTTTATAAGTAAAATAAATTGGTAATATGGAACTAGCAAAAAGATGTAGCTTGAGTTACGTTAATCTTTCGTGTTAATATTTGTGCTAATTTTCAAATTGCATGTCACACACAAGCTAGCACTTGCTGCACTCACATTCTTTACCCTTATAATGTGGAAACCTTATGGCCACTTGATGCACCCAATACGTTAATCTAGTTGTATGCTCGTATGTATTTTTCAAAAATTTGTGAAATATATTCCAAGCTTACTGTAATTTGGTTACAAACTTTTGATATGGTCATGCTTTTGATAGAAATACTTATGCATGGTGTGACTGGCAAAGATGGGAAAAAGTCAAGGAGATTGACTGGATGGCTATTAAAGGCATCAATATGCCTTTGGCATTTACTGGGCAAAAAGCTACGTGGCAAAAGTATTTTAGGTATTTAATTACTTACTCTTCCTCATTCTTATTTGAGCAGTCTGAAAAGCAACCTTACAAAGTAAGATATAGAAAGTTTCGTTATGTCCTAAACGAATAGCTACATGGAAGTCAAATTAGCTTACCGATGGCAAAAAAAACCGCATTCGACACGGAAACCTGAATTTTTGGGCTGGGTACGGCGATGGTTTTAAAATCATTTTCGGGCTCGAGTTTAGATAAAACCCGCCTACCCAATCCATATACCCGGAAGCCGCCCCAAATTAACCGTATAGTTGACCAAATATATTAACATTAAACTAGAAATAGTTTGGGTATTTCAAAATCTGGGTCGTACCCCGAGTAGTGATAATAATAAATTTTCTATTTTCAATGAGTGTTTAAGAGTATGAAATTCTAAATGGACTAGGTGTGCTAGTTTAAGAGAAATTACATAAGTATTTGTATTAAGTAAACAAATTTCAGAAACAAAAAAAATTAATGAGGCCTCGATTATCGTCTTCTCCTATAGTTAGTAAGTAAACGGGGATAATCAGTAAGTAAACGAGGACCCTCGATTATCGTCTCCCGGCTCGTTGCAAAACAAATAAAGGAAAAATGAAGGCTGAAATGGGAGTTGATCCGGGGACGTGTTGCTTTAACTTAAAGCCCACCTGCCAATTCATTGTTGACTCATTGTTTACTCATTGTTGATTCCGCGGTTGAACCTCTCACTAGACTGGTCCAATGTTAGGTCCGGTTCTGAAAACAGTGCGTACCCAAATGTTCAATTATTCGGCCATTTTTGTTAGTTTACCAACTAAACTAGCCCAATGGGTTATTTAGAGCCCTTTATTATATATGAGATTACAACCCTTGAGTCTCCCATTATCCCTTTCAATCAAACAGGAGCAAATCCCAACCCTAGAGCCTCCCATTATCCCTTTCAATCAAACAGCAGCAGCCTGCCATTCTCTTTCAACGAAACAGCACCAGCACGCAATCAAGTCCAATTCTTCCTCTTTTTTATATGATAACAATGAATGTTTAAATCTTTATGTATAAATGATGATGATTATTTTTATTGAATGGTTTGGAATGAACATTATCTATGAGTGTATGTTTGGTATGAAGTATGAACAGTTTAATTTTATCTAAGTAAATGCTTGAATTCAACCCTTTTACGACCTTTGCAGTTAAAGTTCTGGGTAGGTGCTAGAATGTGTACTTTTTGTTGTATTTCTAGACTTTGTAATCGTGACCTCTAGCGACTTGCTAGTGGTTGTTTATTATTATTAATATAATTCTTTTGCCGTTCAAAAAAAAGTAAATGCTTGAACGATTATATCTGAGTCTCATTCATTTGTTTAGGGTCATAAAACATTATATATGAATTTTGATTGTTATTGAATGGTTTGGAATGAACATTATCTATGAGTGTATGTTTGGTATGAAGTATGAACAGTTTAATTTTATTTAAGTAAATGCTTGAACGATTATATCTATGAGTCTCATTCATTTGTTTAGGGTCATAGAACATTATATATGAATGTTGATTGTTATTGAATGGTTTCCAATGAACATTATCTATGAGTGTATGTTTGGTATGAAGTATGAACAGTTTAATTTTATTTAGGTAAATGCTTGAACGATTATATTTATGAGTCTCATTCATTTGTTTAGGGTCATAGAACATTATATATGAATGTTGATTGTTATTGAATGGTTTCGAATGAACATAATCTATGAGTGTATGTTTGGTTAACAGTTCAAATTTATTTAACTAAATGAATATATCTATTAGTCTCATGAATTACAAACAAAGACAAATGAATTCCCATCATTTTTTGTTTACAGTTACTTATAATTGCTAATTAACATATACGCACATATAATTTTCCGACCAAAAATGGCAGAACTTGTTATGACAGTCAAAGTTTGTCTTAACACGTAACATTGCGGTATTTTTCATGTAACAATGAATGTAATAATTTCTTTGTGTGTTACTCTAGAATGTTGCGAAACGCAGGGAAATGGGTTTGTTTAGCCGAAGGCCTGCTAATAGGCAAATTTCAAGCACTGCGTGGGCAATTGGCGCTCTAGGCCAAAGACCTGAGCGCGGTTGAATGTTTTTGCTCGAGGAACAAGTGGGAGTAGATCTATCAGTAGTACTAAACCTTTTTTTTCTTCTTTTTACTTTTTTTTCTTCTTTTTTTGGCTGTAATATTTTGTATTTTTTTACAGGTGGGTTCTTCGCTGGGTATGGGAGGAAGGTGTTAACCACTTTGATTGGTGCCAGCTTAGCATGTGTGGTCCACATGGGTGTGAAGCGTGCCGACAAAGCGGTACTTTGGAGACAACTGTATTCGAACTCTACAAGATGACAGATCTCTACAGGTCGTGGGATATGTTCCAGGATACGTTAAAACTGATTTGGTGGTGACAATTGACACATAATGGATTTATGTGAATGGGGATACATCAAACCCGTTGGTTGGAGCAAGAACCTCATGTTCTTTCAAATACTTCATTTCAAGGGAAAAAGGCGTGGTTAATGACCCAACCACATCAGTGGCGTACGTTAGGGATGGTCTTCTTGTAGTGAATAGTTCTGGAAAATCTTCAATTCTTCAAGTGAGCCATTTGACTGGGTGGACTCCACCTTTCTTCACAGCATCCTTACATTTGTTCAGAGTCACTACAAGAAGACCATCCTTGAGGTGCGCCACTGCTGTGGTTGGGTCAGTAACCACACATTTCTCCCTTGAAATGGAGTATTTCAAAGAACATGAGGTTCTTGTTCCAACCAACCGGTTTGATGTTTCCCGTCAAATAAATCCAGTCGGTGTCAATTGTCACCACCAAATCAGTTTCAACGTATCCTGGAACATATCCCACGACCTGTAGAGATCTGTCATCTTGTAGAGTTCGAATACAGTCGTTTCCAAAATACGCTTTGTCGGCACGCTTCACACCCATGTGGGCCACACCTGCCAAGCTGACACCAATTAAAGTGGTTAACACCTTTCTCCCATACCCGGCGAAGAACCCACTTGTAAAAAAAATATACAAAATATTAGAGCAAAAAAAATGGAAAAAGAAGAAGAAAAGGTAAAAAGAAGAAAAAGGTTTAGCACCACTGATTGATCTACTCCCACTTGTTCTTGGAGCAAAAACATTCAACCGTGCTCGGGTCTTTGGCCTAGAGAGCCAATTGCCCACTGCAGTGCTTGAAATTTGCCTATTAGCAGGCCTTCGGCTAAACAAACCCATCACTCGTTTCCCTGCGTTTCGCAACATTCTAGAGTAACACACAAAGAAATTATTACATTCATTGTTACCTGAAAAATACTGCAATGTTACGTGTTAAGACAAACTCAACAGGGCATGGACCAAAGATTTTATTTTAGAACTTTGACTGTCATAACAAGTTCTGCTATTTTTGGCCGGAAAACTATATGTACCTATATGTTAATTAGCAATTATAAGTAACTGTAAACAAAAAATGATGGGAATTCATTTGTCTTTGTTTGTAATTCATGAGACTCATAGATATATTCATTTAGTTAAATAAATTTAACCACTGGGTAATAGCTCAGTGGCCACCAGCCGCCACTTTTCAGGAGAGGTCCTGGGTTCAAGTCTTGCCAAAAGCAAACTTGAGATAATCAGGGGATTATTAAGTGGTTGAGATTCACCTGGACACTAGCCTAGATGGGGGATTAGTGGGTACCAAATGGTACATGGGATCAGGGGGTTCCTATCCAATTACCCTTTTTTTATAAATAAATTTGAACTGTAAATACCAAACATACACTCATAGATTCTGTTCATTCGAAACCATTCAATAACAATCAGCATTCATATATAATGTTCTATGACCCTAAACAAATGAATGAAACCCATCACTCGTTTCCCTGCGTTTCGCAACATTCTAGAGTAACACACAAAGAAATTATTACATTCATTGTTACCTGAAAAATACTGCAATGTTACGTGTTAAGACAAACTCAACAGGGCATGGACCAAAGATTTTATTTTAGAACTTTGACTGTCATAACAAGTTCTGCTATTTTTGGCCGGAAAACTATATGTACCTATATGTTAATTAGCAACTATAACCGTAAACAAAAAATGATGGGAATTCGGTTGTCTTTGTTTGTAATTCATGAGACTCATAGATATATTCATTTAGTTAAATAAATTTAACCACTGGGTAATAGCTCAGTGGCCACCAGCCGCCACTTTTCAGGAGAGGTCCTGGGTTCAAGTCTTGCCAAAAGCAAACTTGAGATAATCAGGGGATTATTAAGTGGTTGAGATTCACCTGGACACTAGCCTAGATGGGGGATTAGTGGGTACCAAATGGTACATGGGATCAGGGGGTTCCTATCCAATTACCCTTTTTTTATAAATAAATTTGAACTGTAAATACCAAACATACACTCATAGATTCTGTTCATTCGAAACCATTCAATAACAATCAGCATTCATATATAATGTTCTATGACCCTAAACAAATGAATGAGACTCGTAGATATAATCGTTCAAACATTTACTTAAATAAAACTAGTATTCTTACTCGCGCGCGTTATGGTAGCGTAACGGGACTTTAAGAAATAAAATCAGCTTAGAAATGAAGAGAATGTATGTTTGGCGGTCCTTCTATATATAACGTTGAAGACTTATCATCAAATACCTCTATGGAAATCATACCTATAGAAGTGAAAAACATTTCAAGTGTGATGAGGTAAGGTTGTATATAGTACTTTGTTGGATCTTTTTATATATATTCATCATCCCGATTGACAAAACAACGTCAACCAGGTAATTATATAAAATGTAAATGTATTATTATCAATAGCAAACCAAAAAAGATGTACATATGCATTTCATCAAGCATCTTGTGTGCAAAACTCAAATATACATATTACCTACAATAAACCATCTCTATAAGTAAAGCATATAGAGAAGATACACAAATATAATATAGAAACACCATAAAAGATGAAGCTTTGAATGTAAGCCATGTCAGAGTAGCTTCACATAAACTAAGTTTTATACTCCTTCCGTCCCAATTTAAATGTCATATTTTTACTTTTGAAGTCTTTCTTTCACAACTTTGACCGTAAATTGTTTCGTATGTGTTATACAATAATTGATGTTATATATATGGGTAGATTGAGTTTTATATGTATTTTTTAATAAACTTTCATTGGGTATTATATTATACAAACAAAAATACTTACGGTCAAAGTTAAAAAAGAAAGACTCGGCAAGTCAAATTTGGACATTTAAATTGAGACGGAGGGAGTGTTATAAAAACGGAACTGATAGAAATACGTACGTAGATGTATATAACTTTAAACAGGCAGCCAAAGATTGTGCAAATGAGAGAATGAGATAAAAAGTTAAGCTTGCATACCGATATGATCAAAGAGTGAAGAAAGTGATGACAAAAAAATATTCGGATTAATTGTTAGTTTTTTACCGTAAGTTAAATAAGAAAGGGTAGGAATTGTAAAGGACACGTCAAGTGAATGAAACACGTGGCTAGCAATATAATAAAGTGTGTGTCATGCAGTAAGTATTTGTACATAAGGCTTAAGCAAGAGTAATAATTAGGAACAATAAAATTTACTCACAAAGCAAACTTGGTAATTAAAATATATAAATTAAACTGTTCATACTTCATACCAAACATACACTCATAGATAATGTTCATTCGAAACCATTCAATAACAATCAACATTCATATATAATGTTCTATGAACCTAAACAAAAGATGAGACTCAGATATAATCATTCAAGCATTTACTTAAATAAAATTAAACTGTTTATACTTCGTACCAAACATACACTCATAGATAACGTTCATTCCAAATCATTCAATAATAATCAACATTCATATATAATTTTTTATGAACCTAAACAAAAGATGAGACTCAGATATAATCGTTCAAGCATTTACTTAAATAAAATTAAACTGTTCAAATTTCATACCAAACATACACTCATAGATAATGTTCATTCCAAACCATTCAATAAAAATAATCATCATCATTTATACATAAAGATTTAAACATTCATTGTTATCATATAAAAAAGAGGAAGAATTGGACCTGATTGCGTGCTGGTGCTGTTTCGTTGAAAGAGAATGGCAGGCTGCTGCTGTTTGATTGAAAGGGATAATGGGAGGCTCTAGGGTTGAGATCTCATATATAATAAAGGGCCTTGAATAACCCATTGGGCTAGTTTAGTTGGTAAACTAACAAAAATAGCCTAATAATTGAACATTTGGGTATGCACTGTTTTCAGAACCGGACCGAACATTGAACCGGTCTAGTGAGAGGTTCAACCGGGGAATTCCGTCCTGTATATTTACTATTTGTAAAAATAAAAAAATCAAACTATATATATAATATATGATATAAATATAACAAAAATAAGGTGTTAATAGGTTACACTTTGAAACTTGTCCGTTTGTTTTTTAGTGATATTTTACTTAGCCATTTAGTCTTCATATTTACTTTAAATGGAATTAATCCACCAAAATAACTCACTGAGTCAACAATGAATTAGCACGTGGGCTTTAATTTAAGCAACGCGTAAATATACAGGACGGGATTCCCGGTTGAACCGTGAGCAGCATAAGGTGTCCAATATATGTGTGGCCTCTTTTCCATGAGCATTTGGCCTACAATAATCGTCAATCAGGTGCAAAATAAAACGCATACAAGTAAATCAGTAAGTTAATGAAATTAAAACCAGAAAACTTAATGAAAAACAACTAACCAGCTTTCTTGAAGTTACTTCCATTGTCGGTTAATACTTGGACAACATTTTTTTCGCCAAATTTCTCCACGAAGTTGTCCAGAAGCTCAAAAATCTTTTCACCCGTCTTTTTCTAAACAAAGTAACATAAAACGTCAAAGCATTCACAAAAATTCCAGAATTTAAAATTAGATGATTATAGCCTAGTAATTACATTAGTATATATATTAATATATACTAGCATGGTACCCGCGCAATGCGGCGGCGGTGGTGGGGACGACGGTCTAGTGGTGTCGGTGACGGTATTATTGGTGGTGGCGGTGTCAAGTGGTGTAGGTTGATGTAAAGGTGATAGTGGAATATTTTAAAAGATAAGGACTTAAATATTAATTATTAAAATAAGGGTTTAGAGTGTAAATTAATTCATTAAGGGCAAATTTGGTAATTTATAAAACTTTTTCCATAGTGGGTATTTAATAAGGGTAATTTAGTACTTTTCCATCTAACCATTTTCTAACATTTTCTAAAAATAGAGGGTTGATAATTATTATAAAAGAGTATCGATAATCAACATTCATATATAATTTTTTATGACCCTAAACAAAAGATGAGACTCAGATATAATCGTTCAAGCATTTACTTAAATAAAATTAAACTGTTCAAATTTCATACCAAACATACACTCATAGATAATGTTCATTCCAAACCATTCAATAAAAATAATCATCATCATTTATACATAAAGATTTAAACATTCATTGTTATCATATAAAAAAGAGGAAGAATTGGACTTGATTGCGTGCTGGTGCTGTTTCGTTGAAAGAGAATGACAGGCTGCTGCTGTTTGATTGAAAGGGATAATGGGAGGCTCTAGGGTTGGGATCTCATATATAATAAAAGGCCCTGAATAACCCATTGGGCTAGTTTAGTTGGTAAACTAACAAAAATAGCCTAATAATTGAACATTTGGGTATGCACTGTTTTCAGAACCGGACCGAACATTGAACCGGTCTAGTGAGAGGTTCAACCGGGGAATTCCGTCCTGTATATTTACTATTTGTAAAAATAAAAAAATCAAACTATATATATAATATAGGATATAAATATAACAAAAATAAGGTGTTAATTGGTTACATTTCGAAACTTGTTCCCGTTTGTTTTTTAGTGATATTTTGGTTAGCCATTTAGTCTTCATATTTACTTTAAATGGAATTAATCCACCAAAATAACTCACTGAGTCAACAATGAATTAGCACGTGGGCTTTAATTTAAGCAACGCGTAAATATACAGGACGGGATTCCCGGTTGAACCGTGAGCAGCATAAGGTGTCCAATATATGTGTGGCCTCTTTTCCATGAGCATTTGGCCTACAATAATCGTCAATCAGGTGCAAAATAAAACGCATACAAGTAAATCAGTAAGTTAATGAAATTAAAACCAGAAAACTTAATGAAAAACAACTAACCAGCTTTCTTGAAGTTACTTCCATTGTCGGTTAATACTTGGACAACATTTTTTTCGCCAAATTTCTCCACGAAGTTGTCCAGAAGCTCAAAAATCTTTTCACCCGTCTTTTTCTAAACAAAGTAACATAAAACGTCAAAGCATTCACAAAAATTCCAGAATTTAAAATTAGATGATTATAGCCTAGTAATTACATTAGTATATATATTAATATATACTAGCATGGTACCCGCGCAATGCGGCGGCGGTGGTGGGGACGACGGTCTAGTGGTGTCGGTGACGGTATTATTGGTGGTGGCGGTGTCAAGTTGTGTAGGTTGATGTAAAGGTGATAGTGGAATATTTTAAAAGATAAGGCTTAAAGTATTAATTAATAAAATAAGGGTTTAGAGTGTAAATTAATTCATTAAGGGCAAATTTGGTAATTTATAAAACTTTTTCCATAGTGGGTATTTAATAAGGGTAATTTAGTACTTTTCCATCTAACCATTTTCTAACATTTTCTAAAAATAGAGGGTTGATAATTATTATAAAAGAGTATCGATAATCAACATTCATATATAATTTTTTATGACCCTAAACAAAAGATGAGACTCAGATATAATCGTTCAAGCATTTACTTAAATAAAATTAAACTGTTCAAATTTCATACCAAACATACACTCATAGATAATGTTCATTCCAAACCATTCAATAAAAATAATCATCATCATTTATACATAAAGATTTAAACATTCATTGTTATCATATAAAAAAGAGGAAGAATTGGACTTGATTGCGTGCTGGTGCTGTTTCGTTGAAAGAGAATGACAGGCTGCTGCTGTTTGATTGAAAGGGATAATGGGAGGCTCTAGGGTTGGGATCTCATATATAATAAAAGGCCCTGAATAACCCATTGGGCTAGTTTAGTTGGTAAACTAACAAAAATAGCCTAATAATTGAACATTTGGGTATGCACTGTTTTCAGAACCGGACCGAACATTGAACCGGTCTAGTGAGAGGTTCAACCGGGGAATTCCGTCCTGTATATTTACTATTTGTAAAATAAAAAAATCAAACTATATATATAATATAGGAGTTTAGTTGGTAAACTAACAAAAATAGCCTAATAATTGAACATTTGGGTATGCACTGTTTTCAGAACCGGACCGAACATTGAACCGGTCTAGTGAGAGGTTCAACCGGGGAATTCCGTCCTGTATATTTACTATTTGTAAAATAAAAAAATCAAACTATATATATAATATACGATATAAATATAACAAAAATAAGGTGTTAATAGGTTACACTTTGAAACTTGTCCCCGTTTGTTTTTTAGTGATATATTTTACTTAGCCATTTAGTCTTCATATTTACTTTAAATGGAATTAATCCACCAAAATAACTCACTGAGTCAACAATGAATTAGCACGTGGGCTTTAATTTAAGCAACGCGTAAATATACAGGACGGGATTCCCGGTTGAACCGTGAGCAGCATAAGGTGTCCAATATATGTGTGGCCTCTTTTCCATGAGCATTTGGCCTACAATAATCGTCAATCAGGTGCAAAATAAAACGCATACAAGTAAATCAGTAAGTTAATGAAATTAAAACCAGAAAACTTAATGAAAAACAACTAACCAGCTTTCTTGAAGTTACTTCCATTGTCGGTTAATACTTGGACAACATTTTTTTCGCCAAATTTCTCCACGAAGTTGTCCAGAAGCTCAAAAATCTTTTCACCCGTCTTTTTCTAAACAAAGTAACATAAAACGTCAAAGCATTCACAAAAATTCCAGAATTTAAAATTAGATGATTATAGCCTAGTAATTACATTAGTATATATATTAATATATACTAGCATGGTACCCGCGCAATGCGGCGGCGGTGGTGGGGACGACGGTCTAGTGGTGTCGGTGACGGTATTATTGGTGGTGGCGGTGTCAAGTGGTGTAGGTTGATGTAAAGGTGATAGTGGAATATTTTAGAAGATAAGGGCTTAAAGTATTAATTATTAAAATAAGGGTTTAGAGTGTAAATTAATTCATTAAGGGAAAATTTGGTAATTTATAAAACTTTTTCCATAGTGGGTATTTAATAAGGGTAATTTAGTACTTTTCCATCTAACCATTTTCTAACACTTTCTAAAAATAGGGGTTGATAATTATTATAAAAGAGTATAGAGTATATATATATAATGAAAAACGAAGGTGGTAGAATATATTTACTTAAAGTGAACAAAGCCGGGCAATTGTGTAAGGAGTTATTAGCATCATCAACCAATTGACACTTGCCTCTTTTCTAAATGACAAACACTAAACATGTTAAGGAATCAAAAAGTTATCATTATCGCAAAACAGGTTACTATCAACCAAACATGTGCCCCGGTCGATCCCTAGGTACTTGAAAAGGTAACGAGTGATGGGTTTGTTTAGCCTGTTAACTGGTTGTTCGCTGATGAGGTTCTTGGTAACACCATTGATTTGTTCATTTTGTGGTCTAAGTATGTGGTTTGTTTATTTTTTTCGTATCCTCAAAACTTGTTTGGGATTGTATCAAAAACATCACGAGGTGAAAACCGGTGACTTGGATTTTATCGATGAGATTTTTCTAACCTTATTACAATCTTAACAATTAAAATTTCATGATGTATCTAAATAGGGTTTATAGTTGATTATTTAGATAATTTTAATTGTATATATATATTTTATAGTATCTAATTGTAAAAATATTATTTTAAATTATATATATATATATATATATATATATATATATATATATATATATATATATATATATATATATATATATATATATATATATATATATATATATATATATATATATATATATATATATATATATATATATATATATATATATATATATATATATATATATATATATATATATATATATATATATATATATATATATATATATATATATATATATATATATATATATATATATATATATATATATATATATATATATATATATATATATATATATATATATATATATATATATATATATATATATATATATATATATATATATATATATATATATATATATATATATATATATATATATATATATATATATATATATATATATATATATATATATATATATATATATATATATATATATATATATATATATATATATATATATATATATATATATATATATATATATATATATATATATATATATATATATATATATATATATATATATATATATATATATATATATATATATATATATATATATATATATATATATATATATATATATATATATATATATATATATATATATATATATATATATATATATATATATATATATATATATATATATATATATATATATATATATATATATATATATATATATATATATATATATATATATATATATATATATATATATATATATATATATATATATATATATATATATATATATATATATATATATATATATATATATATATATATATATATATATATATATATATATATATATATATATATATATATATATATATATATATATATATATATATATATATATATATATATATATATATATATATATATATATATATATATATATATATATATATATATATATATATATATATATATATATATATATATATATATATATATATATATATATATATATATATATATATATATATATATATATATATATATATATATATATATATATATATATATATATATATATATATATATATATATATATATATATATATATATATATATATATATATATATATATATATATATATATATATATATATATATATATATATATATATATATATATATATATATATATATATATATATATATATATATATATATATATATATATATATATATATATATATATATATATATATATATATATATATATATATATATATATATATATATATATATATATATATATATATATATATATATATATATATATATATATATATATATATATATATATATATATATATATATATATATATATATATATATATATATATATATATATATATATATATATATATATATATATATATATATATATATATATATATATATATATATATATATATATATATATATATATATATATATATATATATATATATATATATATATATATATATATATATATATATATATATATATATATATATATATATATATATATATATATATATATATATATATATATATATATATATATATATATATATATATATATATATATATATATATATATATATATATATATATATATATATATATATATATATATATATATATATATATATATATATATATATATATATATATATATATATATATATATATATATATATATATATATATATATATATATATATATATATATATATATATATATATATATATATATATATATATATATATATATATATATATATATATATATATATATATATATATATATATATATATATATATATATATATATATATATATATATATATATATATATATATATATATATATATATATATATATATATATATATATATATATATATATATATATATATATATATATATATATATATATATATATATATATATATATATATATATGTTCTTTAAAACTTTAATTTCCGCAAAAAGAAGTCAAAACTTATGTTTATGTATGACCTTTTAATGAAATAATAATTAGAAAGCATATTTTTATTTGATCAAAAAATAAAAATATTTTTATCTGATCAAAACATATTTTTTATTTTTTTTACTTTTCAAAAAAAAAAAAAAAAAACTTTTGTTATAAAGTATTATTCAGTAATAAACTATGTTTGTTATGCGTAGTATTTAAGAACTGTTGTTATAAAACAATCATATTTGTATTCGATCAGAAAATAAACTTTCATGCATTTTCTTTTTCTTGTTAATAATGCCATAGAGTGACTTGTTTGTCTTCTTTTGGGTAGGTAACGAGTCTATTCTATGTCCAAAATTCAAACTCATATTTTTTTTGTTTCTTTCTTTTAAGTCATGATATGTGTACATTGGGTCCTTTTAAAGTTTTAATAATGCATGAAATTTAGTTCATTATGGTTTTTTTTTTTTTTTTTTTTTTTTTTTTTTTTTTTTTTTTTTTTTTTTTTTTTTTTTTTTTTTTTTTTTTTTTTTTTTTTTTTTTTTTTTTTTTTTTTTTTTAAAAAAAAAAAAAAAAAAAAAAAAAAAAAAAAAAAAAAAAAGATCTTTAATAAAGTATTATTAGTAATAAACTATGTTTGTTATGCGTAGTATTTAAGAACTGTTGTTATAAAACAATCATATTTGTATTCGATCAGAAAATAAACTTTCATGCATTTTCTTTTTCTTGTTAATAATGCCATAGAGTGACTTGTTTGTCTTCTTTTGGGTAGGTAACGAGTCTATTCTATGTCCAAAATTCAAACTCATATTTTTTTTGTTTCTTTCTTTTAAGTTGATTGTGTACATTTTTTTTTTTTTTTTTTTTTTTTTTTTTTTTTTTTTTTTTTTTTAAAAAAAAAAAAAAAAAAAAACACAAAAATTTGTTATAAAGTATTATTCAGTAATAAACTATGTTTGTTATGCGTAGTATTTAAGAACTGTTGTTATAAAACAATCATATTTGTATTCGATCAGAAAATAAACTTTCATGCATTTTCTTTTTCTTGTTAATAATGCCATAGAGTGACTTGTTTGTCTTCTTTTGGGTAGGTAACGAGTCTATTCTATGTCCAAAATTCAAACTCATATTTTTTTTGTTTCTTTCTTTTAAGTCAAAAAAAAAAAAAAAAAAAAAAATTTTAAACAGGGGCTATTTGCTTTATAATACGAGAGTAAGTACCCACGCGTTGCGGCGGTGAGATAGTGGGGTGATAGGTCATAAAGTGTGATAGGCAAGGTTGGGGAACTCGTGACTCGGGATCGGATCGGCGAGGGGGGGAGTCACGAGTTTTTAAAAACTCGGATCGGAATCGGGGAGAACCCGGATTGGGTTTTTATATAAAAATTTATAGTTTTTGAAATTATATGGAATGAACTTCAAACTTAAAAACATAATTGTTTAGAAACTTTAATATAGTACTTCAAAGTTCAAATTTCATTCATTAGAAACATAAACTTAAACCAATTTCGGATTTTTTTTTTTAAAAAAAACAAAAAAATTTTTTTGACCAAAGTTGACCCGAGTTTTGACCCGATCCGGCCGATTCTTGACCGATCCAGGCGAGTTTGACCGAGTTTTACAAGCGACCAAGTCGTTGACCGAGTTTTCACCCGATTCTAGCCAACTCGACCCGTTTAACCCCCGATTCCGATTCCGAGTTCCCGGCCGAGTCGGCCGAGTTTTACAACACTGGTGATAGGTCATAGAGTGTGATAGCCAAATGCCTTAACCGTACGGGTTCCGCCCTCGGATTTAAAAATTCGTCGAAAGTATATCGAATGACATCTCTAATGAAAGAGCATGAAATTTTAAGAACACCCATATAATTTTTATAATTTATCGATTTACGGTTTTTGAGATAAAAGATTTTGAATGAATTGGAGGAATAAATGATTTATGGAGGAGAGAAAAAAAAATGATTGGTTGAGATTTAAGGAGAGAGAAATGGTATTATAGTTATTTTAGGTAAATATAGAATAGATAGGGGGCATTTTGGGAAAGTAAATGTTGAAACTTAAAATTTAGACAGGGGGAATTTGCTTTATAATATAGTATAGATATAGATAGTATAGATATAGATTAGTAAAGGGTAATGGTACCCAATGACCGACTGTACAAATGTATATGAAATATGTTACTATCAACAAGGAGTTAGCCTAGTGGTAAGACAATCACTTGATGACCTTAAGGTCTCAAGTTCGATCCCCGCTTGGCACAAAAAATAATTCCTTTAAGGTACCCGTTACCAATGAAGCCTAGACCCACATGTGAAGTTTAAATACGCGGGATCCTTCGGGGTGCCCAGATCATGTGGGGATTAGGATGGAGGTATTGTACCGGCATCATATGACTCATACGGGGTGAGTCGATGAGTATCCAATTGTGGTACCGGGGCTAGGGTTCCCTCCATTACCCTTTTTTTTTTTTATGAAATATGTTACTGAAATTTTATGTAAAAAATAGATTAGCTAAGGTAGTATAGATAGAATATATTAAAAATAAAAACACTTCATAATATTAATGCCCCTTTTTGATATATTATAAAAAAGTTAGATTAAAAATAAAAACACTTCATAATATTAATGCCCCTTTTTTTTAATACTTAAATAGTATAACTATATAATTACTACATTTAGTATTTTTTGATATATTATAAAAAAGTTAGAGTTAATTACATTTTTCGTCCCTGTGGTTTGCCCCACTTTCAAGGATCATCCCTGAGTATACGAAATTACGTCTTTCATCCCTAAGTATGGAACTCTGTTAACATATTTGGTCCACGACCAAAACGTCCGTTAAGTAGCGGGTCACGTGAGAGGCACACCATAGGCAAAATGGTCAGTTCGCTTTTTCAGGGATCAAAAGTGTAAAACTTGTATTTTTTTGATTTGTTAAGTAGGTGGATCTATATCTATATCATTATCTTATCATCAAAAAAATCAAAAATCAACACCAAAATCTTATATCCAGAAATCTAATCAAAATTCAAAAAACACTTTTCATATCCATATCTATATCCTGTGTCTATATATATCTACTAATCTATGTCTATTTCATCATATCTATGTATATATGTATACAGATCTGATATACGTATATATATATATATATATATATGTATATATATATATATATATATATGATAGGATATATATGTATATATATCTCACTTTTAAAAGAAATCTTGGTGATGGTCGTCGGCCACCATCTCTCTTACTTTTCCGACGCTCGAATCTTGGTGGTGACACTAGTGGGGAGGCCAGATCTTGGCGGTGTCGGGAGATCGGATTATCACTATTGTCGCCTCCGCCCAGTCACCACCGAGAACCACCACCGTCGTGCACATGAATACCAACTTAGGAAACTGGAAGAGTTAATTGAGGCAACCAAAAAAAGCTGTCGATGCCGCTGCTGGTGATGGCGAAGGTGCGACGGAGAAACCAATCCCGCTCACTCATCGGAGAAATCAATTCGGAACTTTGTCGTCTCTAGAAAATCTATTCACTGTCACCACCACATGTCGGAACATTCAATAACCAACACCATCACCATCGATCTTTGGAGAAGATCGTTGGTGATGGGCAAATCTAGTGATGGGATGGCCAAATCGTTGGAGGTTCACGTGGTGGTGATTTTCGATATGTCAGGTTTAAAGATTTAAATGTATCTTTTTTTGGTGATGAATGGAGATCTGGATTCGGCTAAAATGGAGAAGATCAAAAGAGAAAAGGGGCATTAATATTGTATGGAATGAATGAAAAAAGATGCCTTTTTTATTTTATTTTCAATGAGCTACATAAATTACTGGATGGTGTAACAAAGAAGCATTGATATTGTTTTGTTTTTATAAGATTTATCATGTCTGGGCATTAGGCTATCGTTATTTTTATTTTTTTTATAGTGAAAGGTATGGTTTTTATTGGATGTTGTTTGTATTCATAAACACAGATACACTCATTGTTTTTTCTTCATCATATTCGGCTTTTTACATCAGTGGATTTATGTATATGTGTATTTTTATGATGATGATTGAAATGGGTAGTATTTTCACATATATTGTTTGGGTGTTTTTTTTTAAATCTGGTAGTGGATGGTGATTTTTACATAGATTTTAAACGAATATATATTTGTAATTACCATTACGTATGAAAAATGAATCTTAGAATGATGGGGATGGAGAAACATATAGATCTGTTTGATGATAGATCTAGACTTGCTTGTTTGAAGAAGATGATGATGATAATGATGATGATGATGATGATGATGATGATGATGATGATGATGATGATGATGATGATGATGATGATGATGATGATGATGATGATGATGATGATGATGATGATGATGATGATGATGATGATGATGATGATGATGATGATGATGATGATGATGATGATGATGATGATGATGATGATGATGATGATGATGATGATGATGATGATGATGATGATGATGATGATGATGATGATGATGATGATGATGATGATGATGATGATGATGATGATGATGATGATGATGATGATGATGATGATGATGATGATGATGATGATGATGATGATGATGATGATGATGATGATGATGATGATGATGATGATGATGATGATGATGATGATGATGATGATGATGATGATGATGATGATGATGATGATGATGATGATGATGATGATGATGATGATGATGATGATGATGATGATGATGATGATGATGATGATGATGATGATGATGATGATGATGATGATGATGATGATGATGATGATGATGATGATGATGATGATGATGATGATGATGATGATGATGATGATGATGATGATGATGATGATGATGATGATGATGATGATGATGATGATGATGATGATGATGATGATGATGATGATGATGATGATGATGATGATGATGATGATGATGATGATGATGATGATGATGATGATGATGATGATGATGATGATGATGATGATGATGATGATGATGATGATGATGATGATGATGATGATGATGATGATGATGATGATGATGATGATGATGATGATGATGATGATGATGATGATGATGATGATGATGATGATGATGATGATGATGATGATGATGATGATGATGATGATGATGATGATGATGATGATGATGATGATGATGATGATGATGATGATGATGATGATGATGATGATGATGATGATGATGATGATGATGATGATGATGATGATGATGATGATGATGATGATGATGATGATGATGATGATGATGATGATGATGATGATGATGATGATGATGATGATGATGATGATGATGATGATGATGATGATGATGATGATGATGATGATGATGATGATGATGATGATGATGATGATGATGATGATGATGATGATGATGATGATGATGATGATGATGATGATGATGATGATGATGATGATGATGATGATGATGATGATGATGATGATGATGATGATGATGATGATGATGATGATGATGATGATGATGATGATGATGATGATGATGATGATGATGATGATGATGATGATGATGATGATGATGATGATGATGATGATGATGATGATGATGATGATGATGATGATGATGATGATGATGATGATGATGATGATGATGATGATGATGATGATGATGATGATGATGATGATGATGATGATGATGATGATGATGATGATGATGATGATGATGATGATGATGATGATGATGATGATGATGATGATGATGATGATGATGATGATGATGATGATGATGATGATGATGATGATGATGATGATGATGATGATGATGATGATGATGATGATGATGATGATGATGATGATGATGATGATGATGATGATGATGATGATGATGATGATGATGATGATGATGATGATGATGATGATGATGATGATGATGATGATGATGATGATGATGATGATGATGATGATGATGATGATGATGATGATGATGATGATGATGATGATGATGATGATGATGATGATGATGATGATGATGATGATGATGATGATGATGATGATGATGATGATGATGATGATGATGATGATGATGATGATGATGATGATGATGATGATGATGATGATGATGATGATGATGATGATGATGATGATGATGATGATGATGATGATGATGATGATGATGATGATGATGATGATGATGATGATGATGATGATGATGATGATGATGATGATGATGATGATGATGATGATGATGATGATGATGATGATGATGATGATGATGATGATGATGATGATGATGATGATGATGATGATGATGATGATGATGATGATGATGATGATGATGATGATGATGATGATGATGATGATGATGATGATGATGATGATGATGATGATGATGATGATGATGATGATGATGATGATGATGATGATGATGATGATGATGATGATGATGATGATGATGATGATGATGATGATGATGATGATGATGATGATGATGATGATGATGATGATGATGATGATGATGATGATGATGATGATGATGATGATGATGATGATGATGATGATGATACATTCAAAAATGAGATTCTTTGCCTCCTTCAACTCCCAAACACCATTAATTGGATTTCAATCCTACAAAAAGAAACTTAACTTTGCTATCCACCATGCATGTGACACTTTGCTTGCCTTGATCCTCTATTCATAAAACACCACCTACATATAGACACACTTTCTTCCTTGCCGGGGTTTCTTCATCATACAAAACCCGTAGTTCGTCTTTTGCTTAGTTCATAATCATTTGTTTTCGTGTAGATAAGACTTAAGAGCCTTTAATTTTGATCAACTGTTAAGAATGACGACCGTGATCCACCAAAGAAGGTAATTACTACTAATTAATATAGATATATCTAGCATAATGAATCCAGTTATGACATGTATCATATATATGCATGCATATGGCCGATACTTGCTTAACTTGATATTGATATATGAATATATCCGTTTAATTAGTAGCATTATTTGTTATGGTTAATTAACCACGGTTTTTTCATTTAGGGCTTCATATTCGGATCAGCATGGACAACATGACAACAAAGAGTCTTTCAAAGGTATGTACAATTTTCCGAGATTAAAGATTCAAAATTCTTGTTTTTGCGTTTAATTTTAATTAGAACTATGGTAGGCGGGTTATAACTTACGTTAGAAAGTGTGTTATAGCAAGAGAACATAGTTAATATAGATTTTGAAAGGGTTAAAAGGTAAAAAAAAATTGGTTAATTCTATATTGACCAACATTTTACAAACATAACTTCCACCAATTAAATTATGTCCATCTATTCTCTCTCTTCATTCTCTTTCATTATTGATTAGACCACATCACATGACACGACGTGTTTTGTAAAAGTTTATTTGTAAAATGTTTGTCAACCTAGCATTACTAAAAAAAAATTGGTATTAACTTTTTGAGGTTGGATTTTTTCGTTTGCAGATTATGGTTCTTTTGATAGCGAATATGTAGCTGCAATAGCTGCAGCCACGTTTGCTGTACACTCATTCGAAGAAAGAACAAGCTCCCAGATTCAAAGAAAAGATAAAACTCGAGTAGAAGGTAATTAATGCCATTAGTAATTACACAACACATACATGTGATCGATTGATGTTCAAAAGAATCTCATCAAATTCACTCTAATTTCAATATCAAAGAGAAATATATACTAGCAAATGAGATGGATTTCAATTGACACCTAAATTTGTGTACTTGTTTTTATAGTTGAAGCTAATTCTTCAAGAACCAAAATGAGTCTAGCATCACCTAAAGCTCCATCATTCAGAAGACCAAGTAGGCCTAGAGAGCCGCCATATACTAATAGAAACTTAAGCATACATCATGGAAGTGGCAACACAAAACTTGATGCTTGGGAAAAAACTGAATTGCTGAAGATTCAAAAACAGTACAATACTCTATTATATATTCTAAGCATCAGTTTCGCTTGTTTAATTACTATTCTTAATTAGATCAGCGTTCTTAAATAATTAATAACGATTCATCTGCCTGCAGATATGAGAAGAGTAGCCTAACAATTCTAGAATGGGAAAATGAGAAGAAAGCAAGAGCTAAACGTCGAGTGGAAGAGAAAATGGTTTGCCTTTTTCTTTTCATTAGTCGATCATTAATTGTTACATTGAAAAGATTACGAGTCTGGTTGTACGTTATTGAAAGTTGATAAAAGAAGATGAGTACATATATAACTTGTTGTGATATATATACTAAAACAGAAAAAATTGGAACAAAGAAGATCAATAAGTTGGCGGCATTACCTGAACAAGCTGGCCAGGATCGATCATGTAGCTGGAGGAGCGCGATCACAAGCGGAAGATAAGAAAACGAAAGACGAGAAGAAGATTAAACAGAGAGCAAATGAGATGAGATCACTTGGAGTTTCATCTCCAAAATATTGCTTCTTGTGCTGATTGATTAGTATTTGAATGATCATAATACTTGCTTGTTTGATTTCTAATACATCAAGAACTCTTCAATTAGTGTCACAAGTTAATTAGTATCAAATTACTTGTTATATGCATTTACTTTTAATTGATCTTGTTACTTTCATATATAAACTCTAAAATATATGTAGCTAGGTAAGGCACAGCCAGTGCCATATATAGTTAAATTAATGGTCAAAAATTGGAATAAATACGTACAGGCCAGATCGACATATATGGATCTATAACAATAATATAACTTCACACATAAATGCATCATCGATCATAAGGTCTTATTTAAAGTCGCTGAGATAAGATGTTATAAAACCATGCCCCAAAGTCTTTTTCATACAGAAGTGCATTAAATTGCTGTTGCTATTTCTTAACATTATATATATATGCGCACGCAAAAATTATAAGCCTTGTTGAAATTTACATAATTTATATTATAATTTTGTATTAACTTACATCATATATCTTTTTTCTCTTAAAATTTTCCACTTTATTATCTTTATATCAATTATACTTACATCATTTAACGTCGTCACCATCACTGCAGCCATCACCATATACATATAACCTATTCGTTTTAAATTTATTTTGAAGCAAAAGATTTATATCTGCAAAGAAACTTAACTCATAGTCTCATGTCATGTGGTCTTTTGGATGTATGACTATTTACAAATTACGTTTCTCATAATGTCAATCTCCCTTTCGACGGGATTGGCTAACGTCGTTGTTGATTACTTAATACGCGGAAAAAACTTTAAATCCAATATATGCAAAATCAATTCTTGGTAATTTGCTCATGTTCAAACAAAAAATTGAACACCCCAACGACGACATCTACATGTGTCATTTGTAAAATTATTATTTAGAACGTAACTGTTGAAGCAAACATTGAGACCTACCTAGGCAGGTCCAAGCCTAGGCCTCTTAGTAATTTCTTTGCATAATTTTGTAGTTTAATGGAACAGTGCCACCCAATGGTGTCACATCTTGTTCAAGACTTTGGTGGCAGTCTGGACCTTTGCATTCAAAATAAGTCCCCATCAACCTAGCTATATCTCATCGATCATATATGGCCGTGCATCCGTCAATAAGTATATATTACGTGTTAATTGGCCGACACACGACAGAGATTGACAAGTATATGTAGATCTTCGTGCATGTTTTAACGATGTGATCGTTAGTTTTCATGTATACTTGGGTTAGCTTCCATGTGATGTATTTTTTATAGATATATATGTTCTTTTTTTTCCTTGTGGTTTTAAGGCAACATGCAGTTCGTCATATATAATACATTAAGTATAGCGACAACGGTACTCACTCCAAGTACAAGCGGAATTTTAATGAGGTAAGATGTAAACAGTCTTATCTTTACCTAAAGATACAAAGATTGATTTCAACAATTGGTTAGCGGCTCATTAATTGGTAAGATCTTAGAACTTGGTGAAATCCATCATGGTTCCAATCTCATTCATACATTTGTAGGATTGGATTATTAGGGGGGTTTTTGAGAGTCCCAGATTTCATTCTAGGCATGCGTGATTCGAGTTCCGCATACTGCCCAATTGGATATCACTGTGGTGTCTCGAATGCTAACTAATAATTCGCTGTTCAAAAAAGAAAAAGACTGCTTTCAAAAGGATCTCGGGCCTAGGGCTTTAATTACCCTTGAAAAGATACTCTCGACGGCAAGGTGAAACCAAAAACAAATAAAGAAGACCGAAATCTTTTTATCACATCTAGATCTCTAGAGAGAGAATCAACAGTCGACTCTATAATACATTAAGTACAATGTCTTGATAATTAAACTATACACAATTTGGTGTTAGAATAAATATATACTTATGTAGGGGTTGGGTATTGTAAAACAAGTATTAAAGTAAAACAAATAAGACAAGATCTTGACCCTTAGATCATGATTAAATTGATGCACGAAGATTCACGAAGCAATTGATGCACGATGATTTTCATGATGCACGGTGATTTCAGTGAAGAGAAACATATTGTTTTATTTGTTTTACTTTAATACTTGTTTTATATTACCTAAAACCTACTTATGTAAATACTAATTATTTATCTAAGGGGACCCTTATTTTGAGAACCCATTTTTTTTGTAAGAACCTTGAGAACTCTTAAATTATGTATTGGATCACATGTTTTTTTTTGTTCATTCACATGTGAAACGTTATAAAAATATATGTTGCAGAAGAAAGTTTTTTTCAAAATCTTATATATATACCCGTTTGATTACATGTGAACGAAAACGTGAACATATTCATTCACAAGTTCACAAAAGGCTATTTTGAAGGTTTTTAAAAAAAGTTTTTTCTACAACATACTTTTTTATATCATTTCACATGTGAATGAACAAAAAAAACATGTGATCCAATACATAATTTGAGAGTTCTCATGGTTCTTGAAAAAAAAAATGGTTTCTTAAAATAAGGAAAGTCATTTATCTAATTAATAATGACCTAATTCCTTCTAAATAATTAATAGGTAATTATCTGATGGACGTAACTACCCTTATTTCTAATTAATACGTGTGTAGTAAATGTGATAAATAACTCATATGTAAGTTCAAACAAGTACATATATATTCAACCTCAGCAAAAGAGTTGGAATTTAGAAGGGAAGAGTTAATGCAAGCAAGTAAATAATACACTAATTGGACCATTGTTTGTTTCCTCAAGGGGGTACATAGGGGTGGTGGTTTTAGGACCATTGTATCCAATTATCACCATGAATGATTTGTCATAAACAAAATATCACTTCGTGTGTCTTGTTTTGTTTATATATATCTATATACCTTAAACATTTGTTGAAGGGTTGTTAATTTACTTAGATAATCAGTCATGGCCTTAATTTGGTGGGTGGAGTTTGGTGCACATCTTCTCCTTGACTTACCGAAATCTAAATCATTCAGATGATGAGAAACAATAAACCTTTAATTAGTCTATACATTAAATTGATGATCTAACAATAAACTAAAACATGATTTAAGTCTTTTCTAATCAATACAACGACATGCCTCTTCATAAACCCAACTCCAATTTCAGAGGAAGTTCATGCTGAGAAAACTCGTGTCTCCATTCCTATGAGCACTTTGCTCACACCAAGATTTGAACCTAAGACCTCTCAGTCTAAGACTCTACTTTATACCAATCCATCTATTGATGATTGGTCTAATCAACACTAGAACATATAAAAGCAATACGATATAACTCGTGCATCGCGCACTGGTATTAAAACTAGTATCATAATAAAAGGTAATTATGCTGGAAACACTGATTACAATAATTGGAAAAATACTAGTTACCTTTCTGAAGTTAGATACAAACGGATAAAAAAATGACGTTTTGCCCTAACAGGTTATTCAGAGATGGCGGGTCATTTTATAACTGGGGTATCTCGTGTTCATTTTTGAACCTTTTCCAAACCATCCTAAGGATGTACATAATGAGATTCTAACCTAAAAATCTTTGTAAATAAAATATGTCAGGATGTTAATTACCAGCCCAACTTGAAAGTGGCTCATGAAACTTGCCTATACGTAAAATGAATAATGTCAACGCAACTATCATTAGAAGTTTAGAAAGTTTGTTTTTTTGGAAAGGATTAGAAGTTTAGAACCTAAGGGTGCGTTTAGTTCAAGAAAACTCTCATGTTTTCCATTTTCATTTTCCAAGAAAACATGGAAAACAAGAAACGCGTTCAAATTGTATTTTTCTAAAAAAGTTTTCCTAGAAAATGAAAATTCCGTTTTCCAACTTTTGCACTAAAATTAGAAAACTGTTTTTTTCAGTTTTTGTTTTCACTTTTCTATTTTCCAAACCTTTTATAAACCTAAAATTAGAAAACAAGTGAATTTGAACATGTTTTCTAGTTTTTCTAAAATGGAAAATGAAAACTCCATCTTTTATTTTGAACGAGTTTTCAAAATTTTCAAGGGTTTTTTAGAAATGAAAAACCCTTTTCATTTTCTAGAAAATTGGAAATGGAAAACTTGAAAACATTTTCTCGAACTAACACCAAGGTGTGCCTTGTATACCAGGGTACCTTGATAGGCTCTTAAAGATGTGGACTCAGGACTCAGGCCTCAGTGTGAATGGACCCATAAGTTAACTAGTGACAAATCATTGCCCCAATTAGGCAACTAGCCTAGCCCTCTTCTTAAATTATAAGCTATGTTTGTCGCTTATGCATGAAATTAAGTTCATTTCCACATTTTTATAAGAAAGGACTTTCGTTTGAACAAGAAAGAAGAGTTTGAACGCATAAATGTTGGTCTGATGGAGCACTAAAAGCCCAATAGCCCGATTTAAACATATCAAGGCATTGCCATTTCATCATAGGTTCGTAATTTATCCTAACTGTTAGAGTAGATGATTAGAGCTTATGATAAGTAAAGCCAAGAAATTGACATTATAAGAAGAATATGACAAATCAAGAAACATGCACATATAGTACTAAGCCCCAATATTGTGATTGAGAAGAAAAAGAAGCAAAACACGCTTACAAATATGAAATATCGACATAATTATCCCTACATGACAATTCAGTCCAACTCATAATTATCTTGCTATATGGAAATCCAAATTTGGACCAACAAACTCTCCTTACCCCACCAAATTAAAAGCAAAGAATACCCATCTTAAATCCCAGCCATATTAGGATACTAGCAAGCTAGAAAAATATTACTTATATATATATATTATATATATATATTATATATATATATATATATATATATATATGATCCCCAAAATAAGTGGGGAATACTTCATTTGGAATTTGATATCACAAAAAAAAAAAAAAAAAAAAAAAAAAAAAAAAAAAAAAAAAAAAAAAAAAAATATTTTTAGTAATGGGTACTTAACTTCTAGTTAAGTATAATACTTACTATTTATGTGTGCAAATTTTCAGGCTTAGTGACTATGGAGTTGCAGAAATAACATGGGAAAATGGTCAACCAACCA
The DNA here is from genome assembly GCA_034093135.1 of Erigeron breviscapus. Lineage (NCBI taxonomy): Eukaryota > Viridiplantae > Streptophyta > Magnoliopsida > Asterales > Asteraceae > Erigeron > Erigeron breviscapus. The sequence continues at coordinate 35,115,751 of CM067168.1, forward strand.
TGCATGGGCTCGTAAGTGCTGATGAAACACTAGAGTCCATTGTTCATCAAGCTACAACATATTACAACCAAACTCCAAACCAAGTAAATGATTTGCCAAAAAACGAGATTCGGCCTAAAATTCCTAATAATAACATGTCTTGCAAGTGACTAATTTTTTGTACACTCACATATCTTTCTTGATAGTTGCTACTTTTTACTTTCTCACATTTGCACAGAAATAAATGACATTTTTCAGGTTACTACTTAAATAACTAAAAGATGATCTTTTTTTTAAAAAAAAATATTTTTAGTAATGGGTACTTAACTTCTAGTTAAGTATAATACTTACTATTTATGTGTGCAAATTTTCAGGCTTAGTGACTATGGAGTTGCAGAAATAACATGGGAAAATGGTCAACCAACCATGCATGGGCTCGTAAGTGCTGATGAAACACTAGAGTCCATTGTTCATCAAGCTACAACATATTACAACCAAACTCCAAACCAAGTAAATGATTTGCCAAAAAACGAGATTCGGCCTAAAATTCCTAATAATCTAGGCGGGGCAAATAATATCGCATCTTCTAGTGCGAAATGGGGCAATAGTGCAAGCCAAAGTTACCTCAAGAAAAGACCAAGACCATCTGTTATTGTACATGATCAATGTTTTGGAAATTTGCAAGTAGAAGATAATGTTAGCAATAGTGCTACAATTAATTCTAAAGAGAATGACACTACAATGATGACATGGCCTTCATCCGATTCGCCTAATCAGAGTTTTAAGAGTCAAAAAACAGATGATGACTCTGCTTGTCTATATGGATCGGTATAATTTGAATTCATCTAATAAGTGAAAAGACTACTGTTTGGAATTAGTACTTTACCCAAACAAAAAATTTCACTTAATTACTAGTTTCATGATTCTGAACAGGAAAATCAAGAAGAAGAATGCAGGAACAATGAGGGTGAAACAGTCCGGTCTCATTCAAGTAGGCGAAGCAGGGCTGCTGCCGTTCATAACCAATCCGAACGAGTAAGTTTTTTGAAAAGTCAAATTTTTAGTAAATTTTTTGAAGAATTTGAAACATATAATGGGGTATGATGTTATAATATCTTGTTACAGCGACGAAGAGAAAGGATCAACCAGAAGATGAAAGCTCTGCAGAAGTTGGTGCCTAATGCTAATAAGGTTGAAATTTTAAGTGTTCTTGTGTACTGTTTGACTTTTAAGTCAATCTTATCAATTTTCATATCTTAGTTAACTAACTTAGTACAAGATGTTCCCATATTAAAGGATTTAACATAATGTAAATTTGGATATCAAAATAAATTGAAATCTTTGTCCATTTGTTATGACTTTTAATGATACAAATTAGGCAATTTGACCTCAGAAGTCAACATGTACCTTATATTATATGGGTCATTGACTCATTCTATTAAGAAAAGTATCTAAATTTGGTAATTTGTTTATGTAGACGGATAAAGCATCAATGTTGGATGAAGTGATAGATTACTTAAAGAAATTACAATCACAAGTACAGCTAATGAAGAACATGCCATTTCCACCACAACAAATGATGATGCCAATTCCCCTACAATTGCAACAGCAGCAGCAGCAACAACAACAACAGCTTCAGATGTCGATGCTGGCCCGAATGGGAATGGGATTCGGCCTTCAGATGGGTATGCCCGGAATCATGCCCCAGCCAGCTCATCATCCTTTTATGGCCCCACAAACCATGATTAACCCTGGACATGTAGGCGCCACATCACAAACAATCCATAGTCGCCCGTCCACCAACACAACTCCTTTCAGTGATCCACATAGCGCGTTTCTTGCACAAGTATGTCAAAAATAGAAAATAGGGTAGTCCAAGTTTGAGTTTTAGTACTCAAATATGTGGTTTTTAATTTGCTAATCATTTTGAGCCTTTTGATTCTTGGTGCAGCATATGAACATGGATATGTTCAACAACATGGCAGCTTTTTATCGGCAACAAGCCAATCAGGGAAAGTCAATGGGCATGGACTCGTCTCAGCCAGAGCATGTTCATGGCAAGTGATGAACAACAAAAAAGATCTTGTAGTTATTACATATAGATTATTTTGATTACATCGACGTATGCATTATCGTGTTGATCATGTAAGCGTGTAACTCGTGTATTTATATATTCCTAGTGAGTTGTGCTAGTTTGTTATAATTTATTGAAGCACAACAGAATCAAAACATGTCAAACACGATCTATCATTAAGCGTCCAAATGGCAAATTCCGAGCTAGTGATGTACTAATCTCATCATCCAAAACTACAGGTTTCGCAAAATGTGTCGCTTTCAGAGAACATAATACAACCCACAAAACAAGAATGATGAATATGATTCAGAATGAACAATATTGCTGACAAAGACACACAAAAGAAAAGTTACATATTCACAAGTAAATTAAACACCTAATGCAACATGAAATCTACCAGGATATTCAAGCCAAAGATTGTGGCTAAGTTTGACCTAAAAGTGGGTCCTGATCATGTATTCTACTGATCCTAGACCACAAACTTTGATGGTCCCATTAAACTGGATCAATAGATTATCCCAAAAAGATTTTATCCGAGTTTTCAGAAGCAGGAGCACCTCAAGAAAGATCTCATACATTATTAAATAAATATATAGAAAATCTCTATCTCTATCTCTATCTGTATATTGAATAGTAGCCATTTAATGGATAGTGCATGATATGTATACAACAAAGTTTAACCATACACAACATGTTCAAATATTACGCTACACTATGTATAAGTATGTAAATCAAGGAGTATACGTATATGGTTAGATTTTGTTGCGTACAATGTATAATGTACTCTAACGATACTCGACATAGTATTTGAACTCGAGACTTTTAGGTTATTTTGATAAAGGAATCTCCATAAGCTAAACAAAACTAACTGAATTGGATAATGTTAAATAAAATAGAGAAAAAATTTCACTTTCTATAGAGTTATTGATCTTGTTCCCAGCAATTAATCACACAGGCTGGATTCATGTGAAATGATTGGATGTACATTGTACTATTGTGTAATGTTGTGTTGTCATGTAACATTTACTCAATGGATGGACTCCACTTCTATTTCAATCATTTCCTCTATTTGTCTGTGTTACTTCAAACAAACAAAGACATAGCCTTTTCATGCTTGAAATATTATATAACAAAACCATGTCCATAACCAATAAGTACCAAAAGTAGTACCACTTTTGATACTACAGCAACAATATAAAAGGATTAAACCACCTCAATACATAGAATATGGAAGTGCAAAAAAAAGTATATGAACCGAATGTCGTAAAAGATGCATAAAATCCCACTTGTCAATCGACGGGTGCTTAACAACCACCTGTATGGATTTTTATAGGATCAAACTACACAAAAAAAGTACTTTCAGAATGGTGGATTCTTGGTCCATATGGTTTCATGGCTTAAATAATTTCTTTTAACATAAAAATAAATAGAAATTCGATAGAATAATGAAAAGTTCAAAAGACAACATACCAAAACTGGTGACTAAATTTTAACTATGATAAAATATAGTTTCAGTATTGAATAGCATATCGAATCAGACTTAAACAATGAATCTGTAACAACCCTACTTTTTAAATATCATATATGAGCTAGTTATGTTGCCTATGATCTCGCAAGCCATAGTTATACTTAAAGCTAGTAGATAATGCCCCTAAGCTAGCAATCTAAAGCTATTGTTCAATTCTAAATATGAATTATAAAGTACCATCGAACAAAAAATTTATTTATGATCAATCGGATTATCTAAATAATAATGTAAGTCTCACAAGTTGAGATAACCATCAAAAATCCTTATAAATGTCCAACAAATCAATCATCAAACCAATTTAAGTAAATATGACATGAGAATAAAGATTTCCATCTCAAAGTATAATTATAAACTAATATGTGCATAAAAATGGTTAAATAGCAACAAGTATATATTTGTATGCTTGAAATAAATACAAGTTTATAAATTATGGATTATGTAACAAATCAAGAATACAAAAATATGTACATACACACACCTACACATGGCATATATACATACATACACATGCTAGAACAAAACACTAACATATACTACAAATCTATTACATTTAACCTTACAATTCATACATAAATACATATACATACACTTAACCATATATACACCCTATATACACATTTTAAATAAAAAAAAAAGATACCAAACCCTTCCCATACCCTCTTTGAGGCCGGCCCTCCCCCCTTTCCCCATACACATTCACCAATCAACATTTAACCTACCTTATACTCCCAACACAACTCACTTACACTCTTCACACACAACTCATTTCTCTCTCAAGAAAACTCTTCTTTTCTCTCTTTCTTATTATTTTCGGCCACATCAAGAACCAAGAAGAAACACCATCAAAAATCAAGTAAACACTTACTAATAATAAGGGTTTTAAGTTAGATTGATAAAGGGTTAATACAAGCAAGGTTCAAGGGTTATTTGAGGCTTAGATTAAGGGTTATTTGAGGGTTCAAGGGCCACGAAAATCTGCCCTATTTCATCATCCAAAATCAAGTTCAAGAGGGTATAATCTTCATCCTTTTTACTAGATCTAATCTTGTTTTGTTTATATTCAAAGGTTTTATCAAAAACTTATACTTTCTTCTTGTTTTCTTTGTAATATACACTTAATGAGGGCAAAGTTGATAGGATCTTTCTTTCCATGCTCATGCATGTCGAATCTAATAAGAAAGATCCAAGGATTCAACAAGTTTAAGACCCAAAAGTGTGGTTGTAGATTAGTAGCTTTTAAAGTGACTTTCTTGTTGATAGATCTATAAGTTTTTGTATATTTTTGAAGAGTATATTCTGAGATTTTTCCTTCAAAAGAAGTTTTTATATTGTTGAATGATAGATCTATAAAAGTTAATAGTAAAAAGTGTTGATTTGAATGCATATATGCTAGATTTAAGAAAGTTGGATCTTTTGTTGGATTATGAGATGGATATAGACTTGTTATAAGTGAGAAATAGGTTAATATGAATGTTAATATTCTGGAAAAATTGGTAAAATATCAAAGGTATAAAGCTTGAATCAAAACATGTTAAAATAAGCTAGAAATCATAAACCGAAAACACGCAAAAATGCATTTTGAGCACACACATGCACCATAATCTTATGAACAAGAAAATATGATAAACCTACTGGAAATAAGTTGAAATAAAAGTACAAAACTCAGATCTATTGGTCCATGACAACAATAAGCTCAAAAATCACCTTTTCGGGTCAAATAATCACTAACCGAAAGCACTAAATTGCACATATCACACCACCACCACTCTCACGATTTTGGACACCAAAATATGATGAACTTTCTGGAAATAATGAAAACCCATTTTGAAGCACTTTAATTGCTTAAGAAATGAGGCTAAAATCACTATTTCGGTAAACGATTTTTAATCATAAAACCCTCAAAATGAGCAAGACACAAGAGAGGTTGAATTGATATGATTTTGTATGGATAAAAGTTGCCTAAAAGGCCTGAGATTTTTGACCAAAATGTTTGGTGATGATTTCTAAGAATTTCCATGAATTATTGAATTTAAATGGTAATTAAAAGACATAAAAATCCATAAATAAATTATGTAAATCAAGAATGAAGTTAAATCAACTTAACCATTGATAAAAATAACTAAAACCTACTGGGGAAAAATAGTCAAAAGACAAGAGACATGTGTTATATAATTTTAAGATAAATAATTAAGTAAAAATAATTAATTAAATATTATCGTTAAAATAAATGGAAAATACACAAATAAAAGTATAAATCATGAAATTATAAATTAAAGAGCATCTATATCAGAGGATAATTCAAATGAAATTATCCATAATTTACAAAGGCAATTATGACACTTAAAAGTACTTTTAAGGAATTATTTAATTAATAAATCAATAAAATGAATAAATAATTAATTAAATAATATTAAATTAAACATATAATTACAAATCAGAAAAATATACATAAATATTAATATTATAAGACCACTAATGTCAAATATTATTACTAAGCAAAGTATACAATGGAAATCATATAAATCAAAGCCAAACTACCGAAATTCCAATAAACGTACAAAAACGTATAATGAGAAAACGACTTCTACCACCAAATCTCTTATACCCAAACAATGAGAACATCATAATGCACTTAAATTCCATAATCTAATGACAACCAAATATGGGCAAGTCTACTAGTATACATCTCATGATCTAGCTCACTAGTTCATGTCACGCGAACTTACGCCGTGAATATATACGTTATGGTTTAGGCTTGCTTGAGGCGCAACAAATCTAAGCGAAGGAATCACGTTTGATCAACCCTATTCACTCTCTAATCAAGTGAGTCATAGCCCCCTTTCAAACTCTTTTATTTGTTTTACTTGCGGGGTGAAAAGCATGATTAATTAAAATGACTTTCTATTATGAAATGATTCTTTGAAACAATGATAATGATATGGGAACTATATTGTATGTTCAACGTGTTATATGTTATATGATGAGCTTGAGTACTGTCAAACGGTGGTCCCCTGTACACTACTATTAACTCATTTGAGGCCTGTAGTTAGAGGGTTGCGCAACTAGGACTTGTCCCCTCATCCACTATTATAGGTACGGTGGGATGTTTGGTCTGCCTTGGTGGCCACCTTCATCGCCAGTCTGGCCTCGCGGTGCTCTAACTACTATATATTTATGGGCGTCTCCATGGCACGACCCTTGGTTATCTTTATGCACGTGATTGACAGCATGTGCTTATCATTATCTTATCATTTGGGACATTATATCTGATTATTGGGACATAACCGGTCTTAGTAGTGGCTCAAGAACAATCTCATCAAGTTATGTCATGGTAATCTTACCATTGACTCAGAGGTATTGATATTATATTATGGATGGCAATTATTGTGGATTGAACATACGGTTTGGGTATGGACAGTATGATGGAATTCTTGGAAATTTTACGACATATTCTTTCTTGAATTGGATTAAATACATGTGTGTTGTTAGCATAATCCTATGAACTCACTCACTCTCGTAGTTGACACTTTTTCTTCATGCTTTTCAGGTCTAGGGCAGTAAGTTAGCTTTTGGACCGCTCCTTGGACGATGTGTTTATTTGTTGCATGTTGGACTAGTAACGCAAACATTTGATCTTTTGATTATGAATTTGGTTATGTAATGTTTATTAAACGTCCACTTGAACTTGTTACCTTTTGAATTCGAATGGCTTTTGAAACTTTATGTTGATGTTTGTTACTTAAATCTTTTGTACCATGTCGTTCTGTGGCATCTCGTGTTTCCGCTATAGTCGGGGTGTTACAGAATCAGCCACCTAGTAGGATTATTTTAAGTAAAATACCAGTAAAAAAGGGATAGCTAACTACCTAGTCTGGCATTGGATTAATTTGATTTGGTACTAAATCCAGACAGAGTTGTACTAAATCCAATCTATGATTATGTAATGCTACACTCTGATAGTTCAACCTCACACCCTACTAGTTGACCCTGTATAGGGGAGTGTGTGGATCCAGGGTTTAAGAAAAAGATAATCAGAATGATAATGATCAATGGTGTTTATTTTAAGGGTATTTTTCTTTATGATTAGGAATCGTACTTTGAATTTTGAAATGAGAAATTTTGCATACTAGTCAAATGGGATGTGTTTCGATATGGATTCCCATTCCACCATTTTATGAACTCATACCCATAGTTATTCTCAACTGTAAGGCGCCTATCATTTCAAGGAGGCGTTTATAAAGAGGCTAAATTATCATGCCAAGTTCCGGGGTGCTGCTTAGGTTTTTTTAAACAGAGCATTCCTCTTGCATTCTGAAAATTAGATGTTTAAATATTGTAGAGTAACAACATTTTAGATAGAATGGCATAGACATGGTAAAACTTATACGATAAAAGCCCTAAAGAAATAAAACTTGAATTTCATTGGCAATCAAGAATCATCTTGTGTATGAGTTCAGTAGTTGCTAGAATCAGGATAAGTATAAAGTTCTCATTTGAATATTTGATTTACCATCAAAATCCGTATCTAAATAAGGCTGTGAGCTTCTTCAATCAACTTTAGCCGTTACGGCCACTAATGGCTTAGCAATTTATTTGATGTTTGTGCCTGTAAGTGCATTGTGGCCTACTCGGGCTCCCTGCTAGAGCAATTCAATGAACTTTTTGGTAGCCGACGGGTGTTGGGGTTTACAGCACAAATACGATCCATGAAGGTGTGGGCCAATGATCGTTTAGACCTTTTGTTAGCCATGGGAGGAGTGTCTTGGAAGGGGCACTAAGTGCCATGCTCTGGGTACATAAATTGTAGTTTCCTCCAAATAGAATAAGATATCGATGGCAAGATCAATATGAAATGCAACCTTATCTATGGACATACAATTCCTAAGCCCTAATCTAAACACCTAAAACCCATTAGAAAAAGATATCGATGGCAAGATCAATATGAAATAAACTTCTTCATTTCAAAAAGAAAAAAAAAAGCAGGACATGTAGAACTAACTACCCATTAATACCTGTACAGTTGCGCTGGTCTAAGTTGTCCGGTTGTTACCAGAAACGATATTTTCAAATGCCCCAACCAAAGCTTTGACCTTGCTCTTCCTGGTTTGAATTAGTTTGTTAGCGGTCTCTTCAATGACTTTATTACTCAGACCTGAATGATCCTTCTTTTCTTCCGTTTCTTGGTGTTTAAGATCAACATTGATTGAATAACTTTCGGGACTATACACGGCACCATCAGATGACAATCTTCTCAGGCTCTTGCTTTCACCATTCTCAGTTTCGTCTTCATCCAACTCTTTTCCTTTCTTGAACTCTAACTTTCTTGGGCTATCATTCTCGGACTGAGGGCTGAGGATCGTTCCTCTTCTGAACCTGAGATCATCTGGAGAATCATCATCACTGGTTTCTACCACCAACTTTCCAACACGTGTTTTCTCTGTTGTGTCATTGACTTCTGAATCTGCTACATTATCATTGAGTTGACCACCTGTTGCAGGTGTATCATCTTCTATTGAAGGTAGAGATTCCAGCAACTCATTTGGAACTTCTAGCTGACCATCTTTTTCATTGGTATCGTTTACTCTTAATGATGAAGATGCATCCAGTTCATTTTGACCATGTGTCATGACTTTCTCCTCAGAGCTCGAAGCAGACGTAGGCAAAATTATAGTTTTAGTTATTTCAACACCAATGCTAGGCTCTATGACATGCAGAGTCTTTTCTGGCGCAACTTCTTCGTTGTGTTTCATTGATTTTGGCTTTCTTAATCCCTTAGGCTCCATTTTAGGGAGACTTTTATCAGTTCTCAAAGGCGGCACCTTTGTATTTAATTTTGGAGTGGCAACATTAGTCTTTAGAGAATTGGATCTATTGTTCAGTAAAGGGGATTTTAGATCTTTTTTTGATTCGTTCTTGTTGGTTCTTGAACCTCTAACCATTGACGCATTAGAAACTGATGCAAGATCTTTATTTGGATGAATAAAGACTTCACTTAGTCGTCTTTTAGGAAATGTTGTAGGCGGAAGTAACATAGTTTTACTCGGTACATACATGTCACTATGTCTTCTTCTATGAGTTCTTGAAGACGGCAGATTGTATGTTTTGGCTTGAGATTTCTCAGACTTTAGCTTCAAATCTCTTTTCTTTGGTTCACTTTCAACCTTTTTCTTTAAAAGTTGATCTTTAACAACATTATTGTTTTTGAGATTGCGGGTTGTAACCTTGGGAATGACTGAAGGTGATTGCTTGATTCTGGGTAACGCAGTAGGTGCTTCTAAGTGAGTTCTATCTACTGGTGGTTTTGGTACTCTTCTGGGAAATGGACTAATTTGCTTTGTTTCGGTTGGTTGTTTAATTGCACATTTGCAGTTATCATGGACAGAACCTGTTGGACCGCTGAGATATCGACTTAGAACCTTTGGCCCGGTGGTCTCCATTTTGTAGGTCCCGGATGAGGTTTTCCTCAAACGGCTCATGTGATGGATGGTTTTACCGATCTCAATGTGACACAATTTTCCTACAGAGTTACATGTGCATTGTAAAATTTGACTTTTGTCCGTGACTTGTTACATACAAATGTATTTCGGAGTTCAAACTAGTCAAACCTACGTCAAAAAGAAGCGACATACCGAATTCATGTATTTACAAAGATGAGACCATCCAAAATCTTGAAAACTGTTGAGATTATGATCCTGCATTTTAAGATAACATTAATCATGGAGGCCTGAAAACAATGATGAAAATGACAATACAGACATTTAAAAGCCTGGTGACTTGATGTATCACCTTCAAAATTTGAGAGAAGACGAGCCACGAGGGACGTAGATTTTCAGCAACACAACGTATATACCATTCAACAATAGGTTAAATTGGGCTTCTGTTTGCAACAATTATACAGCGAACTGCCATAAATTATCGGTTACAAGAAACAATGAATACCTTTCAATTTTTAATCGTGAATACCTTCTGACCCCAATAGAGAAAGGGCAAGAAAATGGTTTTAGCAACAATGTGATTTTGTTCCTGTTTTTTGGAGAATATTTTGTGAAAATTAGAATCTAAAATTTTAGAGGAAAAGAATTGATTTGGTTTTTAGAACACAGAAAAATTATCTGTCTATGTTTAGAAATAGTTTTGAAATTTTGTAACTGACAGCTCTGTTTGACTTAGCCCTTGATTTTCCACTTTTCAATATCTGTAGTTCCCATTTGACAATTGATTGAAAGATCAACCCTTTCTTTTTTCTTAATCAACGTTATTTGAGAAAAGACAGGTCTGAATCTGACCCAGTGACCCTCCATGGAATCTCATCCTATTCAAATAAGTTCTTTTTCTACTGTTGTTTTGTTGCTGCCAAAATATCGGTAAAACCTGCCTTTTTGTAGAACGGAGATAGCTTGACAAAAATTTCAATAAATAGATGACATTGATCGAAATAAGATTAGTTCAAACACGTACTAACGTGCCTACAAGGCTACATAAGTTACTGAAATTTTGCTAATGATAGTTTTAACTCTTTTAAGCCTACGGTTATCATGTTGTAAAATGTTACACATGGCAAGTTAATTGATTATCTTTTAGGAACCGTTACTTTTATATACACTTACTTGCAACGTATTAGCAGTTAGCTGTAGAATAAGAGCCATGATTAGCAAAACCCTAACATAGTCAAACCAGCACTTTGATTACGAAGCCCCTAACTTGCCAAGGTGATAACTAATAAAGCACTAGAATGGGTGACCCTCTGGGAAGTCCTCGTGTTGGAACCCAAAAAATAAAGCACGCACTGTAAGTTAGGACCATAGCAATCGTATATAATGTCAAGATACTGAAAAGCAGCATTACAGAAATCATATCAAATGAGACTCGAAAACAAAAACAAAAATAAAAAATATTCAAGATCGACCACCCTTTACTATCCAAGGATTGAACCAATCCAATCCTGTTCACACATAACTGAAAAATGCTATTAAAACAAGTAACGACAACAAAATTGGATATTTCACGATAGAACCCCACCAGAAAGATTACTGAATTAGCAATCCTAATGAGAGAATATACAAACACCATAAATTAGAGAGTACGGTCTTCAATTTACAAGCATGAAGACACAACATGACACCTGCTGCTTACGCCCCAAAGATGGAAGCAGTTTAAAATACTGTTGCATATTACAAATTACAAAACTAGCACTACAAAAGGTTCCAAATTGAGGGAAACAAAATCCAGAAGCCACCTCAAGTGATGATTTCTCTTACCAACCAATCAAGACTCGGGTACGCAAAATAAAGTACAAGAAACGATGGAAGAGCAAAGAGTACTGTGACAAGTATATACAAAGCTAAGATGACTGCACTTGCAGGTATCACATATATAACAATAAGTAGAAATATAAAGACCAACGGGAACTTTGCCGTCAAGTGAACAATAAAGATTAACGACTTACGGATCGATGATTGCTGTCTCTCATCATTGACATGGGTAGCATGAGAATCGTCACGACGGTTGGGCTCACGAACATGAGATCCCACCAGATTATTAGTATGACTAGCCTGATTAGTTACCAGACCTCGTGTCCAAGACCAAGCAGGCACAGTTACATGGTCAACACGGGAAGACGGATGAGAGTTGACTCTATCACCATTTAAGCTCTCAACCATCCAAAGAAGAAAGTAGTTCTTTCTTGGAAACCTTAAATTCCCTTTATAAACGAGCCGGATTGATAACAGGTTGCACCAGGGGCATGATATGAAAAAAGGGAGTTGAATTGGAAGAGTAGGCAGTTTCACAACAGCCCATTGTAGCCCAAGGACACAGTTTTTACAGAGTGTGTGACCACACCATAATACGTAGGGCACGTTCTCAACAATGTTGAAAGATTCCCAGCAAATGGGGCACTCTAAACCTTCATTTCTGCTGTTATTTAATGAGATCTCGTCATCAGAGCAGTCTGAAGAAGTTTGAGCAGGTCTTGTAGATTCGTTTTTTGGTCCAGAGGTGTCAGCCATGGCATTTGAACCAAAGCCCCACATGTTGAATAAAGAATAGCTTCACAGCTTCTACAGAATCAATAACAGCAAATACTCAGATCCATACCTGCAATGTTTGAAATCTTTTTAGCAAAAACGATGCAGTTAATAAGAACTTGAATGAAAATGGAGTTCCATAGGGGTTCAAGGAGATTGGATATTGATATTTTCGCAAGAATATTGTCTAAATAAGGAAAGCAACAAAATTTTAGCCTATTACGACATATTATTTCCAAATGCTAAGTTGATTAATATAAGTATGGCAATGGCCGTTTAAAAATAAAAAAAAAACATAAAATAAAAAAAGTTGCCTAACCAACTTCAATAAACCAACACAGAAACATAGGCATCAACTACAAGTAGCACCAATATGAATATTAGGATTAGGAGTATATTAGCTACAAAATTATATGGAATTAGTTTCCTATCATAATTGGGACACTAATTTAATCAATTCAATAAATATAAAACATTTCTCCTAAACACCATTGGATTTTACATGGTCTTGGAGCCAAGTTTCTAAACAAAAATCAACCTCGAAGTGGACATGAGGACACAGATGTATGCGGTCCAGAGGGCCCCTAATCTTTCTTTTCAAATAAGAAATTCAATCTTATTGTCTTGGTTTAGTCGAATCTTTTAAGCTACAACCCAAAAACAATGTCAGGTAAAAAGAATGTTGTTGTAACTGCTGATACACTTCATGTCTAAACATACATTCTTCTTCCTCTTCTTTACAATTCCTCGCCAACTCCTCAATGGCCATAAGCCCATAATGCACATACACCATTGTCCACTCCTCAATGTTACTACAACATACGTCTACAAAAAAACTGAGAGAAAAGCAGAAAGAGGGAGGGGGGGCAAAGAACGGTAACAACCGAACCTGCAACAGTCAATGTGCAGGCAATAATCCAAGTTACGATTCAGGTTGCATGATGGTTCTGCGTCCTTAGCTTGAATTGAAGTATTAGAAAATATGAATTCTATCAGCATTAAATTAGTTACCATGCTATATTAAATTGGTTTACTATTACAATTGGGCTACTTGGTCATCATATTTATCACAGCTTATCTAAGTCAGTCTTGTAATCATCATTTGATCAATTCAATATAAATTAATTTTAATAAGTTTCATATGGCATCAGAGCCCGGCCTATAATCAACGCGAACCAGAATAAAGAAATCCTCAAGTCATTTGTCTTTCTGTCATGAGAGTCCCCATTTCCTACTTTTCAATATAGCATAGTACCCATGAAATGACGACTGTGCAGAATCTCAATTTACTAAACTTAAAACTATAGACTCATAGAGGGCTAATTAATTAATTGAAACAACCAGTTCTAATTTAAAGAATTTAAAATATCATCGATATAAGAATGATCCAACAGGTAGGTGCGACCAAAGGGGGGGAGGGGGGTAAGAGAGTAGACAATGTGTTATTTTTCCGCTCAGTTGGGAAAAAGTGGGTTGTGTTAGACTTGATCTCAAAAACATACTTAACGCCAAACATCATACGTGTGTGTTGCTTTACTTTTCAAAAAGTTTTCTTTTCATAGACCGTTCATTCAACACTTTAAATGAATAACAATATTGATTAATCTATAACACTTAGATGGTGTTTGTGTTGAACTAAATTGACTCAATGAGAAAATGCGTTAATGTAATATAAGTTAGAAGGGTTGGTTTGTTTGAGAATTAATCTGCAAAGATCGACTTAACTAAGAAAGTCGATGTCCTGCTTTATCCATTAAGTTGGTGACTTTTAGCAATTTTCTAATACTAAGAGAAATAATACTTAATCCATAACATATACAGAACATACAGGGCCTTG
>CM067168.1:35135194-35187694 GCA_034093135.1 Erigeron breviscapus
AAAAAAAAAAAAAAAAAAAAAAAAAAAAAAAAAAAAAAAAAAAAAAAAAAAAAAAAAAAAAAAAAAAAAAAAAAAAAAAAAAAAAAAAAAAAAAAAAAAAAAAAAAAAAAAAAAAAAAAAAAAAAAAAAAAAAAAAAAAAAAAAAAAAAAAAAAAAAAAAAAAAAAAAAAAAAAAAAAAAAAAAAAAAAAAAAAAAAAAAAAAAAAAAAAAAAAAAAAAAAAAAAAAAAAAAAAAAAAAAAAAAAAAAAAAAAAAAAAAAAAAAAAAAAAAAAAAAAAAAAAAAAAAAAAAAAAAAAAAAAAAAAAAAAAAAAAAAAAAAAAAAAAAAAAAAAAAAAAAAAAAAAAAAAAAAAAAAAAAAAAAAAAAAAAAAAAAAAAAAAAAAAAAAAAAAAAAAAAAAAAAAAAAAAAAAAAAAAAAAAAAAAAAAAAAAAAAAAAAAAAAAAAAAAAAAAAAAAAAAAAAAAAAAAAAAAAAAAAAAAAAAAAAAAAAAAAAAAAAAAAAAAAAAAAAAAAAAAAAAAAAAAAAAAAAAAAAAAAAAAAAAAAAAAAAAAAAAAAAAAAAAAAAAAAAAAAAAAAAAAAAAAAAAAAAAAAAAAAAAAAAAAAAAAAAAAAAAAAAAAAAAAAAAAAAAAAAAAAAAAAAAAAAAAAAAAAAAAAAAAAAAAAAAAAAAAAAAAAAAAAAAAAAAAAAAAAAAAAAAAAAAAAAAAAAAAAAAAAAAAAAAAAAAAAAAAAAAAAAAAAAAAAAAAAAAAAAAAAAAAAAAAAAAAAAAAAAAAAAAAAAAAAAAAAAAAAAAAAAAAAAAAAAAAAAAAAAAAAAAAAAAAAAAAAAAAAAAAAAAAAAAAAAAAAAAAAAAAAAAAAAAAAAAAAAAAAAAAAAAAAAAAAAAAAAAAAAAAAAAAAAAAAAAAAAAAAAAAAAAAAAAAAAAAAAAAAAAAAAAAAAAAAAAAAAAAAAAAAAAAAAAAAAAAAAAAAAAAAAAAAAAAAAAAAAAAAAAAAAAAAAAAAAAAAAAAAAAAAAAAAAAAAAAAAAAAAAAAAAAAAAAAAAAAAAAAAAAAAAAAAAAAAAAAAAAAAAAAAAAAAAAAAAAAAAAAAAAAAAAAAAAAAAAAAAAAAAAAAAAAAAAAAAAAAAAAAAAAAAAAAAAAAAAAAAAAAAAAAAAAAAAAAAAAAAAAAAAAAAAAAAAAAAAAAAAAAAAAAAAAAAAAAAAAAAAAAGACATATTCAACAAGTAAATGGGGGTGGGGCGGCTGGACTTAGAAGAAAACAATAGTATGTCGACATTCTGTATGTATATTTTATATTGTTATGTGCTCATCATAAGCAATCAAGAAAAGGTGATGTCTTATTGATTTGTTTAATTGAGATACTTATAAAAGAAAGAAAAGTCATAATATTCCCGATCTTGTAGTTCGTGTATAGCAGACAAGGAGTAAAAACATTGAATCTATTTTCATCCTCAATTTGGCTACATCGAATATATATATATAAAGAAGATCACATATATTATACTAATACCGTGAATGTTAAAATGTGATGAATTCGAGTGTGTGCCCTGAGTGTCTTTATAATATATTATTATACTTTATCATAATTGAGGATGCACTGCATTAGAAGAAGAAAGGAAATATGACCAAAAGACATTCACGGCTGAATTGTCTGTTCTTAATTATTTGAGTATATATGTCGACATAGATTTAAATTAATAACCATTGTTTGCTAAATGTTTAATCCGTGATTTAATCGAAATAGTTGTCGTTAAACTGTCAAAATTTAAATATGATCTTATTAAGGCTTTAGAAATAATACCTTAAGATTTGGTATCCTTTACTTTAATTTAAATATTTTCATTATTCCAACTTATTTTAGTTGTTCATAACATATTATATTAAATAGACAATTTCTATTTAATATAAAGCTTAATACTTAATATTTCTTAATATTTATAGATTAAATTAAAAAAAAAAAAAAAAAAAAAAAAAAAAAAAAAAAAAAAAAAAAAAAAAAAAAAAAAAAAAAAAAAAAAAAAAAAAAAAAAAAAAAAAAAAAAAAAAAAAAAAAAAAAAAAAAAAAAAAAAAAAAAAAAAAAAAAAAAAAATTATCACTTATGTTTTTTTGCTTTGGTATTTTTAACTTCGTTTTTTAGGTTTTATAATTTAGACAATTTCTATTTAATATAAAGCTTAATACTTAATATTTCTTAATATTTATAGATTAAATTAAAAAAAAAAAAAAAAAAAAAAAAAAAAAAAAAAAAAAAAAAAAAAAAAAAAAAAAAAAAAAAAAAAAAAAAAAAAAAAAAAAAAAAAAAAAAAAAAAAAAAAAAAAAAAAAAAAAAAAAAAAAAAAAAAAAAAAAAAAAAAAAAAAAAAAAAAAAAAAAAAAAAAAAAAAAAAAAAAAAAAAAAAAAAAAAAAAAAAAAAAAAAAAAAAAAAAAAAAAAAAAAAAAAAAAAAAAAAAAAAAAAAAAAAAAAAAAAAAAAAAAAAAAAAAAAAAAAAAAAAAAAAAAAAAAAAAAAAAAAAAAAAAAAAAAAAAAAAAAAAAAAAAAAAAAAAAAAAAAAAAAAAAAAAAAAAAAAAAAAAAAAAAAAAAAAAAAAAAAAAAAAAAAAAAAAAAAAAAAAAAAAAAAAAAAAAAAAAAAAAAAAAAAAAAAAAAAAAAAAAAAAAAAAAAAAAAAAAAAAAAAAAAAAAAAAAAAAAAAAAAAAAAAAAAAAAAAAAAAAAAAAAAAAAAAAAAAAAAAAAAAAAAAAAAAAAAAAAAAAAAAAAAAAAAAAAAAAAAAAAAAAAAAAAAAAAAAAAAAAAAAAAAAAAAAAAAAAAAAAAAAAAAAAAAAAAAAAAAAAAAAAAAAAAAAAAAAAAAAAAAAAAAAAAAAAAAAAAAAAAAAAAAAAAAAAAAAAAAAAAAAAAAAAAAAAAAAAAAAAAAAAAAAAAAAAAAAAAAAAAAAAAAAAAAAAAAAAAAAAAAAAAAAAAAAAAAAAAAAAAAAAAAAAAAAAAAAAAAAAAAAAAAAAAAAAAAAAAAAAAAAAAAAAAAAAAAAAAAAAAAAAAAAAAAAAAAAAAAAAAAAAAAAAAAAAAAAAAAAAAAAAAAAAAAAAAAAAAAAAAAAAAAAAAAAAAAAAAAAAAAAAAAAAAAAAAAAAAAAAAAAAAAAAAAAAAAAAAAAAAAAAAAAAAAAAAAAAAAAAAAAAAAAAAAAAAAAAAAAAAAAAAAAAAAAAAAAAAAAAAAAAAAAAAAAAAAAAAAAAAAAAAAAAAAAAAAAAAAAAAAAAAAAAAAAAAAAAAAAAAAAAAAAAAAAAAAAAAAAAAAAAAAAAAAAAAAAAAAAAAAAAAAAAAAAAGAAACCCCGTACCACTTAGCCTAAAACGAACGATGTTTAATCAATCAGTCATTTACATGTGTTCAATATTGAAACGACTTCTTTGTACATCTACCATTTAATTACGCCGAAGTGGCGAAGTGTCCTCCTTCGGTCCTTTGATAACAAAAAATATATATCGGAATTAACGGTGAAAAATTAATTTAATTATAACGGTGAAAAATATATATCGGTTGGGGTAAATGTAACAAAATGTACGCAAAGTTTACATCTTATTTCACACACTATTTATACTACTATATAAAAATTATAGTCTCGCGGTTAAAGTTAAGAAAAATGAAAAATACGAATTAACCAAACTATCCTTAATGAATTAAATAACTACCAACTCATAATATTAAATTACATCATAAGTCATTTATATTACAAAATATCTCTAATACCCCTTTTAAATCAAATACTTTTACATCAATTATCTACATCTTTGACGTCGCCACCACCATCACCATCTGTTGCCGTCATCACATTGTCGCCACATTACACGGGTACCCTACTAATCTAACTCAATTAATCACGGATGAAGAAGAGAAAAGGCATATATACATGTGCATACAATAAATTAAAAAAGTTAGATCTAAGACTATTTAACATTTATCTTCATATGCCGTTAATTTGGCCTCGTATCTTAGTATCTTACAAATGACCATCAACTAAAATTATATATCTTTGGTTAAATCAAAAGCCAAAATCAACCATAACCCGTAACCGCAAGGAACGCTTTACTCAGAAGTTAAATTTTGGAAAGATTGGGGTGTAGCCTGCAACCGTTGCTTCTTCGCTAATACTACTATTTATTACCATAAGATATCGGTTTTATCACTAAAAAAAAAAATTCATAATGGATTGTGATTTGTGAGCCGATTATTTCTTTTTAAAGCTATGGGTATGAGTTGTTGTGGCTGTGTTGGTCACACCCTAAAGTTTAAAATGAATTATTTGGTTGCATAAAGAGCATAAAAAAGGTCGGTCGCATGTTAAAAATTTATCGTAAAGCATCGGGTTGGTCAAATGCGAAAATCACAGGATAAAAGAACCCCAAAAAGGAGGAATTGAGGAACAGCACTAGCTTTACAATCATTTTTGTTTTTACTTGGTTTTGTTTGAATTTGCCCAAAACTTTTAGAATAAAATTGAGCTGTTTTTAAAAAATTAAATGATGAAGTGATAGTATTTTAAGCAACAACACCAATATATTTATAAGTTTAATCACTCAATCACCAACTAACTTTTCTTTTTGTACATGGTTGCCCAATAAACATTTTTATTGATATGTATTCCCCACAAACTTGTAAAATTTGTATATGGTTCACCAATTCTTGACCCGTTTAATGGTAATAGCCGGTTAAATGCATTTTTTATTTAATAAAGTTGTGACGTGGAGATTACGTGGAGAAAAAATTAAAGAGTTTAATTACCAAGTTACCAACGAACTATTCCATTTGTACATGGTTGCCCAACAAACTTGTAAAATTTGTACATGATTCATCAATTCATGACTTGTTTATCGATTACCCTCTTTTTAGATGACGTGACACTTAGTTTATAATGACGTGGACTAATAGTAAGAAGATATGGATTCCAAATCACCAAAGATGTATATAAGAATCAAATGCTCGTTCTTTTTTCCCCAGTTGGCATGAACTCTAAACTAAAATATGACTTCTTCGTTATCTAATATCCATAACATGGGGGGTGGGGCCATATGGTTTTTTTTATACATAACTTTGCTGCTTTGGAATCCATATTATATTTTCAAAAGTCCACGTCATTGTCATATAACTTAAAAAGATATTAACCGGTAAACATGTCAACATTTGATAAATCATGTACAAATTCACAAGTTTGTTGGGCAACCATGTACAACTTAAAAAGTTTGTTAGTAATCTAGTGATTAAACTCTTAAAATTTGTTTTCCACGTAATATCCACGTCACAATTTTATTAAAGGAAAAATACATTTAACCGGCTATTAAGGATAACATGTCAAAAATTGGTGAACTATGTACAAATTTTACAAGTTTGCGGAGATTATATATCAATAAAAATGTTTACTGGACAACCATGTACAAAAAGAAAAGTTCGTTGGTCATTCAGAATTAAACTCTATATTTATTTAGGATTCGATGATCTTAAATCTTATTCTTATGTATCATGAGAAGTTTTCATAAGAAATTAGATAAAAACAAGAGAAAAGATTAAAAAACTATTCTTTCGTATCATATTCCTTTCATTTATAATGTTACTTCCATAACAATAACTCATAATTCACAATATTCCAATAACTAAAAAAAAAGACATGCTCTTGTAATGAACAATCTCAACGACCCTAGAATGAAAGACTTCCACATTGTTCACCCCACGACCATTACGCGTGCTCTCACAAACTACTTAAATACTATCCGTTTATAATTTACATATATAATTTATATTTGTTCTCACAAACAAACTATTTTTCTTCCTTTTTAACTTTTCTACCTTTAATATTTACTTTTGTATAAAATACCTAATATAGCATTAATGAAATTAATTTACAATAATTACCTTTTAATTTCTAAAATAACCACATTACTTATTTTACATCAATAACTTACACTACGCGGCCACCACCAATTGTCGCCACCATCACGCCGCCGCTGTCACCATGCTAGTTGTCTTGCCAAATTACTATTCACTTTAATTGCTTTGGCAATTTAACAACTAAGTAGCCTGACATCACTAATTCACTATACATTTTTTCGTAGTCATTTCATAAACTTACAATAATTATTACACAAATACAATCAAGTTATTGTATAATATACAACTATTTAAAGTAAGTATCATTGTAATGTCAAATTTCTCTTGTAAGTTTATAACTGGCTATTATGAGAAAATCAAATTTTTGTATGAATTTAATTTGCATTGGCGTAGATGTGAGCGTGGACAACTGGATACACAGTTGATTTTGTTGGGCATCTTTTTCAAAAATGCCCTACACTTTTCTGAAGTTAAAGTTTCTTTCTTCAATTTTGACTTTTTCATTTTTCTGCTCATAACTATAAGACCATTCGTAACCGTTCACCCTTTCACCTACACTTTTTCCTGCCACATCAGCATCACCTTCTCATTTCTTTCACCTTCTACTTTTTCCCTTAACCATTCACCTATCATTTGGTCCTCACTTTTATTTAATTAAAAACACAATACATTTAATCAATATGTAAAATAAAGTAACATTATTAAAAACACATAAATAAAAAATACATAATAAAAACATAATTAAATAATATGTTTTATTTTAAAATAAGATATATCATTAATATTTAACTTTATATTTACTTTTATTTCACCTTCTCTTTTTCCTTTTATTACCTTCAATTAAATAAACACAATACCCTACAATCTTTCACTCTATATCCAATCAAAATAAAAGAAAACAAGAAAAAATATATATAAATAAAAATGAACCCCACATTTTGTCTTTTTACCTAGGTGATCACAATCACCTTCCTCCCTTCACCTTCACTCATCACCTACACCCCTTAACCATTCACCTTTTTCACCTTTACCCTTCACCTACCTCTTTCACTTACCTTTACAAATGGTCTAAGAATCGGTAATACACCACTAGTCCTATTTTTGACCAAAGCATTACATTAATAGACGTATGTCCGCGCTATGAAACGACATTGGCGGTAGCGACGACGGATGGTGGCGGCGGTGACGGGTGATAACGAAGTTGATGGCGGCGGAGTGGCGACGGTGATGGGGGTGATTATTAATGTAAAGTTTTTGATTTTAAAGGAGGTAGCGTAGTTATTTTATGGGTTGAGGGATTTGTGTTGTAAATTTTTTCATTAAGAGTATTATAGGTATATGAGGTGGAAATGAAAATATAGAAGTGATTGTTGAGGGACAAGATAGTTTTTTCAACTATATTTTTGTTGAAAAGAAAATGGATTCCTTTTTTAATAGGTATTATAGATAGGGTTGATGGGTAACTAAAGAGTGAGTTGTTAAAAAAGTAGATTGTTGAGGAGTAATCTTGGTAATTCAAAGTCTTAAATAAGATAAAAGAAAAGGATAGTTTATAAGGGTATATAAATATTGTTATTATGATTATTAAAACCTTAATTTGGCAAATGATGATAGTCAGATAGCATTCCCCATCTTTTGGACTATATGAGGAGTGAATTGACAGTGCCTCATTCTTGTATGATCAGGTATTCTCTAATATCGTTACTCAACTAACCGTTAAAAAGATTTTAAATTTAAATAATATTCATCCATAATATTTATTCCGCATTTTTATTTTTATTTTAATTTCTTATCACTAACTCTTCTATCCAACAAACATGACTACACAACGAACGCTCCTCATAGGAATCGCAACCACAAACAAAAACTAAAGTGTCATCTTTAACTTCATATGTACTAAACCAAAATTATTGCATTGGAAGCATTTAAATTTCTCTTTGAACCCCTATCATGGTCATATGGATAAAGTATAGGTCAATTAGTCAATGGGCTGAGAGGTGTTTATTTGGGCGGTCAAACAATCCTTTTAGCTTTTCCCCAATTTCATGTATAATTTAAATTTTAGTTATGAAAAATAATTTAATATGCTTGAAATTAACCCAATCATCATCAATATAATAACGTGTTTTGGATTACACAGTAATTACAGTATTATATTTAGTAAATATAAAAAACAAACTTTCAAACACTCGTACAAAAGTTTGCCTAAAAGTTTAAGAAGTGTATTAAAAATACTTTTAATTGTTAAATGGATCGTTAAATGATGTAAAATTGAGAGTCCCCACAGAGATTGCCCCTACTTGAAGCCAAGGGAACATACTTGGACAGTTGGACTCACCAACTCCCTTTTTAAGCAAACATTTTATTCATCATTCCTATTTCTATTACCTTATGAGGTAGTAATATTTTGGGGGGAAAAAGTCCGTGTTGGGTTAAATGGGTTATGTTCCTGTGAGCGGTAAAAAACTCATCCGTATACTCATTCATACAACACATTTTCACAGCAACTTATAATATAGATTTTCATAATGGTTGGTTAATTAACAGCCCGGATATATATGATCAAGTTGTGTTGGTAGCTAGACATATTTAGTACTTCAGTGTCATAACGAGGCGAAAACTTGAAACCAACCACGTACGAAAACTTGTAAGACAAACTACATCGATGATCCTTTAGTAAATCAAATTTATATATATGATCAAGTTGTGTTGGTAGCTAGCCATATGCACTTTAATCAACAAAATCTATTCCAACATTATGATTACGTATCCTACGTTCGTACCCTTATAGGGTATGATTGTATGTCACACACTTAATTAGAAACGTAAACAGATTTATCATATGCTTAAAAAAGAAAAGACTATACTAATCATACAAGTAACAAACCATCATTCTAAATTAAAACAATGTTGGAAGACTCATTTTCCTAACATTGTTTTCCTTTAGAAGCAATCTTTTTCTTTTTCACAACTTTGCTATAAAATACACCTCCTAGCCTTCTCACAATATGCACACAACATCTCACATTCAATTAATACACTCACACACATGGTTTCAGCAAGGAATCCACCGAGGTACGTGTGTGTTATTGGCGCTGGCCCATCGGGGTTGGTAGCCGCCAGAGAGCTTAAGAAAGAAGGTCACAATGTGGTGGTCTTGGAACAAAATCATGATGTTGGAGGCCAATGGCTTTATGACCCGAAAGTTGAAGGTGAAGATCCTTTAGGAAAGGGTACTGCTAGCTCGGGACTAAACGTTCATAGCTGCATCTATGAATCTTTAAGGCTGACATCACCTAGAGAGATAATGGGGTTCACTGATTTCCCTTTCTTGATTAAGAAAGGTAGAGATACAAGGAGATTTCCGGGTCATAAAGAGCTCCTATTGTACCTAAAAGATTTTTGTGAGTGGTTTGGTCTAAGAGAAATGATTAGATTCAATACCAAAGTAGTTTATGTTGGGATGTTGGATTATGATGGAATTGGAAAAGATTTTAAATGGATTGTTGAAAGCAAAGTTAAAGATTCTGATAAGGTGATCTCAGAGGTGTTTGATGCCGTGGTTGTAGCTACCGGACATTATTCTCATCCTAGATTGCCTTCTATCAAAGGTGCAAAAACATCTCATGGTCTATATACATATATCTTTACTCCAGCCATGTGTATGCATACATAATACATCATTATATCATTGTATTCCCCTGACATACATTTTTCTTACTTTAATACTATAAAGGAATGGATGCATGGAAAAGAAAGCAAATGCATAGCCACATTTACAGAGTCCCCGAGCCATTTCGCAACCAGGTAACCTATCTTTTTTTTTTTTTAGTGAAAGATCTTGGTGTTAAAATGGCTCATTGTACTCGAATATGTGTATTCTAAAGAGCCCGGATACTTGCAGGTAGTAGTGGTGGTGGGGAATTCACTGAGTGGGCAAGATATATCTATGGAACTTGTGAATGTAGCAAAGGAGATCCATCTTAGTGCCAAATCACTTAATGTTTCAGGAGGTCTATCAAAAGTGATCTCCAAACATGATAATCTACATCTTCATCCAAGTGTACGCGATATTATTCATATCTTGAACATTTTTTCATAAAATATTTCACCATTTAACATCGTCATAATATGTTTCAGATAGATTGTCTACACGAAGATGGACGAGTTGTATTTGTTGACGGATCATGGCTCACTGCAAACACAATCATATACTGCACAGGGTAAAGGTTTTTTTTTTAATAAACAACCATAATAATTGTATTCATATACTATAAGCTTTAAGTTTCATAATACATATATGCACATATGCATGCAGGTATTCATATTCATTCCCATTTCTTGACACTAAAGGAGCAGTAGCTGTTGATGATGACAGAGTGGGCCCATTATATGAACATACTTTTCCTCCAAACCTTGCCCCGTCTCTCTCCTTTATAGGTATTCCTAGAAAGGTAAAAAAAATGCATCATTCTTCTTTGCCATTGCTTTCTACAAAATGCAAGTATGCAACCAAACACTCATATTTTATATACAGTAGTTCAATAATATTGATATTGATGTGTAATACTCTATCTACTTTCGAGTAGAGGTATGAATGTCTATTTCTCACCTCCCTGACGCCCCCATACCGCCCCTAGCAGAGATGGGAATCGTTGTATATTATTTTTTATTTTTTTTAACAACATCGTTGTTGTATATTAATTGAATTAAAAGCTTGTTCAATTCGTTCAACTTAATGGGTGAGTTTTTATTGATGTAGATTATAGGGTTTCCTTTTTTTGAGTCACAAGCAAAATGGATAGCTCAGTTGCTGTCTGGCAAGAGAAGTTTGCCATCAAAAGATGAAATGCTAAAATCTATCCAAGAATTTTATCAATCTAGGGAAGCTGCTGGTATTCCTAAGCACTATACTCATGATATAGCCGAATTTGAGGTATCCGAATAATTAGCTCACTTTGATTAATAAAACTGCAATTAATTTTGCTCAATGACAAATGCTCACACACTTTGTCTTATGTTTTGAAACAAATGTACTCATTTAGTACTTTATGTTGCAGTATTGTGATAAATATGGAGATTATGTTGGATTCCCTCACCTAGAAGACTGGAGGAAAGATCTTTGTGTTTCGGCTCTGGTCAATTCCGATGTGAACTTGGAAACTTACCGAGATTCCTATGATGACGAAGAACTGCTTCGAGTGGCTCATCAAAGCCCTCATTTTACTCAACTTGAAGCCAAAGATTGTTCTTCCCTGTAAACTTTTGGTTCGGTATTATTATAAAACCATATAATGTTATAATATGATTAGCATCCCAGCAGGGCTTTTGTTGCTTTTGAAAGCAAAGATCAGCATAATGCTTGTGCTTTCAAAAGCAAGATAGTACTACAAAAACAATTGAGTCTTAAATATTCATGCTTTATTTAGACGACAACAATGGCAGAGTTTGAACTCTAAAGTGTATGCTGTTGGGTTTTCAATGATGTTGGTCTCATTTAGATACTTATAATATTGTCAGGTTTGAATCTTGACTATCTTTGCCTATAAACCACTAAAAAAAAATGCAAAAGATAATTAGAGTTATAGTTATGTATACAAGATTTTTGAGTTCTATCTTACATTTGTTTTCCTCAAAAAATCTCAATTATAGACATAGTAATATACTTTGTTCAATCATCTACATATCATGTAATGCATAAAAAAACAGTATGAACAACAAAAGTTATCTAGACTTACATTCCAGTAACTAATATCCCTTGGACCTAACTGAAATTTGAACCAGTTTATCTAGCACCTCCTTCATATCCGGTCGGGATTGAGGTGCATCAGCCGTGCACCTTACTCCCAGCCGCAACAACTCACGCATTTCTGATGCCCCCTCTGCTAATCCTGATGCCAAGAGGGACACGGGAGTCATGGACCGCCACCCCGTCACCCTTCTCGACCATTCCACCAAATACTCTCCTCCTCCTTCCACTGCCCGCCTCCCTGTTGCTAGCTCCATCACTAACACACCATAGCTATAGACATCACCTTTGGTGGTGGCTTTCCATGTTTGACCATACTCTGGTGCCACATACCCGATTGTCCCCGCCACCATCGTGCTGACGTGGCTCCCACCAACATCAACGACACGGGCCAAACCAAAATCCGTCACACGAGCTGTCCCTTTTTTGTCTAGTAACACATTGCTCGCTTTTACGTCTCGATGAACAATTGGAGGATGACACTCATGGTGTAAGAACACCAAAGCATGAGCTATGTCGATTGCAACTTTAATTCTTCGTCTCCATGGGAACCCAACCCTATCATGAATTAGATCTTCCAAGGTACCACCCTCCATGTACTCATAAACAAGAAGTTTTTCTGATCCATCTAAGCACCACCCATAAAGTGTAACTAGGTTCGGGTGAGGCCATCCGAACCCATTTCCAGTTAGTACTTCCATTTCGGCTTTAAACTCTTTTTCTCCTTCTAAACCTTCTCTTAGCTTCTTTTTGACTGCAACTACCCTCCCGTCTGGCAATACACCCCTGTAAACCGTCCCGTAACCACCCCTGCCTACAATTCTATCATTTGAAAAGTTCCCCGTGGCATTTAAAATATCTGCATGAGTGAACGCAGTCTTATCTAAGTGAATTACCTTCGCTGCATCTGATAACCATGGCGAAGAGTCATCATGTCCATTTCCCATCTTTATTTCCCTCAGAAGATGTTGTGGTTGGCCCGCGGTTGTCTTGGTTGCCATGCAGATTAGGATAGTCATGATTCCACACACAAAGAATGCTAGCAATAGAAAGATGAAAACAAAAAGTGCACCCCACTTTTGTTGTGTTGATCTCTCATCACTTGTCGAAGATGAACTATTTGTAGAATTGGTGATGAAAGAAGGCAAATGTAACAAAGGGTCACCCAAGAATGACCATATCTCGAAAGTGGCTAGTTGTCCTGTTTCTGGAATGTAGCCAGATATATACGGATTGTAGGATACATTGAAGCTGCTCAAATCCGTCAAGTTGTTCAAGCTTGTTGGAAATACACCAGAAAAATTGTTGTATGATAAATCAAGGTTCCTCAAACACTTGAGATTGCCAAGCTGAGTAGGAACCCGACCCGAGAACTTGTTCTGAGAAACATTTAGCACCACGAGCGTCATGGTCCCAATTTCATCAGGAAGTGTACCTGCAGTGACGGATCCAAGAAAAGTTTTTAAGTAACTCTTAAAATTTACAACGATATAAAATACAAACGCTTAAAAAGTTAATGAATTTTCAAAAGGGCAATGAACAATAAAAAAAAGAGTATGCATGTAAATCTGCCAATGTACCTGAAAACTCATTTCCTCCCAAGTGCAACATGCTGTAGCCACTCATTTTCCCAATAGTCGGCGGTATCTCCCCTGATAACCTATTTCCACTGAGTTGAATATACCCTGAAATCTCTTGTACTCGAATGTTGGACTCAGGGAGGCAAACCGGAAATACACCATATCCTTTTAGTATACTGTCCCATAAACTCCTACACTTCTTCATGGTAAGAAGTGTATACACAAAACTAAACGGGTGGTAATCTCCAGGTATCCATCTTCGCAATGTTGAGCACTCTCCAGAAACTGCAATAAGATTATCATCTCTGTTTACTAAAAAAGTTGGTGTCGCGTTCAACCCTATGTTGATCAACTCGGGTGGAATTGGACCAGTAAGTTGGTTGTCTTGAAGATTTAGCCACAACAAGCTGCTACAGTTACCTAACTCTCGTGGCAATTTACCCGTTATTGAATTGTTACTGATCATTAACCATAAGAGAGATGATAATTGTCCTAAAGTAGGAGGGATTGATCCGGTTAGTTGGTTATTAGAGAGATCAAGAGCTTGTAGTCCTTGCATATTTCCGAATTCTGAAGGTATGCTTCCCGAGAATTGGTTGTTTGCTAGAAATAAGTACTTCAGATTGGCCATTTGAGAAAATTCGACTGGCAATACACCAGACAGATTGTTGTAGCTCAAGTCTAGACTTGAAACATTCGGCAGGCTAAGTATTCCTGATGACAATAACCCACCGGTGTACATATTTGAATGAAGAAGAAGCGTTTTCACTTGTGTGAGACGGCCAAAAATACTTTGTATTTCACCTCCAAAATAGTTTTTGCTTAGATCCAAGAACTCTAACTTCTTCAAATTTTGTAAAGAATCCGGGATTTCATTATCAAACGTATTGTTTCCTAAGAAAATCTGTTGAAGATTTGTGATCAGTCCAAGCTCTCCAGGAATTCTCCCAGAAAAATAGTTTCCCCAAAGGTTCAAGATTGTTAAATTCTTGCAATTTGAAATCTGGTTAGGGACCTCACCTGTGAGAGCATTTTCAGACAGGTCGAGTTTCTCTAAACTACAATTCTCGGGGAAAAGCCATGTTGGTAGTGTGTCGTTTAACTGGTTTTCACACACTGCAAACTCCTTAAACATATTAAAACCGAACCACAAGTTTCCAGTCAAAAAATTGTTGCTGAAGTCGACATACTCCAACTTTGAACACTCATTGATAGATGGTCCAATTTCACCCGAGAAATTGTTTGCAGAGAGATTAGCGACCACCAATCTATTGCAAATCGCTGGAAAACTCATGGAAATGTTCCGAGAGAGTCTGTTGACAGATAAATCCAGAACTTCCAAACTTTCTAGCCCGTTTAAGTTAAGCTCGCCATCAATCAAGTTATGTGATAAATTCAACACTTTGAGGTTTTGACAGTTGCCCAAGTCAGCAGGAAGGGTACCCGCGATGTTATTTGTTGACAAGTCAAGGTAGGTAAGCATGGTCAAGGCTGAGAAGTTGGTGAACACGTTGCCAACTATGCTACGATTTGAGAGGTCTATTCCAGTGACTCGGTTGGCAGAGCAAGATATTCCGGGCCATGTGCATGGTGACGAAGATTGTGGGTCCCATTCGTTGAAGTCTTTTTGATTCATCGTATTCCCTTTCTCAAGGAATGATCTAAGGCCAAGGAGTACCTCCTTGTCTAAATCTAGCAGCAAGTCTCCAATAGCTTCTTTTCCTGAAAGTATAATCCATTCAATACGACTGTTATTTGCTTAACAACGTAAAACTGTTACGCGTGTTTGAATATATACAAAATGTGTGTCTAATGTTATCATGGTCAAATCTAATATACTAAATTTTTCTCGTTCGCCATTGAGACAAACACTCTGACGTCCATTTGAAACACGTTTTGGACCTCAAAAGTTTTGATTGTTTCGATAGAAACAAACTTTTAGCATCGCAAGGGTGCTAACCTAATATAGATATAGATATAATTGAATTAATTCAAAAGGATTACAATATATAGTTGAACATGAATTACCTGTGACTAAAACGAAGAACAAGATGAATATACATTTTTGTGCTGACATGGCTAGCTCTGTATCCACTAATTTGCTGTGATGAACTTAATTCAATGAGTTATTTTAGACCATGGCTAATATTTAAGATGTGCAAAGAAATGTGGAAGGATTCAAATGGGGAATATAGAGAGCGCCTGCAGAAGAAAGATGAACTATTTCGAAGACATCATTGTTTACTTAAAATTATATACTCCTAGTATTTTCAAGTATAAATAAAAGAACGAAATGTTCCCTGTGTTATCACACCATTTGCAATCTGGTCCAAACATTTGCAAAGTGGCGATTCTGGTGCCACAAATGGAAAAGTTTCGCAATTTTGGTCCATTTTTAACTTTCCGTCCATATGCCTCCGTTATTCGACCCACGTGCGTGTCACGTGCAGGGTAGATTCGTTCTTTCAATGCTTTTGGACCAGATTTGCAACAAAAAAACAAAAACCCCACCCATTTATAAACCCACCCCTTTATATACTTTTTCCCCCAAAATTGTTAATCAATTTCTTTTACTATCCAAATTAAAACCCAAATACCAACAAAATTATAATCTCTCAAAGCATCAGAAAACAAAGTTTTGGATTTCGGGTCAAGCAACAAAGACCCAACAGATTCGGGTCAACAAGCATTCTATATGTGAAAGTGCAGGCGAGTTGGAACTAGAAATATGGTCCTGTTCTTGCAATGTTTTGTAAGTCTTCCTCAGATTAAATCGAAATTAAGGAATCAAGACCTTCATTTGGAAGTTAACTTTTAAGTGATGATGATGGGTCAGAGAAGTGATGGTGGCGGAGGTGGTGCGACAACACCATCTTGATTTAGGGTTTCCGGCGTGCTTAAATTCCGGCGACGGCAGTGCTAGTTCTGAAGTCAAATCACGCCGAAGATCATGGCGTGGGAGATTCCGGTGAGCTTCATTTCCGGCGGGTATCTACACGTTTGTATACAATGTGTATATCAATTTGAATATGCATAGATTTCTGTATGTATGTATAGATCTATTTGTATATGTATAGATTAGAATAACAATCTTGGATTACACACACTTGGATTCCCCCCACCATTATCGCTGCCATGTTCTTCCGTTGTTCTGCCGCCGCCGATAAAAGGTATATAAAAGAAATTGTAATTTTGATCGATTGTAATTTTGTAATTTTGTTGGTATTTGGGTTTTAATTTGGATAGTAAAAGAAATTGGTTAAGAAATTTGGGGGAAAAGGTATATAAAGGGGTGGGTTTATAAATGGGTGGGTTTTTGTTTTTTTGTTGCAAATCTGGTCCAAAAGCATTGAAAGGACGAATCTACCCCGCACGTGACACGCACGTGGGTCGAATAACGGAGGCATATGGACGGAAAGTTAAAAATGGACCAAAATTGAGAAACTTTTCCATTTGTGACACCAAAATCGCCACTTTACAAATGTTTGGACCAGGATTGCAAATGGTGTGATAACACAGGGACCAAAAATGCATTTCGTTCTAAATAAAATATACAAATATGATTGTGTATGTGAAAGAAATAAATTAATGAGGTTTGTCGGTTTTTTATGTTTGTTTATTTTGTGTTGATCTTCTTTTTGTTCATCTTATTCTTATATAATATTCGTATTTAATTTAATTTTTTTTATTTTCCATTACAAATTAAGTTAAGTTAGGAAGAAATGCTGAATCATAGAAATTAGTATCTACAATCTTTGACATATATATAAACCGATATATATATATATATATTCTCTAATTGTCTTATGATCCATCATTACACTTTATAGGATTGTTGGATATTTTAGTGTAATTGGGTTAATTGGTAATTTAATCATAATAATACATCGTATAAGTATGGTGGTGCGGAGTGCACGCTTATATGAATTTATTATGATCTTAGGGGCGAAGCCCCTAAGGAACGGGGGTCCGGGCTGCCCCCGGGAGCGGGGTCCAAGGGGCAGAGCCCCTAGCTGGGGTCAAGCTTGAGGGACTAATTTTGCCAATTCTGCAAACTCGGATTTCAACTGCTATTAAGGCAGTTAAAGGGCCTAGATCCTATTTCGGTTGTTACGAATTCCTCTAGAATTCTCTCCCGTTTTTCACACACATACTCAAACCTAAAAGCATACAGAACATTCTTAATCACTGATTGTATCCGGTTGAATAATTTGGGGTGAACCACCGAATTGATTCAATCTGAAAGCGTATCGCGCCTTCAGTGATTGTTTAATATCCGGTTTTGTTCGTTATTGATTGCGTATCCCCCAACATATCCTAATTAATCCTCCATATCCTGGTAATAGTTATGATGGATTATGAGATATCACTATTTTATTTTGGTGGATAATGAGATGAAATTTATAAGATTTTATCTTTATCTAAACCTTTTGATAAAATATACCAGATGAGATGAGATACTTAATTTGTAGGCTAAAATCACGATAAGTTAAAGTAAAATGTATATCAGAAAAAGAAAATACAAAATGCTTCTACGTACGTAATTAAGTTGGTCTAACAATATCTTGAGTTTAAATCCCATAATTAAAAAAAAATGCATGAATTATTTTATGTGATGTATATGGTTTTTCTGTTAAAAAATTGTTACAATTTTTAGAGGAACGTTGAAAGAAAAAACAAATTTGCTTCGTAGTACATTGTAATGACTTAGATCATGTCTTAATAATAACTTCGTACACACGTGCAAATGTACTCGTGCGGGCTATGTTTGTTGTTCGGTTTGCTTTGGACGATCTTTTAAATCATCTGCCATTTGCCATCTTTTGGAAGCTTACCTTATTAAACTGTATATTGATAGAGATAGAAAATATAATATAATATTTAGTTTCCTTTTGTCAATGAACCTTGTATATTATAAAGCTATGCTTTATCATCATATGCTGTTATTATCTATCACAACAATAAAACTTTAACTTATATACCAAACTTTCAATATTCGGTATGGAATAATTAACGACCCGGCCTTAACAAAATCATGATTTCCAATCTGTACATAAAATATTCTAGAGAAAATAAAACTTATAGTGAGCCATTCTATGAATGAACACAAACACGTAGAGCCAAATTCAAATTGTTGTATTCAAGTATTATATTTTTGGGGCAACAAGTAATTATTCTAATGTCATGATTGGAGTAACTTACACGACTGGATTAGAACAATATTTATAAATAACTAATAATGTAATGATTATTATTAAATATAGAAGACTACAAAACTATTGGTAATATGTTTGAATGGATGTATAACATTAGACCTGGGCAATCATGACCCAAAGTGCTAAAAACAGGTCAATCTGGGTAAATCTTTCAACCTCTTTGGGTTGATTTGGGTAACCTCAGAACCAACTGCGGGTCTAATGGGTAATCTGAAATCTTTAAACAGATTTTAGAGCGGGTCAAGCGGGTCATCAAACCACTCACCCGTTATTACTGAAGGGAATAGAAAATAATGAAAGCGGGACATGACGTTTCTTCTATCTTCATGTATATACGCTCTTGAATTGAATAATAATACATGGATATATTGGAGAAAAAATAGGGTAAAGGAGAGAGAGGATTACAGGCTGGATTTTATTTTCCAAATGTGGCTTTACAATGTGTAAAGATAATGAGCTATAATTTGTTGTACTCTTTGAAGTAATGCTTGTACGTTGATTGTTATAGGAACAACCATAAAGGATATTTATTTATTATTAAATATAACATTAATAAAATAATATTTATTATTAAAAAACCATAGAAGAATTACGTAGGCACGTAGCAATCGTTTTTCTGTATTTTGCTTTATTCCAAAAATAATATTTATTATTAAATATAACATTAATAATTTTATTTCATAAATGATTTAATTTATATTTTGTAGACACATTACATATTCGACTTTTGACTCAAAGTGATGAAACAAAAAGTTCGTTACTTTACAATTTTTTTTGTGAGATCAGTAATATATAATGCTAACATATAAAATATGACAAGACACAAAAAAAATGCGGGTTAACCCGCACCCTTTGACCCGCATTAGATGACCCGCTTGGACCCGCACCCGTTTGACCCGCATTTTTTAATGACCCGCTTACCCGCACCCGTTGACCCGCCCATTTTGCCTGGCCTAATAACATCAACATCATTGGTTATAAAAAGGTCAAATGAAAAAGATATTTCCACTTGTATAGTTGTATTGTTTTTGATAGGTAGGATTATATATTTATATATATCCGTACGTACTAAGCATCGGTTCAAAAACATACTAAACTATAATCGTAACATAAATTTAAAACTCTCTAACAGAACAACTAAATGCTTAGTCTCAACTCTCAAGTCTCAACTAGATTTTAGACCCGTTTGTTCACACGGAGAGCGTAAAAATATCTAGCTGGGCCACACCTCTTGGATATATTCTTATTGGGCTTCTCTATGGATTTTGGATGCCTTTTTTTGGATGTTCTATTGTTTTCAGTTGTCACTCACTCTTCATTAAAAGGACTGAAGCCCTAAAATAGGTGTCATCGGTCATCACTCATAGAAAGCCTAACAAAAGATTAGAACTTAGAAGAGTAATAGCCCAAATGAATTAACAGGTCCAGTTTATATCAAGTTTTTCGTTCTTTCCATTTTTTCAACCTAAAACTAGATACCATAATTTTATTAGGGAAAATATACATACTAAACCACATAGCTAAAAATATGTCCATAAAAAATAAGACACGTATCTGAATTAGTGGTAGAAATTGAAGAAGAAAATGAGTGTGAAACCCATGTATCAAAAAATAATCTTGCTTCTTAATCAAATTAGTGTTCATCAATTTCGCCCCACCACTTCCTATTGAAGTAGCTTCTTATTCTATTCCCTAAGCTAACTTCATCAAGTGGTGCAACTCAAGAAAAAATAGAATGCTCACAAGAATTCAAACAGTTTCACTCACATGTGTTTGTAGACACAGGGTTGACGTTGACATCCTCGTCTTTCAAACCCATCACCTGAATATCATATTATCAATTATATAAATTATTCATACACTACTTATATATAAGGTACATAAAAAGTACCAAAGATTTTAATGTTATAATATAAAGTCCGTACGTTTTAGGGACGAAAAAGGCCAATTGACATCGGATTTGTGTATAATATTAAAGGTTCTATAAGAATATTACCTCGTTTCATTTAATGTTTTATTTCATATACTATATTTATTTATGTGAGTTTAGTATACCTTTTACTTAAGATCTGTATTATTTCTTGACCAAGCTATGATATATGAAGTATGTATGGGTTATATCATTGATTTACTTTTTATTGGCGAAACAAACAATAAAAGAAAGAGAAGGTGGTAAAGTATCAAAACAGCCAGTATTTGAAGTTGAGGTAATGTGTTGGGCATATGAAATCCAAGATCCACCAATAGTTGTAGTGGGATGGGGTCCAAATGACCCATTATTTATCTCTATGTAACCCATTATTTATCTCTATACCTTTGTGATGTGGTGTTTAATTTTCTATTTTATCCATATCTAGTGCCAAAAAAAAAAAAAAAATCATTAGCACGTGACATCTTGATGACAATTTTAAAGAGATGATGTAAACATGTAGTCGACATCACAAAGTGGTTTATAGACTTTAAAATAGTGATATGAATGCATATATATCGTACAATTATCATCATCCTCTGTTCAAACACAACTTACAAGTAGAACATGCCAAATGATTTGATGAGATTTGCATATGAATATATGTATATTTATTTAAAACATCATATCATTGGTTAATTGCAACATCATTTTCAAAAAATTAATTCTAAACATAACAATACAAACAATGAAACAAATGGCGTATTCAATAGTATATCTTAAAAAGATTTTATCGAAACGTCCAACATAAAGAAGCAAAATCCCATGAGACCTAACTTGGTGGTTGTCTCAATGATTTACATGGATTAATATGTTAATTGAAAAGTACATGTTAATTAACAATTTAACATCAATCTTTTTTTTTTTTGAAAGGGGTAGATGATTTGCTCGCAACAGGGGATCTAGCTTACGTTGTCTTAACCGGGTCCGCGCTAGAGAGCCCCCTCACCCTCAATACCTAGTAGGAGGAGAAACTTCCAACTAAACCGCCCGAAGGCACGACATTTAATTGGGATAAAACTCTGCCCCCTCTGCAGGACTCAAACCTGCTTCACTGGAGGACTTTATTTGTGAAATTCCTTGAAAATGTCATTCCCATGTCTCGAACTCGAGACCTCCAGCATGTAAAGCTGATGCTCAACCACTGAGCTATAAT
This sequence comes from Erigeron breviscapus, assembly GCA_034093135.1. NCBI lineage: Eukaryota > Viridiplantae > Streptophyta > Magnoliopsida > Asterales > Asteraceae > Erigeron > Erigeron breviscapus. Next base: position 35,156,750 of record CM067168.1, read on the forward strand.
GAGAAGTACAACACTATAATCATCTAATTAGAATAACGCTTTCGTAATTGCGTTAATTTTATATAGATATTCATATAATTTTTTATACTTGCGATAATAATGACATGCATATTATTGTTAATGGTTGAAGAACCAATAGTAAAACATTTTAGTAATTTGAGAAGCGCAATAGCTTTAGAAACTGTCTACATTCAATCACGAAAAGTACATACATGGTTGAATAAAATATTGTGATTTTTGGACCAAAGTTGAAACATTATGCTTTATGTACAAAACTTCATGCCAACCATATATGAGAGGACTTAGAGACATTGAGATTTTGCATTCAAAATTTAATGATGTGAAAAAATGATTTCAAGAATAAAAATAGAGTTTTTTTCTAAAATGACCTTGCTATGGAATTAGAATTAGAAATGTGATGATGCATGTCGATATGCCGCTTAGTCCAAATATCTATACTCCCTTATAAAACAAACTCAACCACCCTCCCTTAAATTTAAGAACCTGATATGTCTAATTTACCGTCCATCTTAATACATTCTTATTTCTATTTTATAGACTGTGACTAAAATTCCCTTTAAAAAAATTCAACCTCTATTTCTCTCTCACATAGAAACAAACCCTAATTCATAATTCGTCCCTTCATCCCCCTTTCACATCCCACCGTAAAAACTCATCACATCGCCGACCGCAATGAAATTATTTTTACGTTAATAATCACATTGTCACCGCCTTATCGCCGCTGCATTACGCGGGCACCAATCTAGTTATCGTTAAAAGAAGCTTAGTACTCGTATAATGTTTGGAAGGATGTTTAAGATTGTGTTTTTACATAATATAATTTGACTTTGAAGCACATCTTTAGTTTACTTATGTAAGATAGTTTTTAAAACTTAAGCATATTCTTAAAAAAGTAATAAGCTACACTAAATTAACACTCCATAAATGTATGAATATTCTAAAAAACATGTCTAAATTGACTCAAAAGAAATCAAGCCACGATGGCCATGTTTGCCTTTCAGCAGTTTCTATGATCACTCACGCAATTACAAAATCAGAACACACTTGTTCAAGTTGAACTGATAAAGATAAAGCAAGATTGATCTTTTGAGTTCTTAAAAGAGCAAGATTGAGGGTCTTGAAAAAGCAACATTGAGGGTTTTGAGTTCTTATAATAGTGGTGATCAGTTTTTTGTTTTTATGTCATGAAAACATGAGATTGACCTGTCTGTCCTTTTCTTTGGAAAGAAAAAGAGACTAAAAGCAAAGTTTACTAAAGAAAAACCTTCTTAAATCAACACTTATATAGGTACCTACATCTGCTCTTTTAAATGCAGTTTTAGGCCTCTTATTTAGGCTTTGATTAGCGACAAACATAACTTCGTTGTAGGCCCCGGAACACAAACACAATGAGAACACCTACACAATGAGGTCGTTGGACGAGGGCCTGCACTGTTCTCCTCCCCCTTAGGTATAGAGCAAGCTCTAAGTTTGTATTGGATTTTCTAGATGCTCTAAAAGTAAGGTATGTTGTTGCTTTGAAAGGTCAGTATGCGACAAGTGAGGAAGGTACCGACTAGGTACCCCGAACGGATAGGGGTTCGAAAGTCGTTTTGTCTCCCTTTCTTGTTGAACTGTATAACTGCAACAAAAACCTGTACTGAAAGCCTGCTTTTTTCTTTGTTGCTATATGAAATGGTTATCAAACAGCAACTAAGCCTCTTACTAAGGTTAGCCCAGGAGAGGAAGGTCGGGTGATCTTCATCTCCGGAGTGTAGCCAGGGGAAGAAGGTCGGGTGATCTTCTTCTCCGGGCGGCTAGCCTCTAAGGCTCTGTACCGTAGGCTGGCAGAAGCAGAGGTGTACTCTCTCGACCAGGCAGAAACAGTGGGCTACTCGTATCCCAAAAGAGCAGAGTAGCCCAACATATCTGAATGCCTAGCTAGAGAGTATACCGTATGGTTGAATGCCAAGCCAAAGGGTAAGAGCCGCAGAGTCTGTGTAGCCTCCGAGTCCGCAATTCGTTCTCGAATTGAGTAAGGACTCGACCTTAGAAGAGGTGGAGGGGTCCGGGGAGGGGGAGAGAAAATCTCGCCACTCCTACCGAAAACCGCCTCCCAAAAAAACAAAAAAATCCCAATACAAAACCAGAGCTTGCTCTATACCTAGCCTAAGGGGTATGGAGCCACGTCGGTCGATTGGCTTGGCTGCGTCTTGGGGGCACTACTCCCCAAGGGGCCGAGAAAGAGATTTCCCCGGGGTCTAATTAGTTCAAAGGGCTCTTTAACTCTGATCATAGCCTTCTTGTCTGCAGCATCCAACTTTCACATTCTCCCCGGTGACTATCAGGAAAGACCCCTGCCTAACCCAAACACCTTTTAAGAGGCTAATCACCTTCAACTGCAGTTTCTATGATCACTCACGCAATTACGAAATCAGAACACACTTGTTCAAGTTGAACTGATAAAGATAAAGCAAGATTGATCTTTTGAGTTCTTAAAAGAGCAAGATTGAGGGTCTTGAAAAAGCAACATTGATGTTTTGAGTTCTTAAAAGAGCAAGATTGAGGGTCTTGAAAAAGCAACATTGAGGGTTTTGAGTTCTTATAATAGTGGTGATCAGTTTTTTGTTTTTATGTCATGAAAACATGAGATTGACCTGTCTGTCCTTTTCTTTGGAAAGAAAAAGAGACTAAAAGCAAAGTTTACTAAAGAAAAACCTTCTTAAATCAACACTTATATAGGTACCTACATCTGCTCTTTTAAATGCAGTTTTAGGCCTCTTATTTAGGCTTTGATTAGCGACAAACATAACTTCGTTGTAGGCCCCTGAACACAAACACAATGAGAACACCTACACAATGAGGTCGTTGGACGAGGGCCTGCACTCACTCTGTTCTCCTCCCCCTTAGGTATAGAGCAAGCTCTAAGTTTGTATTGGATTTTCTAGATGCTCTAAAAGTAAGGTATGTTGTTGCTTTGAAAGGTCAGTATGCGACAAGTGAGGAAGGTACCGACTAGGTACCCCGAACGGATAGGGGTTCGAAAGTCGTTTTGTCTCCCTTTCTTGTTGAACTGTATAACTGCAACAAAAACCTGTACTGAAAGCCTGCTTTTTTCTTTGTTGCTATATGAAATGGTTATCAAACAGCAACTAAGCCTCTTACTAAGGTTAGCCCAGGAGAGGAAGGTCGGGTGATCTTCATCTCCGGAGTGTAGCCAGGGGAAGAAGGTCGGGTGATCTTCTTCTCCGGGCGGCTAGCCTCTAAGGCTCTGTACCGTAGGCTGGCAGAAGCAGAGGTGTACTCTCTCGACCAGGCAGAAACAGTGGGCTACTCGTATCCCAAAAGAGCAGAGTAGCCCAACATATCTGAATGCCTAGCTAGAGAGTATACCGTATGGTTGAATGCCAAGCCAAAGGGTAAGAGCCGCAGAGTCTGTGTAGCCTCCGAGTCCGCAATTCGTTCTCGAATTGAGTAAGGACTCGACCTTAGAAGAGGTGGAGGGGTCCGGGGAGGGGGAGAGAAAATCTCGCCACTCCTACCGAAAACCGCCTCCCAAAAAAACAAAAAAATCCCAATACAAAACCAGAGCTTGCTCTATACCTAGCCTAAGGGGTATGGAGCCACGTCGGTCGATTGGCTTGGCTGCGTCTTGGGGGCACTACTCCCCAAGGGGCCGAGAAAGAGATTTCCCCGGGGTCTAATTAGTTCAAAGGGCTCTTTAACTCTGATCATAGCCTTCTTGTCTGCAGCATCCAACTTTCACATTCTCCCCGGTGACTATCAGGAAAGACCCCTGCCTAACCCAAACACCTTTTAAGAGGCTAATCACCTTCAACTGCAGTTTCTATGATCACTCACGCAATTACGAAATCAGAACACACTTGTTCAAGTTGAACTGATAAAGATAAAGCAAGATTGATCTTTTGAGTTCTTATAATAGTGGTGATCAGTTTTTTGTTTTTATGTCATGAAAACATGAGATTGACCTGTCTGTCCTTTTCTTTGGAAAGAAAAAGAGACTAAAAGCAAAGTTTACTAAAGAAAAACCTTCTTAAATCAACACTTATATAGGTACCTACATCTGCTCTTTTAAATGCAGTTTTAGGCCTCTTATTTAGGCTTTGATTAGCGACAAACATAACTTCGTTGTAGGCCCCTGAACACAAACACAATGAGAACACCTACACAATGAGGTCGTTGGACGAGGGCCTGCACTCACTCCGTTCACCTCCCCTTTCATCGTTGATCAGCACGAAGAATATACGGCCCTTCAATAATGTATCACGTTGGGAATTCCAATTCTCTTAGTTAGGTAGTAAGTAGATAGACGGATTAGTACTTTTACCCAGGGGTATTATGGATGACTGGTTACGTAGGGACCGTTTCGTTTTTGTAGGCTGGGGCGCACTATTTGTTTACACCCATTAGTTTGTAAGGGCTTCAATGCAGACTTTGACGGGGATCAAATGGCTGTTCATGTGCCTTTATCTTTGGAGGCTCAAGCTGTCAAACCAAAATACCCAACAAGCATTAGCTCTCCCTGAAAAGGAGGTGATCCAGCCTCACCTTCCAGTACGGCTACCTTGTTACGACGGTAATTGGACCAGAGAATGCGATTGCATTATAAGGGCGCAATTGAACAGATCGAGCAAGTTCGAATTGACGTAACATGAAACCTATTAGTCCGAAAGCACCGTGGAGACGCTTTAGCACCTGGTGCAACGGCTCCTGGTGCAACAGCAAGCACCAGTTTAACTTGGGGGGGCGGTGATTTAGTAGCAGTGGGTGGCAAGGTAGCTTTGTTACCTATTCCATTAGGAACCGCGCCTGGCCCGGTCAATACCCAGCCGGGCCTTTTTTTGTTCCAATGAATTCCCGTTTTTTTGTTTGTAGGCAACATACTCTAAATACCCAATTTGGTATTTGTGTATCTGATAAATCGGCCCAAACCGCCTTACCAATAGGATGCCCCAATGCGTTACAAAATTTCGATTTAGCCAATGATCCAATCAGAGGCATAATTGGAACAAGAGTATGTAGTCAAACGAAGTATCATCTAACCACCCATCCGTTTCCATTAAAAACTCAAAAAGAGAGGTACTGCTGCGGGTCAAGCTGTAGAAGGTATTGCGAGACAGCCTGAGGCACTCGACCTTAGAAGAGGGGGAGAGAAAATTTGGCCACTCCTACCGAAAACCACCTCCTAAAAAAACAAAAAAATCCCAATACAAAACCAGAGCTTGCTCTATACCTAGCCTAAGGGGTATGGAGCCACGTCGGTCGATTGGCTTGGCTGCGTCTTGGGGGCACTACTCCCCAAGGGACCGAGAAAGAGATTTCCCCGGGGTCTAATTAGTTCAAAGGGCTCTTTAACTCTGATCATAGCCTTCTTGTCTGCAGCATCCAACTTTCACATTCTCCCCGGTGACTATCAGGAAAGACCCCTGCCTAACCCAAACACCTTTTAAGAGGCTAATCACCTTCAACTGCAGTTTCTATGATCACTCACGCAATTACGAAATCAGAACACACTTGTTCAAGTTGAACTGATAAAGATAAAGCAAGATTGATCTTTTGAGTTCTTAAAAGAGCAAGATTGAGGGTCTTGAAAAAGCAACATTGAGGGTTTTGAGTTCTTAAAAGAGCAAGATTGAGGGTCTAGATAAAGCAAGATTGATCTTTTGAGTTCTTAAAAGAGCAAGATTGAGGGTCTTGAAAAAGCAACATTGAGGGTTTTGAGTTCTTATAATAGTGGTGATCAGTTTTTTGTTTTTATGTCATGAAAACATGAGATTGACCTGTCTGTCCTTTTCTTTGGAAAGAAAAAGAGACTAAAAGCAAAGTTTACTAAAGAAAAACCTTCTTAAATCAACACTTATATAGGTACCTACATCTGCTCTTTTAAATGCAGTTTTAGGCCTCTTATTTAGGCTTTGATTAGCGACAAACATAACTTCGTTGTAGGCCCCGGAACACAAACACAATGAGAACACCTACACAATGAGGTCGTTGGACGAGGGCCTGCACTCACTCCATTCACCTCCCCTTTCATCGTTGATCAGCACGAAGAATATATGGCCCTTCAAGAATGTATCACGTTAGGAATTCCAATTCTCTTAGTTAGGTAGTAAGTAGATAGACGGATTAGTACTTTTACCCAGGGGTATTATGGATGACTGGTTACGTAGGGACCGTTTCGTTTTTGTAGGCTGGGGCGCACTATTTGTTTACACCCATTAGTTTGTAAGGGCTTCAATGCAGACTTTGACGGGGATCAAATGGCTGTTCATGTGCCTTTATCTTTGGAGGCTCAAGCTTTCAAACCAAAATACCCAACAAGCATTAGCTCTCCCTGAAAAGGAGGTGATCCAGCCGCACCTTCTAGTACGGCTACCTTGTTACGACGGTAATTGGACCAGAGAATGCGATTGCATTATAAGGGCGCAATTGAACAGATCGAGCAAGTTCGAATTGACGTAACATGAAACCTATTAGTCCGAAAGCACCGTGGAGACGCTTTAGCACCTGGTGCAACAGCAAGCACCAGTTTAACTTGGGGGGGTGATGATTTAGTAGCAGTGGGTGGCAAGGTAGCTTTGTTACCTATTCCATTAGGAACCGCGCCTGGCCCGGTCAATACCCAGCCGGGCCTTTTTTTGTTCCAATGAATTCCCGTTTTTTTGTTTGTAGGCAACATACTCTAAATACCCAATTTGGTATTTGTGTATCTGATAAATCGGCCCAAACCGCCTTACCAATAGGATGCCCCAATGCGTTACAAAATTTCGATTTAGCCAATGATCCAATCAGAGGCATAATTGGAACAAGAGTATGTAGTCAAACGAAGTATCATCTAACCACCCATCCGTTTCCATTAAAAACTCAAAAAGAGAGGTACTGCTGCGGGTCAAGCTGTAGAAGGTATTGCGAGACAGCCTGAGGCACTCGACCTTAGAAGAGGGGGTGAAACTATGTATATATTTCAAGTATGTAGCATTGAGACACGATGTACTTTTTCAATGTATTTGATTTATTGATATAAACAAATACAAAGGTTGTTGCGGAACAAAGATAAACACCCAAGTGTAAATATCTAAACAACCTAGAAATACAAGTGATCTAATAACTTGGAAATACTCGTAAGGATTACTTAGAGTATATCTCACATGTTGCAATGCTAAGGTTTCAAGCAATTTGCAAGTTGTGAGAAGCCTTTATATTTATAGGCAAGGTTCATGCTGATGTGGACCAGGCCGTACAAATATGGTTGGGAGCATTTAAGGAATTAAAGTCAATTCCTTAACATGCGTACTTTTAAGGTTTAAGTGTGAAAGTTGTTGATGTGACAATTCACACTTTATTCCCAACCTTTTACTCAACCTTGTACTTGTTAATAGTTAAAGCTATTAACTGGGTAAAGGTTAGTAAAGTAAAAAGGCTTCCTCGTAATCAATGTAAAGTGTTGTAAGTACTTTACACTGAGATGCTTCAATATTCGATCAGGTAGAATCAACTTCTGAGCTCAACATCTGAGCTGATTCTCTTTCTTCAGACTTCAGTCTTTGACTTCAGCTGAATGGTATTCTGATACGTTGATCTGAACTGAAGTGAAGCTTCAGTGAACTAATTCTGAACGACTTCAGAATTCTGTACAAGTATTCTTCGCTGAGCTTCAGCTATTTCTGAACAAATTATACTTGGTCGATTTTCGACCTAACAAATTCCCCCTATTTGTTCTGAAATAGTGCATGCATCTCATACTTCTATCTATACATGTTTGTAAGTCTGAAATGCAAGTTTTTATTTAAGTTGTAAAGATTTTCTAAGTACATCTTATAGATCATTGATGTCTCGGAATTTTACTTGTGATTTTTCTAACTTAAACCTATCATCTACTTGTTAGCTACAAAATGTAACAGATATATACAAACTGAAGTGTTTGTTACATTTGCAAATATTTATACAAGTAAATGATAAAATGAAAATAAAACTACTTCTTCGCAGGCCTCGAACCATAAGGTGCTTCAGTAGCTTTTCTCTTCAGTGGAGAATGATCCTTCTTTCTAAATAATCTGTCTTCAATCTCTACCTTGGCTTGCATCTTTTGTTGTATTCTTGATAACCATGCACCAATCAGAGCAGATTTTGGCTTCCCCCTCAGAATCTGGATCATCTCTCTATGCTCAGAAATCCCAAATTCGTGCACTGAAACCTGATTGTATTCTTCAGCTGCCCTTCCTTCTCTTTTAACAACCAAATCAAAGAGCTTCAATCCATCAGCTTTTGTTACTTCTATGTCAGTTATTTTAGCTGGATGGGATCGATGCTTCATATAATGCTCATAATGATCCTTTTCATGTTTCCTTTCGATCTCAGTAGCATCATCAGACATTGGCTTGAATGTAGAAAGGTCAGCATCACGAATGTTCTTTCTTGAAGACCTTGGTCCAGTCACTTTGGGTTTCGTGGGTGGCCTTAACAATTGCCTTTCAACCTTGGCAACTTCAGCTAGAATCTCTTTCTTTTTCAACTCCATCTCATTCATTCTATTTTTCTTCAAGTCTTCAATAGACAACTTGAAGGTGAGACTTTCCAGCTTTTGTTCCAGAGGTGAATACATCATCCCACACTCATATTCAAGCATATCAACTACAGCTTTCTGCACTCTTGGATCATTTTTGATTTTCTGATATCTTTCCAATGAAAGACCAAGAGCTGCATCATCTACATGATCAAGGGTTCCCATCGAAAGATGTTGTGCCCTTTCTCTTTCCTTGTTTTCCCTCCACATGATAAACTGATTAGAGACTTGCTTCTGCAGAGCCACTAATTTCTTTCCATCTGCATCAAGATTGTGTAAGGGGTAACCATGTTCATCAACATTCTCACCAACAACCAAACCAGAACCCTTAGACCCTTGGGACTTGGATTCTTCCACCATCTGGGCTTTGCCCTTATCTTTCTTTTCTGGTTCAGACGGCTGCACTTCAGATTTTGTTTGTTCCCCCTGAACTGAGGTACCACCAGATTGTACCTCAGCTTGCTTCTTGGTTGCCTCTATTAATTCTTGAGTACTTGAGAGCAAACCAATAGGCACATTTCCCCCTTTGGGGACCTCAGAAGGCATCTTAGCATATAAATCAATCGCCGTCTGCATGGTCTTCAGAGGTTCCCAACTCTGCTGCAGAAGGCAATCAGAAATGCCTTTGCCATTGTAGAGAACTGAGCCCTTAACCTGAATGATGAGTTAAGGTTCAGAGTCTCTTTCTCAGTAAGATCTTTCAGCATTTTCCTATCTTCTTCAGAGAATGAGGGAGGAGGATGAGGAGCAACAACATTTTCTTTCTTGAGCAAGGTCAGAATTTCATCTAACTGCTTGGACTGGCCCTTAACAACTTCATCAAGAGTAGATACAGATTTCTGAACTTCTTCAACAGCTTTATCTACCTTCTTGGAAGTGTCTTTAGTGAGTTCTAAGACCATCCTTCTGACCCCTTCTTCAACCTTTTCAGCCACAGAGGCTGAAATCTGAGCAACAAGATTCTGAGATATCTCAGACTTCAGCTTCTCAATCACATCACTACTGATAGAAGACCCAAGTTCTTTCTCATTAACACTTGGCCTTTTAACCAACTCATTCACCTCCTTCCCGACTGCCATAACTTCTTGTTTGATTAGTTCAATACCAGATGTCAAGTTTGCAACAACTGAAGCTTGCACATCTCTTTTGGCCAGTCTGAAGGCTTCCCTGATAGCCGTACTTATTTTATTACATGAATGCACCAGCTCATTTAGCTTCCCACTTACTAGTCCCTCATTTCCAGCAACCTTGGTGAACTCAGTACCAAGGAACATCTGAGCACCCTTCATTTCAGAAATGGAACTAGTATTGGCAGTTAGAGATTTTGTTAAGTCCTCCACCTTGAGAAGGAGGCTTTGGACTTCGGTATTTTGCTTCTCTAACTGTGCTTCTACACTCAAAGGAGGAGGTGGTTGTGCAGAAACAGAAGCCACAAAGGGAATTCTACCAAGCCCATCTAATGCCTTCTCCAATTGCATTTCAGTTAGACTCTCAGATTCAGTAGCAGAGTCCAACTCTTTCTCAGTTTGATCATCATAATTGATGGGCCTTGGTACTTGGTAAATTTGTGGGTGTAAGTGTTGGAGTTGTGGTTAAAAATGAGGTGAAGTGACATAGGCAGGTGTAGAGCCAAGTGGAAAATATGGATGTTTATGAGAAGTTTCGGGTTGGCGATATGGTTGTTCAACAAGGATATTTTGGATTTCTGGGGGAGGAGGGACGTTTGTGAGGCTGAAGGTTGGCTCAGAATCAGAAGACTGATTCTCCTCCAGTAAGCCCTCATCAAACTCAAAATCAGCAAAGGAATCAAGATTCCCTTGAGTTGGCTCATCTTCATCCCAGAGGTCAGTCGAAACTGCAGTCCGATCAGATATGCCCTGGTTCAGATCACTGGTACCTGAACCAGCTTCTGGTTCAACAACTGCTGCTGCAGATGCATCGTCACCAGATTAATGGGTTGGCTCAGCCATAGCTTCATCGCCAGAGACAGTATACACGGGGGTTGCCTTAATGACTCTCGTACCATCATCAAGAATCACTTCATCGGCCGTAGAGTCTGGAATCTCAGTCTCAGGTGGTGTCACACCAAAGACTTCATCAATTCGTGCTGCAGTAGAGTGTGAGATTTGTGAAGTTTCAGGGGGTGCGCGTGCAGACACGGACTCAAATGTGTGCTGGGCTGGCATACGAGTATTATCTTCACCATCTCCTCCTAAAGAAGTTTTGGAGATGGCTGCTTGTGGGTTTCCCTTTGGACTCGATTCCTCTGGTTCTTGTTGGGAAGATACAGAGGGGTTTGCTTCGGTACTAATGTCCTTGGGCTGTGAGGACGGCTTATATTTACGATGTTTTAATAAGCCCTTTGGAGATCCTGATGGATCTTTTGGGAGATCCTCAGGTTGGTCAGTGGAGGAGGGAATTGGTGGTTGGGTAGATGAAGTTGCTGGGGTTTTAAACAACTTCAACATTTGACCACCAGGTGCACCAATGGGTCTTGCATTCTTTTGCGACCCGCTCGGTGACCTTTCTGAGCCAGCCGGTCGTGCTGTTTTAGTTTTATTAATTACCTGAAGCATTGCAGCGGAGAGTTCTGGTTCTGGATCTGAAGTAGATAGCTTTGATAGATCCCTGCAGAACTCCGTTGCTGAAGATTCAAGCCCCTCCATGTGATACGCATCTCCAAGCATGTTCATGAAGCAAATGCTCAGAAATATGGGAAATGAGATATGTGGACTTCTTTTCCCTTTTAATTTTGTTACCAGCTGAGAGAAAAGTATCTCAACGAAGTCCACCTCAATCCCATGCCACAAGTAGTACCCAATTTCTACTTGTGTTAATGAAATATGGTCCAATCCACCCCAGTTTCCACCTAGGCACTCCACAATCTGAGTCCAGAAATAACGCCAACAATTTTTAAATCCAGACAGAAAAATATGTCCAGATGTTCTCAGATTGTGCTCAGCATCGACCATGTCATCATGACCCATGGCGTGCAGTACCTCCCTGAAATTAACTCCTTTTAGCCTTTTTGCATAGGCTGAAGAAGAGGGAAGGTAGTTCAAGTGAAGGGCCTCCCGAAACCCATCAAGTGAAAGGATATACTGCTTAGTGCCTTCTTTTAAAGAAAAAGCAATGGATTTTTCATCCTTTCTTAGAGTAGCAGTATACCAGAATTCAAGTAAGTATCTATGATACAATACTTGAGGATCTGCAGTCAAGGCATAATGGAGAGGAGATTGTTCAAGAAATTTATTAATCCTCCCCATTAAGGTTTTGCCTTTGGCATTCAGTGCGGCCACGAAATTATTCATATTGAATCTAAGGGTCAATGGATCGAACCCTTTTAGCCATTGTGCACTGGCCTTGACTACTTTGGATGGTTTGTATTCGAAAGCTATTAGTGATTTGGCGTGAGAAGCAGGTTTAGCCATTATTTCTACAAGGGAAAAATGAATATGAAATATGAATTTAGGGTTTTTGGAATTATGAAGGAATGAGAAAATGAGAGAGAGAATGATGATTGGGAGTAAATATAAGGAGAAGTAAATGAAGGAATTGTTTTCGAAAAGGTATTTATATTTATGATGGAATACAAAGGGTTTTCCAAAATAAATAAAATAAAATTGATTTTGAAATTCAAACCCACAAAAAAAATATTATTTTAATGAAATCAATTTTGATCGGGTTTGAAGTCCGAAAATAATTTTGGGTATACGTCCGCATTTAATGCAACGACGGTTATGACCCCACATTTTCACAAAACTTTTCAACACTTTAAAGAAAAAGTGATCATTACTTTTTATTTACGGCGCAACTTGTGTGACACGTCAGCCAAAAGCATCATTATTCAAACGTTAAACAGTAACTGTCACGTGTTCACACAACGACCAAGTATCCAAAAGACATTATAGAGGACTAACTCATTTCAGAAATAACTTATTTAAATCTGAGCATGATCAGATTGTAAGGAATCTGAACCATCTCAGTTTTCACACTTATTCTGAAATCATTTCAGAAATTCTGAAGCATTTCAGTCAAAATATTTTTCTGAAAGCAAAGTTCCCCCTTAGAGAGAAATTCTTTTAAACATAAAAATATTTGACACTTCCCCCTGAGGTGATGCTATACAGGATTTAGCATACCTAACTCACTGATGAGATGTTTAAACGTTTTGACATCCAAGGGTTTTGTAAAAACATCAGCGAGTTGTTTATCAGTGGGAATGAAATGAAGTTCAATGTCGCCTTTAATAATGTGATCTCTAATAAAATGATACCCGAGGTCGATATGCTTGGTTTTGGAGTGCATGACAGGATTGTGAGAGATGGCAATGGCACTGATGTTATCACAAAATATAGGAGTCTTTGTATACTTAACACCATAATCAGTTAGTTGGTTCTTCATCCACAAAATCTGAGCGCAGCAACTGGCTGCAGAAATGTATTCAGCTTCAGCTGTGGAGAGTGATACTTGATAAACGCCTAAAAGACATGATCTTAATGGATAAAATCGGATTGTCTTGTGCATGTTAATAGACGATTAGGGCATTTTTATGTTTGTTTAAGTGTTTCAGGTTCTAAGTGCTTAGTTGGACTAATTGGGTCGAAAAGGAAGTCGAATGAAACTCAAAGTCAAAGAAAGTCAAATTCTGGAATTCTGGAAAACTGAAGTTATAAAGGGCGTAGGTTACGTCAGTCTTGGCCGTACCTTACGCCAGGCAAAATTGAAGTAGGCGTAGCTTACGCTGGAATCAAGCGTAGCTTACGCCAGGTGAAGATCAAAGATACAACAAGCGTACCTTACGCCCAGGATTGGCGTAGGTTACGCTGGGCAGATTTACAAGGGGCGTACCTTACGCCCAGATTGGGCGTAGGTTACGCCAGCCACTGATCAGAAGTCGAATTTTAAGGGTTTTAATTGTAACTTGGGGTAACTAATCATATACGAATTAACACGCACACAAGCCCTAATCTCTGAGTTTTAGAGCAGCAATACACTATTCCCAAGCCCCAAAATCATCATCAATTCATATTTCAAAGGAGATGACAATCCAAATTGAAGATTCATTGATGAACATGGAAGGCTAATTCTCTCTAGATCATTCTTATGTGAACAATTATGTAAGACAATTGTATTCAACCTTTCTTATATTTATGTTGGATTAGATGTTTAATTCTTAATTGTGTTTTGCATCTAATGTTGTTTGGATTTGAATGAATGATTACATGTTTATAACCTTGAATGATTTCCATCTATCTTTTGGTTTCAATTTATTGTTAATCATTAATTATTGGAATAATCCGTTATTAATTGTAATCTGATTTTTGAATAGAGAATTTAGTTGTGTCAATTACTTGGTTTCATTATCATTAATCATCACAACCTAATTAATCGGTTCCTGAAATTCATTCATTCCAAATTATAACGAATCATGTCTATGTGATTTCCAACGGATATAAGTTAGGTTATACTTTTGAAAACATAATTGGGATCATAAGAATGGTCTTACCTGTTTATTATTAAATTCTTGTGTTAAGTTTATGATCATTTCTAGTTTAATCAAATCAATCCAAAACTCAATTCTAAGTTTATGCCTAGTTTAAATACATTTTGTAACTTATTTGACACTTTCCCATGATTCCCTGAGGATACGATACTCTACTTACCCGTACTAAATATTGGTATTTAGTTTTATTTTTGATCGGCTCAACGACAACGATCAAATTTTGGCGCCGCTGCCGGGGAATCGGTGTGCAAAGTGTTGAAATTTTGTTTTTAATTTAGTTTCGTAAAATTTTCAGAAAAATCCAAAAATATTTAGTTTAGTTTAGTTTTGTTTTAGTTCTTGTTTGTTTCATTTCTCATTCTTGTAAGTTCAGTATTACACGCAGTGTGTTGATTGTGCAGGTTTACAGGTAGTGTATGCATACGAGGTATTCCAAGAATACATCACCTTTGTTGTTTGATCCGGAAATTGAGAAAATAGCTAGAAGGAATAGGAAACTTTACCGTGCAAACATGAGTGATCAATCAAATCCACAACCAACCGTCCAACCCATAGTTCAAGAACAAACCAACCCTGAACCAAATAACCGAGATCAAACTCCACTACGAAACCCAACCCCATCAATGAGGAGTGGTCACACAACTCAAAACCGACCTAGAACACCAACTCATATTGGAGATGCATCACGGGATGCGGATGGGTCGTTTTATGATAGGCTTCATGATAGGGTGAATCTTTGGGATGACCGGAGGTTTGATAATAATTCGGATGGGTATGATTGGAACCATGGGGGAGATTATGGGCCACCACAAAATCGTCAATATCATTAATACAACCAACCCCAACATAACCAACCTCACTACATAAACCAAGGACCAAGGGTTCGTCCTCAAGGTCCACCCCATCGCCTTAACCATCATGTAGCTCAACCAAATTACCAACCGCATAACCGGGCCATGCCACATATGAACTATCAACCTCCACCACAAGGAGTTGATAGTCATTTTCGACCCGCCATAGCCGTTAATGCTTCACCTATAGTACCACCGGTGTTGAGGGGTAGAGCATTTGAGGTTAGACCTCAATGTTTGAGTATTTTGCCAAGTTTTCATGGGATGGCGGCGGAAGAGCCTTACTTGCACTTGTCGGAGTTTGAGGCGATATGTGGAACTATAGGAGGCCAAGGATTTTCACCGGATGAGGTTAAGCTAGTTCTTTTTCAGTTTACTTTGAAGGATAAAGCAAAGCAATGGTTCTTGACATTGCCATCGGGTAGTATCTTTTCATGGGCTGAAATGCAACAACAATTCTTGGATGAGTATTACACCATGCAAAAGACTAGTGATGCAAGGAATTCAATAAGAACTTTTCAGCAACAATCGGGTGAAACATTTTATGAAGCTTTTAAGAGGTTTAATGAGTTGTTGAGAGTATGTCCCCATCATGGAATTGCTAAATGGGAATTGATCACGGCTTTCTATGATGGTTTGTTATCGGAAGAGAAAAGAGATGTGAACTCCATTAGCAATGGTACTTTCTTGACAAATCCCGAAGATGTTGATTGGGAATTCTTGGAGAAGATGAGTGTGAACTCAAAAAGGCAAGCTCAATCGAATAGGAGAGCAAGACGTCCAATAGCCTCTTCATCAACTAGTGATCAAGCTACAAAAGATAGACTTGAAGCCTTGGAGCAAAAGTTTGCTAAGTTGGGGAAGGCTGAAAATCGGGGTATTTATCAAGTATCTCAAGACTATCCGATTTGTGAAAGGTGTGATGAGTTGGGACATTTGGCTATGGAATGCCCATTAGACTTGGATCAAATTGAAGAAGTGAATCAAGTGTATGGAGAGAAGAAGCAATATGACATGAACTCCAACACTTACCATCCGGGGATGAGAAATCATCCAAACTTTAGATATGGCAATTCTTCAAACCAACTCAACCCGAACTTTCAAGGAAATAACCAAAACGGTGGGGCACCATCTCAACCATTTCAAGGCCAAAATTACAACCAAGGTGGTCAAAATCAAGGGGGATTCAATAGAGGCTACCCAAGGAACTTTCAAGGTAATAACCAAGGTGGGTCTTCGGGAGGTAGCGATGTGTCAACTCGGGAGATTATGGATTACTTGAAAGAAATGGATAGGAAGAATGAGATTCGGGATAAAACGGTTGAGAGTTTGCAAAATCAAGTTGGGCAATTGGCGGAGGATGTATCGGAATTGAGGAAGAATCCGGGGAAGCTACCAAGTGATACGAAGATCAACCCACAACATCAAAGTGGCGGTTCCAAGAATGTCAAAAATGTGGAAATCAACAATGTAAGTACTCTTCGTAGTGGTAAGATTTATGAAAATCATGTTGTCCCTCCACCACCATTTGTTGATGGTGTGGTGGAGGATGTTAATGAAAATGAAGATAGTGAGCATGAACCGGAACTTGTTCTACCTAAATCAAATAAAAAAGTGTCTTTTAAAGAGGTAGAAAATAATAGGTCTAGTGGTAAATTTTCTGAAAAACAAGGAAGGGATATGGAGGATAATACCATTCCTTTTCCTTTGGCTTTGATTGATCCAAAACTTAGGCCTACACTTAAGAAAAGAGGTCCCCATGAGGAAGAAATGTGGGAAATTTTTAAACAAGTGAAAATCAATATACCTCTTATTGACATAATCAAGCAAGTTCCGGCTTATGCTAAGTATCTTAAGAATTTGTGTACCCAAAAACGGCATCATAAGCTTCCAAAGAAAATTGTTTTAAATGAGGAAGTTAGTGCCGTTGTGATGGGTATGTAATGCTCCTGCCACTGTTCAGATTGGGGTAATTCAGTGGAACCTGATATCTGGGGTAAAGCAGCATGTACATCTGATCCAATAGTCAGTTCAGAAGGTAGTTTAAAACTGACTGAAGGATAGAATGGAATGTTGCTTGACTTGTTTATCATTGGTTCTGAACTGAGGTGTTCAGAAGCAGGTTCAGGTGACTGATCAGATTGGACAATAGGATCAGAATCACCAAAACTTATTGGACTTTCTGAGGGTGGTACAGGAGTTGAATTCTTAGAGATTGCAGAATTAGATTCATCAAAGGTAACATGAATTGACTCATCAACCTTTTCAAGTCTCTTGTTAAAGACTCTAAAGGCTTTGCGATTTGTTGAATATCCTGGGAAGTACCCTTCATCAGCTTTTGCATCAAATTTTCCAAGCTGACTGGAATCATTCAGAATGTATACTGGACATCCAAATACATGGAAATATCCAATATTAGGCTTTCTATTTCTGAGTACTTCATAGGCTGTCTTCTTGTGTCTTTTGACATAGACAGATCTGTTCTGAGTGTAGCAAGCAGTTGCAATAGCTTCAGCCCAGAAATTCTTAGGAAGACCATATTCATTTAGCATACTTCTAGCAGCTTCAATCAGCGTACGATTCTTTCTTTCTACTACACCATTCTGCTCTGGTGTGTGGGTTGAGGAGAAGTTCTGAGATATGCCAGTTTCAGTGCAGAAGGACTCCAGAGTGGCATTTCTGAATTCAGTGCCATTGTCACTTCTGAGCTGACAAACTTTTCGCTTATGCTTGAGTTCAATTGGTTTGATGAGAGCAATGATTTCAGCAGCAGCTTCACTCTTGGATCTGAGGAAAATTACCCAGCAATATCTTGAATATTCATCAACAACAACAAGGGTATACTTCTTTCCCGCTCTTGTCTGAACATTCACTGGTCCAAAGAGGTCCATGTGAAGCATGTGAAGAGGTTCAGTTATACTAAAACTTTGCTTTGTCTTGAATGAAGCTCTTTTCTGCTTACCCATTTCACAACCTGGACATGGCTTGTATTTATTGGAAGACATTGAGGGTATCCCATCAACAAATTGTTTTCTTGACAACTTATTAATATTCTTGAAGTTCAGATGGGATAATCTCTTGTGCCACAACCAGTTTGTGTCTTCATCTGCCTTTGTGTAGAAACATTGTTCAGTGGGTGAACTATTCATATCAATGATATAAATGTTTCCTTTTCTTGGTGCAATCAATACTACCTTTACATCTCTGTTGAATATGATGCCTTGTGAAATATCAAATAATACCTTGAAGCCATCATCACACAGTTGACTGACACTGATCAGGTTATATTTCAAACCATTCACATATGCAACACGTGTGAATTTGACTTGTTCATTATTCACAACACCATATCCCTCAGTTTGTCCATTTTCATCATTCCCAAATGTTATTGAGGGCCCCTCTTGCACCCTATATTCCTCCAGCAGGGTTTGATAACCAGTCATGGTTCTGCCAGCAGCGCTGTCAAGAAACCATATATTCTTCTTTCGGTCTCCCTGCACAAACACAAATATTAGTTCTTTTTGGGAACCCATATCTTGATGGGTTCCCTAGACTCTCCCTTAGCAGTCTCAGATTTATTTGGTTCAGAAGGAACTGAAGGATCGAAGGGGATCTCGGTCATGATCTCAGATGACACAAAAACAGTTGGTTTGATGGGGGTTTCAACCTTTTTCTTCTCAGATTTTTGCTTGATTTGTTTGGAAAAGGTTTTGCATTTTGCTTAGGTTGAAGAGGAGTGGTTTCAACATTTTTTAAACGTGCATTACAACTCTGCACTTGTCTAGCCAATAACTGAAATTGACTCTCTAACCTTAACAAAATTGATTCTTCATTAGACACCTGAGCCTTACCTGAATCTGAGGTAGAAGGCTCAGTGGGGGAGATATTTTTCTTCTTCTTTTGGCCTTTTGGAACCATAGATGAAGTCTGGGGGGATGGCTTTTTGGTTTTAGCCTTCTTTTCTGAAACAGTTGTCTGATCTGTTTCAGATTTACCCTCAGATTGTTCCTAGGCCTTATCAGTCACAGTTTTCTGTTTGCCAACTTTAGGAAAAATAATTTATGGTTTCATTTCCTTTGGAAGTGCATCTAAATCAGTGATTATAGATGCCAAATGAAGATCACCAGATTCATATGTTGTTCTTTGATTTGCAAAAGTATTTTTAATTGCAGCATCTGGATTTGGTGCTTTCATCCAAGATTTAATTATTTTTTGTTCCTTTTCAAAGATGGTTTTTAATTCTTCTTTTTCCAACTCTAAAGTGGCAACCATAGACTGATAACTTTTTAAAGCCAACTGGAACATCTTTCAGCTCTTTTAGTCTGGCCTGACTGGCGTTCAGTTCAGAAGTATTACTTTCAAACATTTTTAGGCTTTCTGAACGCACAGTTTCGACAAATGAAATGTCAGCCTCTAAAAGAACCAAAAGGTCCAGTTTTTGTTCCTCATTACTTTCAAAACTAAAGTCACTAACCTTTTTCATGACTATATCCACCCATCGACCAGATTCAACATCAGACTTGACCAAATGACCTTGATCTTCACGTGCCATGAAACACATATCCCTAACTTCTTCCTCATCATCAGATGATTCGTCAGATTCTTCCCATTTTTCAGTCTTGGCAATCATACAACTATTATTGCTTGAGTTGTTTTGAGCCATGAGAGCTATTTGGGCTTTCAGCTTCTTGTACTTAGCCTTATAGCTATCATCAGATTTCTGAAAAATAGAATGATTAGGGGCAGATTGTGATGATGAAGGCTGACTAGATCTGCATTCCTTCATGAAATGTCCTTTCTTGCCACACTTAAAGCATTCAAGATTAGACTTGTCAATAGAAGCGCTGGAAGCAAATGGTTTTCCAGATCGATTTGATTTGGCCTTAAAACGATTGAACGTTTTAGCAACATGGAAACCAGATCATCATTGTCATCCTCATCACAATTATGAGTTACATTACCAGAAATACCAGTTTTTAACATTTCAGAGACCATCTTCTTCATCGAGTCAGAATGATCACTCTCAGAAGATAGTAGAGCAGTCCCATGTGGCTCAGAGTACTGAACCATGACTGAACTGGTAGAAGCATGATTTTTGGCATCTTGCTCAGCCACAGCTCTCTCAACTTTGTTCTCTTCAGTGTACCTGAAGGCTCCATATAAGGAAGCAAGAGTGTGACTGTGCAAGGTTTTTCCTTGTCTTAAAACCAAGATCAAGTTTTCCCATTTAGAAGGTAAGATGTCACAAAAATTTTCTAACAAAATTTCTTTGTCTTTAGTTACACCCAGGGCTTTCAATTGATTTACCGGATTAGTAAATCTGATGTAAGTTTGAGTTAAAGTTTCACCAGGGATAGCAAAAAAAGACTCATATTTTTTATTTAAAGCAACTTTTCTTGTGACTATGGTCTCAGAGGTGCCTTCAAACTATGTCATAAGTTCCTCCCACATTAATTTTGAATTTTCAAGTAAAACAAGGGTGGGCATAAGAGTTTCAGGAACAGCATACAAGATCATATTTTGTAGCTTGGTATCAAGGTCTACCAGCCTATGATCTTCCTCAGACCAATGATCCTTCTCCTTAGGTGATACCCTAAGAGTCCCATCGACATTTCTGACAACAGAGGAGGCATTCATGGGGACAAAGGGTCCTTCTTTAAGAATATCGGTCAAATGTCTTTCAACACCAGCAATATATTTGAGCATACATGCTTTCCATGTTTGAAAATTTTCACTGTTCCCATCAAACTTGGGAACAGGATTATTTGGAAAGTGTACGTGTACATTATGCGATGGTATATTGTTGTTGATGACAGGTGGAGTATTAGCATTAGGGTCAGAGCCTTCATTGAATAATTGGTCAACCATCTTTGCAGATCAAAGGTTAATGAATTAATATAATTCAACCTTGCCGCTCTGATACCAATTGTGAGTCCCAAATATAGATGGTTAAAACCCGACTGGCAAGTAATTCTAACTGGAAGTTGACCAATTCAGAATACGATCCAGATATGGATAAACAATAAGGTAAAGGTACTGAAAGTAAATGCAAGAAACAATAAGTGCTGAAACTATATAAATAATATGTATATTTCAAGTATGTAGCATTGAGACACGATGTACTTTTTCAATGTATTTGATTTATTGATATAAACAAATACAAAGGTTGTTGCGGAACAAAGATAAACACCCAAGTGTAAATATCTAAACAACCTAGAAATACAAGTGATCTAATAACTTGGAAATACTCGTAAGGATTACTTAGAGTATATCTCACAAGTTGCAATGCTAAGGTTTCAAGCAATTTGAAAGTTGTGAGAAGCCTTTATATTTATAGGCAAGGTTCATGCTGATGTGGACCGGGTCGTACAAATATGGTTGGGAGCATTTAAGGAATTAAAGTAAATTCCTTAACATGCGTACTTTTAAGGTTTAAGTGTGAAAGTTGTTGATGTGACAATTTACACTTTATTCCCAACCTTTTACTCAACCTTGTACTTGTTAATAGTTAAAGCTATTAACTGGGTAAAGGTTAGTAAAGTAAAAAGGCTTCCTCGTAATCAGTGTAAAGTGTTGTAAGTACTTTACACTGAGATGCTTCAGTATTCGATCAGGTAGAATCAACTTCTGAGCTCCACATCTGAGCTGATTCTCTTTCTTCAGACTTCAGTCTTTGACTTCAGCTGAATGGTATTCTGATACGTTGATCTGAATTGAAGTGAAGCTTCAGTGAACTAATTCTGAACGACTTCAGAATTCTGTACAAGTATTCTTCACTGAGCTTCAGCTATTTCTGAACAAATTATACTTGGTCGATTTTCGACCTAACAGTATGCGACAAGTGAGGAAGGCACCGACTAGGTACCCCGAACGGATAGGGGTTCGAAAGTCATTTTGTCTCCCTTTCTTGTTGAACTGTATAACTGCAACAAAAACCTGTACTGAAAGCCTGCTTTTTTCTTTGTTGCTATATGAAATGGTTATCAAACAGCAACTAAGCCTCTTACTAAGGTTAGCCCAGGAGAGGAAGGTCGGGTGATCTTCATCTCCGGAGTGTAGCCAGGGGAAGAAGGTCGGGTGATCTTCTTCTCCGGGCGGCTAGCCTCTAAGGCTCTGTACCGTAGGCTGGCAGAAGCAGAGGTGTACTCTCTCGACCAGGCAGAAACAGTGGGCTACTCGTATCCCAAAAGAGCAGAGTAGCCCAACATGCCTGAATGCCTAGCTAGAGAGTATACCGTATGGTTGAATGCCAAGCCAAAGGGTAAGAGCCGCAGAGTCTGTGTAGCCTCCGAGTCCGCAATTCGTTCTCGAATTAAGTAAGGACTCGACCTTAGAAGAGGTGGAGGGGTCCGGGGAGGGGGAGAGAAAATCTCGCCACTCCTACCGAAAACCGCCTCCCAAAAAAACAAAAAAATCCCAATACAAAACCAGAGCTTGCTCTATACCTAGCCTAAGGGGTATGGAGCCACGTCGGTCGTTTGGCTTGGCTGCGTCTTGGGGGCACTACTCCCCAAGGGGCCGAGAAAGAGATTTCCCCGGGGTCTAATTAGTTCAAAGGGCTCTTTAACTCTGATCATAGCCTTCTTGTCTGCAGCATCCAACTTTCACATTCTCCCCGGTGACTATCGGGAAAGACCCCTTTGAATATCCCACTTGTTAATGGGTGCTTTTATAATACTGTATATCATTTTCTTTTCACAAATAGTTGTGTTTTAACAGAGTTTTTAAAATTTTATTACACCACTAAGTATAAGACACATAAATTTAAAATAAGTATATAAGCTATTTTAAAAAAATCCAGGATGGTTCGTCATGCCAAAATGCCACTTTTTTCTTTTGTTTCTTTCTTCTTTAAAAAAAGAAAAAACTCCTGAAAAAGTGGCTTGCTGGTGTATCTTCAAAGCAAAGCTCTCCAGTAAGTTCAGGTTCTTATATTTTTAGTTTATTTTGAAACTACAAAAGAATGCTCATAGTTAATGGTTTTCTTTTTATTTACTATCATAAATAAAAACAAGCATGGGATATGATTCATATTTTAAGGAAAGTATGATGTTCAGAAGCTAGCATGAGTGGATACATCAAAATATGTTAATAACACTTTTAAGATATGTTTATTTTTGTATTGATCTTTTATTGCTTAATTTTATTTTGTTTTTTTATTAAAAACTATTGGTAGAGATTAAAAAAAAAACCTCATCCATAATTTTCTTTATGCAAGATATTAAGAAAAACTCAACTTAATTCACCTATCACAAAATTGAACGTTAGAAATAAAAATAAAATAAAAAACGCTAGATTTACAAATACATGTGACATGTGATGTGGATTAATCAACAACAAAAGAGGCAGAAGAAAGAGAAAAAATGAATTGATTTAGTTGGTGGAAGATTGTTTGGAATTAGTTTGTCAACTTAGCGGTTCTCAAATAAAATTAACCTATTTACCAATCACAAAAGCAAAATAAAATACTATTATACTATATTATAAAGCAAATAAGGTTTCAACTTTCAACAATGTACACATGCTAATGCATGATGTACAATACATCTAAACCACATTACATCAATAACTTACACTACTCGCCACCACCGCCACCGCTCTCCCCACCACTACCATTCGTCACCGCCACCACGCCGCGGACATTACATCGCCACCACCTCTACCACGCCACCGTTGCATCGCGCGGGTACCGTTCTAGTTTATATGTAAAACTGTAAAAGTGTAGAACAAATACCAACAACAACATAACACAATTCATACATAATCAGAAGATGAGGAGATAAGATGTAAACAATTTTACCTCTACACAAAGGTGAGATGTAAAACACATACCAAGAATCATAAATCAACGAACCATATAATGATAATACGACCATGTAAATATGGAATCACCTAAACCAATATCAGTCCTTGAGCTTTAGCTCAATGGTTGTATGACCATCCCCCCTTGCATGAGGTCTTGAGTTCAAGCCTTGGGGAGGACATAGGAATTAAGTCCTTTTATGAGGGCTTGGCTTGGGTATACCCAGGTTCAAGTCTGAGGGGGCAGGGTTTACCCCTATTAATTGTCGTGCCTTCGGACGGATTAGTAGGGGGGTTTTCCCCATCGGGTATTTGAAATAGACATTTCTACTTCGAGGGAGCTCTCTAGCGCGGACCCGGTTAAGACAACGTATGCTAGACCTCACGCTGTCGAATCGCGACACGAAGTTTCCAGCGAAATTCACCTTTCAAAAAAAAAAACCTAAACCAATATCAACGACTAGTGTGATTGGTGGTCCATTGGTAATTAAAGACTTCTTAGTGTCTTAGGATCAATCATTTGGGTTCAGAACTCAGTCTTCACATTTGCCCGGTGAAATGGAGGAAAAGCTTTTAGGGTGTATTTGAAAGTCCTAGATTCAATTCTAAATATTCAGGATATTTTTAATAGTAAAAGGAAATAATTTACCGTTAAAAACGACCCACAAAACGTACGGGCTAAAATCACAACCTTCATATAATCAACGAACCATTATATTTGAACTCGAAGACAAATTTGACTGTTTATTTAACACTCCACAATTTAATCTGGCTTCAATTTAAAATGACATTTGACATTTCAAATAACTTGTGAAACATCTAAAGAGCACATGGAGTGGTTTTTGACAATTTATAACACGCTTAAAAAATGCCAATAAGATTCTGTCTACTCTAACTAGCCTTATCAAGGCACCGAAAAACTATTAATACGAAGTTTTATTTTGACAGCTATATTTTTTCTAAAGGTGAATCTTGTCTTAATCGGTCCGTGCTAAAGAACTCGCTCGAAGTAGAAATGCCTATTTCAAATACCTGGTGGGGGAAAAATCTCCTACTAATCCGCCCGAAGGCACGACGATTAATAGGGATAAATCTTACCCCTTCAGACTTGAACATAGGTATACCCAAGCTAAACCCTCATAAAGGGACTTCCTATGTCCTTCACTCATCCCCAAGACTTGAACACAAGACTTCTTAAATGGGGAATGACCTTTCAACCATTGAGCTAGTGCTCAATGACATTTTTGACAACTATATACAACTGTTTTTTACATGATACATTAGAGAACCATGGTTTTTAATAATAAAATATAAATTATAAATTACAATCATAATAATACATTAATCTTAATCTTAATATATATTAAAAGGAAACTGACCTAACCTCAACTGACAAATCACAACTCTCGATTTCTCAAAATTAATTAAATCAACACATGTCTAAATTAATTTACACTTTTTGATTTTCCATCACCAATTTACACTTTTAACCCAATTTAAAAATAATTAATACTTTATTGCATAATGTCTATCTAATAACAAAATATAGCTAAAAGTTGTTATTAGCAATTGTAATCAGACTCTAGAAGAGTTTGTATAAAAGAAACTCTGGTACACCATCCAACCTTGATATGATTCATCATTCAGTATTTACATTTAAATATCTCAATTCCCTTTTAAGTATATTTTTACATTTAACGTATAATTATTTTTTTTGTTTCATATACTAATTCTTATATTAATAATGTTGTAAAACCCGTGTATATGACACGGGTCTAAAATCTATATATACTAAAAGGCAACTGACCTAACCTCAATTGACCAATCACAACTCTCAATTTCTCAAAATTAATTAAATCAACACATGTCTAAATTAATTTACACTTTTTGATTTTCCATCACCAATTTACACTTTTAACCCAATTTAAAAATAATTAATACTTTATTGCATAATGTCTATCTAATAACAAAATATAGCTAAAAGTTAGGAAGGTTACATATTTATATCAATATTTTATTTTATATTATTAACTGTAATCAAATTAATTGTAATATTGTTGTTATTAGCAATTGTAATCAGATTATAATTAGGATAATCATTGTTGTTATTACAGATTCTTCTTATATAAACTGAAACCTACAAATATAATCACAACAGACAAAATTATTGAAAACCCCACGAACTAGCTGCTACTTTTATTATTCTTAACAATCATGGCTAACGAAAATAAAATTACTCTTTTGCAAGACATCAATGAGAACTCGATCAATTATGTAATCAAAGTTAAGATATTGCTTCTCTGTAAGAGTTTGTATAAAAGAAAACCATGCTACACCATCCAACCTGATTTATCATTCAGTATTTACATTTAAATATCTCAATTCCTTTTTAAGTATATTTTTACATTTAACGTATAATTATTTTTTTTGTTTCATATATTAATTCTTATATTAATAATGTTATAAAACCCGTGTATATGACACGGGTCTAAAATCTAGTATAAGTACTATTTAACTATCTTATTGACACTTAATAAACAACTAAGCTAACATGTATCGCATATCTTTAAATTCTCATTTTCATTTGAAGAGAATGTTTACTCATACTTTGTCCAAATGTTTCATGAAGGTTTATAGTGTATGACTGTATGTCGGTCAAAGTGGTTGTTAGACTATATATTGGTTGTTGCACAATAAGATATAAGGTTAATAATGTTTTAATCATCTAATCTTGATAAAATAACCGTTTTAACTATTTAACTAACTTTTTTGAATTATATAATCTTAAACTTTAAACAATAATCGTTTTAACTATTTAACTAATTTTTTTTTGAAATATATATATTTTTTAAATGATTTGATTACCTAACTTTGAAACAATAATCATTTTAACCATTTAACATTTACTTAAAATGATAAAAACGTTTAACTTTAGCCGAATTAGAGTTTTTACCCTTTAAACCTTCAACTGAACTATAGTTGACAATATTCGATTCGTAATAACCCACAATATATAAACTCATGTGACATGTTTAACTTGAACTTCATTTTTCTTGATACATGTCAATTTGCTTTAGGTTATTAGTTGGTGATTACAATTTTTTTCTAATACATATCGATTATGATTTACGGATAATAATTATATGCATAATACAATAATTAATAACTTTATAGTTCATTATTAACAAGATAATAATATATATAAATGAATAAATCAAATTAATATATGTAAACAAATGACGTTAACTCTGTTAGCTGAGGTATGAGGTTTCACACTTTTACCTTGTGAGTTTTCGTTTTGATGCTTTTATTCAGTTTCAAAGTAAAATTAAATGTACACACCTTGTTATATACGAGAGAAAGGTACCCGTGCGTTGCGGCGGTGATGGAGGTGATGACGGTGTGGTGATGTAATGGCGGCGGCGGTGGTGGTGGTGGTGGTGGTGGTGGCGGCGGTGGCGGTGGTGGTGGTGGCGGTGGTGGTGGTGGTGGTGGTGGTGGTGGTGGTGGTGGACGTGTTGCCGGTGCTGGTGGTGGTGGTGGTGGTGGTGGTGGTGGTGGTGGTGGTGGTGGTGGTGGTGGTGGTGGTGGTGGTGGTGGTGGTGGTGGTGGTGGTGGTGGTGGTGGTGGTGGTGGTGGTGGTGGTGGTGGTGGTGGTGGTGGTGGTGGTGGTGGTGGTGGTGGTGGTGGTGGTGGTGGTGGTGGTGGTGGTGGTGGTGGTGGTGGTGGTGGTGGTGGTGGTGGTGGTGGTGGTGGTGGTGGTGGTGGTGGTGGTGGTGGTGGTGGTGGTGGTGGTGGTGGTGGTGGTGGTGGTGGTGGTGGTGGTGGTGGTGGTGGTGGTGGTGGTGGTGGTGGTGGTGGTGGTGGTGGTGGTGGTGGTGGTGGTGGTGGTGGTGGTGGTGGTGGTGGTGGTGGTGGTGGTGGTGGTGGTGGTGGTGGTGGTGGTGGTGGTGGTGGTGGTGGTGGTGGTGGTGGTGGTGGTGGTGGTGGTGGTGGTGGTGGTGGTGGTGGTGGTGGTGGTGGTGGTGGTGGTGGTGGTGGTGGTGGTGGTGGTGGTGGTGGTGGTGGTGGTGGTGGTGGTGGTGGTGGTGGTGGTGGTGGTGGTGGTGGTGGTGGTGGTGGTGGTGGTGGTGGTGGTGGTGGTGGTGGTGGTGGTGGTGGTGGTGGTGGTGGTGGTGGTGGTGGTGGTGGTGGTGGTGGTGGTGGTGGTGGTGGTGGTGGTGGTGGTGGTGGTGGTGGTGGTGGTGGTGGTGGTGGTGGTGGTGGTGGTGGTGGTGGTGGTGGTGGTGGTGGTGGTGGTGGTGGTGGTGGTGGTGGTGGTGGTGGTGGTGGTGGTGGTGGTGGTGGTGGTGGTGGTGGTGGTGGTGGTGGTGGTGGTGGTGGTGGTGGTGGTGGTGGTGGTGGTGGTGGTGGTGGTGGTGGTGGTGGTGGTGGTGGTGGTGGTGGTGGTGGTGGTGGTGGTGGTGGTGGTGGTGGTGGTGGTGGTGGTGGTGGTGGTGGTGGTGGTGGTGGTGGTGGTGGTGGTGGTGGTGGTGGTGGTGGTGGTGGTGGTGGTGGTGGTGGTGGTGGTGGTGGTGGTGGTGGTGGTGGTGGTGGTGGTGGTGGTGGTGGTGGTGGTGGTGGTGGTGGTGGTGGTGGTGGTGGTGGTGGTGGTGGTGGTGGTGGTGGTGGTGGTGGTGGTGGTGGTGGTGGTGGTGGTGGTGGTGGTGGTGGTGGTGGTGGTGGTGGTGGTGGTGGTGGTGGTGGTGGTGGTGGTGGTGGTGGTGGTGGTGGTGGTGGTGGTGGTGGTGGTGGTGGTGGTGGTGGTGGTGGTGGTGGTGGTGGTGGTGGTGGTGGTGGTGGTGGTGGTGGTGGTGGTGGTGGTGGTGGTGGTGGTGGTGGTGGTGGTGGTGGTGGTGGTGGTGGTGGTGGTGGTGGTGGTGGTGGTGGTGGTGGTGGTGGTGGTGGTGGTGGTGGTGGTGGTGGTGGTGGTGGTGGTGGTGGTGGTGGTGGTGGTGGTGGTGGTGGTGGTGGTGGTGGTGGTGGTGGTGGTGGTGGTGGTGGTGGTGGTGGTGGTGGTGGTGGTGGTGGTGGTGGTGGTGGTGGTGGTGGTGGTGGTGGTGGTGGTGGTGGTGGTGGTGGTGGTGGTGGTGGTGGTGGTGGTGGTGGTGGTGGTGGTGGTGGTGGTGGATGTGCTATGTATTTTAAAAACTATAATTGATATAATTACAATGGTAAATTACAAAAATCATACCTGAGGTTTGTTTAAAACTTCACTGATCATACCTACAATTTAAAAATTACACGAGACATACCTATCGTTGGAATCATAAGAGAGTCTATTTTCTTGTAGTAACACTCTTTTTGTATGAACCTTCTCCCATTTCTAAAAAGGTCAAGTCAAATGCGTCTTGTTCATACTCGTTTAAGTTGTGAATGTGTTTAGGGGCTTATGGCTTGACTTAATCGAGCTAAATCAACTTGTTTGAGAATGTATAGTTGACATTACGGTATTATGATGTATAATTATAGGTTGTGGACGTGTGGACCCCATTACTCGTTTGTAATCTCATCCTAGCTTCTTTGCCGGGCAAGGTGAGTTTTGTATCTCCCTACTCGCTTGAGATTCGGGCTGAAAAGTGTAAACCTGGCGTGTTTACTTGCATTTATTGATTTATTGATTGGTTGACTTGATTGTTGGATTGATGGGATAGTTCGTTTCGTTTAATTGACTTGGGCTATGTTTTAGTTAAGTATTACTTTTATATTAGGATAGACGTACATACATGGAAGTCGGTTATGCCTTCATTGGGTTCTAGATGTGGTGGGAAGGCTGCGGGTGACCCTATATATAAGCATCTGGGACTTGAAGAAAGTAGAATCCTCTGAAGTATATGTACGTATAGTCGGTTTAAATTGTGATCAGTGGCTTATGTTGTTGATTATTGACTGCTGGCATATGATGGTTGTATATTGGTTGTTGGGTTATGTTTGTTGAATGTGGATTGTTGGCGCAGATTTATCGTATATTGATTGTTGGTTCACGATTTATGCATTTACATTCGATTGTAAGCATTGCATACATTGTTGATGACCCTCGGCAGGGATTGCCGACATCCTGGTGCATAGATGTATGCACCCATTTTGGATGTAGACCTGACTCCGAGTATATAGACATATATATCTCGATGATTTTGAGATACAGCCTTGTTCATTGCGATGACAGAAGGGTATCGTTGTATTGGTGACTTGATTGTTGGATTGATGGGATAGTTCGTTTCGTTTAATTGACTTGGGCTATGTTTTAGTTAAGTATTACTTTTATATTAGGATAGACGTACATACATGGAAGTCGGTTATGCCTTCATTGGGTTCTAGATGTGGTGGGAAGGCTGCGGGTGACCCTATATATAAGCATCTGGGACTTGAAGAAAGTAGAATCCTCTGAAGTATATGTACGTATAGTCGGTTTAAATTGTGATAGTGGCTCTTAGCCACTGCGGCGCAGTGAGCTTAGTCCTGGCTCACTGCGACGCAGTGGATAGTTACTGTGATTAAATGCGTGTCAATTTTCAAATGTTAATAACTTCTAATCCGTAACCCCAAACAAGTCGTATGACCTATCGTTGGAATCATAAGAGAGTCTATTTTCTTGTAGTAACACTCTTTTTGTATGAACCTTCTCCCATTTCTAAAAAGGTCAAGTCAAATGCGTCTTGTTCATACTCGTTTAAGTTGTGAATGTGTTTAGGGGCTTATGGCTTGACTTAATCGAGCTAAATCAACTTGTTTGAGAATGTATAGTTGACATTACGGTATTATGATGTATAATTATAGGTTGTGGACGTGTGGACCCCATTACTCGTTTGTAATCTCATCCTAGCTTCTTTGCCGGGCAAGGTGAGTTTTGTATCTCCCTACTCGCTTGAGATTCGGGCTGAAAAGTGTAAACCTGGCGTGTTTACTTGCATTTATTGATTTATTGATTGGTTGACTTGATTGTTGGATTGATGGGATAGTTCGTTTCGTTTAATTGACTTGGGCTATGTTTTAGTTAAGTATTACTTTTATATTAGGATAGACGTACATACATGGAAGTCGGTTATGCCTTCATTGGGTTCTAGATGTGGTGGGAAGGCTGCGGGTGACCCTATATATAAGCATCTGGGACTTGAAGAAAGTAGAATCCTCTGAAGTATATGTACGTATAGTCGGTTTAAATT
>CM067168.1:35195194-35280194 GCA_034093135.1 Erigeron breviscapus
GTAGATTTTAATTTTCTGACCTTATAGAAACTTGAATTTTCTCAATAGGAGCCCGTATGCATAATTTAGGATTAAAACAATGTATAAATATATACTACTAGTATAAAAGAAATCTATCATTAGAAACGTCCAAGAGATAGTGGGAAACACACTTTTATCTACTTTATAATTTAAAATTCATAAATTATGAATCACGGGTTTAGTTCACTAGAGATATGGACAAAAAGAATACTATATATATACATACCCCTTATTCATGATTAACTTTATAATATAATAATAATATAATATAATAATATTATATATAAACGAGAAATTTCGTTGAAGACGTGTTTCTTTCTTTTCTAAATTGGCGAGTAGTTTTATTAATATAATAATCAAACGAATGAATTCGTTCGCCTATAAATAGCAGACGATATTAAACTTTAAAACACACACCACTACATATTCTCTTCTAAATACTCTCTGGTATAACTATACAAGGCTTATTTCATCTACTTGATTTCTGCTATTATCACTAAGGTGAGTTTCCATATTCCCCTTTTTAATTCTTTTATATGATTTATTTCGGGGACTGAGATACATGCATAATAATTATTTTATGTTATATATATACGAAACTTTGAAGAACAATTACAAAACTATATGATATATAATATACTATGTGAGTTTCCGTAATCCCCTTTTCAACTCTTTTATATATTTGGGGCTGAGATACATGCATAAAAACTATTTGTTATACTTATATGTATAATTGCAAAATTTTATATAATATATTATATAACTCCGTTTTCTTTATTATACCTCTGAGGTAATATACAGACACTGCTTTATTTATTTTACCTTCGGGGTAAAATACAAACTCTTTACTGTTATAATGAACACAAGTATTTCAGAAATGTATATATGGTTGATTCTAAGTTGCTCTGTTCACTCAAAGTCCTCACCATCATGAACGATTAATTATGGAAACATAAACGTGGGTATATTGAATAGTACTATTGGGGTAGGCACCCCATCCGTGTTGGTCATACCAACTGGATACGGATGCATTATATTTGGAAAGCTTAGGGTACCCTGAACAAGGTACCTACTCTGGAGGCAAATAAACACACACTTGTCTAGTTTCGGTTCATGAGCTTAGAACTTGATGTATACAGTATCTACTCTTATATTCTATTTGATCCATTGTGTGATCAAATAGTTACTTTAAATCTTGTGGTTCATACTCTATATTTTTATTGAAAATCTATGATACTCTTTGCTTTATATTGTATCATAACTACTTGACATTGCGGTAAGGCAATGATCACACTGAACTCTGGTATTTTGAGAAACTATAATTTCTATATGAAAAACTTATGGAACTCACCAACTTTATGTTGACGTATTTTAGCATGTATTCTCAGGTAACTAGACGATACTCTATACATGGGACATTTTTCCGCTGCATACAACATACTGGACCATGGTCTACCCTCAGACTCTAGTAAAGACAAATCAATTTGCTAAAGTCTCTGTCTACTGTTTAATATTGTTTAATATTAAATAAATGTTTTCAAGAATAATATCTTTCATAAATTGTAATATAAATTTGTGAACAATGCTTTTATATAAATGTATTTTAAAACGACAATGTTTTGTGTCGTTCAGTATATCTTGTGTTGTGAATCCATGTACGTCATGCCCCGGATAGGGCGGGTGTGACAGATTGGTATCAGAGCCCAAGTTATAGTGAACTAGGTAGCAAATTGATGGACCTAGACTATAACCCCAAATAGAACAACACCCACATACATGCATAATTTTATGAATAATCCCTACTTGATTATATATGTTTAGAATATATAATTTAATGTATATTATATATATATATATATATATATATATATATATAGCAACAGAATAATGTCGGGATTCGTAGTGGAATACTTATCCGACCGTGAGGAAGAGATTATTTCCCGATCACCTCCACCTGTACTCGTATCTCCCGACTCTCCTCGACGCGTATTAGATCTGTCAAAGGAGGAGACCGATCACTCTGGAGAAGAAGCTGATAACGCGCTTGTCCCTGGACCAAACACTACTGTCACCACTAATGCCCTCACTAGCACTACGCCTATTTTTACTTTTTCAAATCCATCTGGGGAAGGCCCTTCAAGCTCACCTCGATCTTTATTACAAAGGTTCCGAATGCCTAGATACCCGGTGTTCAACCGCCCACAGTCACGACGTCTCCGACCGATCCATCTTGAACCACCCGCTCAGCGGCTACGGCGATCCAACAACTTAAACGAAATACCAAGATTCCTTACGGAATGGAGATTCGAGGAAGGACTCCTTAACTCCAACCAGTTCAGAAGAGTTGAAGGTCCAACCAATATTCTTGCACTAACTATGGAACCCTTACATGACACTGTCCCTACTTTGGTCTTACGCATGCTACGAACTATAAAGTGTATTACAGAATTGAGAAATAGGACCAACATATTGCGGACAAAAGTAAAGGACCAGGATAGCCAAATAGTCAAATTAGAAAGTGAGATGGAGGAAGCTCAATTCAGAATTCATGGTCTTGAAGACACCGTGTTGGAACTACAGGAGAAGATAACAAGATTTGAAGCTATGTTTGAGGCTATATCGAGAGCCACTACTATAACCCCATCTACTCTGTCACAGTAGATATTGTCTAGTTACTTGCTATTTACGGCGTATATGTCGGGAAATGTAATTTTAGATAAAATAATGGATTATTAAGATGTTTATATCTCAAAGTTTGTTATCCATTAAATCTACTATCTTTATCTTGATTTACACTTCTTTTAGTCATAACTATTGAATTGTGGTTATGGTATGATGTGGTAGTATCTCATAAATTTCTTTATTTATATCTAAGGATCCGGCCGTCAAAAGAAGTACCAGAAATGAACGCAACAGATATTGCTAGAATTGTAGCAGAAAGTATAGCAGTAGCTTTTGCAACTCAAGCCGCAAACGGAAACAATAATCATGCCAATAATGGTACACCTAGAGGTTGTACTTACAGAGAATTTCAACAATGTAAACCCATTATATACAATGGTACTGAAGGAGCAATTGGACTCATCCGATGGTTCGAGAAGCTGGAGTCCATATTTCGTGTTAGTAACTGCGCTGAAGATAGTCGAGTAAAATATGCTACCTGCACACTACAAGATCAAGCTCTTACCTGGTGGAATGAGTACGCCACTACAGTAGGAATTGATGCAGCTTATACAATGTCATGGGAAGATTTGAAGGAACGTATGAGAGCCAAGTATTGCCCGAGGAGCGAAATTCAGAAAATGGAGGTAGAATTTCATAATTTGAAGACGAAGGGATACGAAGTATCTGAATACACCAATCGCTTTCACGAGTTGGCACTTCTTTGCCCAACCATGGTTACACCCGATTATAAGAAGATTGAGCAGTACATTTCTGGACTTCCACCAAAGATTCAGGATTTGATCACTGCTACCAAAACCACTGACATCGAACATGCGGTTCGGTTGGCAAACAGTTTGGCTGACAAAGCAAAACTTCGTGCTAATACAGAAGGAAAGTCTGGTGATCAAAAAGGGTTCAATAAGAAAAGGAGATGGGAAGATAACTTTGGGAAGAATCAAGGGGATCAACAAACAAAGAGACCTGCTCAGACCTCAGGACCATCATCAAATAATAGTTATATAGGAACCAGGCCATATTGCAATAGGTGTACTTTACATCACACCGGTCTTTGCACAGTACAATGCAATAATTGCAAGAAAATTGGTCATCTGGCCAGAACTGTAGAATCCCTAATCCAACTGTCAACAATGGAACAAAAATAAGATGTTATGAGTGTGGTGAAGAAGGACATTTCAGGAATAAATGTCCAAAGCTGAGAAACAACAACAACAACAATAACAACGAAACAACAACAACAACAACCACAACAACAACAATCGAAACAACAACAACAACAATCACAACAATAACAATCGAAACAACAACAGCAGCAACAACCACAACAAAAATAACAACAACAATGCTCGAGGAAGGGCATTCATGATCAATGCGGGAGAAGCCCGCCAAGACCCAAACATCGTCACGGGTATGTTTCATCTGAATAATCATTGTGTCTCTGCTTTATTTGATCCTGGTGCCGATAGAAGTTTTGTGTCAAATAAAATTATTCATCTGCTTTCAATTATACCTACCCCATTAGATGCTAAGTATCCTGTAGAATTAGCAAATGGTAAAATGATCGAAGTCGAAAGCATAATCCAAGGTTGTACCTTAGAATTAGCAAAAGAATATTTTCTATAGATCTAATACCATTCGAAATAGGAAGCTTTGATATTATCATTGGTATGGACTGGTTGTCTAAAAACCAAGCAGAAATAGTCTGTCACGAAAAAGTTGTTCGAATTCCAATTACAAACGGTGAGAAGTTGATTATCCAAGGCGATAAGAATGGAGTACGATGTAACATTATATCTTGCATGAAGACTCAGAAGTATCTCAGAAAGGGATACCAGGCAATCCAAGCCCATATATCGGAGAAAAAGACTCCGGAGAAACGGCTTGAAGACATACCCATCGTACGAGATTTTCCAGAAGTCTTTCCTGAAGACTTGCCTGGTCTTCCACCAATCCGGCAGGTGGAATTCAAAATAGACTTAGTACCTGGTGCTGCACCAGTGGCACGAGCACCATATCGATTATCTCCTTCCGAAATGAAAGAACTTGCAAGTCAATTGCAAGAACTTTTAGAGAAAGGATTCATTCGACCGAGTTCCTCACCTTGGGGAGCTCCAGTCTTGTTCGTCAAGAAGAAAGACGGATCTTTTCGCATGTGTATAGACTATAGGGAGTTGAATAAGTTGACGGTTAAAAACCGGTACCCACTTCCTATGATCGATGACCTGTTTGATCAATTACAAGGGTCGAGTTGCTACTCAAAAATCGATCTTAGATCCGGTTACCATCAGCTTAGAGTTTCAGAAGAAGACATTCCCAAGACGGCGTTTAGAACCCGCTATGGCCATTACGAGTTTGAAGTGATGCCATTTGGTTTGACGAATGCACCCGTAGTTTTCATGGACCTCATGAACCGTGTGTGCAAACCATATTTAGATAAGTTTGTTATCGTATTCATAGATGACATTCTAATCTATTCTAAAACCAAGGAAGAGCACGAGGTACATCTGAAGAAAATTTTGGAACTACTCAAGAAGGAAGAATTGTACGCAAAGTTTTCAAAATGCGAATTATGGATTCGTACAGTATAATTCTTAGGCCATGTCATTGATAGTCAAGGAATTCATGTAGATCCTGCCAAGATCGTGGCTATTAAGAACTGGGAAGCACCGAAAACACCAACAGAAATACGACAATTTTTAGGTCTTGCTGGCTATTATAGAAGATTCATCGAGAATTTTTCTAAGATAGCCCAACCTTTAACGTCGTTGACTCAAAAAGACAAGAAGTTTGCCTGGGAAGATAAACAAGAAAAAGCATTTCAACTGCTGAAGGAGAAGCTCTGTAGTGCTCCGATTTTGTCACTACCCGAAGGAACGGAACTCATTCATGAGACAACAGTCCATTTACAGGTCCTGAACTCATTCATGAGACTACTGAGAAGATCGTACAGATACAAAACCGATTAAAGGCAGCACGAGATCGTCAAAAGAACTATGCTGATGTAAGAAGA
Source organism: Erigeron breviscapus (assembly GCA_034093135.1). Taxonomy (NCBI): domain Eukaryota; kingdom Viridiplantae; phylum Streptophyta; class Magnoliopsida; order Asterales; family Asteraceae; genus Erigeron; species Erigeron breviscapus. The sequence continues at coordinate 35,200,908 of CM067168.1, forward strand.
AAGCCTTTGGAATTTCAAGTAGGAGACAAGGTTATGCTGAAAGTATCTCCCTGGAAAGGAGCCATCCGATTTGGAAAACGAGGTAAGCTAAATCCTAGGTTTATTGGACCTTTCGAAATACTAGAAAGAATTGGTCCAGTAGCTTATAGGCTTAGACTGCCACAAGAACTTAGCCGTATACACGATGTGTTTCACGTCTCAAACTTGAAAAAGTGTTTGTCTGACGAAACACAAATTATTCCATTGGAAGAACTTCGAATGGATGACAAGCTGCACTTTGTTGAAGAACCATTAGAGATTATGGATAGAGACGCCAAGCAGTTGAAACAGAGTCGAATTCCTATTGTCAAAGTCCGATGGAATTCAAAGCGAGGTCCTGAGTTTACCTGGGAACGTGAGGATCAAATGAAACAAAAGTATCCTCACTTGTTTGAAAAAGCCCTACATTCCGACCACACGCGCTAAATTTCGGGACGAAATTTAAATAACTGGGGGAGAATGTGACAACCGCCAAAATTTCAGGTTGATAAATTTACTATTATGTATACTACTTAAATGTTTATAGATCAAGCAATACGAACAAACATTTTATGACATAATAAACTGAACAAATATTCTTTGGATAAATCATGGACAAATTAATGCCAAGAACTCAAATAGTTATTTGAGAGTTGCTTGGAAATACTTTTTCATACTTATACTAACAATAACCGTATACATGAATAGTACAGTATCCGTGAATAGTAATCGTATTCAGAAACCGTAATCATGAATAGTGATTGTGAATAGTACCATGAATAGTGACTGTGAATAGTAACGGTAAATAGTAAAGGTAAAAGTAAATTTTAAATAGTAAAGGTAGAAAGTAAATTATAAATAGTAAAGGTAGAAAGTAAATTGTAAAAAGGTAATAAAATAAAATAATAAAGCGGTAGGACCCACATGGGACCCGCGTTTGAATTTCTGATTCCAAATAATTTCAAAAGTAAATAGTGCTGAATAGTAAACATCGCTTTCATACTTTATTCTTATAATATAAACGTCCAAAACCCGCTCACAGGGGTTAGTTGAGTAAAAATTATTAAAATGAAAGTTGTAGATTTTAATTTTCTGACCTTATAGAAACTTGAATTTTCTCAATAGGAGCCCGTATGCATAATTTAGGATTAAAACAATGTATAAATATATACTACTAGTATAAAAGAAATCTATCATTAGAAACGTCCAAGAGGTAGTGGGAAACACACTTTTATCTACTTTATAATTTAAAATTCATAAATTATGAATCACGGGTTTAGTTCACTAGAGATATGGACAAAAAGAATACTATATATATACATACCCCTTATTCATGATTAACTTTATAATATAATAATAATATAATATAATAATATTATATATAAACGAGAAATTTCGTTGAAGACGTGTTTCTTTATTATATCTCTGAGGTAATATACAGACACTGCTTTATTTATTTTACCTTCGGGGTAAAATACAAACTCTTTACTGTTATAATGAACACAAGTATTTCAGAAATGTATATATGGTTGATTCTAAGTTGCTTTGTTCACTCAAAGTCCTCACCATCATGAACGATTAATTATGGAAACATAAACGTGGGTATATTAAATAGTACTATTGGGGTAGGCACCCCCATCCGTGTTGGTCATACCAACTGGATACGGATGCATTATATTTGGAAAGCTTAGGGTACCCTGAACAAGGTACCTACTCTGGAGGCAAATAAACACACACTTGTCTAGTTTCGGTTCATGAGCTTAGAACTTGATGTATACAGTATCTACTCTTATATTCTATTTGATCAATTGTGTGATCAAATAGTTACTTTAAATCTTGTGGTTCATACTCTATATTTTTATTGAAAATCTATGATACTCTTTGCTTTATATTGTATCATAACTACTTGACATTGCGGTAAGGCAATGATCACACTGAACTCTGGTATTTTGAGAAACTATAATTTCTATATGAAAAACTTATGGAACTCACCAACTTTATGTTGACGTATTTTAGCATGTATTCTCAGGTAACTAGACGATACTTTATACATGGGACATTTTTCCGCTGCATACAACATACTGGACCATGGTCTACCCTCAGACTCTAGTAAAGACAAATCAATTTGCTAAAGTCTCTGTCTACTGTTTAATATTGTTTAATATTAAATAAATGTTTTCAAGAATAATATCTTTCATAAATTGTAATATAAATTTGTGAACAATGCTTTTATATAAATGTATTTTAAAACGACAACGTTTTGTGTCGTTCAGTATATCTTGTGTTGTGAATCCATGTACGTCATGCCCCGGATAGGGCGGGTGTGACAAATTACTATGATGGCATTGAGTTTTGGTATGCATACATGCTACTACATATTTATATTTACACTATTGTCCAAACTTCTTATATCATGCACAGCAAATTCATTTGTATTACATTAAACCTACGAACTCACCAACGTTATGTTGACATTTTCGAGCATTCATTTTCAGGTAATAACAATGCTTAAGGAGAGTGAGCATATGGACTTTAGGAAGACCAATAAAGAGATCCTTCATGGACTCCTAGCTTTGCATTTGAACAATTGAACTTTATTTGCTATTTGCTACATCTTTTGCTATTTGAGGCGTGTTGCCTAGATCTATCCCGCTTATAGGAATTACTTTTATTTGGATTTCATTTAGTATGACTCTATTATAAATTCCATGTGCTATGCTATATCTTTACGTCATATCCTACGATTCCGCCTAAGGTGGGGTGTGACATTTCTTATGTCTCATCGTAATTGATGGTAACCATGATCACATGCATCAACTAATTTTATATTTTATAATCATAATTATATAAAAACAATTTAATGAAAACATAATATCATTAATAATTAAAAGAAAGTTACATAGTACTTGAACATTATGAAACATAAACACTTTTATCAGTATTACTGTATTGCAACAAAAACACCACATCATAGATTTATAAACAAATTTCATCTCACTTCCTAAATCTATTTTGAATAACATAAGTTATTTTGTTGTTAGGAAATTTGGTCTGCCCTCCTTTCCTAGTCCATCAATTGCAAGTTAGCTTGCAATGTTTGACGCCTCAATTTTATTTGCAGTTGCATATATTTCTTCATTATAGTTATCGTCCTCTTTCATATTTGCAAGGATTGAACCTTCACGTACTGCATTGACCGTCATATGGTTAGTTGATGATGAACATGCATCCATTTGTAGTTTGGAAATGTTGGTTGAAGATGATAGTAAAATGATTTAGTCGTGGTGAAATGGTTAGATGTAGGTAATTTGTTTGTGTGAAAATGTAATAGATGCGTAGTGTTTAAATAAGTAAAAAGATATTTTTTTTTAATTTTTTTTAATGGAAAGAAGGAAACGGTAATATTTTAATAAATTGAGGCGTTTAACGCCTCCTTCTTCGCTCCTATTTCTCATGCCAAAACGACAATTATTCACGAGTGCTTCCATGTTGATATGGGGTGGCGACCGTGTGTCACTACGACATGAGCCATGTCGTGTAGCATGCCGCCTGCGTTGCTACTACCTTTACATTCGATTGAAAATGATTAATGATTAATCATCATTGATAGCTTTTAGGGATGTTACTAACAAAACTGGTCAGAGGCACTCCTGGTTTTATCCCAAGGTTTTAAGTTCGATCTTCAAAGATGCCAAGCCTTAGAGTTTTTTCCTTTTGAATACTTGTAATGGTCCATGATCAACATCTCGTTATCTAGGATATGTGCAAGGCTTGACCATTATACGATAAGATTTCCTTGATTTCGTATGAATACTCAAAATAAAGAAAAAAAGATTTACCGTTTGAAATATAGAAAGAAAGCAAAAAGAAAAGATGAGGATGAGATAGAAACTAGAGAGGGAGGGTCCAAATTGGAAACAAGTTAAAGTCTCAGTTGACAACGAACATACATACCAATTCCATCCAACTGTTGTTGTAACTTGTGTGTTTAGTAACTAGTAACATTCTTCATTCATTCATCTATCTTTGTTTTCGGGTCTGTCTTTCTTGTTAAAACCCCCCATTCCTTAAAAGTCAAATTTATCTTCCATTAATCAATCAATCCCATCCATCCTATATTAAGTTAGTTAGTTTGTGCTATTTTTGAGATCCACGTGTTAAACACAAAACACACAGTGATGATTCATCTATAGATACAACAGATAGATATAGATATTGGTCCAAGGCAAGGTTCGAGTCTACGATTCTTCTTTCTTTCCTTTTTCTACACTCTCTCTCTTTCTCCCTCTCCATGTGGCATGTCATGTGATCTTCAAAATAATAATACATACACACTGTAAAAAAAAAGCAAACACCACATGCCTTCCCATTCCCTCAATTTTCTCTCTCTCACACGCACACCAAACCCTATCTTCTTTTAATTCAACATACATACAAACTTACAATTTTTCTGTTGTATTGATTAAGTTGAGTTTGAAATTTGGGGATCTAATTTCAAGACAGAGATCGATATAATTTAGTCTAGTCTAGTGTATGTATAATTATAATTACACAGTTTGACAATTTGTTTTGAAATTTGAGTAAAGTTATTGGATCTGGTTAAGGTGGAGGAGTCTAACAGCGCCATTATATAGATGGCGCTGTTTAAACGCTTCTTTTATCGTAAACCGCCGGATCGCCTGCTCGAGATCTCTGAAAGGGTTTACGGTATGTCTTTAATTTTTGCTTTCAAACTATTAGGAATTTACTTAGTTTGACTTCCTGCTAAATTTTTGTATTAATTTTAGGTTTATGGATTTAGTTTGACTATGTTTTGACTTACAATTTTATTGTATAGAGTTGTTAATTAATAATGCAGTGATCGAACTTGGGGTAGGAAAATCGTTATTATGCTAACCAGATAGCTATATTTGTCGAAAACGTTGATAACTGACCAGCCTATAGACAGTACGCACCCCGTCTCAATGACAATATGTGAAAAACCACCTTTGAGACCGACCCATTGTCTCGATAAGGAGAGTGTCCATACAATTGAGCTACCCCAGACACTAGGCTAACATAGTAACATCATGGAGTTACCACGGTGGTTTGCTATACAGAGATTGCCAAATCAGTGGAATTTGAGTTTGACGTTAATAAATAGAATTTGCATTCTAAGAAAAACCGTGACTTTTTTAGACTATGTTCAAGAATTTGTCATCCCCTGATGTTCAAGAACTTGGGGTTGGAAAATCTTTATTACGCTAAACAGATAACTATATTTGTCGAAAACGTTGATAATTGACCAGCCTATACAAAGTACGCACCCTGTCTCAATGACAATATTGTGAAAAACGACCCTTGAGACTGACCCGTTGTCCCCGTTAAGGACAATTGAGCTACCCCAAACACTAGGCTAACCTCCTGGAGTTACCACCGGTGGCTTGTTATACAAAGATTGCCAAATCAATGGAATTCTGAGTTCGATGTTAATTAAAAGAGATTGCATTGTAAAAAAAACCTCGACTTTGTTAGACTAGGTTCAGGAATTTGTCAGCCCCTGATGCTAGATTAATCTTTACGATAATGGGAATTGTTGAAGGTAACCCCGATGCTTCTGCTATTACCTAGTCTTGTTGATGCACATTGCCTTGTTTTTCGTGTTCAAATTTCTTTTGGTATGGAATTGATTATAATGGAGATAAAGTTCAATTTGAAGGGAATTGACCTTAATGAGCAAGTGTTGGTGTCACGTGTATTTATCAATACTTGCGGCTTTTTAAACGTAATATTAATAACATTGCTAAAATAAATTGCAGTTTTCGATTGCTGCTTCTCGACTGATATACTAGAAGAAGATGAGTACAAGCTTTACATGGGTGGCATTGTGGCCGAACTCCAGGACTACTATCCTGATTCTTCTTTCATGGTATTTAACTTTAGAGAAGGTGACAAAAGGACCCAAATTTCTGATATATTGTCTCAATATGACATGACTGTCATGGAGTATCCTCGGCAATATGAAGGGTGTCCGATGTTACCTTTAGAAATGATCCATCACTTTTTGCGATCTAGTGAAAGCTGGCTGTCACTAGCAGGTCAGCAAAACGTGCTTTTAATGCACTGTGAAAGAGGAGGGTGGCCTGTTCTTGCATTTATGCTAGCAGCTCTTCTTTTGTTTAGAAAACAATATAACGGTGAACAGAAGACTCTTGAAATGGTGTATAAGCAAGCTCCTAGAGAGCTTCTTCATCTTTTAACACCTTTAAATCCACAGCCTTCACAATTGAGGTATCTTCAGTATATTTCCAGGAGAAATCTGGGTTCTGATTGGCCTCCTTCAGACACACCGTTAGCTATGGACTGTATCAAACTTCGGTTCCTTCGGTTATTTAGCGAAAAGGGTTGTCGACCTGTGATTCGGATATACGGTCAGGATTCGTCTTCATCAACCGCCAGGAGTTCTAAGCTTTTATTTTCATCCTCCAAAACTAAAAAACAAGCCCGCTACTATCAACCAGTAAGGTTTTCTACCTCACATATATTAAACCTAAAGAGCTACTGCATACTCTTTAAAAGTGTGTTTTGTGTGCGATCTGAAAGTGATTATTGCGAATTTTTGTTATCAAAATCAGTTAGCTGGTTGTAGTAGAAGGGATTATAGAACATAGCGTTTCGATGTGCATTTATCATTTGAAGTTTTACTAATAGATAACAACAGTCATTTGGTTGTTTTGGTGCCCGGCAATTATTCAAGTAGTTTCTACTTGAAATGATAAAAGAAAGGACATCAATTTGATGATATACTTGTTGTGAGATGGGAGTAAACGTTAGCAAGTTAGCTTAGAAGAAAGGGTAATCAGGTTATTTATATTATATATATATATGATAATAAGTTGTCACTGGTAACAAAGGTAACAATTAAAAACTAGTTGTATGACCCTTTAATAATCATACTGTAGTTAGGAGCAGATTTTGTTATTCCAAACATGAAAAACTGACTATTGTGACTACGAGTCACAGTAATCAGATGATTGGTTTTAAAGCGTGGATCCACACACCAGTAATATAGTCTTTTGACTTCGTGAATGCAGGAAGAATGTGAATTGGTGAAAATCGATATCCATCTTCGTGTTCAAGGGGATGTAGTTCTTGAATGCATACATTTGGATCATGTGAGAGAGGAAATGATGTTTAGAGTTATGTTCCACACAACATTTGTGCGAAGCAGTGTACTTATACTGAGCCGCGATGAAGTTGATGTTATGTGGGATGCACGTGACCAAATGCCTAAGAACTTTAAGGCAGAGGTAGGCTTTTTGATCTCATTTATATTGGAAACGTCCTTATCTTTGAATCGATAGAAGTTGAATGCATACTTACATTTGTATCAGGTTCTTTTTTCGGATACTGATGCTCTACCATCTATGATCACCACAAAAGGTGAATTTGAAGATGGTAATGAGACAGAAAGTCCTACGCATGAAGAGTTCTTTGAGGTAGAAGAGATTTTCAGCAATGTGGTTGATGGGCAAGATTCCAAAGGGGAACCCGAACCCGAACCAGAGCAAGAACCAGAGGCTGATGCATTCCAAGACTCTGCATCAGATGATGGGAACAAAAAACCCGAAACTAAGGTTTATCATAATGATTTGGAGCACATAAATGGTGGTTTGAAACTCGCAGTTCTGGTTGCTAATGAAGATGATAAGATGTATGGAAAGGAAGTAAAGTTAGATAAAATTAATGGTAAACAGGACAAAGAAGAGAAAAAGTTAGCAAAGGATGACTCACAACAGAAGTTGGGTCGAAAAAATTCTATTAATGCAAGAGTTGGTTTGGACTCTGTTGGAAAGCAGAAAATAAAAGCACAAGAGAATGGGTCAAATCCAAGAGTTGCAAAACCAAATACGGTGTCTCGCTGGATACCTCCTAATAAAGGGTCTTATACTAACTCGTTGCACGTGTCATATCCGTCCAACTCGTTGCATGTGTCATATCAGCCTACAAGAAATAATAGTGCACCTCCCATGCTAGCAGCACAATCAAAGGACGAGAAAAAGTCGATTGAAGGTTCTGTAAATAAAGTAGAGAATGCATCGAGGAAACATACTTCTCAAACATCCTTGGATGTGAAATCTTCTAAAGTGGCTGAATCATCTCCTTTGACATCACCTCACTCATCTGTTAAGTCTCTAGATTCTCCTGTTAGCATTTCAGAGGAAAAATCACCAAAGGTTACCACACCTCTTCCGCCGCTACCATCACCTCCTTCAATTGCTAAGGATAGTCTGCTGCAACCTACAAGTAGGGCCCCTCCACCACCACCACCGCCGCCACCACCACCTCCGCCTCCAAGATATGGTTCTGCACCTCCTCCTCCACCCCCACCTCCACCACCATCATATGTAGCCCCATCTGCTCCTCCACCTCCTCCTCCACCCCCACCTCCACCACCATCATATGTAGCCCCATCTGCTCCTCCACCTCCTCCCCCGCCCCCACCTCCGGTAGCCTCATCTTCTGCGCCTCCACCTGAAAGGTATGGTGCTCCTTCTCCAATCCTACCTCCACCTTCAATATATGGAGCCTCACCTGGTTCTAAACCCCCGCCGCCACCGCCGCCACCACCACCACCACCTTTTTCACAAAGTGTCCCCCTTCCACCCCAGCCTCCACCTTCAATTTATGGATCCCCTTCACCACCTCCACCACCACCCCTTCCTTCTTCGCGAAGTTTTTCACTTGCACCGTCCTCCCCTCCCCCTCCTCCTTTGCAAAATGCATCACTTCCTCCCCCGCCTCCACCTCCACCTCCACCTCCACCTCCAAAGCTAGGAAACCTGCCTCCACCTCCCCCTCCCCCACCTCCATTTCGTGGTGCTCCACCTCCTCCTCCACTGCCAGGGAGTGGTCCACCTCCACAACCTCCACCTATGCAGGGACCACCACCCCCACCACCTCCACCAGGAGGCCATACAGTTGGACCACCTCCGCCCCCTCCACCAATGAGAGGGCCACTGCCCCCACCTCCTCCACCTGGTGGTCATGCACCTGGACCACCTCCACCGCCTCTACCCGGTGGCCGTGCACCTGGACCTCCACCACCGCCCCCACCCGGAGGTCGAGCACCTGGACCTCCACCACCGCCTCCACCCGGAGGTCGAGCACCCGGACCTCCTCCTCCACCTGGACCACTAAGACCTCCAGGTGTTGGCCCTCCACCACCTCCCTTGGGACCTCGTGCACCTGGACCACCGAGTAATGGTCCCATTCCACCTAGGGGTCGAGGACTTGTACGGCCCACAGGAATGGCTGCTGCTGCACCCCGAAGATCTAACTTAAAACCACTGCATTGGAGCAAGGTCTCAAGGGCATTGCAAGGAAGCTTGTGGGAAGAACTGCAAAGACCTGGCGAGGCCCAGAGGTATAATGTTCCTTAGTTTTTATTTTGTGAAAGGAAATTACTTTTGCATAGATTTTTTATGTAGGTCACTGAAGTTTTCTGATGCATTTTTTGATTTATGTTGCTTACCCAGTCTGCATAATACATATCATTTTATGACTCGTCTACATTATTCAATTGTAGTGCACCAGATTTTGATGTGTCAGAACTTGAGACTTTATTTTCTGCCATAGTCCCCAAGAAAGATACTTCGAAAGGAGGAGCACGCCGAAAGTCCACTGGTTCAAAAACTGAAAAAATCCACTTGGTAATGCAAAATATTTTTATTCTATTTTAATGGTTGGTAATCCGGTATAAAAGTATAAATCAATTTATTCTATTTTTATCCTTGGTTTTACTTTTAGTTCTATTGAATGAATGACATATATTTCCAAACTAGGAGAATGTCCTTTTCAATGACATACACTAATGACATACTTTTTCAGTGAATGGTGTTATCAGGGGTGTTACTTGGTCAATCATCAGTTTTAAAAAAGTGTCAAGTGTATCTATGTCAAATCTTTGAAAATGTACCATAACAGTTTCAGATGTGTGCAATTTAGCATCCAGTGTTATCTTATAAAGACTGACTTCCCCTTTGCTATTTCAATCTAATGTGTTAGGTTGATCTACGAAGGGCCAATAACACGGAAATCATGCTCACAAAGGTTAAAATGCCGCTTCCTGATATGATGGTAAGTGTCAAGTTTGGAGTCATTGTAAGATCAGCTTGATGTATTTGGCCTGAAAAGGTGTTTTTGCAATGTTTGCTGCATCTTTTCTCTATGTGAAAAGGCAGTGTTTGTGTTCTTTATTTGTCATGCCGGTAATACTTTTTTTTTATCTGGCATCGACAGGCTGCAGCTTTAGCTATGGATGAATCTATCTTAGACGCAGATCAAATAGAAAATCTTATCAAGTTCTGTCCTACAAAAGAAGAAATGGAGCTTCTCAAGGTATAACGAATACTGTATACATAACTATTATACTATAGTATTATTGATGGCACATTTTTATTTGGTGGAGAAGTTACTGTTTTGACGCATTTAACACTTTTTAATGTTTTGATAATTTGCATTGCAACTGTTCAGAATTATATGGGTGACAGGGAGATGCTGGGCAAGTGTGAACAGGTTGGTAGCCAGATGTAACTATAATCTTGTGTATGTACATATAATATGTTAGTGATATGTGCCTAAACAACTTTAGTAATGTTTACAGTTTTGAAAGATTGTTGAAAATTTAAGCTTTAAGTACATTATTAACCCATAACTGGCTATAGTAACATGATAAGAACTTTCCAACCACAATGAAAACAATCTTGATTTCTTTGGTATCTGGACACATTCTTGATTACCATTCATATATGTGATAAGTCGACAAAAAGTTTATAGACATATGAGAGTAATAATGATGAATGGTGCCCAAATTTTTAATGCTCATAAAGTTAAGAATTCCTGCCAGTTCTTCCTGGAGCTTATGAAGGTGCCTCGTGTGGAATCAAAATTACGCGTTTTTCTGTTTAAGATTCAATTCAATTCGCAGGTAGCTTTTGTACATTATGATTTGAGTCTTCTAATCACATTTTGATATTTATATTTAGTATCTTTATCTTATTTTGAACTTTCTTTCAGCTTTCAGAGTTTAAGAAAAGTTTAAACACTGTAAACTCTGCATGTGATGAGGTAATCTAAATAAAAATTTATCCTGTTTTCTAAGCTTTATTTGCTTATATTATTTACCTTATCCTGCCCATTTGCTGGTAATAGGTCCGGACATCTATTAAATTGAAGGAAATCATGAAGAGAATCCTGTATTTGGGAAATACATTAAATCAAGGAACTGCTAGAGGTAATAATATAACTGTCTAATATTTCATGTATCTTACATATGTGACTAAGCACAGTTAACACATTCGATGCTCATTTACAACACATCCTTTGTGAACTACCTTTCTCTTAAGTCTTAAGTACACCAGTTCTTGTTTATCCTGGTTATTAATAGCTGAGATCATTTTATGTATATTTTTCATTTGGTTGTATACATCCTTTCAAAAAAGAAATCCTTCATTGTATACATGCTTTTCAGGTGCTGCGGTTGGTTTTAAGTTGGACAGCCTTTTGAAACTCACTGATACACGGGCATCAAACAGCAAGATGACTTTAATGCATTATCTTTGCAAGGTTGGCCTTTTTCGATTGGTTTAGCTATTTATTTAGCTGTGGCGAATTTGAGTTCACTGATAAATGGTTTGATGGGGTGTTGTTTATCTCAAATGGGTCGGGTAAATAAAGTTAGTTAAGCAGGGAACAAGTCAATCGAGTTGAATATTGTCAGAAGTCTAATATTTATGCTCAGTCTCCTTGAACATTTTTATTCAAAGATCTAGATTGTTATTATACACAGTATTGTTTTTAAAGTCATGATTAACACATATAGTTACTTTTGGAAGATTAAAAGTGGAAAAACGGAGTGTTTGCAGATCAGCCTGAATCGGACTGTTGGCTGTACTAAAAATGACTGTTTCAATCTGGCCCACATGAAACGAGTAAACGTGAAATTCCCATTTCAAGTGTACTATTGTGTGTGGTACAATCCACCAACCAATGCATCTTACTACCTCTACTATTTATAGTGCCTTGGTCTCTAGGAAGTTGTCTCTCAAAACAGATGTACGTCTATATAAGTTTTTAACTTGCATTATTGCGATACTATCTCCAAATAATGTAGCTTGAGTCATTTCATGTTCGTTCTAGCATAGGATTTTAATAGAAACTTGAGCAAATTACTAATCAAATTATATCATATTTTACAGGTTATTGCCGCCAAGTCACCAGCCCTTTTGGATTTTCATGTGGATCTCGTTAGCCTTGAGTCTGCAACCAAGGTTTACATTTACTCATTTTCTTGAAAACTGATAACCATAATTGGTGGTAAAGAGATTATTAAACCAAAGATCTCCCTTTCCTTGCAGATACAATTCAAGTCTTTAGCAGAAGAAATGCAAGCCATTATTAAGGGACTTGAAAAGGTTAAGCAGGAACTAACTGCTTCTGAAGAAGATGGCCCTGTATCTGAAGTTTTCCACAAGGTAAGGAAATATCATATTCATTCTTTGATTCATTATATTAAATGCTGTCCAGTTTTATCTCATGAGAAACACAAACTTGCATTTCTTAATTTCACATCTTTTTCTTGCATTGTTAGACACTGTACGAGTTCATCGGTTTTGCCGAGTCAGAAGTGGTGTCTGTGACAAATTTGTATTCCGTGGTGGTAAGACTAATTGCATTAAAATCTGACATTATCTTCCCTTTTCTTGTCACAAAGTTTACTTTTGGGTTGTCTTTTTAATTTCTTTTGTATTACAGGGTAGAAATGCTGATGCATTGGCCGTGTATTTTGGTGAAGACCCTGCTCGTTGCCCTTTTGAACAAGGTGAATTACTGGATATAAATATAGCACATGGTTCCATTGTTTATAATTCCATGTTAAATGATTTGTGGTTATGCAGTTACTCAGACCATTTTGAACTTTATGAGGCTCTTTCGAAAAGCTCATGAAGAGAACTATAAAGCGGCTGAACTAGAAAAGAAGAAGGCTCAGAAAGAAAGTGAAATGGAGAAGGCAAAGGGTATTAACTTAACAAAGAAAGGGGAGAAATAGGCCTGATGGGAATTGTTTTTCATATGATCCGCTCAAAGGTTGAGTAATTTCAAGCTTAATGCCAGCCACAGCCTCAAGTGAACTGAAAAGTCCGATGAAGGCATGCAAAAACCTGAGAGCTCCTGCAAACAGCTTTGCTGTAAATACATATACACAGTGCAAGATGCTGTTTCAGTGTATAAGGTGATTTAAAGGGGAACGTGTTATCGGGGTGATATAAAGCTGACGTGACCATAAATTCTGCTCTCAGTTGACAACATCAGATGGGTGTGGGATGTTTGAAATATTAGCCTGCGAGTGACCGTCAAAGGAACCGTGAATTAGCAACAATGTGGATTATAGTGAGTAGATTAACCATGTATATATACACATCTCTAACCCATTTCTAACATTAGTATTTGATTATATTGTTGTATTATTAGAAGAATTAGGTCATCTTAGATTTTTTGACAAGAAGCTGGCCACAAAATCTGCTGTATATAAAATTAGGTAGAGAATAGGGATATGGGGACAGGCCACCCTTGGTGCAATATTGTAACAAAAGTGAAATATGCTCTTCCGCAGATTCAGATACATTTTTATTATATTTATTTTAGAATGAGAAAATTGTTAGTTTTGTATTTGGTTCTGCTGCTCGTGTTTCACGGTATTTGGTATTAAGGATATGTGTGGTTTTCATCTTGTTTTACTGCATGTTGGTTTTCTTGGACCTCATATGCTTCATGGACTGGGCTAATGGTAAAAAGTGGTACACATTACACAATGCTACGTTTCAAACAAATCATTATAAATAATGTTTACAAATTGATGTCACAACACTAAAAAACAAATATGAACTGAATCATAGTTGTATGTGGCTTTGGCCCATGCCCTACCAAAAAGTATCTTTGATGTTATGTGTATTGGACTTATTTGGCCCAGCAAAACCAAATTTGACAGTAGATCAATGACCCATTATGCGTGGTATTATTACTCTGTAGTCTATACAGAGTTGCAAGGAACATAGGGGTCCAGTTTCATGGATTATACACGATTGGCCTGTTAATTTGTTATGAGCTATTATTAAAATCAATGCATGATTGCATCTGTATATATATTTTTAAGAGTTAATTACAAAAATCGTCCTTGTCGTGGACTGTCACTTGCAGCTTTCGTCCCTAACTTTCAAAAATTACAGTTTTAGTCCAAAAAAGTTTGCTCCGTCAACAGTTTTGGTCCTGACTACTGACGTCTGTTTATAAGTACATCATGTGCCAACCACATGATGGGTCTTTTCGTCTATTTCAATTTTCAAGGACCAAAAGTGTAATTAACATAAAAAGATAAAAAAACTTAAAAAAATAAAGCAATCTCAGATTTATACATTTACAGATATATACATACACACACCCAACCCCCACATTCATGAACTTCATTCACTTTACCACCATGGTCTTCATCACCCATACCCTCCGATCTATATCTATAACTTCGGCTGAAAGAAAAGTGGCGGCTGTGGGTGGAGGTGGTGGTGGTTGGCAGTTTGTTCCTTATTGTTCCGATTTAAGGCTTCAGAGGGTGCTGTTTAGCCGGATCTTGGTGCCTTTGGTGGCGTGGCCGTTTAGGTGGTAACCGATCTATGCAAGAAGTCAACTCAAATTGGGTTACCACTGCTGGAGATTGTGATTGTGTTCGGAGTGGGTCACCATTCCTGAGAATCATTTATATTATGGAATGGATCTATACATTTTAAGATTGTTGGAGATAAAAAATATATTATTCTCTATTTTGTGTATTTGGCTCTGAAAGGATGAAAACGAGGTAATTAATATGAATGTTTGTAACAAGATGGATCTTGACTTTTATTATTCTCTTTTCTTTATGGATTTGATGATTCAAGACTATCTTCATTATGATTATGTGTGTATATATATAGTTTTAGGTTTGTGAGATTTATTATATCTATATATATATATATATATATATATATAGTTTTAGGTTTGTGAGATTTTGATTTGATTGAGATATGGGTGATGCCGTGATGAAATAGTGAAGGTTATATTGTGATAAATGTTTTGAATTATATAGATCTGTATGTGATTGTGTATATAGGATATGATGGGATTGCATTGATGATGATGATGATGATGATTATGATGATGATGGATGATACGAAAAGGTAAAAGGATGTCGATTGATCAGTAAGATTTGGGATTTATTTTTTCTAACACTTTTAGTCCTTATATTAATGAAATGACTAAATTACCCATCATGTGCATGTCACATGATGGGTTTTTAAACGGACGTTAGTCGCCAGGACCAAAAGTGTTGACGGAGCAAAAAATTTTGGACTAAAATTGTAATTTTTGAAAGTTAAGGACGAAAGCTGCAAGTAATGATCCACGACAGGGGCGATTTCTGTAATTAACTCTATTTTTAATATATATTTTTACTAAACAATGAGTTATTATTGCAATTAGAATGATTGACTAGCTCGATCAATAATTGAGTGTAGTGTTGGAATTTGGAAATGAGATTTGCTAGACTAGCTCGATCTCTACTTGAGTGTAGTGTTGGAATTTGGAAATGAGATTTGCTAGACTAGCTCGATCAATAATTGAGTGTAGTGTTGGAATTTGGAAATGAGATTTGCTAGACTAGCTCGATCAATAATTGAGTGTAGTGTTGGAATTTGGAAATGAGATTTGCTAGACTAGCTCGATCAATAATTGAGTGTAGTGTTGGAATTTGGAAATGAGATTTGCTAGACTAGCTCGATCAATAATTGAGTGTAGTGTTGGAATTTGGAAATGAGATTTGCTAGACTAGCTCGATCAATAATTGAGTGTAGTGTTGGAATTTGGAAATGAGATTTGCTAGACTAGCTCGATCAATAATTGAGTGTAGTGTTGGAATTTGGAAATGAGATTTGCTAGACTAGCTCGATCAATAATTGAGTGTAGTGTTGGAATTTGGAAATGAGATTTGCTAGACTAGCTCGATCAATAATTGAGTGTAGTGTTGGAATTTGGAAATGAGATTTGCTAGACTAGCTCGATCAATAATTGAGTGTAGTGTTGGAATTTGGAAATGAGATTTGCTAGACTAGCTCGATCAATAATTGAGTGTAGTGTTGGAATTTGGAAATGAGATTTGCTAGACTAGCTCGATCAATAATTGAGTGTAGTGTTGGAATTTGGAAATGAGATTTGCTAGACTAGCTCGATCAATAATTGAGTGTAGTGTTGGAATTTGGAAATGAGATTTGATTGACTAGCTCGATCAATAATTGAGTGTAGTGTTGGAATTTGGAAATGAGATTTGCTAGACTAGCTCGATCTCTACTAGCCACATCGTTGATTACATTTGACAGATCAAGGAACTTTCACGATGCAAACGAAAGTTTGCTGAAGAAATTTTTATAAAAAGCTTTTACATCTTAAGCCAAATGAAGTCAAGTTCAAAATCAGATAGCAAGCCATAAGAAAATGCAAGATTAGTCCTCGCTCTACCCTTAATATTTCCTAACTAAAAAACAAATTTGAAACACATTCATGGCAAGTGATTTTTTAAAAGCCCATTTATACCCAATAAATAACATAAGTTATCCATTTAAGCCCAATCTAATTGATCCGGGTATAAATTGCCAGGTCTACGTTTACTTACCAGTTACCATATATACCATTTTGTATCATGCCCGGTAGTTAGTGCATTACTAGTTGTACTTATGCTTATGAAGTATATGCATTTAATCATATATATCATACTCTCACATAATCATTGCATATGAAATCCCACATAAAAGTAGTTAAAAAGGAGAAAGCTAGACAAATGAAAACACACACATGTTTTTCTATTATGTATATTAGGAAAAAGTTATATGCCTATTGAAAAGGACAAGAGTAACGTAGAAAAACAAACAACTTTTTATTTTTAGTCATTATTAACACTCAATGGATAAAGACTTAAAACTATCAAACACAATACGGTGGTCACAGATTCACAATGTATGGGGTCCTTAACTTCCATTATATAATACATTTAGTTTATATTATACAAAAACATATAGATATACATGCCTAATTATATTATACAATGAGTTAAAAGGTTGTCAAGAATAGATATCACTAACATGCAATATGGTTTGGTTCATTTTATCAAAATATAGAATGTGATGGCCGGTTTTATGATTACGTTTTGCACTTCTTTTTTAACAATTAATGTTGATAATTATAATAATGCATATTGTTATAACATGGGTTTAGGTTTGGATGTTGCTTTAATCATGCGTTGAATGCTTACAAATGGCTTAGAAGTGTCACGTCATGTGAACCCACCAGGAACATGATGGATGCAAGGTTTTATTGGAATCTTAAGAAATATCGTAACATAATTATACGGTTATTTATATATGAACATCTAGGATTATACACAAAGAACATTAAAACACTAGTTGATCTCGACTTATAAAGGTACACGGTTTGAAACAAAATAACAAAACGAGTCAAATCAGAATGAATACTAAAGCAATATGGGCCAAATTATATGACCATGGGTCAAACAGTTGGCCCGTGAGAGCCCTAAGGAGTGTGCGACACACAAAGAGGGTGGGTTCTCGAGCAAGCCAACCATTTTAGATATATTTCAGGCTCCCGCTTTTAAATTTTAATAGATTTAGAGTTATAGCTAACACTTAGCTAGTGTCGAAGAGCTGCTCGTGTGTACGATCGATAGGAGTTTTACTTTTGGCTCCACATTTCAAAAATCAACCTTCTATTTTTCTGCTTAAGTTCGAACTTTTTTTTCCTACTTGGCTTATTTATTTAATTTATTATATTACATGCAAATAAATTAGTTAATTGTATTGTTATGCGTTAATTTCTGCATTTATTATTAAATAACTAAAAAGTTTTAGGAATTATAAACTCATTTTAGTTATTAAGAAAAAAAACCCGACAAATTTTAGATGACATCTTTAACTTAGAAACTGTCCCGCTTAATACATTAGACATGACGAATTTTATACATCGAGTAATTGAGTGAACTCATACAGTCATACTTGTCTAAATAATCGTCACTTAGGCACTTAGCTAATTAAAAAAAAAAAAAACTAGGTTCGTGGATTAACTACGGTCGAGTTCAATTCTATTAACCAAGTTAAAGTACTTTTAACTTATTTATTTATTTATTTTTTGATATTTACTTTTATTATATCATTACTTATAAAATTTCATACACGTGTACTAGTTGGAATTGAACACACAACCTATTCCATGCCTTCCTAGGTACTTGGTAGTCACTACTCCATAACTGCCGAAAAGCCTGAAGTAAAGCCTTTTGGTTTTCTACTTCTACTTGGTCAACTTATTCATTTATTATGGGGAAGAGATTTCCTCAAGTTACTCAACTTAGACTAGTCAAGTTGGGTTAGTTAAGTTGGGTAAATCTTGACCCATGATTTAAAACCAAGGGTCAAGATTAAAAGATTATCTTTTAATCTTAACCCTTGATTTTAAATCAAGAGTCAAGATTGCTCTAACTTGAGCGAACCCCTTCCCTTTATTATGATACTCCATTACCAGGTTCGTATAATCATAAAGGATTTTGATTATAAAAAATTACTACGGTAGTGTGTATATATCAATGTTTTAAAAACCGGTTTTTCAGTCATACCGGTGTGGAAAAATTTTCTAGTATTTCCGGTATTATCGGTATTACCGGAAATACCGGCCGGTACGACTATTTTAATTTATTATTATTTTTTTTTATAAAAATCCTACAAAACTTGTTACAATTTAAATAGTCAAAATACAATTATATAATCCACTAAAAATTAATACCAAACAGGTATTTCATGACAAAATATAAGTTTTAAAGTTCACAAATAACAAAAAATAACATTAAAGTATCCTTAAATTAATTTTGAGAAAAATTTAAAAAAAAATAAAAACCTAAAAATACCAGAAAATGCCGAAAATACGGCCTGTATTGAATAGTGAAAATACCGGAAAAATATCGGGTTTAAATACCGGAAGTACCTCCGGTACCGGTAATACCGATAATACCATCCAATATATACCGGTATTTAAAACATTGGTATATATAGCTCATATTTATATTACTAAAAATAAATTATATTTTCGTACACAAGGCTAGTTAAACATAATCATCTTCAAATATCTAAATTAAAATAGTTCATCCAATATAAGAGCTCTTCGGTTTTAATCGAAGATCTCATTGACACCCCTCGTTAAATAATGAAAAATAAAGAATGTGTTTGAGGTTGACTTTTTCATCGTATTGTTGATGGAGTAGTATAATTATCTAAGACAGTCGTACATATCACAATTCACAATCACTAAAGAAAAATAAAATCATATCTATAACTTGTATAAATTAATTACGAGTAAAATAAAGAATCAAAATATATATTGGGTTAAACATATATAGTTTTTGGATAGTGACCTACTTATTGGTGCTTGTTTGCTTAACTTACACAACAAACTTCTTTACCCGCTTCATAAGTCAACCTCCAAAATAAGAATTCTTTTCCATCATTTTACCTCATTGATTCCATTTTTTTCTCATCATTTCCATAGTTTGTTTCAGTTTAATTAATTTAGATTATTAAGACGGAAAACGAGATTCACATTCTGATTTACTTATATGGATTTTTATTTCAATTAAAAGCAAAACTTCATATACATTATGTTAGTTGAAACAAGCCAGACTCGTAATTACATTTCTTTTCTAACTTAGATCCCAACTGATTCGAAAAAAATTAATTTAATTATTTATTTATTTGTAACAAATTTATAAATTGGTCACACGTACATTTCAAGCTTGTTGTACCACTTGAATGAGAAATTTGGTACTACTTTAACTGCACTTAGTTAAACTTTAATAATAATCTTTATTTTCGAACATGACTAAAACCCCTGTATCCTTTTCTTGGTCCTTTTTGAACATATATATAACTAAAGAAGTTATGCTGCAAATACACAATAGGCAGATAACGTACATTATAAAAAAAATGTAATTGACTAAATTCTACTCGTCCCACTAGAAGTGTCACATTTTGAATTTTCAAAGTCTTTATTCTTTAACTTTGACCTTAAATATATTATTTTGTGTTATATATATGAGAATGAAATTTATACTCAATTAATTCATATAACTTTCATCAATTATTATATAATAAAAATAAAAATATTTAAGGTCAAAGTTGATAAATCAAGACTTTGAATATTCAAAACAAGACACTTCTAATGAGACGGAGGGAGTATAATATATAATACCAATCATGTTATAATGGCATGTATTTCATGCAAATAAAAGGTGTACATACATTGTATTATATTCAACTTTGTAACTATATACTACATGAATTAAATCCAGAGGAGAGTGTATCATTAACTCATTCTCAGCCTGTGATTTCAATCCAAGATATATATAAAAAAGAATATCCCCCATCAAAAAAAAAAACAAAAATTAAAAACAAAAAGATTATGGAACATCTTTTTCTAAACACTTCACCAATGCTAAGCCATCTTCTTTAATCTTACCTGCTTCTTGATCAACCAAATTTTGATCATAAGCAATCTTGCAGCTTTTAAAAAACACACAACCAATTATTGTGTCAAGTGTAATAAGAATGGAATATAAGTATGCAATGAATAATCCTTCTAGTACCATAATTGAAGTGGGCTTGTTCAACCCGGAATTCGAATAAGCCATGACAACCCGGAATTGGAACAGGAGTTCAATTCCGGCTAAGGCCATGTTTATGGGTAAAGATAATGATAAGGCAATGGAAGTCCTTCCTCTGATCATGACACAAGATTTGAGGATGGAAATGAATCCACCACTCAATTCCATTCCCGAGAGGATTAATGCAAGGTTGCATATGATCAATGCATTTGCTATAACTATGGAATACATGATTCCACCAATGAATGTGAATAATAGTGAAGGGATATGGAGGTTTTCTAAGCAGTTGAAAGCAATGAAAAGTACCCAAAAGCAAGTTGCATTGGCTGAAATGATTAGTAATGTGTTCCAAATTTGTGTATGGAGAATGGAATTGAAGATTCCGAAGAATGAAGGTGGGGGTTTGTGGAGGGTGTTAAAAGATTGAATTATGAATGTTTTTGTTATGAGAAGGAAAGAAAGGGTAAAGGGTAGGATTATAATTGAGGAAGTGATGGTTTGGGAGAGTTTAAGGTTGAGAATGGAAAAGAATTGTGATTCCGGAGGGAATCCAGCTGCGTCGAAGAGTGCTATGAGTCGAGATTGGATGGAAATGGAATCATGGAGGAAGGACGACGAAAGGAGGATTGAAGCAGAGAATGGAAGGGCTAAAATGGAAGTAAGAGTGAAGTAATGGTAGTGTTGAAGGAAAGTATGGATGGATTTTCGGATGATTTTGATGGTGGTTTCCATTGGAATGGAATTGGGTATTCCGGGGAAAATAGTTAGAATTGAAGGTGGTGAGAAAGAAGGGTGGTGTGGTTGATATGAAGAAGAAGGGATGTTTAGTTGGTGCATTAGATGGATGGAATGGAATGGAAGAAGTGATGGACAGGCCACCAACTAAGAGCTAACTAACCCTATACTTATGGAGTCGTTTGTGCTTCATTTTCTCTACTAATGAGGATTTAAGTTTGAACTTTTTAATTGATAACCTAATTATCAACTAACATATATATATAATGAAAAAATATATATCATAACAGAATTAAAAAATATATATCATAACAGAATTGGAGTATAGTATAAAACTTTTGACTCATCGTAATGATTAATTATTTTTATAAACTTTGTTTGTTACTGTATTTTAGCAAGACTCGTACACTCGTTTCATACTAATTTTTTTTTAAGCTTTAGGATAAGTTTTTTGTTTTCTTACCAAAGAAAATCTTGTTTGTATGTTACTTTTGAAAAAAGATCATGATGAATGAAACGATTTAAAGCCTTTAAAATATAAAGTTTAATAAAAGATAAATGTAACTATGTTGTCAAACATATCATCATAAGTAAACAATGAAAAAGCCATCAAGGTTTAAACTTCAACGTTGTTTTAAACCCCAATTAAAGATTACGAGAGAAAGTACCCGCGCGTCGCGGCGGTGAGATGGCGGGGATGATAGGTCATAAGAGGTGATAAGTGATAAAGTGTGATAGCCAAATGCCTTAGCCGTACGGGCTCCGCCCTTGGATTTAAAAATTCGTCGAAAATATATCGAATGACATCTCTAATGAAAGAGCATGAAATTTTAAGAACACCCATATAACTTTTATAATTTATCGATGTACGGTTTTTGAGATAAAAGATTTTGAATGAATTAGAGGAATAAAATGATTTATGGAGGAGAGAGAAAAAATGAGTGGTTGAGATTTGAGGAGGAAGAGGAAAATGAGTGGTTGAGATTTAAGGGTATTATAGGTATATTAGGTAGAGATATTTAAATTAATGAATAAAGAAGAGGGGTATTTTGGGTAGTTCAACGTTGTAATTTGAGAAATTGGGAGGGGGTTCCTCTATTATAAAGGAGTATAGATAAATGATGATAATTTTTATTTTTTATTTTGATTTAATAAAACCGCAACCAAAAGTATATAGCTTTATTTTTCCATTAAAGAGCCGCATCTTTTAATGTCACTTGTTCTTCGTTATTTTTTTTGAACGTTCGTGTCACGGGACGGCTAGCCGTTACATCCAATTGGGCAGACAGTCACTAGCGACCGATCCACGAAGTCAGGGAACCACAGGGAGGGAAAACCACACCAAATTAGCCGCTACAGAAGGCACGACGCTAAATTGGGGAAAACCTTGATTGCTCGGATTCGAACCCTGGTCTCCCAGGGCCCAAACGTCATTGCAACACGGGGATGTCCACTGCGCTATTAAGGCAGAGACACTTGTTCTTCGTTATAGTTGTTTTTTTTTTATCGTTTCATACTAATTTTTTTTTAAGCTTTAGGATAAGTTTTTTGTTTTCTTACCAAAGAAAATCTTGTTTGTATGTTACTTTTGAAAAAAGATCATGATGAATGAAACGATTTAAAGCCTTTAAAATATAAAGTTTAATAAAAGATAAATGTAACTATGTTGTCAAACATATCATCATAAGTAAACAATGAAAAAGCCATCAAGGTTTAAACTTCAACGTTGTTTTAAACCCCAATTAAAGATTACGAGAGAAAGTACCCGCGCGTCGCGGCGGTGAGATGGCGGGGATGATAGGTCATAAGAGGTGATAAGTGATAAAGTGTGATAGCCAAATGCCTTAGCCGTACGGGCTCCGCCCTTGGATTTAAAAATTCGTCGAAAATATATCGAATGACATCTCTAATGAAAGAGCATGAAATTTTAAGAACACCCATATAACTTTTATAATTTATCGATGTACGGTTTTTGAGATAAAAGATTTTGAATGAATTAGAGGAATAAAATGATTTATGGAGGAGAGAGAAAAAATGAGTGGTTGAGATTTGAGGAGTGAGAGAAAAATGAGTGGTTGAGATTTAAGGAGAGAGAGAGGAAAATGAGTGGTTGAGATTTAAGGGTATTATAGGTATATTAGGTAGAGATATTTAAATTAATGAATAAAGAAGAGGGGTATTTTGGGTAGTTCAACGTTGTAATTTGAGAAATTGGGAGGGGGTTCCTCTATTATAAAGGAGTATAGATAAATGATGATAATTTTTATTTTTTATTTTGATTTAATAAAACCGCAACCAAAAGTATATAGCTTTATTTTTCCATTAAAGAGCCGCATCTTTTAATGTCACTTGTTCTTCGTTATTTTTTTTGATTTTTTTTTCATCGTAATGATTAATTATTTTTATAAACTTTGTTTGTTACTGTATTTTAGCAAGACTCGTACACTCGTTTCATACTAATTTTTTTTTAAGCTTTAGGATAAGTTTTTTGTTTTCTTACCAAAGAAAATCTTGTTTGTATGTTACTTTTGAAAAAAGATCATGATGAATGAAACGATTTAAAGCCTTTAAAATATAAAGTTTAATAAAAGATAAATGTAACTATGTTGTCAAACAACTTGATCTTATATAGAGATAGAAATAAAAGTCTGCAACGCAATTAATAGAAAGGAATGTTTATTTAAATAAGAGTTAATTACAGAAATCGTCCCTGTCGTGGTACCCAGCTTGCAGGTTTCATCCCTAACTTTCAAAAATTACAGTTTTAGTCCAAAAAACTTTGCTCCGTCAACAGTTTTAGTCCTGGCCATAAACGTCCGTTTAACAGACGTTAAAATACCCATCATGTGACCTGTCACAGTTTTAGTCCAAAAAACTTTGCTCCGTCAACAGTTTTAGTCCAAAAAACTTTGCTCCGTCAACAGTTTTAGTCCAAAAAACTTTGCTCCGTCAACAGTTTTAGTCCAAAAAACTTTGCTCCGTCAACAGTTTTAGTCCAAAAAACTTTGCTCCGTCAACAGTTTTAGTCCAAAAAACTTTGCTCCGTCAACAGTTTTAGTCCAAAAAACTTTGCTCCGTCAACAGTTTTAGTCCAAAAAACTTTGCTCCGTCAACAGTTTTAGTCCAAAAAACTTTGCTCCGTCAACAGTTTTAGTCCAAAAAACTTTGCTCCGTCAACAGTTTTAGTCCAAAAAACTTTGCTCCGTCAACAGTTTTAGTCCAAAAAACTTTGCTCCGTCAACAGTTTTAGTCCAAAAAACTTTGCTCCGTCAACAGTTTTAGTCCAAAAAACTTTGCTCCGTCAACAGTTTTAGTCCAAAAAACTTTGCTCCGTCAACAGTTTTAGTCCAAAAAACTTTGCTCCGTCAACAGTTTTAGTCCAAAAAACTTTGCTCCGTCAACAGTTTTAGTCCAAAAAACTTTGCTCCGTCAACAGTTTTAGTCCAAAAAACTTTGCTCCGTCAACAGTTTTAGTCCAAAAAACTTTGCTCCGTCAACAGTTTTAGTCCAAAAAACTTTGCTCCGTCAACAGTTTTAGTCCAAAAAACTTTGCTCCGTCAACAGTTTTAGTCCAAAAAACTTTGCTCCGTCAACAGTTTTAGTCCAAAAAACTTTGCTCCGTCAACAGTTTTAGTCCAAAAAACTTTGCTCCGTCAACAGTTTTAGTCCAAAAAACTTTGCTCCGTCAACAGTTTTAGTCCAAAAAACTTTGCTCCGTCAACAGTTTTAGTCCAAAAAACTTTGCTCCGTCAACAGTTTTAGTCCAAAAAACTTTGCTCCGTCAACAGTTTTAGTCCAAAAAACTTTGCTCCGTCAACAGTTTTAGTCCAAAAAACTTTGCTCCGTCAACAGTTTTAGTCCAAAAAACTTTGCTCCGTCAACAGTTTTAGTCCAAAAAACTTTGCTCCGTCAACAGTTTTAGTCCAAAAAACTTTGCTCCGTCAACAGTTTTAGTCCAAAAAACTTTGCTCCGTCAACAGTTTTAGTCCAAAAAACTTTGCTCCGTCAACAGTTTTAGTCCAAAAAACTTTGCTCCGTCAACAGTTTTAGTCCAAAAAACTTTGCTCCGTCAACAGTTTTAGTCCAAAAAACTTTGCTCCGTCAACAGTTTTAGTCCAAAAAACTTTGCTCCGTCAACAGTTTTAGTCCAAAAAACTTTGCTCCGTCAACAGTTTTAGTCCAAAAAACTTTGCTCCGTCAACAGTTTTAGTCCAAAAAACTTTGCTCCGTCAACAGTTTTAGTCCAAAAAACTTTGCTCCGTCAACAGTTTTAGTCCAAAAAACTTTGCTCCGTCAACAGTTTTAGTCCAAAAAACTTTGCTCCGTCAACAGTTTTAGTCCAAAAAACTTTGCTCCGTCAACAGTTTTAGTCCAAAAAACTTTGCTCCGTCAACAGTTTTAGTCCAAAAAACTTTGCTCCGTCAACAGTTTTAGTCCAAAAAACTTTGCTCCGTCAACAGTTTTAGTCCAAAAAACTTTGCTCCGTCAACAGTTTTAGTCCAAAAAACTTTGCTCCGTCAACAGTTTTAGTCCAAAAAACTTTGCTCCGTCAACAGTTTTAGTCCAAAAAACTTTGCTCCGTCAACAGTTTTAGTCCAAAAAACTTTGCTCCGTCAACAGTTTTAGTCCAAAAAACTTTGCTCCGTCAACAGTTTTAGTCCAAAAAACTTTGCTCCGTCAACAGTTTTAGTCCAAAAAACTTTGCTCCGTCAACAGTTTTAGTCCAAAAAACTTTGCTCCGTCAACAGTTTTAGTCCAAAAAACTTTGCTCCGTCAACAGTTTTAGTCCAAAAAACTTTGCTCCGTCAACAGTTTTAGTCCAAAAAACTTTGCTCCGTCAACAGTTTTAGTCCAAAAAACTTTGCTCCGTCAACAGTTTTAGTCCAAAAAACTTTGCTCCGTCAACAGTTTTAGTCCAAAAAACTTTGCTCCGTCAACAGTTTTAGTCCAAAAAACTTTGCTCCGTCAACAGTTTTAGTCCAAAAAACTTTGCTCCGTCAACAGTTTTAGTCCAAAAAACTTTGCTCCGTCAACAGTTTTAGTCCAAAAAACTTTGCTCCGTCAACAGTTTTAGTCCAAAAAACTTTGCTCCGTCAACAGTTTTAGTCCAAAAAACTTTGCTCCGTCAACAGTTTTAGTCCAAAAAACTTTGCTCCGTCAACAGTTTTAGTCCAAAAAACTTTGCTCCGTCAACAGTTTTAGTCCAAAAAACTTTGCTCCGTCAACAGTTTTAGTCCAAAAAACTTTGCTCCGTCAACAGTTTTAGTCCAAAAAACTTTGCTCCGTCAACAGTTTTAGTCCAAAAAACTTTGCTCCGTCAACAGTTTTAGTCCAAAAAACTTTGCTCCGTCAACAGTTTTAGTCCAAAAAACTTTGCTCCGTCAACAGTTTTAGTCCAAAAAACTTTGCTCCGTCAACAGTTTTAGTCCAAAAAACTTTGCTCCGTCAACAGTTTTATTACTAATCTGTGCAAACTTGGGACTTTCAATCTAGACTAAGAATGATGTTTTGTAATCATTTCTTTCTTTTTATTTTTAAAGATTAAGATTTAAGCTTTTTTACTTGCTAGTGGGTTTTGTAATTTAGGTTTTGTTGATAAGATGTAAATGGATGTGGTGGTATGATCTGGAAGTGTATATGAATATGTATATGAGAGTGTGAGTGTTGATATAGAAAAAATCAAGATATAGATATATATGTATCTACATAGTTACTGATGGATATGTGTATTGAATATTTGCTTTTGATTTCTGGGTTTTTTTTTATGAATTTTAACTTTTATGCTAATTTTTTTTTATGATGATGATAAAGGTTGAAGAAAGTTGGACCAAAACTGTAATTTTTGAAAGTTAGGGATGAAAGCTGCAAGTGAGGATTTATAACAGGGACGATTCCTGTAATTAACTCTGGGTATTATTAAGCCAATTTACGAGATTACCCATCACGTGCAAATCATGTGACCTGGTTTTAAACGGACGTTTATGGTCAGGACTAAAACTGTTGACGGAGCAAAGTTTTTTGGACTAAAACTGTAATTTTTGAAAGTTAGGGATGAAACCTGCAAGCTGGGTACCACGACAGGGACGATTTCTGTAATTAACTCCTTAAATAATTAATAGAAAGGAATATAGCAATATATTATTATAAGATAATTTTTTCTTTTTTGTAAGTGTGGGTGGCTTGGTGAAGCAAAGAGGTTGATGTGGGGTTTTTGTCATATGGTTTGGGTGCCGTAGAATGGACTCATGATATCATAATATGATCAAGTCAATCCTTTACATCATTAACAACTAACGGTCTATTTTGCATTAGCTAGTACTACTCAAATAGTTTGCATTGTAACTTTAATTGTATGTTAGTTTTCCAGAATTTTTTTTTTCCTAACAAAACGAATAATACATTATTTTCCTCCTATTTTTAAACTAAGTATATTACTGATGCGTAAATCACGCGACAAACAACAGCGGAAGACTATTTTTGGTATTTTCTGGATTTTATATGAAACAAACAATTAAACAAGACAATAAAATAAAAATGATAGATAAAGAATCCACCACCAAGACTCGTAAAGGCTAAGCCACCGAATCAAGGATAAAGGAAACACTCCGCCCCACCACTACAACCGATAAAGGTCTAGCCACCACGATTATAGATAAAGGAAACCGAAGATTTAAAGACCTCACCACAATATTTGATAAAGAACAAGTCACCACAAATATTGATAAAGGGGTCACTCCTAACCACCAAGATCAAAGATCTCTAAAGGTAAAAGAAGATTTTGTAAGAAATAGAGGCTGCTCTATTAATTTCATTAAACATCCAAAAACTAACTCCTTACAATGAGAAATTAAGCACCTATTTATAGCCACACACATGCTATTTCCTAGGAATAAAGAAATACAAATATTAAATAAATAAAAGGCTGTCATGTGCTAAGGACAACCACTAATTTATCCACCAATAGAAAAAGGACAGACAAAGCTTCTAGAAAGATTCCTTCTGCACAAGGGCCCACAAACCGTTAAAAATAACGTTGTCACACGTGTCTTCCTTATCCCTGTCAACAGCTGTCATTCCTTCTTTATTGGGTCCACTGCCATGTCACCGAAATAAACTGAACTGAACAAAACTGGTGACTTTATTCTGGTATTCTGGACTGGAGTCGTTCACTGGTAAGCTTCACTGAAGGGTCTTGACTGGAGCCTGGAGACTGGAGACTGGAGCCTGGAGTCTGGAGACTGGAGCCTGGAGACTGGAGACTGAAGACTGGAGACTGGAGACTGGAGCCTGGAGACTGGAGCCTGGAGACTGGAGCCTGGATCTGGAGGATGCACCTGGAGGATCACTGGAGGATGCACCTGGAGGATGCACCTGGAGGATGCACCTGGAGGATGCACCTGGAGGATGCACCTGGAGGATGCACCTGGAGGATGCACCTGGAGGATGCACCTGGAGGATGCACCTGGAGGATGCACCTGGAGGATGCACCTGGAGGATGCACCTGGAGGATGCACCTGGAGGATGCACCTGGAGGATGCACCTGGAGGATGCACCTGGAGGATGCACCTGGAGGATCACTGGAGGATGCACCTGGAGGATCACTGGAGGATGCACCTGGAGGATCACTGGAGGATGCACCTGGAGGATGCACCTGGAGGATGCACCTGGAGGATGCACCTGGAGGATGCACCTGGAGGATGCACCTGGAGGATGCACCTGGAGGATGCACCTGGAGGATGCACCTGGAGGATGCACCTGGAGGATGCACCTGGAGGATGCACCTGGAGGATGCACCTGGAGGATGCACCTGGAGGATGCACCTGGAGGATGCACCTGGAGGATGCACCTGGAGGATCACCTGGAGGATGCACCTGGAGGATGCACCTGGAGGATGCACCTGGAGGATGCACCTGGAGGATGCACCTGGAGGATGCACCTGGAGGATGCACCTGGAGGATGCACCTGGAGGATGCACCTGGAGGATGCACCTGGAGGATGCACCTGGAGGATGCACCTGGAGGATGCACCTGGAGGATGCACCTGGAGGATGCACCTGGAGGATGCACCTGGAGGATGCACCTGGAGGATGCACCTGGAGGAGGCACCTGGAGGATCTTCACTGGAGGATGCACCTGGAGGATCCAACTGGAGGATGCACCTGGAGGATGCACTGGAGGATGCACCTGGAGGATGCACCTGGAGGATGCACCTGGAGGATGCACCTGGAGGATGCACCTGGAGGATGCACCTGGAGGATGCACCTGGAGGATGCACCTGGAGGATGCACCTGGAGGATGCACCTGGAGGATGCACCTGGAGGATGCACCTGGAGGATGCACCTGGAGGATGCACCTGGAGGATGCACCTGGAGGATCCAACTGGAGCCTTGAAACTGGAGCATCTCACAGGAGTGCAACTGACGGATACTCGCTGAAGTGTCACTGGTCAGTAGCACTATTGAAATGAAGTTACTGAAGAGTTGTTGTTGATCAAGGCTTGTTTTGTCACTAATGAACTTTAAGACCAACGACTTTTGTCTTGGTTGCAAAACTTCAATACTCGAATTAGTATCAAGATCAACATACACCAGTAGTATAATGCCAATAAAGGATATCCAGGGGTACATGGTTGCTTGCTGATCTTTGATTAATAAATATACGAGCCAAGCCTTTTTGTGGAAATGACTCGGGGTCATTTCTGCATCAATTAAATCTATTAATGTTACATGTTCAGATTGAACTTAATTTGTTTTCTTTTTTTAAAACAAAAGCCTTTATCACGCAGCCTTACTTTTTTTTTCCCCCTCCAAAAGACAAGAGCCCTTATCCCTCAACTACAAGTCTACAACTAAAACTCTAAGGGTGGACGGAGTGGAGCGGGCACCACACCGGTACCGGTCCGGTACCTAAGGGAACACCGCCCCGTGGTACCGGTACCGGTCGGGTGGTGACCGAAGTGGAGACAGCCGTCCCCGGGTGTGTCTCGAATAGTTGACCGTTACACGCGAAAAAAAAGCAGCAAGCGGGGCCCACTAGGTAACGGCTACAAACCCTCTCTCTCTTCTCCCTTTTCTTCTCCTCCTCTTCTTTTTTCTTTCTTTTTTTCTTCCTTCTGTTCTCTGCTCCAATTTCTTTCTTTCTTTTCTTTCTTTCACATAACAATTAAATCACACATATCAAATAAATCACAAAAATGAATCGAGGGAGGGGAAAACCAAAACGTAACGATCCTTCGTTCGCTCAACTTCCCAAACGCCGCAAAAACCCACCGCCCCCAAACAATCGCGATTCAATGCCACCTCCTCCTCCGTCACAAAACACCACCAAAAATGTTTATAGACCGCAGCTCGCTGATGAGTTTTTGAGTCAAATGGATCCTGCGTTTTTCGAAGCTACCGGGTTTACGCAATATGCAAATGAAAGTCTACCCGGGTTTTCGCAATTTGCGGGTGGTTCTTCATCACAACAATACGATGATGTCGAAGAAAATGTAGAAGAAGTAGAAGAAGAGGAGGCCGAGGAGGAAGAAGAAAAGAAGCAATACCGAAAACCCAAGTCCCGGTTAAAGGAAAAAGAGAGTGTCGAAATTGGGGGAAAGATGAGGAGGCGTGTTTGGCAAAGGGTTGGTTAAACGTTTCCGAGGATCCGTACACCGGAAACGCCCAAACGGGCAACTCGTTTTGGAGGAAAGTGAAGCATGAGATGGAAACCCACTTGAAGCGTGATTCGAACCGTAGCCCGGAAATGATTCGGTCGAAATGGAAGGATTTGAAGCATAAGGTTTTCGGGTTTTTGTGGTATTTATAATGTTAAGAAGAGTAAGATGTCGAGTGGCCAAAACGACGAGGATGTGTTTAAGGCGGCCGTGGCGGTGTACATGCGGAAATACAATAACAGGTCCGGGTTTCCACATGTAGAGGCGTGGCAAGTTTTGAGAAACGCGCCCAAATGGGCGGAAGTTCTTACCTTGGAGGGGATGGAGGATTCGGGGAACAAAAGGGCACGAACGGAAGGGTCAAATGTGAATGTCCGTTCATCCGGGGAGGCGTCGATCCATATTGACTTGAACGAGGAACAGGGTGATCAAGAAGATGTAGGTGGGAACGACGTTGATGCACCACCACGCCCTGCTAGACCCGTGTCGCCGCCCTGACGTAGACCTAGAGGTAAGCAGGCTGCTACATCCGCCTCCACCACATCTGAAGAGTTCTTGAAGATGGTCGCCGAGTTGAAATGCGACAATGAGGATAAAAAACGAGCTCGGGAGGAGAAGCTTCAGATTCAGAAGGCGATGATGGATAGTTATATGGCGGCGGAGGAGGCTAGGAAAACACGGGAGGAGGAGATGACACGTATGGTCCAAAGTCAACAGCTGCAGAACGATATGGACTTCGTCATCAGGCCACACTATCACCTCACCGGGCCGATGTTGGAGATGGTGTTGACGCAAAAACGCACCATTTGTGCGAAATACGGATGGCCGATGCCTTAGTTTATATGTTTAAGTTGTATGTTTTAGTTATTTTGTGTGTTTGAATAAAAAATTATGTGTTTTAGTTGTATTTGTAGTTGTATTTTTAATTTATTAAGTAAAAGTTTTAATTTATTTAGTTGGTTAAAATAAATAGAAAATAAATTAAATATAAAAGGGTGGGGAGGGGCGGGGAAGCAATCCGTGCAATTAGGGAGGGCGGGGAGGAAGAGAAAAAGCGGGGATGGACGAGGAGGGGTGGTGAAACACTCCCCCCACCCTAATGACTAGTTTTAGCTTTCCATATATTGCAACCCAAATGCATAAACATTATAATATTTTTTTTTATTTTTTTTTCCAGTAAAGTTTTTCTTTTAAAGAATGGTTAGTTAATCAGTGTTTGGTATTGCGTTTATAAAACAAATTTTGCGTTTTCAAAATAGATTATGCGTTTTGAAAAAGTATGTATGTACATGCTTCTTCAAAACTGCGTTTTCATAGCAAATAATCACTTTTTCATACAAACACTTTTTTAGATTATTTGCGTTTTACAAACGTAATAATCAAATAATCACTTTATAACGCAATCCCAAACACCCTCCAAGTATAGATAGCTTCTTAATTATAATGTTATTTTGATAGGTGCCCTTCAGCCCTTGTAGATTTGGTGTTGTTTTCGCTAATAATGTATGAGTGATTATTTTAGTTGGGAGTTTCCGATAATAACTTTCTCCATTTCTAGATTTGTAGTGAAAAGGCTCCCAAAATATCAAGTATCTTAACATGAGAAGTTCAAAAAACGTTTCTAAGTACTCGTATTCAAGTTTTAAAATTTTTAAGAATCAGAAAATTTCACCTAATTACTATTTATACATAAACAGCTTATAAGTTAGATATTTAACAAACAAAAATTTATCATTTTTGAAGAGCCACCACAAATTAACTCTTTATAAAACAAATACCACCATCAACTACAGTCTTAAGTCGATGGTCGGCGAAGCTGGTCGCCACCATCCTTAAACATTTCTCTTTCCGAGAACCATCTATCGTGTCACGCAAGTTATATTCAAGTGTTTTCATGCTTATGCGCGACATGAAAAGATTTAAGATTATGAACTTTAAAAACTTTTAACATCAATTGTTTTCATAAAATTCATTAATGCTAACTAATATTCATTTCATTTACAAAGTTTTCTTATAATTTATTGATACTGAAATATCTTTATGATCTGGATGGTTTATGGATATATGGATTGATGATTATACATGACATGACATATTTTTAAATCTTTTAAAATATTTATCAGTGTGAAACTGTGAATGCTCTTAGTAGAAATTATGTCTAATTATTTTTTATATCTACCTTCATATGCTTTATCAAATGTTACTGATCAGATCATCAGAATGCTTAGTTGAGCATTTGTAGTATTTGTAGTGTTTGGGTCAGGTAGACAAGATTAGTCTAAAGTGTAAAAGCCAGCTTCAAAATGCTTTCGAAATCTCTACTTGTAAAAGGTAATCTCTAAAAAATATCATCCAAAATTTTGAGGCCTTAAAGCAAAGTTTGTTTGTAAGTTTATTGAAGTTTTTAGGGCTTTTCGTCTGTAAAGGTACTGAAGTTGTACTTTTTTACTTTAGGAGGTACCAATCTTTAATTTCGTATATTATGGGTTATGTTTTGTAAAACACCGTCTATATTAACATATCCTAAAACCGGGTAGTGGTATTGGTTCTTATAGTGGTTTTCTAAATAATTTATGTTTAATTAATTTATGTTTATAAATACCAACCTGGCTTTTTATCCCATTTATATACAACCTTAAGTCTCAATACACAATTAAGAATTACCCCCAAATCACATTAACGGCCTGCAAATTTTGTATCTTTTTCCCCCAACCCACCGAATCTCTCCCTCCTTTCTCTAAAATGTCTTCTTTTTGTATCTATACTCACACACATTTCATCCGAAATTCTTCTTCTTCATTGGCTTCCGCCATGACTGCTTACGTCACTTGCTTAGTTGTAATCGTCATCCTTTTGTTTCCGGTGACAGAAGCTTGCATTTTCTCGACAGGTGTGTTTTCTTATAGTTCAGGCCACCACCACTTCCGGTTTCTTATGGTGGCTGTGCGGCGGTTGAACCCAGATTAGGCTTTTCAATTAGGGTTTCGGTATGAACAGCCCTAAATTCGATCGATTGAGTGTCAGATCTCAAGACAGAAGCAACACCAACAAAATTCGGTCCCTCCCCAGCCCTATTCTGATCAGATTCGGCCAGAATAAGAGGTGTCAGCGTGGTGGTTTGTGGCGGCTGGTCAGATCACGGCGGAGACATGGTGCTGCGCACCAAATTCGAAGCAGTAGAGGCTGAATCAATGGATTTCGATTGAGAAGTAAAAGATCTAAGATTATAAATTGATTGTACATATTTTTTATTGGCTTCAAAATCTTGTTTATAGGCTTGATCTTGTATATCGATTTATGTTTGTGTTAATAGATACGGTCAAACTTTGTGGAGAAAGAGTAGAATGGAGTTGAATAAACTAACTTGGTGCAAAAATGGAAGTTCAGAATCATGACTACAAAGGCAATTAGAAGTGGTTGTATATATATTCATCTGGTGATGTTTAGTTACTTAGACTACATAAAGATATGTCTTTTTGCTATGTTCTAATCAGCTGCCATTCAAAAGCTTGGTGATTTGTATGGGAGGTCGTATGGTTTTAGTTTCTTGATGGGTTACTGTTTACCTGTTGTATAAGTGGAGTGTAGTTAGTATAGTTGTATGGTAGATGGTAACCTAAATGTGTGTTACTTATATAGTATTAAGTTATATTTTTTACCTTTAGCTAAGTTGTATCATGCGAATACATATGAAAAAGTAAGCAGACTTGTACTTTATGTATAGGATGTTGTAAAAAGCATATTAGTTTTTAGAATGTATATAAAATTTGTAAATGTAAATATTTGGCATTAATATAATATCACCTTTACTTAAAAAAAATAAATAGATACGGTCAAACATGTATATGTGACAAAGAGCTGGTCAACACACACAAAACCACCACTACAAAACCGGATAGTTGTTTTGCCCCCCACAATATGTGAGGTTTTACAAAACATAACCCACAATATACGAAATTAAAGATTGGTACCCCCTAAAGTAAAAAAGTACAACTTCAGTACCTTTACAGACGAAAAGCCAATTTTTATTGAATCAAAATACATGTTTCTAATATATAGAATAAGCAGTTTATTTAGTGAAAGCTTTATTTGTTTATACTGTGGGCCTAGATCAAACACCTGTTAATGGGCTGAAAATATGTTAATACTAAATACTAAATATCACGAGTTGGGTCTTTAACAGGCTTATGTAAATTAGGCCGATAACATGCTAAGACAACTAGACAAGTGAAGTATGATTTTAGATTTCTAGCAGGCAGAATTCAATTTCGGAAAAAAAAATTCACCACCAAAGTAATATACACTAGAGTGGAGAACTAATGTCCAGACGTTTTGCCAATTTACACGAACCAATCTTTGGGCCTAATGTCCTTCGTTTGATAGGTAAAAATCAAACATTTTTGTTCAGGTGAGTATCTTCAATTAAGCGTGTATAAAAACTAAACCTCTACTGATACTTTTTGTAACACCCAACATGGCGGAATCATGAGGGTTATAAGATAAGCACAACACGACATGGAAGATAAGTAGAGACAATTCTAAATGCATTAAAAGGATTGGACAATCCATACAATTCAATCAAATACAAGAACCGAATCATACAAAAATGCATAAGGAGCACGACCATCAAACATTTTCAAAAGATAGTACAAAAGATGGCAAATGATTCTAAGCATAACCCATAAATCGGGAACTATGAATCACGGATCCAAGAAGTAGTCAAAGTCCAATCCTAGCACATGCAATTAAGAAATCATCCAATGCGTCTTTGGTTTACCTGTTCACCTGAAAAGTGTACTAAAACGTGTCAACATAAAGTTGGTGAGTTCGTAGTTTTAGTAATGAAAATCAAGTGTCGGGATATCAACCGTTATCGATAAGCGAGGAATAGAATATCTAATCACGTCAAAGAAACCCTAAAAGGTTTCACGTCAATACAAGACAATGCAATAAACGTCAACCTCTCAGTAATCGTCAATATATAATAACGTTATAATATGGGTTCAACAACCCTAATCCCGAATATGATCATGCCGGGTGTGGATTCGTCAATCCACCGTCACGTCTTACATAATAAATACAATATACGTCATACGTCATAATATAATATCGTCATAATGTGGCCATGATCATACCGGGTGTGGATTCGTCAATCCACCGTCACGTCTTACAATAAATATAATATAACGTCTTACGTCACAATTAAACATCTAATAACACGTATCACAAGCAATCAAATAGATATCTAACGTCTCATTTCATATCATAACAACTTGTATCAACCGACAAACGTTCAAACGACAAGTACACTTTCCACCCCAAAATAGGATAAACGTAGGGGCTACGAGACTCACCTTTGCCTTGTATCGTCAAGTTAAAATTGAATTATACGTATTCGACGAGCTACGAATGTCCCGAAATCCTCAACGCTCACAACCAAATCCTTCCAACAAGCTCTAAATCCGAATTTAAGCTTTAAATTGTGATTTCTTGCACTTGAAGAACCAAATCTTTGATATGATGATTAAATGATGATAATGATGATTAAACCAACCTAAATCTATCTTGAAACACAATAAATGCCGTAGAATTTTAGAGAGAGAGAGAGAGAGTGAATCTTGCATTGAATATAGAGAGAGAAAGAAGATAGAATGAATGAATGGATGAGGTGGGAGGTGGAAGACTTGGGTTGGGTGATTGGATAGGGTTGGGTCACTAGTGGTGGTTCATGGGTCATGGGT
Source organism: Erigeron breviscapus (assembly GCA_034093135.1). Classification (NCBI taxonomy): domain Eukaryota; kingdom Viridiplantae; phylum Streptophyta; class Magnoliopsida; order Asterales; family Asteraceae; genus Erigeron; species Erigeron breviscapus. Next base: position 35,237,835 of record CM067168.1, read on the forward strand.
CGACCCATGGATCACCCGATAACATTTCTAGTTAATTAAACGTCACGTTACGTCATATAACGACTTAATCAAATAAGAACAACCTTAAAATAAGAACGGTGAAAACACTTAAAAACTACATTTTGATGCATTAAAAGTCCATAAAACTAAGTGATGATTCGGGGGTCGTGATGGGATCTCCATTGTTCTCCAAAATCCAAGATTTTGAAGGAAGATGACGGAAAAAAACCTCTTATGTTTTGTTGTTTGAAGTTGATTTTTAGATTTGGATTGATGTAATTTTATATTGTTTGATTTAAATGGGGATTCTTTTCTATATGTATATTGATGAATACAAATTCTGATGTCATAAAAGATATAATCAGAAGTTCTGATGTGATCAACATTCATAAGTTTACCTATGAATGAATAAGGTTATGCAAAAACATATTCCATTAACCGCATCATGCGTCTAACATAATTCAATATCCAAAAATAAAATACTCAAACTGTAGAAAGTGTAACATTACATTATTATACACATATGGCCATATGGGATGATAATACAAATATCCTTACTGGGTGAATATTATATGTACTGAGTATAACAAATCATCAAGTTGACAAATATCAAATCATCTTAAATCTGGTAAATCAATCAATCAATCAATGTATTCAAATCGCTTGTGAGCGTACATAATACTACATATTAAGGTAGCACAAAAGGTCAAAAGTGTAACATTTGTGAATTTTGACTAGTTTGACTTGTAATTAACGTGATTAAATGTAATTCATTTATTTTCGACCCGTTGACTAAAACGTGCAATGTGACTAACTAATTTGATTAGTTAGGGTAATTTAATGCTTTATTGATGACTTTATGACGAATAATACTTGTCGAGATTATATTACGGTATTAAGTCGATTAGGGTAACACTCCGGTAAGAACACTCTTAAAATAAGAACGGTGATAAACACTTAAAAACTACATTTTGATGCATTAAAAGTCCATAAAACTAACATAGTGTATAACTAATTATCATTATTTAAGTGTTTAACAACACATTGGTATGTCAAAATCGAGAAAATCATGTTTTTTGTTTTGTGCATCCATCTTGGATGCATATTCATCAAAATGATGCATCCAACAAAAAACATGATTTATTCGATTTTGACGGATCAATGTGTTGTTAAACACTTAAATAATGATAATTAGTTATGTACTATGTTAGTTTTATGGACTTTTAATGCATCAAAATGATGTTTTTAAGTGTTTATCACCGTTCTTATTTTAAGAGTGTTCTTACCGGAGTGTTACCCTAATCGACTTAATACCGTAATATAATCTCGACAAGTATTATTCGTCATAAAGTCATCAATAAAGCATTAAATTACCCTAACTAATCAAATTAGTTAGTCACATTGCACGTTTTAGTCAACGGGTCGAAAATAAATGAATTACATTTAATCACGTTAATTACAAGTCAAACTAGTCAAAATTCACAAATGTTACACTTTTGACCTTTTGTGCTACCTTAATATGTAGTATTATGTACGCTCACAAGCGATTTGAATACATTGATTGATTGATTGATTTACCAGATTTAAGATGATTTGATATTTGTCAACTTGATGATTTGTTATACTCAGTACATATAATATTCACCCAGTAAGGATATTTGTATTATCATCCCATATGGCCATATGTAGGGATGGGCGTGGGACTGGTACCGTCCCGTACCGGTCCCGGTACCGATCCTGAAATTGCTCAAAACATGGTACCGATCCCGGTCCCATTTGGATCGGTACCGGTACCGTACCGAGACGGGACCGGGATATCGGTACCAAATCCCGACTAGTCCCAATTAAAACTAAAGCTATATCCAATTCTCCACTAATCCTCAATTGGTGTGTGAGAGTGTTGAAGATTAAGAGGGCAAACAAGTCGTGAAAGAAAGGTGAAACAATCATCAAATTTTTACAATGTATATACAAGAAATAAGATATAATTTTCACTGAACTGTTATATGGAGTACTACTGTATTAGTGAACTAAAATTAAAACATATATCAGTTATAGAAACAAATGTAATTTTTATATTTAACAGTTAACATCTTGGAACTTTCATCTAAAACATATTACATTTTTTATATCAAATTCATTTTTTATTAACAAAATGTATGACACGTTGATAAAATAAAAGTCGGTCAATGTCAAAAGCTTTTAATGCATAACAATTTTCAATTTCTAAATAAACATTTCACCATCAAGTTAGAATGGTGAGAATTTGAAGGAAAGTAGTTATCATTTGCAGAACGGTGGGAAGAAGAAATGAGAATAGACTAAAGAATAAAGGTGCTGCTACTTTTATTATTTCATGTGTAGATTATTTTGACGTCTGAGAGTTAAGAATATTGATTTACTTCTACATGAAACTCATGAGTCAACAACTTCCAGTATTCTATTTGTTAATATTGGCCCAACACATGGAAAAAGATACCTAGCCCAATCTTGTAGGAATTCATCACGGGACTAGTTGGGACTAAATGGGATTCGCGGGATTTTCCCTGTCCCGGTACCGACTAGTACCGATCCCGAAAACTCTAAAAAGTTGGTACCGGTCCCGATCCCGTTCGGGATTCGGTACCACTTCCCTGTACCGGGACGGGATCGGGAAATGTGTATAATAATGTAATGTTACACTTTCTACAGTTTGAGTATTTTATTTTTGGATATTGAATTATGTTAGACGCATGATGCGGTTAATGGAATATGTTTTTGCATAACCTTATTCATTCATAGGTAAACTTATGAATGTTGATCACATCAGAACTTCTGATTATATCTTTTATGACATCAGAATTTGTATTCATCAATATACATATAGAAAAGAATCCCCATTTAAATCAAACAATATAAAATTACATCAATCCAAATCTAAAAATCAACTTCAAACAACAAAACATAAGAGGTTTTTTTCCGTCATCTTCCTTCAAAATCTTGGATTTTGGAGAACAATGGAGATCCCATCACGACCCCCGAATCATCACTTATAAGGATACTAACATCACTGTCACTGTTCTTGTTCTTCTCATCTTTCTTGAGACTTTCAGGATCAGCCATCTTTGTCTTTGCCTTGCAGGTATCGTCTTCTTGAGGAGGATCGAGCCTCGTAGATGCATCTTGAAGCTGCAAAGCGAATTCCAAGTTCCATAAAACATCTCCCATGGAAGGTCTGTCAACACCATACTCGGCTAAACATTTTTCTGCAGCTTCAACATATTTTGCTAGCGATTCCGAGCTTATAGTTTTTGCAATATTAGGATCCACAATCATCTCAATCACTCCTTTTCTTTGTTTTGCCATGGCCCATTCTGCTAAATTCACTTGTTCTCTTGGTAATGTAGGATCAAGAGCTGGTCGAGCACATAAGATTTCAAACAGAACAACGCCAAACGAATACACATCAGATTTTTCGGTAAGTTGTTGCCTTCTAAAGTATTCTGGATCAAGATACCCGAAACTACCCTTCACTGCGGTGCTAACGTGCGTTTGGTCCAATGCTGGTCCTGTTTTTGACAGCCCAAAATCAGAAACCTTTGCCACAAAGTTCTCGTCTAGGAGAATGTTTGTGGTTTTGACATCCCGGTGGATTATACACTGTGATGTTCCACCGGTATGGAGGTAGTGTAGCCCCCGGGCGGCACCAATGCTGATCTCGAGCCGCTGTCTCCAAGTCAAAGGGGGAAGGGTTGACCCGTAGATGTGGTCACGAAGGGGCCCGTTAGACATGTACTCATAAACTAGAATCATTTCATTGTTTTCATCACAATAGCCGATTAAAGACACAAGGTGTCTGTGTCTAAGCTTGGATAATAGTTCAATTTCGGTTTGGAATTCATTGATTCCTTGAGAAGATCTCGGGTTTCCTCTCTTTATGGCAAGCTTGGTTCCTTCTTCAACTTCACCTATATATACTTTCCCGAACCCTCCAACACCAATCACCGCACTCTCATCAAAGTTGTTCGTTGCATCTCTTAGCTCGTTGAAAGTGAAGGACCGGCCTAGGCCAACCTTTGAAAACAAAACACTTGAGTACCCGGTTTTGCTCTTGCTTTTACTCGACAACAAACTACTACAATAGGTCGCGTTAAGGGGACGAAACCAAGATGTGAAACTATTTCCACCTTCATCCCAACCTTTAGCCTTGTTCTTTCTCCGAATAAGGCTAAAGATGAGTACTAAAAGGACAATGGTTCCTATGACAACACCAACCGCTTCAGCAATAATCATGGTGTGGGGCCGACCATGACTATTGCTGCTTCTAGATGAGAACAATCCATCTAGACTCATTGCTGAATTTCTCATCTTCATGATCTCCAACCCATTCAGTATGGCATTAGGAGTACTCATGGTTTCAAGATCCGACGGGCCAATCTGTACCCGTATCAACCCGTTTGAGATGGTGGAGGCATTGACCACGAAATCTTTGTAGTAAGCAGTGGCTAGGTCCGAGGTGAGTGAGGATAAGTCAAGGCCCGAAACCCCTGTTAACCCATTGACATAAACATTGAAGTAAAGACTATTCAAGGTACTACTTACAATATCACAGAAGTGTAGCCTGATTAAGTAATCGAACCCTGGATCGACATTCATCTGCCAAGTGAGGTTGAAGTTGGGATTTGAAACACCAGAATCCACCATTGAAGCTGCAGATGAGTAAACCTGATTAGGAGCAATCAAAGGGGTGGTTCCTCCCTCTGGATAATTGACTGTACTAGGATCAACAGACACAACTTTGTCCCCTTTAGGAAACATCATGTATCCTTGACTCATGTCACTCATCCATGTCCTGGACAACGTGTCGTTTTTTGGACTAACCATTTCCCCTCCAACATTGACTCTGTGCACAACCTGCAAGTCATAACCCGAGACACCATTGAAGACGTGGGGAGGAGATACCGCGGTTGCAGAATCAGGAACGAGCTCATTGGGAGCAGAAACAAACTCGATGGCATTCACGAAAGCAAAAGACTTTTTCAATGGGGAGAAAACAAGGGAAAAATCATCAGAAGTACTTACGTTAATAAGATACTCCTTGAAATGAGAATTAGTATTCTCAGTAGTTACTGAGAAATCATGCAAAAGAACCAAACCATTTCCGGTTTTCACAGTGAAAACCGCCGTGGTGAGATTATACTGTGGATGGGGGAGAGGGTAGAAGTAGAGACGAAGAAAATGGTGACCAGTTTGAAAAACAAGAAACTTATAAACTGATTCGCAATCAAAGATTCTTGCGGTTTTGTATAGAGAAAGAGAAGCATTTTGCGGTACAGAATTCGAGGTAGCAAATATGTTTTCTTCCGTGGACAAGAAGGAAACAGATTGTGGGTCGGATTTGAACGTTCTACCGTCGTCTAGGAGAGTGTTTTGAGGTGAACCGCAGTCGATGAGATAGTTGTCTGTAGGAGTGAACCTGGCATTAGTGATCAAAGAGTGAAAAAAGATGATGCATAGCAAGGTGATGGCGGAAGGTGATAATAACTTGTGTCCACCTGCCATCGTGGCGGTCTAACGACGGGGGTGGCGGATGAGTTTGAGAGAATGGGCAGCTAGCAGCAGAATGGATTAGAAGAAGAAGGTTGAAAAAATAATGGTGAGATCATATGATCATGTTGGGAAGCATGTTTAGGAGTAAAGATGAACAACGTGCACTCTTGTAGCCTTTGTGTTTCATTGTTTGTGTATTTCTGTCATCATTTAGACTTTTGTCTTAATAATTGATTTAGTTATTTTATATTTGGTCTATAGGTATTTTAGTCTATTTATTTATGATCAATATTCTATATTTTCTGTTCATTTGTTAATGATCAGGAAATCTATCTATGCCAAACTTGTGATTAATGGAAACCAATTTTTATTTCGATATATTTGGTATGTGAATGTAACCTTAAGTATATGTTGATAATTAAAATCATGAAACATTATTACTCTATAGTTTCTTGAAGATGTCTTTAAATAAAGAAAGAAAAGAAAAGGAAATTGATTTTATTTAGCATGGCAATTAAATCTTAGTAATTAGTAAAAGATATCGCCAACTGTTAATCCCGGATGAGATAGTTAAAAGCTAGATACATTACAATATATTTCTAATTAATGGTTTATGCATGAAATTCCTGTTGTAGCTGAATGTAATGCTTAAATCCTTCATGGAACTATGGAAGTGTTTGACACTTATTTGGGCCGGTTCATCACTTCAAGGTGCTGTGGTACCGTACCAACCATGTTATGGTTACATATCATGGCCGACGTGGTCCCATTGTGGGAAACCTCAGTGTGGTGTTCGTAACGGTGAGGAAGGCCTAGTATCCGAGTGTGTTTGTTTCGATCTTTCAAGGATGACTTTGTTAAACATAGCTAGCTAGCTCTTATTGTTTTTATGTTCCAACTTAACTCGCATAAGAGTGTTGTATTTGATGGTTTATCCTTAACTTTCCGGGCTCGATCATTTTGATGTACATATCAATATGGTTTGTGAGTTTATCACGAATAACTGGTTTTCAATGTAAGTCTTAACACAATTTTTTTTCCCAACATGATTTATGAGTTTAGCATAGAATTGTATGAAATAAAGATCATTATTTTTTTTCTAAACCCCGAACCGGTTTTTGTCAAACCGGGTTTGACCGGGTCCGGTTTCGGGCTCTGGTTTTTGGCCCACCTGTAGATGATGTTATGAGGAAACTTTCATTTTTAGTGCCACCAAGCTGGCTGTCTTTACAGCCCTTTTACATTATTAGAAGTTTAAGTAACGAAGTTGTCGTTTCAACGTAGGAAAAACTAACAGAATGAATTCAAGTCTGCATAGAAGGTGCCTTACTTGAAGGAGAAATGTATTATAAAAATCTAGTCTTATAATACAAATATAAAAATAACTAACCAATAATAAGTCATGGGACCAAACCGAGTCTCCAGCTATCACAATATATACTCTTATAATCTTTTTATTTAAACTCTAGTTATTTTAAAATGTATAACTATTTAGTATATAAACAATGTTAAATCGTGTAAATAGTTATAATGTGTGTGAGAGAGAATGAGAGAAAGTAAGGAAATGGAAAATATATTATGAAGGCTAGCTTTTACAAGGTTGTGATGGAGGGGTTTATATAGGGGAACATATTTCACTAAACCCCCTCCTTAATTACATGCAAGTCCTTCACTAATTACAATACAAACCCCTCCATACTTAATAAAGGACAATACAATTACATTATTACAAAACATGCACTAACTAAATTATTAAAGCTAACAATCTCCCCCTTTAGTGTTGTTTTGTAACAGATCATCGTCTTGATCTCTTCTTCTTTTTCGGCCTTCGATTTCTTTTCTTAGTTGACGATTCTGGTTTGTCTTGTTGGGTCCTTTGATCTTTGAAAGCCCTTTTCTTGTATTCATTGAACTTCTCCCTCCAGTACTTCTTTGGAATGAAATGATACTTTGGATCATCTGGGCGGTTTGGTGGCTCAATGATGTTGTCGGCAAAGTTAACAGGAGGTATGTTGTGAGGACCAAGCTCGTTGTTCGGAGAATATCTTACCCAAGTGCCTTCCGGGATATGAATCACACCACGACGTTCTTTTGGCAATCTAGCCTTTAAAATCTCTCTGGTTCTCTGTCTGTGGTTGATCTTTGCCCTAATCTTCTTTATCACCTTCATTAATCTTTTCTTCTCTTTTTCAGACTCTTCGAACTCATGAAGACTTTCAAACACACTCTAGCATTGCCTCAATGTTCCATCAGAGTAGTTGGAAAGTTCGTCGAGTCTAATGAAGATTTTGTGCCCCTGATCACTGACAAAAACAAATCCTTCGGGATTATCAAACACAGCACCAGTGTTGAAGTTTTCTAGATTAACACCTGGGATTCTTTGATTGGGCACGGTGAGTTTGATTTTCTTCTCGATCCCCAGTTGGAAGTCTTTTTGGGTTTGGCTCAAGATAAGACTATCCATATATCTCTTGATAGCATAATAGGCCTCTTGATTTTCTGGATCAGGTTGAATGAGCTTGCTAGCAAAGTGATGGAGAAGGAAAATCAGATCATCAGCAGAAAGGAGATTGAATCGGGCTTCATTGATTATATACTTGCGATTATCTTCCCTTCTAACTACAAACCACATCAATCCCGGTCTACGTGCAAAGCCTGCGTCTCGCCATTCTTTGAAATGAATGCTGATGACTTCAATTATCTTTAGCTTGAACTGATCTTTCCATGCTTTATGAATCTTGTGTTTTCTTGCTTCAATCAGATCTTTCAAGTACTTTTCTCTTTGGTGGTCAAGATCATAAGCACGTCTCGCTCTGATTTCATCAATGTCAATCTTCACCAGATCTTGTTGCTTCGAGAAGATCCCATAAGCTTTCTCTTCCAGAAATTTGGTGGATTTGAAGAGATGCGATGGTAGTTTGAGATAAACAATCTGCTTTATGTAATTCTTTCTGAAGCCACCATCATTATTCTGGATATTTGGAAGTCTGGTGATTTGTTGGAGGTGAGGGTTTTCAAGGTGATGTATTAGGTTATCGAAGTTTAATCGGTTAAGAGCGGGAATTAGTTGCGGAACTTTTGGAAAGGTGTCAAATCCAGGAAAATCATTATCGTCATCAGAAGAGCCATTTCCATCATGTGGATCATTCTCGGGGAAGTGCAGATTATCAAAATCTTCACCAATAATCGAAGGATCACGAGGTAAGCCTTGTGATTGAGCATCATCATGAATATCTGAGCCTAGAATAACATCTGTAGTAGCACTGGCTCGAATCACAGACTCATCTAAATGTACCTCTTCAGTATGCTCTACATTATCAACAACATGCTCTACAGCTTCAACGTCTTGGGGAGGATCTCTCGATTGAGCATCATCTCCAACATCTGTATCACCAATAATTTCTGTAGCAGCACTTGCTCTAACATTTGCCACATCCTCATCCATGTTCTCCCCCTCGTGTTGATCCTGATCATCAGGATCATCACGTCTCTGTGGTACAACAACAGCTTGCCTGCATGTGGCTTCAAGTTCATCAATTCATTTCTGAGCCACTTCAAGTGCTGCATCGGCAAGGAACTTTTCTTGTGCTGCTTGCTGCTTTAAAAGATTTATCTGATTTTGATGATCGTAGCGAGCCTGGAGATTTGCGAGGATCGCTTTATCAAATGAGTCTGTTTGATCATCGAGAGCGATAAGGGTGGCATACAGATCACTATAAAGTTCTTCGAGCCTGGATGGTTTAGGAGGAGAGTTTCTATTAGATCCATGGTTAGAATTATTATCAGAAGATGAGGAAGATGATGATGAGGAATGAGAAGGTGATGGTGAGTTGTGAGCAATGATTGGAGGAAGTTGAGTTTGTGTGGATCTGGTGGGGAGGAGTCCTGCAGCATCAAGAGCCATGATCGTTTCACGCTCTTCTTGATCGTATTTGAGTACAATTCGTTCAGGGTTTGGTGGAGGACTATCAGATTTATCGCTTTTAGAAGTTTCAGGTTGAGCAATGGCTTTGCCTTTATCTTTATGAAGCGCTTCGGTTTGTGACGGTTGAATTGAAGAGGAAGGTAAGGCCGACGTAGATGTCGTTATCGCAACTGTAGGCTCCGTTTGGTTTACAGTGCGGCCTGAAGGTTGTGGACCAACAGGGCTTCCCGATGATTGACGAAGTTGAACTTCAACATCGGTTGTTGCGTAACGTATTGGTTTGGCACGGATGCCTAACACAATGTTACATTCGGTGGGACTTCCGGGATCTTCGGATTGCCCGTTGAACTGGGAGTTGGGATAGGAGGAATCCAGGCTAACCTTACTTCCTCAAATCTTCTCTCCTCAGCGCCTGTATTCAGTGCTTGCTCGATGATGGCACAGACAGGTCTTCCATTCCGTCCTGGAAAAGGTTCACGAACCATTTCTCGGAATGTTCTGGCGACGTCCAAAGGACGTGCGTGCACATTATCAAGTGACCTAGTGGGCGATCTAGACTCAACAGTGTTATGAAGTGAAAGTGGGAGAGAGGCAAGTGTCTCCGCGGCTTCAATATCGGCTTCCTCCGAATGAGTAATCGATAGTATACGTGGTTGGTGCCCGTGCAAAAATGAAACTGAATCCTGTAGAGAGGATCCAGAGTGGCGAGGAGGTGTTACTTGCGAGGTTGGGGAGTCCTCATCTTCTATCCTAGGAGTTGCATCCTGGAGAGTATTGGTTTCATCTTTCGGAGGGCGATCGTTTTCTTTTTGCCCTATACCTAGCCCGGACCGCTCATCCTCTCCATTTTGTTTTTCAACCCCACCCTCATGACCACCTTGTCTCTCCGGAATATCAAAAATATCATCATGATGTTCGTGTGGAACATCTTCAACAAGTTCTTCAATAGTACGAAGAGTTCGGGAATGTTTAATCTTGAACTTGCGAATTTTCTTTGAAGGAGTAGAAATCGAGGAAGATGGTTGAGATTCGGAAGAAGATGATGTGAGAGGTGAAGGAATTGAGAAAGATTGTTCAGGCGGAGGTGACAGTTCATCACGAAGAAGTGTTTTGGATTTCGATTTTGATTTAGATTTTGACTTTGATTTTGATTTGTGATGAGATTTGTGTTTCTTTCGTGGTGGAGCGGAAGTAGATGGTGCATTAGAAGAAGATGGTGCAGATGAGCTTGGTGCCTCTTCTCCAGCTAACCCCTCTTTTCTTTTCCTAGACCTATGACCCTCACTAGGCGACCTATACGGGGGAGCGGTAGGCGGCTGTCGGCGTTGAGCTGCCATACCCTCGTCTAAAAATACTCTGTAATTCATGAGGTCACTATCCCCATGGGGCACCAAGCGAAGGAGAGATTCAGTAATTGGCATATAAGGAATGTTTTCCAAATCAGAGTTGCCATAAACAGTTCCATATCGAGGAATTTGAACAATGTGGGTGCCGGGAAATCGTTGAATATCTGAATGAGAGTTAAGAGTGTTCTGAAGAATGACAGTTAGAAAGCGGATGAAAGGAATGTATTTCTTTGTGGCATTGAACTTCCCTCTGACATTAAGTCGAAGATGATGCCATGCAATTGCCGCAAAATCTATATGTACATCAAAAGCGATTCCATACAAGTAAGTCAGAGTGTGAGAGGTGATGGCATCTTGGCCTTTTCTTGAAGGAGATAAACAGTAATTGATGATAGAGCACAAGGTGAACCACAGTCGGTGAAGATTCTTCTTTTTGAAGTCTTGTAAATTATTGAGGGGACCGTGATAACCAAGATCTCCTACTCGTTGGAGCATTTCCCGAATTGGTGGTGGTGCTACAAATTCGGTGGCGCCTTCCCGAGAAGTTGCAGAAGGAAAGCCAAGTACTCTACGGAAATCATCAAGCGAGAATGTAAAAGCTTGAGTTGAACCATCAGTGGTGAGGAGCTCGAATTGGAAGTACAGTATGCTATTTCTTCCTCTTGGAGTGATATACTCAATTGAGCGCCATAGTTGATACAGGAGCTCTTCTTCGATGCCTTGAGCAGATATGGTGAATGCACGAAACATTGGGTGATAAGTGAGCATGACCGGTATAATGCCATGATGACAGACAAACGGGATTGTCAACTGAAAGTTATTTGGCATGTTATCTGTAGAGCCGTCACCAAGAAAGTCCATTCTGCGATTAACAAGAATGCGAATAGGAAACATTGTTTCCAAGGTTAATTTATTCAAAGAATTTTAATCATACATCATGTTTCACAAAAGATGTGAAGGCAGTACAACAAGGCGTTCGATACCTTGCTTCTTAGGGAAAACCGTTGTATGATGATGAAAAATAATTTTCAGAAGGTAAATGAAGAATAGAAGGTAATTTAACAATCATTTTCCAAAGGACTACAAAGGTAGTATATCAAGGCATTCGATACCTTGCATCCTAAGGAAACCGTTGTATGATGATGAAAAATAATTTTCAGAAGGTAAATGAAGAATAGAAGGTAATTTAACAATCATTTTCCAAAGGACTACAAAGGTAGTATATCAAGGCATTCGATACCTTGCATCCTAAGGAAACTGATAGTTAGAGATAAACAATTTAGCATAAAAAAAAGTGCAAAAGATCGTGCAAAGTGTTTCATGTAAGACTACACGAGCAATACATCAAGGCGTTCAATGCTGTGCATCGTACTGAAATTACTTGCAAGAAATTAGTAACAGAAGAACAAAGATAAGCATAAGAAATAGGGACAAATGTATGTGCAGCCTGACAATTTGATGAACCAAGTAATGTTCACAAATGAATGACAGAAGAAAGCACAAAATATAATCTAAGAAAATAATTATCATAATCAAACCGAATGAAATTAAATTGAAATTGAAATAAAGGTTTGAAAAAGTAATAAAAATTTTCTAAGAGTATTTATTAGGTAAAACCGGTTTTCAGAAAAATATGAAGAAAAACAGGTTTTCAGAAATGATTAAGGAAAACAGGTTTTCAAAATTTATTAAGAAAAACGGGTTTTCAAAATTTATTAAGAAAAACAGGTTTTCAAAATTTATTAAGAAAAACAGGTTTTCAAAATTTATTAAGAAAAACAGGTTTTCAAAATTTATTAAGAAAAACAGGTTTTCAAAATTTATTAAGAAAAACAGGTTTTCAAAATTTATTAAGAAAAACAGGTTTTCAAAATTTATTAAGAAAAACAGGTTTTCAAAATTTATTAAGAAAAACAGGTTTTCAAAATTTATTAAGAAAAACAGGTTTTCAAAATTTATTAAGAAAAACAGGTTTTCAAAATTTATTAAGAAAAACAGGTTTTCAAAATTTATTAAGAAAAACAGGTTTTCAAAATTTATTAAGAAAAACAGGTTTTCAAAATTTATTAAGAAAAACAGGTTTTCAAAATTTATTAAGAAAAACAGGTTTTCAAAATTTATTAAGAAAAACAGGTTTTCAAAATTTATTAAGAAAAACAGGTTTTCAAAATTTATTAAGAAAAACAGGTTTTCAAAATTTATTAAGAAAAACAGGTTTTCAAAATTTATTAAGAAAAACAGGTTTTCAAAATTTATTAAGAAAAACAGGTTTTCAAAATTTATTAAGAAAAACAGGTTTTCAAAATTTATTAAGAAAAACAGGTTTTCAAAAAATATGAAGAAAAACAGGTTTTCAGAAATGATTAAGGAAAACAGGTTTTCAAAATTTATTAAGAAAAACGGGTTTTCAAAATTTATTAAGAAAAACAGGTTTTCAAAATTTATTAAGAAAAACAGGTTTTCAAAATTTATTAAGAAAAACAGGTTTTCAAAATTTATTAAGAAAAACAGGTTTTCAAAATTTATTAAGAAAAACAGGTTTTCAAAATTTATTAAGAAAAACAGGTTTTCAAAATTTATTAAGAAAAACAGGTTTTCAAAATTTATTAAGAAAAACAGGTTTTCAGAAATGATTAAGGAAAACAGGTTTTCAAAATTTATTAAGAAAAACGGGTTTTCAAAATTTATTAAGAAAAACAGGTTTTCAAAATTTATTAAGAAAAACAGGTTTTCAAAATTTATTAAGAAAAACAGGTTTTCAAAATTTATTAAGAAAAACAGGTTTTCAAAATTTATTAAGAAAAACAGGTTTTCAAAATTTATTAAGAAAAACAGGTTTTCAAAATTTATTAAGAAAAACAGGTTTTCAAAATTTATTAAGAAAAACAGGTTTTCAAAATTTATTAAGAAAAACAGGTTTTCAAAATTTATTAAGAAAAACAGGTTTTCAAAATTTATTAAGAAAAACAGGTTTTCAAAATTTATTAAGAAAAACAGGTTTTCAAAATTTATTAAGAAAAACAGGTTTTCAAAATTTATTAAGAAAAACAGGTTTTCAAAATTTATTAAGAAAAACAGGTTTTCAAAATTTATTAAGAAAAACAGGTTTTCAAAATTTATTAAGAAAAACAGGTTTTCAAAATTTATTAAGAAAAACAGGTTTTCAAAATTTATTAAGAAAAACAGGTTTTCAAAATTTATTAAGAAAAACAGGTTTTCAAAATTTATTAAGAAAAACAGGTTTTCAAAATTTATTAAGAAAAACAGGTTTTCAAAATTTATTAAGAAAAACAGGTTTTCAAAATTTATTAAGAAAAACAGGTTTTCAAAATTTATTAAGAAAAACAGGTTTTCAAAATTTATTAAGAAAAACAGGTTTTCAAAATTTATTAAGAAAAACAGGTTTTCAAAATTTATTAAGAAAAACAGGTTTTCAAAATTTATTAAGAAAAACAGGTTTTCAAAATTTATTAAGAAAAACAGGTTTTCAAAATTTATTAAGAAAAACAGGTTTTCAAAATTTATTAAGAAAAACAGGTTTTCAAAATTTATTAAGAAAAACAGGTTTTCAAAATTTATTAAGAAAAACAGGTTTTCAAAATTTATTAAGAAAAACAGGTTTTCAAAATTTATTAAGAAAAACAGGTTTTCAAAATTTATTAAGAAAAACAGGTTTTCAAAATTTATTAAGAAAACATGTTGAAGGAAAGTTTTTAAAGGAAAGTTTTAAGAACTTAGAAAAAATTAGCAATTAAAGAAAGAAAAGAAAATTTTCAAAGGACAAATATAAGAAAAAAACAAGATATATACAAACTCCCCCTAGGAACATGCAGACTCAGAAAAATTCTACAAACACCCCCTATAAGCATGCATTCTACCCTTGTTCTCCCCCTCAAACATTGCATGTAAGAGCACATAAGCACACATCAATTGTTTGACCAAGAAAATAAACATAGAATACATGGCAAATAAGCAATTAAGTTTGTAGATCAAGCATACCCAACTTGGTTTTCAAGAAATTAAACCTTTGTTCATCCAAAGGTTTTGTGAAGAGGTCTGCAAGTTGGTAGTCTGTAGGGACAAAGTAAAGTTCGATGTTACCTTTTTCAACATGATATTTGATGAAGTGGTACCTTACATCGATGTGCTTTGTCTTTGTATGCTGAACAGGATTGCAAGAGATTGCAATGGCACTTTTTGAGTCACAGTAGATGGGAATTCTGTCATACTTGAACCCATAGTCAGAGAGTTGGGTCTTCATCCACAGTACTTGAGAGCAACAACTAGCAGCAGCTACATACTCAGCTTCAGCTGTGGATGTGGAAACACAATTTTGTTTCTTTGAGGACCAACCAACTAACTTATCTCCAAGGAACTGCACACTTCCTGAAGTGCTTTTGCGATCTAACTTACAACCTGCATAGTCTGCATCTGAGTAGGCAGTTAGTTCGAAACCGGTATCTTTCGGATACCATAAACTAAGGTTCATAGTACCCTTGAGATACCGAAAAATTCTTTTAACTGCTTGAGCATGGCTTTCCATAGGGTTAGCTTGAAATCTAGCACACATGCATGTAGCAAACATAATGTCCGGGCGACTAGCTGTTAAATACATAAGAGATCCTACCATACTGCGGTAAAGTTTCTGATTATAAGGTTTGCCATTAAGGTCTGCATTGATTTTGGTTCGAGTTTCCATGGGTGTCCCAATCGGTTGACAATTAAGCATATCAAACTTTTTCAACATGTCAATAATGTATTTATTTTGACAAATAAAGATACCATTTGACAATTGTTTGACTTGTAAACCAAGGAAAAAGTTTAGTTCACCCATCATACCCATTTCAAAGTGTTTTACCATCAAAGCAGAAAAGTTTTTGTAGTATTTAGGATTAGTTTACCCGAAAATTATGTCGTCTACATAGATTTGGATTAAAAGAATGTCACTTCCTTGTCGTTTGATGAACAAAGTAGTGTCAATAAAACCTTTGGTGAATCCAAATTTCAAAAGATAAGCAGTGAGAGCATCATACCATGCGCGAGGGGCTTGTTTCAGGCCATATAACGCCTTATCTAACCTGTATACATAGTCTGGACGTTTAGGATCGACAAAGCCCTCGGGTTGATCGACATATACCTCTTCTTTCAGCACACCATTCAAGAAAGCTGACTTGACATCCATTTGATAAACAATGAAGTTCTTGAATGCCGCATAAGCAAGGAAAATACGAATGGCCTCGATACGAGCAACAGGAGCAAATGTCTCATCATAGTCAACCCCATCTTGCTGAGAATAGCCTTTAGCAACCAATCTGACGTTGTTTCGAACAACAACCCCATTCTCATCCTTTTTATTCTTGAAAATCCACTTGGTCTTGATTGGCTCTTTCTTCGTGTAAGGATTGGGGACTAATTTCCAAACTTCAAGACGCTCAAACTGAGAAAGTTCTTCTTGCATGGCCTTTACCCAATCAGGATCACAAAGAGCCTCATTGACGTTTTTGGGCTCAACCATGCTTAAGAAGTTAACAAATAAGCATTCATTGGCAGAAGCAGCGCGAGTAGTTAACCCAGCATTTGGATCTCCGATTATCTGAGTGGGAGGATGAGGAAGCATGGAGCGAGACCATTTCCTAGAATGAGGAAGTGGATCAGCAGGATCATTATTTTCATCAGGGTTAAGAAAACCAGAAGAATGTTGTTCAGCGACTTGCTCAAAGCTAGGCTCATTGGGTAGAACAAATTTTTCTTCATCCGTGTCAGAATCAGTAGATTGATTAGTTCCTTGAGAATTTTGCTGAGCAGGAACTGATGAAGGATCAGTTGGTGCTGACGAAGAGTTAGAAGAGTCAGAAGAAGATGCATTTGTAGAAGTAGAATTGACTGAAGGTGGAGGAGATGAATCATTAGAGGAGGTTGCAGAAGATGAACTTTGTTGAACAGAGGACGAGTTCTCAGGCTGAGAGATAATGGAATCTGAATTTTCAGGTGAAGCCAAAGGTGGTTCCAAAGCAGGAGACTGATCACGATAAAATTCTTCAAACAGCATATCTAATTCTTGAGTAGTTGGTGTAGAGAAAATTTGAGTGTCAGAAGATTTAGTCTTTGGAGTGGAAACTTGTGGACATTGAAGATCGGGTCTTGAATTGTTGTGTTCAAGAACCATTCCAGAGAGTTCATCAAATTTAACATTCATACTCTCTACAATTTGCTTGGTTCGACATATATAGACACGATACGCAATAGAATCTCTTGAGTAACCAATGAAGTATGCTTCATCACCTTTTGGTTCAAACTTTCCAAGATTATCACGATCATTAAGTACATAACATACACATCCAAAAATATGAAGAAAGTTCACATTGGGTTTTCTATTGTTGATGACTTCATATGGAGTTTTATCAAACCTCTTGTTGATGATGGATCTATTTTGAGTAAAGCAAGCAGTAGCAATAGCCTCAGATTTGGAGGCAATCTAGAATGTGCAAGCATAGTACGAGCTGCTTCAACAAGGGTACGGTTTCTTCTTTCAACTACACCATTTTGCTGAGGAGTTCTAGCGGCAGTAAATTGATGAGTAATGCCTACTGATGAGAAGAAAGATGCAAGAGTAGAATTCTTGAATTCGGTACCATTATCAGATCTAACAATGCGAACGGTGGATTGGAAATTCACTTGGGTCTTTTTGATAAAACCAATGATTACTTGAGGAGCATCACTCTTTTCACGAAGAAAGTATACCCAAGTATAACGAGAGTAGTCATCAACAATAACAAGAATGTAGCGCTTAGCATGAATGCTTTGAATGCGCATTGGACCACATAAATCCATATGAAGAAGATGTAGGGGAGCTTCAGTACTTAGATGTTTCTTTAGTCTGTGAGAGGCTCTCT
The DNA here is from genome assembly GCA_034093135.1 of Erigeron breviscapus. NCBI lineage: Eukaryota > Viridiplantae > Streptophyta > Magnoliopsida > Asterales > Asteraceae > Erigeron > Erigeron breviscapus. The sequence goes on from CM067168.1 coordinate 35,255,528, forward strand.
TCAGTTTTCCAATTGCACAAGCTGGACAAACATGATTAATATCATACCTAAAATCAGGCAGACCTTCGACGAGTTGTTTGTCAACGAGAGCATTAATTGTTTGAAAGTTTAGATGAGAGAGGCGTCTATGCCATAACCAAGACTGTTGAGCTGAAGCTTTAGAAAGAAGACAAATTTCTGAAGATGAAGCTGGAATATTGTTGAGATCAATGGTGAACAAGTTGTTATCTCTGGAACCACTAAGAATATCAACACCTTCTTCAGTCTGGACTTTACATTCATATCGTCGAAAGAGCACTTGAAGATCATTGTCACAAAATTGACCGACACTGAAAAGATTATGGCCTAAACCTTCGACATAGGAAACACGTTTGATGGTGATACCATTTTGAACAATATCTCCATAGCCAAGAATAGGTGCAATATGATCATTTCCAAATCTCACAGTTCCCATAAATCGGTCAACAAAGTTCTTTAACAAATACTTGTTTCCAGTCATGTGTCTAGAACATCCGGAATCGACATACCAGACACAAATAAGGTATTCCTGTAAAATAGGGAAATATGATTTTAGGTACCCACATAAACTGGGTCCATGAAAGGTTAGGGGTTCATCATGCAAGCACAATTATTTAAAGGACAAGAAAAACTAAATAGAAACAATAGAGAAAGAAAAGCAAACATAAACATTAATCAAACACACGAATAAACACACAATCCAACATTGAATTTATTGAAAGCAAGTAAACACACAAACATAATCCAAATTTAAAGGTACGAATTACAGATCAAAGTAATTATTAAAAGGTATGAGAACAAGATGGACTAGTCCTAAAAGCATTTGAGCTATCTAAAGCATTAGATCTACGAACTATCCACACTTGTTTCACAGAGGTAGAGATCCCATCAAGCTTGACTTTCCTAGATTCATGTAAGTATCTATCTTTAGGAAGCCATTTACTTCGACAATTTAAGCACAAGTGACCTGAAACATGAACATTTTTAAAGTTAGAGGAGGATTGTTTGTGTATGTTCTTGACAGGTTGCTTATTGATGGTTTCTTTGGCAGGTGTTGTTTGCTTTTTGTAAGTGGGAGAAAACCAACCATATTGATCTTGGTATCTAACAGTCCCTACAGCATCATCTCTAAAAACTTTCAAAGTGCTCTTAGGTGTTACTAAAGATTGCTTAGGAGAGCTAGAATACTTTTGATACTTAGGTTGTGAAGAAGCAGGGTTTCTAGATTGAGGTTGTTTCATCTTTATAAGTTTAGGTTTTGGGGATGGAATCTTTGGTTCTAGAGAGGTTTTGGGTACTTTGTTGGCCTTTGGTCTTCGAAATTTCTCATGAAATGAGGTATCTTTTGAAGAGTGTGGTTTTGGAATCCATTTTAATAAAAATTCAACCTTATCTTCCTTTTGAACAAATTGTTTTTCAAGATCAGGATCATATGGATGATCTTCTCTAAAAAGTTGTTAAGATTAGGAAGATTTGAGAAATCCATTTTGGGTGTAAATGGTTATAATGTGTGTGAGAGAGAATGAGAGAAAGTAAGGAAATGGAAAATATATTATGAAGGCTAGCTTTTACAAGGTTGTGATGGAGGGGTTTATATAGGGGACATATGTAAGTCCCAACTCGTTAGATGGTACTACTGAAGACACCTCTATGTCGATGGTGGAGTTACTTTGCAATATATGCACTGAACTGGAGACGACCAGTTGCAGTGTGTATATACCAAGTTCTAGATAGATTACTTATATAAATGACAATAAGTAAAGAACAATGCAATAATACAAATAACTTGTAAGATAACTTGATGAGACAATATGTATTTTTCAATATGTAATTTATTTATTGATATTAAACAAATTACAAGGTTGATGCGGAACCAAGATAATACACGAATGTAAATATCCTAACAACCTATGAAATACAATTGATCTATACTCGGAATTTCTCAAGACAATCGAAACACTTAAAGTTGTGAAATGTTCCTTTTAGCGATTGAGAGAAGATTGCACAAGTTCACCAAGAATATTGCAGGTTTGCAAAGTGTGAAGTGTTTGTATGTTTTTCACTTTGTGAGTTGAACACTTAAATTCTTGGTTGTGCAATGACTTGTATTTATAGGCAAAGTTAACATTGGGATGTTAACTTTAGCCGTACAAATGTGGTTGAGAGCATTTAAGGAATAACATTTAATTCCTTAAAAAGCAGTGTAAAGTCGCATGATAAAGCAACTTTACACAACCACCTTTATGTACCTTTTATTACTTAAATAATAAGACAAGGCTTATTATCCGGGTAAAGGTACATAAAGCATACAAGTCAATTCCTCGTAATCAGTGTAAAGCTTTGTAAGGGCTTTCCACTGATGGTCTCCAGTTTGTAACTGACTAGAATGCCAACTGGGCTTCGCTGCCATTGCCATTCTCTATCTTCCATTTGTTGTCTTCGACTTCAACTGGAATGATTCTTCAACTGGTCAGTTCTCAACTGGAGGAAGTCTTCAGTTGCGTTGACTGTACGGTGCAACTGGACTTCAATATATTTCTGGACAAATCTTCTTGGTCACCAGTTTTACTGGGTCACCAGATGCAACTGGTGACTGGTCAGTGTGAACTGGTGACTGGCCAGTTACTGGTGACTGGTCAGTGTGAACTGGTGACTGGCCAGTTCCAGGTGAACTGGTCCTAACAAATTCCCCCTATTTGTCTAGAAATATAGTCTAAGTCTTTTTCTAGTTCTTGTATCTATACAAGTGTGAACTATAGAGACTTGTTCGATTTAAATCTATCTAAGTTTCTAAGGCATTTTTATAGATCAATAAATGCCTTAGGTTTTTCTTTTAGGTTTGTTAGATTTTAATCTTTTATCTACCTTGTGGTTACAAACTGGTAACTTCATTTATACAAGGAAATGGAATTTATACAAGTTACAGAATGTAAATACAAATTACAAGTAGATAACTGAAGAAAGAACTTAATGAGATGGCCCTTCGCCAGTTCTTCTTCTCTTGGCACTTGAAGAGATAGGCTGAGTATCTTCAGGATCAATATTCAACTTTTGCTCAAGATTTTCTTTATGTTGAATTTTCCCCCTTAGAAAGTTTACCCATGCTTTCTCAAACCTATTCTTTTGTGCCTTCGCATCTAGCACATTCACCATCTCAACCCATTCGCTGAACCCATATTGCATAGCACCAGGATTGTCAGTTTTAACCAGTGGCCCCCTGGTATAACTAACTTCGACTTGAAAGACTTTGGTGCCTGGCTTGATTGTTACATTTACACCATTGATAGTACCACTATGTCTTCTGGTTGACATGATCTGGGAGTAGTAGCTTCTAGCTTCAGATTCATTTGTAATTCTTATACTCCCAGCACCAGCAGCCAGTACAGCGGACTTGATGTCTTCATTTGAAACCTCGCCAGTTGGTTCAACAAATGTGCTAAGGTCAGCATCTCTAGACAGTGGTCTTCTTGGTTGTGGAATCCTTCTTGGTGGATTCAAAACCTTCTTCACAACCTTCTTAACATTTTCAATTCGTTTAAGAATCCCACTGGCCCTTATCTCCTTAGCCTTCTCCACTGAAATGTTTAAACTCCTGGCATCAAATCTCTTCTCTAGCACCCAGCGTATCCTCTATTTTCTGACCAACCGAAGTCATCAACTGCTCTCCAAGGCCAGTTACATCTAGGCCAGGTCTTTTAATTAGTTCCTTAACCTGCCTTTCAATCTCTTTCAAGTCAACTTCTGAAGTTCTGACAGTATTTCCCAGCAAGTTGGAGATTGAACTGGTGACCTTGGAGTGAGTTAGGTCAAAGGCTTCCTTTAGAGTACCAGCCAGATTATTGCAGCCAGTGACCAACTCATTAAGCTTTCTAAACACCAAGTCTTCATTGGATGAAAACTTGTTTATCCCCAGATCGACCACCTTAATGTTTGTTAAATGATCTTTGTGGTATCTGGAGAATGACTTGGTGTTTTTGTCAAGTGTCTTCTGAATCTCCTCCACCCTGGTAAGAAGGTTTTGGAGATCGGCTTGTAGTGAGACAACTTGACTGTCCAGTGACAAAGGAGAAGGTGTCACTGGACCAGCAACAGTTACTACTGGAGCAACTGGAGGAGGCAAACTTAAGGAAGTCTCCCCAGTTGTCAAGCCAGCAGTTGAAGATATAATTGGAGTGGTGGTTGAAGAAAGGACTGGAAAAACAAATTGTTGTTCATGCTGAGAATGCTCAGGTGTGAACAACGGCGACGGTGGGGGTGGCATTTCTCGAGCAAGTGAGAATTGCCCAGTTGGTAAAGGAGCGGAATATATTGGTAAAGATATATCTATAGGCACATTTTCTTGGGGTGGTGAAAGTGAAATTGATGCGTCTGGAAGTGAGACTGGAGATGAAGGGTCTTGAGCTTGTACAGAAGCATCAAGAATCTCCAAGTCTGTTTCAGTACCTTCAGAATCCGAAGATTCTATAAGGATTTCCTCGTCATTAACACTCATGTCCAGATCCATGAATGTAACTGAGGGCTGACCAGTTACCTGGTCAGTCTCCAGATGGAGTCCTTCCAGGTGTAACTGGTGTAAGGACTGAACTTCTTTCCCCCTTGGCAGCATCTAGACCTGCCCTAATTGCTTCCCATTCATAGGGGTGACAACCCGGTCAAGAGGCTGCCATGACTGCATGTCCTTACACTCTTTAAAGATGCCACACATCATCCTGAAGGACCTCCAAAGGTGGTTGGTTTCTTTAGACTGGGTCAAGACATTTGCACTAACTTGTTCTTGACCAGTTTTTAGTTCATTTAAAAGCTTGGAGTCTTCGTCCAAACCAGAAACCACCTTTTCTTTTACCTCTTCATCTTTCCTCTTCAGATGCTCTACTTCAGTTATCAGTTTCTCTATAGATTGAGCATGTAGAGATACCTGGGTGTTCAAACTCTCTATGCTGCCTCTCAACTGGTTGATCTCACTGGTAAGTGGGGCCAGATCAACCTGAGGAGTGGCCAGCTTGGTGATCTCAGACATCACCCTTTCAATCAAATGCTCTTCTCTAGCACCCAGCGTATCCTCTATTTTCTGACCAACCGAAGTCATCAACTGCTCTCCAAGGCCAGTTACATCTAGGCCAGGTCTTTTAATTAGTTCCTTAACCTGCCTTTCAATCTCTTTCAAGTCAACTTCTGAAGTTCTGACAGTATTTCCCAGCAAGTTGGAGATTGAACTGGTGACCTTGGAGTGAGTTAGGTCAAAGGCTTCCTTTAGAGTACCAGCCAGATTATTGCAGCCAGTGACCAATTCATTAAGCTTTCTAAACACCAAGTCTTCATTGGATGAAAACTTGTTTATCCCCAGATCGACCACCTTAATGTTTGTTAAATGATCTTTGTGGTATCTGGAGAATGACTTGGTGTTTTTGTCAAGTGTCTTCTGAATCTCCTCCACCCTGGTAAGAAGGTTTTGGAGATCGGCTTGTAGTGAGACAACTTGACTGTCCAGTGACAAAGGAGAAGGTGTCACTGGACCAGCAACAGTTACTACTGGAGCAACTGGAGGAGGCAAACTTAAGGAAGTCTCCCCAGTTGTCAAGCCAGCAGTTGAAGATATAATTGGAGTGGTGGTTGAAGAAAGGACTGGAAAAACAAATTGTTGTTCATGCTGAGAATGCTCAGGTGTGAACAACGGCGACGGTGGGGGTGGCATTTCTCGAGCAAGTGAGAATTGCCCAGTTGGTAAAGGAGCGGAATATATTGGTAAAGATATATCTATAGGCACATTTTCTTGGGGTGGTGAAAGTGAAATTGATGCGTCTGGAAGTGAGACTGGAGATGAAGGGTCTTGAGCTTGTACAGAAGCATCAAGAATCTCCAAGTCTGTTTCAGTACCTTCAGAATCCGAAGATTCTATAAGGATTTCCTCGTCATTAACACTCATGTCCAGATCCATGAATGTAACTGAGGGCTGACCAGTTACCTGGTCAGTCTCCAGATGACCTTCCCCAGTTTCCTGGATGGGTACATCTATTGGTGGATCAAATACCGAAGTATCTTCACCAGGGATAGATGTGATGGGGTTGCTTCAGTTATGGTTGCTCTATCCTCAACCATAACATTAGACACACTGGAGGGTCCCTCATTATTTTGAGGCCCGCCCAGTTGCCTTTCTGACTCACCTGTAAGAGGTGCATCAGTTGAAGCGAATGCCAGTTGCATTCGTTCAGGAAGTTCGACCTCACCAGCTTCAGATACCAGTGAGTCTAGATTCCTTAGCATATCTGGAGCAGTGTACGGTGAATCTGTACTATTATATGCTTCTCTGCCCAGAATTTGCTTAAAACAAAGAGAGAGGAACCTTGAAAAGGGAATACAAACACCCCTTGTGCCCTTCAGTTTTTGAACTAGGCTTCTATACAGAATATCTGCAAAGTCCACTCTCAATCCGTTCCACAAGCAGTAAGCCATCTCTGCTTGCGAGGAGTTAATCTGGTCAAGTCCACCAGAACTCCCACCCATGCTCTCCACCAGGTGGATGAAAAAATACCTCCATGAAGGTGTAAGGCCCTTCATGGTCATCGCACCTTTTGTCTTCAACACCCCATTCTCCAAACACTCCCTGTGTCCCATTTCAAGAAGTACTTGGCGAAAGTTTATATTTGGGGGAAAGACGACTGGAGATTCACCCTCTCTCCAGTAATTGAGGCGTAAGGCATCCCTCAATACATCGGCTGACAAGGTACACTGGATTGTTCCATCCTTTAATGTGAAACTGATGGAGGAACAATCGGAAGAAAGAACGGCAGTGTACCAAAACTCACATAAGTAGTTGTGAAACAACTTACGTGAGTTTAGAGAGAATGAGGGTCCTATTGGAGAATTCTTCAAAAACTTTTGAATTCTACCAATAAGGGTATCGGACCCTTGAGATCCTCGTAGGCTGGCCATCGAATTATTTGGATTTAGTTTGATGACCGAAGCACTACTAGGGGCACCAGGTGCCGCTTTGACATCTGGTGAGGGATTATATGGAACAGTCAAGAGATTTACATCTCTTGAACGAGATGATCTAGGAGCCATAGAAGAATGAAAATGAAATTTGGGATTTTAGGGTTTTTGATTTGTGAAGCAAAGAGAAAAATGAAGCAATTTTGATGATTGGAAGTAAATGAAGGAATGTAAGAGAAGGAAGTAAATGAGTTCGGAGTAAATAAGGGTATTTATAAAGGGATTCAAGATCCCAATGAAACACCAAAATTATATTTTAATAAAGACAATCCTTTTTGTAGATATTTTCAACAAAGTTGGTTTGAATTTTGAAATAAAATATTGATTTGCCATGTAAACATTAAATGCTTCCATGTCAGCATTAAAAGCTACGACGGCTTATCTTACCCACGCGCCCACTCACTTTTTGTTTTCCCAATACAAACAGTTGTCAAGTACTAAAATGGTTTCAAACACGTCAGATCACGATATCAAGTGGTTTAAAACACTCGAGTATCATCACGTGTCACACATATTGACCAAGTATTTGTAACGTTATAAAAATAAGACAAGACTGAACCTGGTAACTGGAGGATCAGTCCAGTACCAGTTTCCAACTGGAGAGTTCTCCAGTTGCATTTTCAAACAAAAACGAATTTTAGTCAGAAAATTATTTTGAGTCTTTCCCCCTAAAATGATGATCCAGAAATCAATTAGTGCCAAGATAGTATCACAAAGGCGTTCGATATCCTGGCGAGCAAAGATTATCTGGACCTCCTCAACTGGAGAACTTCATCAGTGTCACTGACGCGTTCAATAACAAAGAAAGCTCCAGTTTTAAGGATTTAACATTCCCAGTTCGCTGATGAGATGTTTAAAGGTTTTCTCATCGAGAGGTTTTGTAAAAACATCAGCTAACTGTTTGTCAGTGGGGATGAAATGAATTTCAATATCTCCTTTCATAACATGATCTCGAATGAAATGATACTTGATGTCAATATGCTTTGTTTTTTAGTGCATCACTGGGTTGTGAGATATAGCAATAGCACTGGTGTTGTCACAAAAGATTGGGGTCTTGGTATACTTCTGACCATAATCTAGTAACTGGTTCTTGATCCAGAGAATCTGGGCACAACAACTGGCCGCAGAAATGTACTCTGCCTCAGCAGTGGACATAGAGACTGAAGTCTGCTTCTTGCTGGTCCAACTTACCAGTTTTCCTCCAAGGAAATGACAACCACCAGTTGTTGATTTTCTATCTATCTTACAACCTGCATGATCAGAATCTGAGTAACCCATTAGATCTAATCCTGAGCCTTTGGGGTACCAAAGACCAAGATTAGGACACCCTTTCAGGTATCTAAAGATACGCTTTACAGCGTGCAAATGTGATTCTTTAGGGTTAGACTGAAATCTGGCACATAAACATGTTGCAAACATTATATCTGGTCGACTGGCAGTTAAGTACATCAGTGAACCAACCATACCTCTATAGTCAGTTATGTTAACTGGTTTGCCAGTTGGGTCAGAGTCCAAATTCAATGGTGCTGCAATAGGTGTGTTTTTCGATGGGATTAAATCAAATTTGTATTTTCTTAACAAATCTCTGACATATTTTCCTTGGTTTATGAAAATTCCATTTTCAGTTTGCTTAATCTGAAGACCTAAGAAAAATGTTAATTCACCCATTAAACTCATCTCATACTCAGATGACATGATTTTAGAAAACTTTTTACACATTGCATCATCAGTTGAACCAAAAATAATGTCATCAACATAAATTTGTACCAATAAAATATTACCTCTTTCTTTCAAGATAAACAAGGTATTATCTATTGCACCTCTTTGAAAGCCATTTTTAAGAAGATGTTTAGTTAAAGTATCATACCAGGCTCTTGGGGCTTGTCTTAGACCATACAATGCTTTGTTCAGTCTATAAACCCAATGAGGATGCTTCTCATCGATGAAACCTGGAGTCTGCTTAACATAAACTTCTTCTTCCAATGTTCCATTAAGGAACGCACTTTTGACATCCATCTGGAAGACCTTGAACTACAGATGGGCTGCATAAGCCAGAAATATTCTTATGGCTTCAAGTCTTACAACTGGAGCAAAAGTTTCATCAAAGTCAACGCCCTCTGCTTGACAATACCCCTGGGCAACTAGTCTGGCCTTGTTTCTTACAACATGGCCATCTTCATCCATTTTGTTTCGGTAGACCCATCTGGTACCAATAGGTTCTTTCTTTAACCCTGGTGGACAAGGAACAAGCTCCCAAACATTGTTCCTTTCAAACTGGAGGAGCTCTTCTTGCATAGCTTCCACCCAGCTTGGGTCTGCCATAGCCTCGTCAATCTTCTTTGGTTCAATTAGAGATAAGAAGGTGACGTTTAAGCATTGCTCACTGGTGGCTCTTCTAGTCTGAACCCCACTAGTTGGATCACCCACAATTTGTTCAATTAGAGATAAGAAGGTGACGTTTAAGCATTGCTCACTGGTGGCTCTTCTAGTCTGAACCCCACTAGTTGGATCACCCACAATTTGTTCAATTAGAGATAAGAAGGTGACGTTTAAGCATTGCTCACTGGTGGCTCTTCTAGTCTGAACCCCACTAGTTGGATCACCCACAATTTGTTCAATTAGAGATAAGAAGGTGACGTTTAAGCATTGCTCACTGGTGGCTCTTCTAGTCTGAACCCCACTAGTTGGATTACCCACAATTTGTTCATTAGAAGGCATTTCATGAAGAACTGGAGAAGTAGGTGTTTGAACTGGTGCTGATATTGGAGTGGCACGTACATCAGATCCAATCACCAATTCTTGTGGTAAGTTGAAATTGATGGAGGGATAGAATGATGTGTCACTGGTGGTGTTCTTCTTCTTAACTGGTTCCAATTTGTTGTAACTGGAAACATCTTCTGGTGAAACAACTGACCGATGAACTTGGTCAGTTTCACCAAAGTTGATTGGAACGACTGGAGTAATATCAAGGCTTGGTTTCTTGTTGATTGCTTCAGTTGACTCATCAAATGTGACATGAATTGTCTCATGAACCTTTTGGAGTCTATAATTATAAACTCTAAAGGCCTTTCGAATATCTGAATAGCCTAAAAATACCCCTTCATCAGCTTTAGCATCAAACTTTCCAAGCTGACTGGAATCGTTTAGTATATAAACTGGACAACCAAATACATGGAAGTATCCAATATTTGGTTTACGATTCCTGAGTACTTCATAGGCAGTCTTCTTATGTCTCTTGATGTAGACTGACCGGTTTTGGGTGTGACAAGCAGTTGCAACTGCCTCAGCCCAAAAACTGGTGGGAAGACCAGATTCAGATAGCATACTTCTGGCTGCTTCTATCAGTGTACGATTCTTTCTTTCAACAACTCCATTTTGCTCTGGAGAGTGAACTGATGAGAAGTTTTGAGAGATGCCAGTGTCATTGCAAAATGTTTCAAGTACCTTATTTTGGAATTCAGTACCATTATCACTTCGCAACTGACAAACTTTTCGAGTATACTTGAGCTCAATTCTTTTAATGAGAGAGATGATTTCAGCAGGTGCATCACTTTTGGATCTGATGAATACCACCCAGCAGTATCTGGTGAATTCATCAACCACAACTAGAGTGTACTTCTTTCCAGCTCTAGTTTGAACATTCACTGGACCAAAGAGATCCATATGTAGCATGTGAAGAGGTTCAGTGATGCTAAAATTTTGCCTAGTTTTGAAACTAGCTCTTTTCTGCTTGCCCATCTCACACCCTGGACATGGTTTTTCTTTATTGAAAGAAATTTGAGGTATTCCATCAACCAGTTGTTTGCGAGACAACTTGTTGATATTCTTAAAATTAAGATGGGATAATCTTTTATGCCATAGCCAGTTGGTGTCCTCATCAGCTTTGGTATAGAAACATTGCTCTTTAGGAGCTGGTTCCATATCCATGATGTACACATTTCCTTTTCTTGGTGCAATCATCACCACTTTCCAATCCTTGTTAAATATGGTGCCTTGTGCAATATCGAACAATACTCTGAAGCCATCATCGCAAAGTTGGCTGACACTGATCAGGTTGTATTTCAAACCATTCACAAATGCAACTCTTTTGAATTCGACTTGTCCATTATTGAGCACACCATATCCTTCAGTCTTTCCAGATTGATCGTTACCAAACGTCACTGTCGGTCCATCTTGGACAGTGAACTCTTCCAGTAGGGGCTTACATCCGGTCATAGTCCGGCCAGCAGCGCTGTCCAGATACCAGATATTCTTCTTTCGATCGCCCTACACACACACAAAAATCATTAGTTCTTTTTGTGAACCCATCTTTTCTTGATGGGTTCGCTGGACTTCTCTACAGAAGTCACAGTTGACAGTTGTGGTGTTGAACTGGAGGCTGCATCTGGAGCTTTTTCACCAGCTCCAGGTGCAGGAGTAAAAACAATTGGTATTTGATACTTACTCCCCTTATTTTTACCAGATTTTGTTCCAGATGGAACATTCTTTAGTTTAGGTATTGAGGGGAGTGGTTTAATATTTTGTTTGAAAACTGGAGGTAATAAACCTCCTTCCAGATTGTTAATCCGGGCATTACAACTCTGAACCTGCCGAGACAAAAGTTGGAGTTGACTTTCCAGATTAACCAAAATATTATTTTCTTCAGGCAGTTGAACCTTGGACCTAGGTTCAACTGGTGCTTTAGTCTGTCGGGTCTTGGGCACCTTAGACTTTTGAGGTAAAGGCTTGTTACCAGTGGCCTTTTTGACTGGAGCTTTAGCCTGTTTGGCTCCAGTTTTAACCTCAATGGGGGTGGTCTCAAAGGTTTCAGTTTCAACAGCTTTAGGTTGATCATAAGGTGTTTCAACCTTGAGAGCTGGAGGCAATGCATGAAGGTCTGGTATGAGAGCTGCCATCTCTAGATCTCCAGATTTCCATGCATTTTTCTGGGCATCGATAGTTCTTGAAAATGCATCATAGTTTTTTGCCAGATGCTTTTACCCATGACTTGATAATCTTTTGTTCTTTTTCAAGATCAGAAAATAGTTTTTGATTATCAAGTTCTAAAGCCTCAATCTTTAAAACTGACTCCTTGAGAGCCAACTGGACACTTTGCAAATCATTTAGTTGTGGTTTAACATTGTTCAGTTCAATTAGGATAGTGTCAAGATATCTTTCACTATCAGCTCTTACAGTTTCCACAAATGCCAAATCACCACTTAATGATTCAGCCAGGTCCAGTTTTAGTTCAGGGTCAACCTGGTTATCATAGTCACATACCTTCTTCAGTATGATGTCCACCCATCTTCCAGAGATGACATCTTCTTTTACCACGTGTTGCTGCTGTTGATCTTCCAAGGCCATGAAGCACATGTCCCTTTCCTCTTCTTCATCATCAGATGAGTCATCAGAGTACTCCCATTTTCCCTCAGTTTGTGCCATTAAGCACTGATCCTTTTTCTTTTCCATGGACAGGAGGGCAATCTGGGCCTTAAGCTTCTTGTATTTAGCTTTGTAGCTATCATCAGGCCGATTGAAATTAGGGACAGGGGGGCCAGTTTGGTTGTTCAACTGACTAGATCTGCATTCCTTCATAAAATGACCTTTCTTACCACACTTATAGCATGTAAGATTGGTCTTATCCAGAGAGCTGGAGCTGGAAGCATTGTTGGGGCCATTAAATCTTTTGGATTTATGCTTAAACCTATTAAAGGTTTTAGCAATCATGGCGACCAGATCATCATCGTCAGTTTCATTACAACCATCACTGTTTTCAGTGGTCAGTCCAGAGTTTAAGAAACTGTTCAACATCTCCTTCATCGAGTGTACCTGGACACTCTCAGCAGACATTAAAGCAGCACAAGGTCGCTCAGTTACACTAGCAACCTTGGGACTCTGGGCATGGTTCATGGCATCTTGCTCAGCCACAAGTCTTGCAGCATTATTATCTTCAGTGAATCTGAAGGCTCCATAGAGCGATGCAAGAGTATGAGTGTGCAAGGTTTTACCTTGTCTCAAGACAAGAACCATGTTTTCCCATTTGGAAGGAAGAATATCACAAAACTTCTCAAGAAGAATATCCTTATCCTTCTCTACACCCAAACCTCTCAACTGATTGATGAGGCTAGAAAATCTGGTGTATGTACCAGTTAGACTTTCATTGGGCAAGGCAAAGAAGGATTCATACTTCTTGTTCAAAGCAACTTTTCTTGTGACAATAGTGTCATCACCTCCTTCAAACTGAATAACTAATTCGTCCCACATAGATTTTGCACTGGGGAACAGCACAAGTGTTGGAATTAGATCTTCAGGAACAGCCCCAAGGATCATGTTCTTGAGTCTGGTGTCCAGATCAACAAGTCTACGATCCTCATCAGACCAATGGTCTTCTGGCTTTTCCCTTGAACCTCTTCTTCCAGTTGGATCAAGAAGAGGACTGACCCCAAGGGACATGGGTATATATGGTCCATCCTTAAGGATTTTCAACATATATCTTTCAATCCCACCAAAATGCAAAAGCATTCTAGCCTTCCATGTACCGAATGTCTCACTGTTTCCATCAAATTTTGGAACAGGAGTGTTAGAGTAGTGTACATGGACATGGTTTGGGGCAGTAGGAGGAGGAGGGTTGGTGTTAACATTTTGAAAAGGTTGTGCATTAGTATTCGAGGGGTTTTCACCTGAACCAGAACCATCTCCACCTTCAGTAGTGTTCATCTTAGCAGATCTAGGCAAGTTTATTAGCCTTCTGCTCTGATACCACTTGTAAGTCCCAACTTGTTAGATGGTACTACTGAAGACACCTCTATGTCGATGGTGGAGTTACTTTGCAATATATGCACTGAACTGGAGACGACCAGTTGCAGTGTGTATATACCAAGTTCTAGATAGATTACTTATATAAATGACAATAAGTAAAGAACAATGCAATAATACAAATAACTTGTAAGATAACTTGATGAGACAATATGTATTTTTCAATATGTAATTTATTTATTGATATTAAACAAATTACAAGGTTGATGCGGAACCAAGATAATACACGAATGTAAATATCCTAACAACCTATGAAATACAATTGATCTATACTCGGAATTTCTCAAGACAATCGAAACACTTAAAGTTGTGAAATGTTCCTTTTAGCGATTGAGAGAAGATTGCACAAGTTCACCAAGAATATTGCAGGTTTGCAAGTGTGAAGTGTTTGTATGTTTTTCACTTTGTGAGTTGAACACTTAAATTCTTGGTTGTGCAATGACTTGTATTTATAGGCAAAGTTAACATTGGGATGTTAACTTTAGCCGTACAAATGTGGTTGAGAGCATTTAAGGAATAACATTTAATTCCTTAAAAAGCAGTGTAAAGTCGCATGATAAAGCAACTTTACACAACCACCTTTATGTACCTTTTATTACTTAAATAATAAGACAAGGCTTATTATCCGGGTAAAGGTACATAAAGCATACAAGTCAATTCCTCGTAATCAGTGTAAAGCTTTGTAAGGGCTTTCCACTGATGGTCTCCAGTTTGTAACTGACTAGAATGCCAACTGGGCTTCGCTGCCATTGCCATTCTCTATCTTCCATTTGTTGTCTTCGACTTCAACTGGAATGATTCTTCAACTGGTCAGTTCTCAACTGGAGGAAGTCTTCAGTTGCGTTGACTGTACGGTGCAACTGGACTTCAATATATTTCTGGACAAATCTTCTTGGTCACCAGTTTTACTGGGTCACCAGATGCAACTGGTGACTGGTCAGTGTGAACTGGTGACTGGCCAGTTCCAGGTGAACTAGTCCTAACAACATATTTCACTAAACCCCCTCCTTAATTACATGCAAGTCCTTCACTAATTACAATACAAACCCCTCCATACTTAATAAAGGACAATACAATTACATTATTACAAAACATGCACTAACTAAATTATTAAAGCTAACATAGTAGTTTTTGTATAATTAAGAAAAAACTTGATACATAAAATGATGAGCCAATTACTACATATGAAACCAAGGGCGCGTTTGTTTCGCGGATTTTGAAGGAATTGGGCGGAATTGGAATCACATTCCATTCCATTTGCTTGTTTGGTTGCTAATATAGGAAGGAATTTAATTCATATGGAATGGAAACATTCCATCCATTGTATGAATCTGATTCTTTAGGTGTATGTGATGGATTATAATTCCATCAAAAGTTGAATCTAGAAAGACCATATTCTCCCTATAAAATCATCTTCTCCATCTCTATTAACCACCCCAACTTCTAGTTAACCTCCGGCAAACCTGAAACCAAACTCCGGCCACCCATTCTCTGCCACCACCACCACATATGACCACTGCTGTCTAAATAAACAGCCATGTGCCCATGTGATTTCAACTTAAACACTACAAGAAATTAATAACCATAAAGTAAAGAGGAGAAATTTGTACACACCAACACTGTGTTTCCGACCAGCCAAATCTCCGGCCAGCCACTCCAACGTTCTCAGTTACAGTCATTCAATTCCACTGCCGCACCATCGTCGTTGACAACCACTCTCGAACCATCGTCGCTCACATCCATAGTCTCTAACAACCACCACAGTAAAGCCATAAAGATAGGGGTGACTTATCATTTGATTTGATTGTTTGTTATCTCCATAGATTGATGGAAAAAAAGAAAAAAGACAGAATGAAAAATCGAAGAGGGATGTATGATGATGATGATCTGATGGAAAGGTAAAGGTCATAAAAGCAAAGCTAGGAGGGTTAGGTAGGATATTATTTTTATAAGAGGGTTAATTTTGTCATTTCATATTATGTTATTTATGATTCTTTCAAAAAGTTTGCATACCAAACATACTAAAGGAATTAAATTCAATTCCATCAAATTCCATTCCATCAGGTTCTATTCCATCAAATTTCATTCCTTCAGAAAATTCATTCCATCAAATTCCATTCCATCAGGTTCTATTCCATCAAATTCCATTCCATCAGGTTCTATTCCATCAAATTTCATTCCTTCAGAAAACATTCTACGAGGATTTTAAACTTACTATTTTGCTCTTCTAAGAGAAAACAAACGAGGCCTTACATATAACAAATTGTTTGACCATTTCTCCACCGAAAAGTTGGAAGGTATTACTTGCGGGAAGATTGGGATTTGTTTAATCTTTGATTGGTTAATCCAGTTATCCAAATTTTGTTTAATCAGCCGTTCAAGAAAGAATTAACATAATCATAGGCTGACTTTTTTCTTTAATGAGTACTATATACTTTATACTACATCCATTTCAACAACTGGAAATACAATATCCACCGCTCCATAAAGCAATTCAAACATTTGTATATTCTAAAACGAGTTAGTGAACCAATTAAGTTTAACCTTCATATAAAAGCCTAATTTTGAGAATATATATGGAATGTTCAGAATAGAGTCAACAATGGCGTGGCCTACAACCACCACACCAGCAACTATTAATTAACATATTCTCTCAACCCAACCAGCATATATAACCAGGATTATATATATGGAATGTTCAGAATAGAGTCAACAATGGCGTGGCCTACAACCACCACACCAGCAACTATTAATTAACATATTCTCTCAACCCAACCAGCATATATAACCAGGATTATATATATGGAATGTTCAGAATAGAGTCAACAATGGCGTGGCCTACAACCACCACACCAGCAACTATTAATTAACATATTCTCTCAACCCAACCAGCATATATAACCAGGATTATATATATGGAATGTTCAGAATAGAGTCAACAATGGCGTGGCCTACAACCACCACACCAGCAACTATTAATTAACATATTCTCTCAACCCAACCAGCATATATAACCAGGATTATATATATGGAATGTTCAGAATAGAGTCAACAATGGCGTGGCCTACAACCACCACACCAGCAACTATTAATTAACATATTCTCTCAACCCAACCAGCATATATAACCAGGATTATATATATGGAATGTTCAGAATAGAGTCAACAATGGCGTGGCCTACAACCACCACACCAGCAACTATTAATTAACATATTCTCTCAACCCAACCAGCATATATAACCAGGATTATATATATGGAATGTTCAGAATAGAGTCAACAATGGCGTGGCCTACAACCACCACACCAGCAACTATTAATTAACATATTCTCTCAACCCAACCAGCATATATAACCAGGATTATATATATGGAATGTTCAGAATAGAGTCAACAATGGCGTGGCCTACAACCACCACACCAGCAACTATTAATTAACATATTCTCTCAACCCAACCAGCATATATAACCAGGATTATATATATGGAATGTTCAGAATAGAGTCAACAATGGCGTGGCCTACAACCACCACACCAGCAACTATTAATTAACATATTCTCTCAACCCAACCAGCATATATAACCAGGATTATATATATGGAATGTTCAGAATAGAGTCAACAATGGCGTGGCCTACAACCACCACACCAGCAACTATTAATTAACATATTCTCTCAACCCAACCAGCATATATAACCAGGATTATATATATGGAATGTTCAGAATAGAGTCAACAATGGCGTGGCCTACAACCACCACACCAGCAACTATTAATTAACATATTCTCTCAACCCAACCAGCATATATAACCAGGATTATATATATGGAATGTTCAGAATAGAGTCAACAATGGCGTGGCCTACAACCACCACACCAGCAACTATTAATTAACATATTCTCTCAACCCAACCAGCATATATAACCAGGATTATATATATGGAATGTTCAGAATAGAGTCAACAATGGCGTGGCCTACAACCACCACACCAGCAACTATTAATTAACATATTCTCTCAACCCAACCAGCATATATAACCAGGATTATATATATGGAATGTTCAGAATAGAGTCAACAATGGCGTGGCCTACAACCACCACACCAGCAACTATTAATTAACATATTCTCTCAACCCAACCAGCATATATAACCAGGATTATATATATGGAATGTTCAGAATAGAGTCAACAATGGCGTGGCCTACAACCACCACACCAGCAACTATTAATTAACATATTCTCTCAACCCAACCAGCATATATAACCAGATTTTTTTATCAAATAAAGACGTTGATATGCCATGATTTATTGCATACCCCCAAAAACGAAGTATGATCCAAGTCTCGTTTGATCTGCATTCTGCAAGAAATGGAATTTTGCACCAGAGAATGTCCTACAAAACAGTTATACGAATCTTCTCAAAAAACAAACTTTGTAATGAAGTTTGGATTGAGGTCGCAAAGACCAACTGTTGTAGAATCCATATGGGACTACATATTTTGTATTTCAATTAACATCTTGAATTCTTGTCCATCCCTGTGTTGCTTTTTGAGGTATTCTTATGACATGATGAAGCCTATGATGCCAGTTTTGTTAGTCATCTCTCCTGCAACTATAACCATCAGAAACCAATTGGATAGATAAGGGATCGAGATTTAAAGAGGTAACAACATTTTGTTAATGATTATGAAACATACGGTAGACAAGAAAGTAAAGGAATCTCACCAAATAAGTCACACTTTCCTTCAATATGTAGGAGCTTTGGTTTACTTAATAAATGTGAGGCGCAACTTCATGAGCTGTTCAGCATCCTTCGGCGCTAGCTAGCTAGCTAAAAGGCAAATATTAAAACTTAAAAACATTCGAGCATTACAAGATTTGTATAAAAGGTGCAATAAAGATGAACTAATCAAGCATATTGAGATGGTAGAGATCACATACATTAGCATGAAGGAACTGGCCCGGTCATTGAATGGTGTCTACATGCTCAGATGCCGAATGTATTTCAAGAAAGGTGCAATAAAGATGAACTAATCAAGCATATTGAGATGGTAAAGATCACATACATTAGCACGAAGGAACTGGCCCGGCCATTGAATGGTGTATAATGCTCAGATGCCGAATGTATTTCAAGAGTTAGCTAATTCATTCTTATTAGTTCACCTCAGGCTCAAGTAAGTAGGACAACGGATAACTGCCTGGACTACTGATTCATAAACATAGATCGAGTAACAGGTTAGTTAGCAATAAACCGTATTCTAGGTCTAAAATTATGGAAATCTTTATACGTTGTACTGAATAATAAATACGTCTCTATTAAGTTACTGCACATCAAAATAGTGCATATTCGTAATTATGTAATCAGAACATTAACTCCTGTAAATCTCTGAACAGATTTATCAAGGCCTTCCTTTAAGCCTTTGAACAAAGTAAGATTGATACATAAATTAATCATGGCTTTCACAATTGCATACCTTGCAAGCAATATAATTTGAACCATTGGGAAAGTGAAAGAAACCTGAGTGAGTTTCGTCCCACATCGGCAGTTGAGAGGAACCAGTGTTGGTTTATATAGCGCTTTCCAGAGCTTATAAGTGTCCCTTCGGGGACATCCGATAAAATTGGAACGATACAGAGAAGATTAGCATGGCCCCTGCGCAAGGATGACACGCACAAATCGAGAAATGGTCCAAATTTTTTTTTCCCCCTTCGAACCCAGGTGGCCTCTGCTTTTCTTTTTGCGCCTCGACCAGATGGCACTGTGTGGCCTCTGTTTATCTTGTTGCATCTCCATCAGACGTCATCGTGTTCCTTTTACCCTCCCACGCCAGATCACGAAACCCAGCCGATGACACCATAATACCTACCTAGGATACTGCTGCAAACTTAGTGGCCTTTAAGACTATGAGTATCGAGCTCGACAAGAAGGGTAAGTGACTGTTTCAAAGTAAGAAAAAGCCTAAATTCCCGTACAATAGTTGTCTTGTGTCTCCAATTTAGATAGTATATAGACATTAGGGTAAATTACATAAAAAAGTAATTATAGTTTTAAGAGAAATGATAAATCCCAATACGATTATGACACTCGGTAAAATCGAAGGATGAATTAACAATGCGATGATGACACTTAGTAAAACCAGAAGTTGAAATTAAGAGAAAAAATTAGTAGATTACACTTACATATATGAAAAATAATATAAGGAAAAATGAATTTGTCCACATCATATATGTAAGGTTTTACGTAATCGTCCACATAAGCATAAAAACATATCAGAACGTAAAAACTTTTAAAATCCGATACATATTCCCTTAAAAAAATAGAATTTGAATTTAGAATCCTTTTAAATGCTTATAAATTTTAACGACACTATTGTTATTAATTGATATATAGAAATATTTTAATTGATTTACCAAAGTATATCTACCAATAAACTAAAACAGGATTATAACATTCTTTGATCGACACATGTCACAATATTTAAACGACACGTGTCCCTTATAGTCTATATCATAATCCTAATTTGTTTCTTTCTTATAATGATAATCAAATAGTTTTAATTATATATGTCTACTTACTTACCATTTATATTTATTAAAATATTGTTAGTTATTTAAATTCTTAACTTCGTACAAAACTAAAACTGAGTTCCGATGATCATATTATACTTGGATTTATTTATTTTTAATCTTTATCAAATTTACGACTATTTTAATATAAAATTAAATTGATAATTATTTTTAATATCATTACATCATATAACAATTTATTAATATATAGTATGTCGAATAGCATATAATCATATTATTAATATATTTTAACCATTAATGATTGATTTTCATTTAATATCGCTAAAGATTCATGATTCTTTTTTATTTTGTTCTAATTTCAATTTTTCTAAGAAAAGAAATACTATTCACAATGTACATACATGAAGAATCCATACATCGTACGGGTATTAGGACTAGTCAACTGGTTGTAGTCAACCATACGTTAAAGCACTATGTTGTTTATATTTGTACTATATAGAGAAATTGAATTAGCTCTAATGTTATATTTGTTTCTATTTAGTGTAACATGCAACAATGACAGCATGACACATTATTCTTTTTTTCACCAAAAACTAACCGAAGTGGCCAAGTCTATTCATGAATACCTTTTTTTTTTTGAACATTAATGAATACCTTTTACCTTGTAGAATGGTACACAGATTGTTACATTTTCTCCTTGAATGTTGTACTACCTAATAGTCATACTTTAATTGAATTGGAGAAAGAAAAATAAAAAAGATGTGATCTAGATCTTGTCATTATGACAGAGAGATTCTTACACTTGGATCATTAGCAGATTCACATGGAATGGGAAAGGTCAACACCACCAGTGCAGGAAGCACACTAACCCTTACAAGGTATGGTTAAACCCAACCAAGACGAACCACCATGGACGTTACACCAATGCCATATCATTTTTCATTTCAACAGGGGCACATCACTTTTACGGTTTTACCCTTGTTATTCTTCCCCAAGAAATTAGAGGCTTAGACCACCATATGTAAATAGCAATTTAAAAAAGAAATCAACACTGATGACACCGAATTCATCTCTCATTGAACACACACCGTGGTAGACCCCGGACCACCCCGGCAGGCGGCAGCATACCTCCAGCTTTTGGTTGTACATTACTCATCAGTTTCTTTGAAATGATATAGCCAACAGATGATGCATGCTTTTCTAACCTACCATCAGACCGCCATCTTCCAAAAGGACTTGATTTTTGTTTTATCTTTACCTTTTCTAACATTCTAGGGGTTATAGATTTGAAATTCTAACGACAATGTATGATCACTTACTTTTATCCAACACCTGAAAATAACTCAGTCATTTCCATTACTGTTAGTAAGCAGTAACGATTTCAACTTCTAAGTTTTCCTAAGATATAGAAGTATTGAAAGAAACAGCGTCCAAAGTGCTAGCTTATCAAAACTGAATCAATCAACAAAAGAAATATGCCAGAAAAGCTTAAACAAATCAAGGCTTTTTGATGAGATAACTGCAGACTTTTCCTTCCCCTTTTTTAAGTTTTACTGGATAATGTAGAGCTATCCATTGATTGCATACTGAAATGTGCCGAATCGCACAAGTAACAAGTTATAAAAGCTACTTTTAGATTATCAAATGTTATGGTTGCCAACTTAAGGATCATAACTACAGTATTTATAACCTTAAAAGTCAAAACATTGGAACAAACTCAAAACTTATAAGTATCTACAAGAGAGAGTTCATGATTGGATTACTCCAAAAAGTATTGAGGACTTTGTAGTAAATTCTAACAAAAGAATTCTACATTGTTTTGAACCAAATCAAATACAGTGGTAAATAAATGAATTTAAACTATAACTTGTTTATAACTCAAAACCCATAAAAAAGAACACTAAAGATCATCATCATCATAACCTGTTGACAACAACGATGGTTCCGTTCAGTTGGTAGTCACTTGAGCTGAATGCCGAATATCAAACTGATCTACATACTCCAATGGAGTCACAGTTTCATTTCTGATCCTCTTGATTTTAGGACTTAGAAGTCCTCTGTGTCTGAACCCATATAACTTCAACACTTGATTATCCGCAAAATTAAATGCTCTCTCCATACTACTCAAACACCTCTGCACCGGGTAATCCCCATAACTACCACAAGGCTTACAACCCACAAAATGTGTAACAAAGGGCCATCTTTCATCACCCAAACCAGGATGATACTTCTCCATCATTTCTTCATATCTATCAACCAAACCGGCCCAATACCCATGAAGAAAAAACGAATTCTCAATAAAAACCTTTTCCATCCATTCAGTCTTCGTGATCAGTAAATAAATCAAAGCCGATTGATCATCAGCTTCAAATGCAGGCCTTCCTTTCAAATTAGCAGTCAAAATCTTGCCTGCTGCTTCACGAACCGGCCCTTTTGGACCCATAGGAGCCCACACGTCAAGCAAATCCAACGACCATTGACAATTCCTAAACAAAAAACTACCCGTATTCAAAGCAATCCAAGATTTCTGATTAAACAACAAATCAGGATACCCATGAATAACCATATTATGATCCTTATACTTGGCTAACGGAAGCTCAAACACCATATCCGTAAACAATGCATCACTGTCCATCCACCAAATCCATTCGACTTCGGGATGAGACAACATCAAGCGTCGAATCAACGGCAATTTGGCCCAATACCCGGATAATTCCTTATCCAAATGAGCCATATTATACACAATTTCAATCCCATGAATCCTACAATAATCAATCTTATTCTTAATAGATTTCAACAAATAATGATCACCAATAGCATTATCACAAGGATTTGGTGGGGACCCAGTAACAAGCAAGATTCTATCTTTACCATTAACTCTATTAGGAAAATCTTGATTTCTACTTAGCCATAAACTTCTTTCTTCATCCCAATTACTAATCTTTGCACCAAGTGAATAAGTATCATTAAGACTTAAATTATTAAACTGATCTTGATTACCTTCCGGGTCATCCGGGTCAACATCGGATCGGATCTCAGCTAAGATCCGATTCGTTTCTTCAATAATAGCTTGATCATCTTGATCACTATCCGAAGATAATGACCCAAAACCAATAGTACCACGCAGAACAAGAATTGTAACTAGCCCACAAAGAATAGTAATCTTGATATTGTTCAGGGTTTTATGGATCTGACGGTTGCCGCCGCGGAGGAGTGACCTGCTGCTCCGGGAACCGCCGTTGGGTGTGGTGGTTGTTGGTAAAGTTGAATTATTACCTCTTTTTTGAGCTCCTTCTAGGCCCATAATGATTCAAATCTTGGGAATTTGTGTAAAGCCCAAAAAAGGGGTTTTAGAGAGATTTAGAGATTGTGGGTGTATATGAATTAAGGAAATAGTGATAGGGTAGTGGCAAAGATTGAATCTTGCATGATAGACCGATCGATTGATTGTAATAAAAATCTTTTTAATGGGTTTTTAGAACGTGGGAGAGAGTAATTATAAGAAGAAGAAGATGGTGTTTTTTAGATGCAAATGAAGCACCGACTGTATGTGTATCTTGTCAGTGTGTGTAAATATTATTAATAAATTGTTGAGTTAATTACATTTTTCGTCCATGTGGTTTGCCCCAACTTTCAAGGATCATCCCTGAGTATACGAAATTACGTCTTTCATCCCTAAGTATGGAACTCCGTTAACATATTTGGTCCACGACCAAAACGTCCGTTAAGTAGCGGGTCACGTGAGAGGCACACCATGGGCAAAATGGTCAGTTCGCTTTTTCAGGGATCAAAAGTGTAAGTAACTCTTCTATATATAACTTTTCTTAATTAAATAAAGAGTATAAATCTCTTTATTTATCTTCTCATCATCATCATCAAATCCATCCACCCTCACATTCATTCATTTCCCAAATCTTCAATATCAATTTCCTCCCTAATTTATTACGGAGTAATAAACATAACTCCAACTTACAAACAAATATATTTGAATTACATATATTACTGTATTACAATTTGTTCTAATATATTCTCAACAAACACCATCATGAATCTATATATCTATCCATACGTAACCCTTTTATGTTTTTATATCCATCCAAATCTTCCATTTTTCTGATTAGTTATCTTCAAAGCCAATAACCCAGAAGACCCTTTAAAATTAGATCTGAAGCTGTCGATCGACTCCTGCCGCCGCTCACCACCTACACAGCGCCATTGCTCAACACATGATCGGAAAAAGAGGGGTGGGTGGGTTCTCGTTTGGCCGCAAATCAGAAGTAGCGTGAGGTGGTTGGTTTTTAATTAGGGTTGTTCTCCGGTAGATCCGACAACCAAGATCCATC
>CM067168.1:35285194-35340123 GCA_034093135.1 Erigeron breviscapus
AATCATTCAATCTAATTAGTCTTTGTTTTTAATTACTTTTTGGCAATCCATGAGATGTTATGTTTTAATTAGTGTTAAGATCTTCTCAAGTTAATTTTTTGTAATGGTTTAGTATTATATATGTAGTTAACTCAATTTTCATAAACACAAATCTAACACTTGTAAAATTATAGGAATCATAAAAGAAGCTTCATAAAAGGCACAATGATGGGTACAACAATCTCTCATAGTGCCTAAAAGGCTTGTGCTTTACTCTCTTAAAACTTTCACAGTCAATCGTTGACCTAAGATACTTTTTATCAACTTTAGATCTTGCAGCATATGAAAGTACTTGTTAATATCCATGACTGAAGCAACATTCCAAGACATTGACATTAATATCTAATAATAATCACTCATTCATTAAAGATTGAAAATTATAGATATATCAACATACACATCAAGAACCTCATATGCAACAACTAATTCCCTAAAAACCACTCCTTACAGTACTTTATGAGTATTATCATGTACCTGCAATTACCATAAAATTTATTAAGTTTTTTGTTCAATTAATATGCAAATCTGAAGTACTATAGTATCTAATTTTACCTCATAACCAAGTTCAAGCTTCTTTTTTCATCAAGATAATCCACCTCAACCTTTTATCCATACAAAGTACAAAATTTTCCAACACGCCACTTTTGATAATGGGCAAACCCTCAAAATTTTCCAATACTTTTTCTGACGAGTAGCATCTATTGACGCCAGAAATCAATCACAATTTCTAAGAAACCCAACACATTATATAAATGACATTAGCTTGCTACCTCAAATATATCTTCTATAAAAATTAATAATACCACTAACCTTCTAGGAGCAAAAAGACAATTAACGAAAAGAGGAAGGTCAATTAGGAAATAAATGGCTACTAATATTGTAACAATATGCCATGAGATAATTTTTCCTAATCAAGCTTAGTGTTCCACAAAACCTGCAAGGACTTAAGATAACAATGCTAAATGTAACCACTCTCATTTTCAAGACTTATTTCTGACCCAATAGTATCTATTAACGCCTAAATCAATCATAAACTATTAGGAACCAGCAAAGAGATTTCATCTCATCTTTCCAACCACACTTAATAAGTCTTTCCCTCAAGAGCTCTTTCAATCTTTCTTTTTCTCCACTTTCACTGAACTACAACCGATTAAAAACCATAAGTACACACTTAAAGACCGTAACCAAACCCAAAATCCAAGAGCACCCTCTCTTTTATGTCACAAAAGAAAAGCGTCAAAAAAACAAATTGTAGTCTCATGAAGACCACATGTAATGTCTCAAGATTTTTCAAATTAACGTGTCCAGCTTGTTGACATTCAAGCTATTACGAAACTCATTATCCAAATCTCATTAGTTGAGACCAAAAGATCCCAAAGCACAATAGAATCACATTATACTACGGTGTGATTTATTAGAATTTCATTGCCGTGATTTCAAGTTAAAATAACTAATAAATTTTTTTAGTAATATACTAACTGAAAATGCATGATTATGTCAAAGGTGTTCAGCAGTCACATTACCTCCTTGATGTAAAGTTTAACCACATAGTTCAAGCCTCCTTATGTTCTTCACCAATATCTAGCAAAGCGAGCTTGATTGGGAACAATTCGAGTCATACCTTGAAACGCCATTTCTCTAAGCCCTTTCATCAAACCCGCCTTCCAAGTCACTCTGAAATAAAGAGGATAAATTGAAGCTTATGATAATCATATTCTACCAAGTTTATATCAGTAACTTACCTTGTAAACAAAACCAAAATCACCTTCTCCAATCTTTACCAAGTTTCTATCTCGTATATCATTCCACTATAAATATATATAAACCAAATAATTGAAGAAAAAGAAAAAAAATTAACATGCTGTCACTATCCATGATTAAATCCAAAGCAAAATATTCTACAAAGAGTATTATGTTTCGTCACAAGAATTACCTTAGATGATCACCAAAACAGAGCCAAAAGCAAAGCCATAATTCTGCAACAAAAACAGCCATAATTTCCATGAAAAAACAGCTTGAAACTGCCACCATTCCGCACCACTAAGAGCTTAAAAACAGTCTGAATACAGCACCAAAAGCAGTCGTAAATCTGCACCAAAGGCAGCATAGAAACACCCATTAAACTGCAGCAAAACAGCCTGAAAACATCAGCAGTTATGCATAAAAAACAGCAGCAATTATACATTGTTTCACAAAAACAGCAACAATTCAGCAGGGGGAAACAAAACTGCAAGAGCAGCAACAAAAAACTACAAAAAAGCATAATGTAAGCAGTAAAAAGACCATTCTTTAGATATAGGTAGAGAATATGATTTCTTGTTTGAACTAAACTGGTCAGTCGCATATAATGACCCTCTACCATTATTTCACTTGCATCTTTCTGCATCTAACAAAAGCAAGAAAACATATATTGAGAGAACTAAAAATGATAGTAACCTATTCTTACATCACATTTTTTGCTAAAATGAGATGATTCATTTTAATTTCTTTCAAACCCTTTCCATTCTATCTTAACAAAAACTCAAGAACATAAAGAAGCCAAGAGTTAGTACATGTTCATACCTTTAGGTTATACATACAAAATGATCTTATCTTTTTGGTCCTAATCCAACTTAGGTGATGTATAAAGGATCATAAGAGCGCATCTTAAGAACCAAAAAAACTTTATCCTCTTATATACCAAAAACACATATATGATGTACTGATTATTTTTATAAGAACTTTCTATGACCCAAACCATTTTCACCCATGATTTGAACCACCCACCTTCCATACTGACATAAAGTTACAAACAATGTAAGTACTATTATCATTAATCAAGCATAATATAATTAGCGTACATCTAAAAATCAAAATTTTTCTATAAAAATCTTTTTATCAAAAAAAAGTTCTTTGAGACATAAAATCAAACTATATGAAACTATAAAAAAGAGTATACCCTTTTCATCATCTTCATCATGGACTGCTCTCTTCTTTTTGAGTGTTTTTTTTCTTTGCAATTGTGTTTTCCAGCCGGTTTTATTCATTGCCTTAAAGTCTTTTTGAAGTCAATAAAATGGAAGAAGAAAAGAGAAACTATCTAAAATACAGAAGATAATAAAAAATACAAGTATTTCAATAAAAACATTATATCAAACACTTAACATGTCAAAAAAATCATTATCCAAGAAACCTTCTAACATAAAAAATAATAAATCTAGAAACCCATCATGAGTTGCCAGATCTAAAAAAAATCGGAAATAAAGCTAAAATACTTCATACATCTTTTAAAAGTTAAAACCCTCATCCATACAATTCAAAAATCACAAAATACTTGAGTTGTGTGTTGTAATGCTGCTTCCTCCATTGTGGATCGAAAATAAACCCTAACAAAACTTGATAAAAAAAAACTAATTATCATTACAGATATCAAATAAATGTATGTATGTATGTAGAGAAAGAGATTGAAGATAAACCATACCAAGAAGTATAGATATAGATATAGCATGAACCATTGATTTCAACAACCTTGGAAGAGTAGATATAGATATGTAGAAAGGAGAGTACAAGTTTTGATGCAATTAAAAATGGATCAGGAATGTAGAAGGGAGAGAAGCTTTGATGAAATTGAAAATTTGAATTGTTGATATGGGGATTTAAAGAGGCGTAAGGAGGAAGAAAAAAGAGAGTTGACTTATCCAAAAAAGCTGGCAAATTACCCACAAATATGAAACTTATATAACACACTTTCTAATTTATCTAGTTAAAACCAAACTAACCTCCTAACTAAGTCCCTAACCAAAATCTTATGTCATCAAAACAACACTTTATAATAACGTGGCCATGCTAATCGTTTGACAACACCATTTTCTTATGTCGGCCTCTAATCTCCTTTAATAGTGTTAGGAGATATCATCATTACTTATAAAGTTATACCTAGCAAATAATTCATTACACTGAATCCCATGTTAGTTGACTTTTCAAACATGTTTCCTTATCATGTAGTTTTTACTAAAAAAAAGTCAATGAAGGTCTGTATTGACTAGCATGATTAGTGAATACATTGTCAAATGAATGAGAATGAACAAATGACTGTTAACTAATGCATATAGTAGTAATAGTAAAGTAACTAGATTTTAGACTCGTGTCTAACACTGGACACGGGGTTTACGATATTATCAATATTAGATATTCATACATTTAAGTCATAAAAGCTTATAATTTTGAAGATATACGGTTCCAAGTGTTATACTTTGCAAGTTGTAGTACAATAATCACTTGTTCGTCACTGTCATTATTAGCTGAGACATATTGATGGAATTGTTTGCCGTAGTCATTCCACAAGACACATGCTATAATAATTTCTCTATTATAGAATTTTTGAAACCAGTTTACTCATAATGTGATATTATTATGAAAGATAATTAAGAATTAAAATATAAACATACTTGTGATCCTGTACTTGATACTTGACATTGAAGTATATGTATTTGATCATGATGCGGGCCCATAACACGAATAGATTTATTTTCAATCACTTGTCCTATGATAATTAGATAACAGTTAGGATTGTTTTCATATTCTTTGATAACAATTAGGACTCTTGATTTGAGTGACAATTATAACTTTAAACATTAAAAAAGGAGAAAATTATGTACATTTTTTTATTGAAATATAGAATGAATCTTGAATGTAATTCATATTGATTTGGATTTAATATTCAAGTAACCCTCTGTTGTAAATCGTGCTTTGTTCTGTGATCGTCCCATGTTCTATGATTCCTATTGTGTTTAGGATAATGATGTTGTATATCGTCATCTGTTATTATGTTTGGGATATGTATCTAGAGTTCAAATTGTGTTTATATTAAATATTAAACTAAATATTAATATTTATAATTTATAAAAATCTAATCTAATATATTATTAAATTGGACGACATTATCAATATTGTATTGGGATACCAATGTACAACATTTATAGGTATCAATTTATAATATTTTTTATAAGCTAATATTTATCTAGTTAAAACCAAACTAACCTCCTAACTAAGTCCCTAACCAAAATCTTATGTCATCAAAACAACACTTTATAATAACGTGGCCATGCTAATCGTTTGACAACACCATTTTCTTATGTCGGCCTCTAATCTCCTTTAATAGTGTTAGGAGATATCATCATTACTTATAAAGTTATACCTAGCAAATAATTCATTACACTGAATCCCATGTTAGTTGACTTTTCAAACATGTTTCCTTATCATGTAGTTTTCTACTAAAAAGATATTTGTTGCCTAGGACAGTTTGAAAATATAGACTTTCCTTATTCTGAATCTTCATATACACTGTGGGTCATTGTATGTTTGGAAGCAACAATATAGTGTCATATGAGGTCGTTTATCTCGACCGATATACATCGGCATATCCAACCTATGGCGCTTTTCTGGTAGGTGTGATCTGTCAACTTCATTTTGTCATTTGCCCATCAATGTTAAAGTTTGAGTTAATTTAAGGATAGCTTGGAAATGATCTGAATCGGGAAAACGGTTTAGTTATTATTTTTAAACCAGATAACAGTTTAACTATTATTTTGTTAATCTAGTTGTTTTTGGTTAAGGGAAATTAAAATCCACTCAACGCAACTTCCTCAAAGTACAAAATTATATGCATGCTATGACTAACAAGCCAACCACTATGTTGAGACGGCATGGCAGGGGTGTCTTCACGTTGGAGGGCCTTTGCAACGACTAATTTACCCATAAGGCCATAACTCTTGATTCGACTATTTTTTAAACGGTATAAACAAAAAAGAAAACTTAGTGTTTTACATCGTATAGCCCGTGCTTTCACAGGTCCTAATCTAGTAAGTTTAACATATGACTAAAAAAAAGTCAATGAAGGTCTGTATTGACTAGCATGATTAGTGAATACATTGTCAAATGAATGAGAATGAACAAATGACTGTTAACTAATGCATATAGTAGTAATAGTAAAGTAACTAGATTTTAGACTCGTGTCTAACACTGGACACGGGGTTTACGATATTATCAATATTAGATATTCATACATTTAAGTCATAAAAGCTTATAATTTTGAAGATATACGGTTCCAAGTGTTATACTTTGCAAGTTGTAGTACAATAATCACTTGTTCGTCACTGTCATTATTAGCTGAGACATATTGATGGAATTGTTTGCCGTAGTCATTCCACAAGACACATGCTATAATAATTTCTCTATTATAGAATTTTTTGAAACCAGGTTTACTCATAATGTGATATTATTATGAAAGATAATTAAGAATTAAAATATAAACATACTTGTGATCCTGTACTTGATACTTGACATTGAAGTATATGTATTTGATCATGATGCGGGCCCATAACACGAATAGATTTATTTTCAATCACTTGTCCTATGATAATTAGATAACAGTTAGGATTGTTTTCATATTCTTTGATAACAATTAGGACTCTTGATTTGAGTGACAATTATAACTTTAAACATTAAAAAAGGAGAAAATTATGTACATTTTTTTATTGAAATATAGAATGAATCTTGAATGTAATTCATATTGATTTGGATTTAATATTCAAGTAACCCTCTGTTGTAAATCGTGCTTTGTTCTGTGATCGTCCCATGTTCTATGATTCCTATTGTGTTTAGGATAATGATGTTGTATATCGTCATCTGTTATTATGTTTGGGATATGTATCTAGAGTTCAAATTGTGTTTATATTAAATATTAAACTAAATATTAATATTTATAATTTATAAAAATCTAATCTAATATATTATTAAATTGGACGACATTATCAATATTGTATTGGGATACCAATGTACGACATTTATAGGTATCAATTTATAATATTTTATAATATTTTCTTATAAGCTAATATTTATCTTTAGTCATGTAGTCGACATTGATATTTACATGTGTAAATCTATATTTATTTATATAATAAAAAGTCAAGAAAAGTCAAAATTGAAAATTTGAGAAAATCGAGAGATGTGATTACGCGGATTGTTTATAACATTTTAAATATAAGATAAATTATTAAATATATAAATTTAAATGTAAAAAATGTAAGTAAAAACAAATTTAAAAGAATATACTTCTAGAACATTGAACACATATAATTAAGTATTTAGGGCTAAAAAGTGTAAATTATTGATGGAAAACAAAAAATGTAAATTAATGAGACTTTTTCTACAAATTAATATAAATACTAATATAATAATATATTTGGATAATGATTATTAGAATTTTTAATTTATAGTTAATCTAAATGATGACATAAGCGAGAGTCAATTTGATGAAATTGAACGATTTGATTGGTTAATAAGTCATAGTTCAACTGTCTTATAGTATTATATATAATAAGTACACGGTTACTCTTAAGAAATCAACCTCAATATAAAAGAACACTAGCTTCGTATTAATCACCTAAAACTATTACAAATTATCCTCACTACAAAATACTCTCAACACTTAAAGTGTTTGATTATTACACAAAGAAGAAGATGAATACCAGACGAGAGAAAGATATTTTCTCACAAAAGAAACAATACAAAATAATGAAAGATGCAAAAAATTATAACCCTAATCTTATTCTATATATACTAAGAACAAATTACAATAATAGTCCCTCATCTTCAATAGCTTTCCAAACCCTGCACAAAACAATGTATAATAACAAAAAATAACCTTACCTGTTTACCTTTCTAACAGAATTGGTCCTTTAACTTTTCCTGCATAAAAACCTTTATAATTTTCATAATTGTTTTATCCTTTTTAACATCCCCCCTTAAACCAATTATGAAAATATATTAAACAATGTTAGGTCCAGAATTACTGGACTCGCTCCAGACTTGAAGACTGGAAAGTCACTGAAGACTTGTCCAGAATAATATTTACCAGACTTGAATACTGGAGCGACACTGAAGATTTGTCCAGAAATAATGGAAGACCAGTGAGCAAAATACTTGTATAGGAAATCTGGAAACCTCCAGATTAGCTCACTGGACTTCACCCCAGTCCAGATCTATTCTACTAAAGACATTCTCACTGAAGTCAAAGACTGAAGTCAGAATAAAGAAGACTGACAAATGGCGGAGTGCACTGGAAGTCTTACCAGATCTACGACTGGAGGAATTGTCAGTGTTCTAGACCTTACAAGTCTGAACACTGATTACGAGGAATTGACTTTTTGCCTTTACACACTTTTCAAAGAACATTCCACTTGTTCTTTACCAAAGTACATACGTGTGTAAAGGTGGTTGGTTAAAAGAATAAAGTCATATTGATGTGACTTTATCCTTGTCTTTTTGATCCAACTGGATCTAGAAGAGGCAGGGAAAAGAGGGAGGAACATTGGTCTGAAGAGGAGAGGAGATTGGTAAATCTAGATACCCTTCTCAAAAACATGATCCTCGGGTTGTTCCAGAAACCCTAATTCCCACACTAGTTCTTTTTCCCAGTGCTAAACCATGTGGGATGAACTAGTGAACCAGTATGAAGGAGGAGATGACACCATTGTCACCAGAAAAGTCTCCTTAAACAAGAGGTATGAGTCATTTTTTGCTCAGCCCAATGAGTCTCTCACTGGTACTTACACCAGATTTATGAGTATCATTAACCAGTTGAGAGGACTGGGGGTTGAGAAAGACAAGATATACTTCTGGAGAAATTTTGTGATATTTTACCCACCAAATGGTCTCACATGATCCTGGTCTTACGACAAGGTAAAACTCTGCACACACACACTCTTTCAACTTTATATGGAGCTTTCAGGTACACTGAAGAAAATCAAGCTCAGAGAGTTGTGGCAGAACAAGATGCCTATAACCATGCCTCCAGTAGTCCTATTGTGGTTAGTCATACTGAACCACAAAGTACAACACTGATATCTTTTGAGAATGTATTTTCTATGAAGAAGATGGTGTCTGAACTCATGGAATCTGGAGAATCTAGTCAAATCTCTCCAGACTGTGATGAATCTGAAAATGATGACCTGGTTGCTATGATTGCTAAAACGTTTAACCGTTTCAAAGCAAGAGCAAATAGGCCATCTGGACAATTTGCATCCAGTTCTTCTACTGATAAGACCAATCTGACATGCTTTAAGTGTGGCAGAAAAGGTCATTTCATGAAAGATTGCAAGTCCAGTCAGTTTGTATCCCAGCCTGGTCCATTTTCTTCTAATAAAAAGCCTGATGATAGCTATAAATCTAAATATAAAAAGCTTAAGGCTCAAATTGCTCTCATGCACAACAAATGGAAAATAATAATAAGTGCATGATCGCAACAACTGAAGAGAAATGGGTTCCTTCTGATGATTCATCTGCTGATGAAGAAGAAGAAAGAGATTGATGTTACATGGCTCTGGCAGACGAAGAGCATCTGGTGAAGGAAGATGGGTGGACATTGTTATCAAAAAAGTTAGTGATTATGATACTGATGTAACACCCCAACTAAGGCGGAACGTCGAGATGTACAGAAAGTCGAGTATTCAAAACAAAGGATAATAGATAACATTCACCATAGCTTTATTTGATAAAAGTAATTTTACAATGCACAAGCATGTGAACCAATTCCCAAGTACAATACGTCTACCATACTTGGATATTGAGTCCATGAAACAAATAACAAATACATGAGATAATATACTACAATGATCAAGGCGGATTCCATTGCCTATCACAAGGTTTGATCTTTGACTCCCAAGTGCAATGCAAATAATCATGATGCATATAATTCCTCAAAGCTTACGCTAATTCCTGAAAAGCATGAAGAAAAAGTGTCAACTACGAAAACGTAGTTGGTGAGTGCATAGGTTTTGGGATCCAAGTATATTGTTAACATTTGCATCTTTTTGGTTGTAGAGAGTGTTGGTGTAAAAGGGTCACTTTCATTATACATGTAGTTATAAGTTGTTAGAAATTCGGTAACTTGCCTTTGATTATCATGGTTCCCATTGTGTGCTTTGCTTAATTATAATATTTGACATTAGTAACTTCATAATATTAATATTTATGAATACTTTCTGATTTATAACTATTTATTTAATTTAATATTATTTAATTAATTATTTATTCATTTTCTTGATTTATTAACCAAATAATTCTTTAAAAATACTTTTAAGTACCTCACTTGCCTTTATAATTTGTGGCTAATTATATTTGGGTTATATTCTGATTATTATGCTTTTTAACTTAGAATATTGTGATATATATATTTATTTATTTAATTTTTCTATTAATTTAAAAATAGTTATTAATTAGTGATTTTCACTTACTTAATTATTTCTAAATTATATGACATTTGTTCTTTGACTTAAAATGATTTTACTCCAGTAGGTTTTAGTCACTTTTATCATTGGTTGTGATTATTTAACCAATTTCATGATTTATATAATTTATTTATTTATTTATTTACCTTTTTAGTTATCATTTAAATTTAATAATTAATAGAAATTCTTAGAAATCACCACATAACTTTTTGGCTAAAAATCCCAGGCCTTTTAGGCAACTTTTATCATGGGAAAAATCATATCAATTCAACCTCTCTTGTGTCTTGCTCATTTAGAGGATTCTAAGCTTATAAATCGTTTACCGAAATAGTGATTTAAGCCTCATTTTTCGAGCAATTCAAATGCGTCAAAATGGATTTTCATCCTTATTTCATTATTTACAGAATGTTCATTATATTTTGGTGTCTTAAGTCGTGATAGCGGTGGTGGTGTGATATGTGCAAATTAACGCTTTCGGTTCGTGCTTATATGAACCGAATTAGTGATTTGTAGGCTTGTCTTTGCCATTTAATAACCAAGTTAAGTTTTATAACTTTTATTTGACATATTCTCAGTAGGTTTATGATACTTTTTGTTACGAGATTGTTGGAGTTGATTAAAGTTGCAATCTAGTGACTTTTAGCTTATTTTGTTGTGGAGAACTTTTACTTGGAATTTTATGTTTTAACACTTATTTTCATAAAATGTTGAGTAGTCATTCTTGGTTAAGTTGAATTATTTGGACGTTGGTGATTTTTATACAGAGACATATATGTGTCCTATATTTATGTGAATTTTTTCTAAATTTTTAGACATTGTTTACTACCTCTAAAAATTACCAAACCAAAACTGGTCAGAACAAGAGCTGCTGTGCGACTCAAAATATTTTATAAAAGATTTCGATGATGAACATTTAAGAAAAATCTCCCAATTTTATTTTACATTAGGGACACTTTGAACTCAGTTCACACCGAGTTTAAACTTCTGAAACCTATTAGTTAAGAAATTAAAAATCGTCAAAGTTGACCCAACATTAAGACAAAAATCCAGTTTTGACCACTTTTGGTAGAAAAATCATATCTTTGGTTTGGTTTAGTATTTTTGAGTGATTCCAGTTGGAGGTTAAACTTAACTCTTTTATCTACAACTTTTATTTTGAAAGCTTTGCTTGAAACGGCCCTCACATGTTCAGTTTATCCGTCCAAAGACAGAAGAATAATTCTGTCAGAAAGTATTTGGGTCCAAACAACTCACCAATGACCATTCTTGCTTTATTAACACTTGAGTTCATCATTTACAAGATTAATACTTTATTTTTATATCTCTCAACATCAAATTTCCAGATTATTATACTTCTTTTAACATATTCTTCACTTAATACAAGTCCATATCCATCTCATAATCCAACAACAAGATTCAACTTTCTTAGATCTAACATGCATTCATTCAAATCAACACTTTTCAATACCAATCTTTATAGATCTAACTTTCAACAACATAAAAACATCTTTTTAATGAAAAATCTCAGAAATATATTCTTCAAAATATACAAAAACATATAGATCTATAAAAAGGAAACTCACTTTAAAAGCTACTAATCTATAACAACACTTTTGGGTCTTAAACTTGTTGAATCCTTGGATCTTTCTCATAGATCTCGACATGCATATGCATGAGGAGAAAGATCCTATCAACTTTGCCCTCATCAAGTGTATATTACAAAGAAAACAAGAAGAAAACATAAACTTTTGATAAGATCTCTGAAAAATAAGCAAGAACAAGATAGATCTAGTAAAGAGATGAAGATTTATACCCTTGAAGAACTTGGTTTTGAAGATGATTTTGGGCAGATTTTTCGTGACCTTTATGGCTCCAAACAACCCTTATTTCAAGCTTAAAATAACTCTTAAACCTTACTTGAATCAACCCTTGATTAATCCTTAACAACCCTTTATTATTATTATTGTTTAGATTAGTTTTGCTCTTGATTTTTCTTGCTTTCTTGTGGCTGGCCGAAATGGTGAAGGAGGGGGAGAAAGAAAGGGTTTTTGAGAGAATAGAGAGAGAAGTGTGAAAAGTGAAGGTGTAGCATGTGTTTTAGTTGTGAGTTACAAGAAATGAGTTAATGTAAATTTTGAAATGGAAAGTGTGTGAGGGGGATTGGGGCCGGTCTTAGGAGGGGGAAATGGAGGGGTTTTTTTACCTTTATTTTATTTTTTATAAAAGTGTAAGTAAGTATATGTATGGATGTAATGTACAATATGTGCAAGTGCAAGTATATGTACCTAATGTACTAGTTGTTAGGCTCTTATGGTACAAAGTTGTGTTCATGTACAATACATATATATATAGCCGTAATATGTATGTGTATATATATATATATATATATAGCCGTAAGTGTGTATGTGTATATATATATATATATTTGTAAGTTGTATGTATGTTTATATATATATATATATATGTTTTTATATATATACATATGTCGTGTGTATGTGTATATATATATATATATAATATTTTATGTACATAGGGATGTTATATGTGTTCATTATATATATTTGTGTTTATATATACTTCCATTTGCTTGATGATTAAATTGTTGGACATTTATAAGATTGTTGATTGTTGTCACAACTTGTGAGTCTTACATTATTATCTATATATCTTGAGTTCTTGAAATGAAGTTTTTGGTTTATTGACATTTCATCAAGTTCAATTAGAACTAGTTTATAGATTGGGATTGTCTTGAATGATTATTGTTATTGTTTATGGCATTTCTAAGATAGCTAGTCATTTACGGTATTTCATTGAACTAGGGGGCAATTATCACTATGCCTTAGATGTCTAGAAGGTCAATTCTCTTAATAAATCTCTAGGGATAGATACCTAGATAAATATAAGTGAGTTGTCCAAGTCGGAAATTGAGGGTTGTTACAACTGAAACTGACCATGAATTAAAACTGGACATTGCTGAAGCTCTTAATTCTGATTTAATATTTGTTGAAACTGTTAGATCTGACTGTGTAAATGGTCTAGAAACAGATTTTTCTGAAATTACAGTTTTAAAATCAAAATTAAAGGAACTTCAAGACATTGAACTGGCATTTCAAGCCCAGGTTCTGGTAACTGAACAACTGATTCAAGAAAAACAAGATCTTGAAGTCATTTTAGAAAAGGAAAAATTGGTGATTAAATCATGGCTTGAAACCAGAAAGCCATATGATGCAGGAGTAAATCAATTTCCTACTAAAAAACGTGCTTATTTAGATGGAAATACTCATGTTGCATCATTAATACCAGTAATTGATCGGTTACCAGAGGGATTCAGGCCCATTACCATTTATGATGAGCCTGTAACTCCCAAGGCCAATATTTTCCTAGTTCAATCCCCAGAGGTTAAGACTGGAGCATTCCAGATGACTGCTCCAGTTAAAAAGGTCAATCTGAAGAAACCTTTGCCTCAGACTGCTTCTAATGAACCCCAGGTTCAAAAGAAGAAGACCAGTTCCCTACCTAAGCCTCGAGTCTTTCAACTGGAAAGGCTCAGGTGTCATCTGATGAAAGCATTTTGTCAAGGTTAGAGAGCCAGTTTCAATTACTGACTCGTCAATTTCAAAGTTTTAATGCAAGATTAAACTTTATTGAGGGTACTTCATCTGGCCCTAGACAAAATACCAAACCTTTTTCCAAGAAAGATAAATATATTTCTCCAGTTGAGAAAAAGAAAAAGGTTTCAAAACTATCAACCCCAGTAGTCTTTTCAACTAAGACTACTGTTGAAGAAAGTGAACTCAACCAGATACCTCCAGGGACCTATAAGGGAGGGTCCAGTGAACCCATCAGTCGATGGGTTCCAAAATCTAATTGATATATCTGGTGGATGTGTAGGGCGATCGAAAGAAATATATCTGGTATCTTGACAGTGCAGCTGGCAGGACGATGACCGGATGTAAGACCCTGCTGGAGGAGTTCGTAATTTCTGACGGACCCTCCATTACTTTTGGAAATGATGGTTGTGGAAAAACTGAGGGGTATGGTGTTCTGAACAATGGACAAGTCAAATTCAGACGAGTTGCATTTGTGAATGGTTTGAAATATAACCTGATCAGTGTCAGTCAACTATGTGATGATGGCTATCAAGTTCTATTCAATATTGCTCAGGGCATTGTATTCAACAAGGACTGGAAGGTAGTATTGATTGCTCCCAGAAGAGGGAATGTGTACGTAATGGATATGGAAAGCTCTCCTTCAGAGCAGTGTTTCTATACTCAAGCTGATGAAGACACAAACTGGTTATGGCACAAAAGGTTATCCCATTTAAATTTCAAAAATATTAATAAGTTGTCTAGAAAACAACTGGCAGATGGGATACCTTCAGTTTCCTTCAAAAAGGAAAGGCCATGTCCAGGATGTGAGATGGGTAAGCAGAAACGTACCAATTTCAAAACCAGACAGAATTTCAGCATATCTGAACCTCTTCATATGCTTCATATGGACCTCTTCGGTCCAGTGAATGTTCAGACTCGTGCTGGTAAAAGGTACACTCTGGTAATAGTCGATGAATTTTCTAGATATTGCTGGGTTATCTTTCTCAGGTCTAAAAATGAAGTTGCTGCTGAAATCATCAGTCTTATCAAGCAAATTGAGCTCAAGTACAGTCGAAAGGTGTGTCCGTTAAGAAGTGACAATGGAACAGAATTCCAGAATGCAACTCTGGAGTCATTCTGTACTGACACTGGCATCTCCCAGAATTTCTCATCAGCCCGCTCTCTAGAACAGAATGGAGTGGTGGAAAGGAAGAATCGAACGCTGATAGAAGCTGCCAGGAGTATGCTTGCTAAATCTGGTCTTCCTACCAGTTTCTGGGTTGAAGCAATTGCAACTGCTTGCCACACCCAGAATCGATCAGTGTATGTGAAGCGACACAAGAAGACATCCTATGAAATATTAAGAAATAGAAAACCAAATATTGGTTATTTTCACGTTTTTGGATGTCTAGTTTACATCCTGAACGACTCCAGTCAGTTAGGCAAATTTGATGCCAAAGCTGATGAAGGATATTTCTTAGGATATTCAGCCATTCGCAAGGCCTTCAGAGTCTATAACAAGAGACTGGAGAAGGTCCATGAGTCAATTCATGTCACATTTGATGAATTAAATGCTGCAATCAATAAAAAGCCAACCCTTGATACTCCCCCAGTAACTCCAATTGTCTTCTGTGAATCTGATCCTATCAACTACAATAAAGATTCAGAAGACACAGTTTCCAGTCATCCTGATCTGGAACCTGTTCAGACTAAGAAACCCTCCAGTAGTACTCCATTCTATCCTTCAATTATTTTCAAGCTACCCTCAGAAATTATTATTGGATCAGATGTACGTACTACTCCCCCAGTATCAGTCCTAGTTGAAACTGAACCAGTACTTCAAGAAATGCCTTCAATTGAAGAATTTCATGATGCAAATCGTGATTTAAATGACTCAGATGAAGATGTTGAAGTAGTCTGGCAAGATCCTCCTCCAGAAGCAACACCAGAGGAGACTCAACTGAATTCTTGCACTGATATTGTTGTCAGTAACAATCCTGGTCAATACTCCAGATGGACAAAAGCTCATCCTATCGATCAGATCATAGGTGACTCCAGTCGAGGGGTTCTAACCAGAAGAGCCTCCAGTGATCAATGCTTATATGTCAGTTTCTTATCACTGATAGAACCAAAGAAGATTGACGAGGCTATGGAAGATCCAAGCTGGGTGACTGCTATGCAAGAAGAGCTTCACCAGTTTGAAAGGAACAAGGTTTGGTACCTGGTTCCTTTCCCAGTTGGAAAGAAAGAACCAATTGGAACTAGATGGGTCTTCAGGAACAAGGTAGATGAAGATGGCCACGTAATCAGAAACAAGGCCAGACTGGTAGCACAAGGCTACTGCCAGTCAGATGTCGATTTTGATGAACCA
The DNA here is from genome assembly GCA_034093135.1 of Erigeron breviscapus. Classification (NCBI taxonomy): domain Eukaryota; kingdom Viridiplantae; phylum Streptophyta; class Magnoliopsida; order Asterales; family Asteraceae; genus Erigeron; species Erigeron breviscapus. The sequence continues at coordinate 35,301,463 of CM067168.1, forward strand.
TTTGCTCCAGTGGCTAGACTTGAAGCGATCAGAATATTCTTCAGCCATTCGCAAGGCCTTCAGAGTCTATAACAAGAGACTGGAGAAGGTCCATGAGTCAATTCATGTCACATTTGATGAATTAAATGCTGCAATCAATAAAAAGCCAACCCTTGATACTCCCCCAGTAACTCCAATTGTCTTCTGTGAATCTGATCCTATCAACTACAATAAAGATTCAGAAGACACAGTTTCCAGTCATCCTGATCTGGAACCTGTTCAGACTAAGAAACCCTCCAGTAGTACTCCATTCTATCCTTCAATTATTTTCAAGCTACCCTCAGAAATTATTATTGGATCAGATGTACGTACTACTCCCCCAGTATCAGTCCTAGTTGAAACTGAACCAGTACTTCAAGAAATGCCTTCAATTGAAGAATTTCATGATGCAAATCGTGATTTAAATGACTCAGATGAAGATGTTGAAGTAGTCTGGCAAGATCCTCCTCCAGAAGCAACACCAGAGGAGACTCAACTGAATTCTTGCACTGATATTGTTGTCAGTAACAATCCTGGTCAATACTCCAGATGGACAAAAGCTCATCCTATCGATCAGATCATAGGTGACTCCAGTCGAGGGGTTCTAACCAGAAGAGCCTCCAGTGATCAATGCTTATATGTCAGTTTCTTATCACTGATAGAACCAAAGAAGATTGACGAGGCTATGGAAGATCCAAGCTGGGTGACTGCTATGCAAGAAGAGCTTCACCAGTTTGAAAGGAACAAGGTTTGGTACCTGGTTCCTTTCCCAGTTGGAAAGAAAGAACCAATTGGAACTAGATGGGTCTTCAGGAACAAGGTAGATGAAGATGGCCACGTAATCAGAAACAAGGCCAGACTGGTAGCACAAGGCTACTGCCAGTCAGATGTCGATTTTGATGAAACATTTGCTCCAGTGGCTAGACTTGAAGCGATCAGAATATTCTTAGCATTCGCTGCTCATCATCAATTCAAGGTCTACCAGATGGACGTTAAAAGTGCATTCTTGAATGGAAAACTTGAAGAAGAAGTTTATGTCAGACAACCACCAGGTTTCGTTGACGAAAAGCATCCACACTGGGTATATCGTCTGACAAAGCGCTTTATGGCCTCAGACAAGCCCCACGTGCCTGGTATGATACTCTGACTAAACATTTATTGAAAAATGGTTTCAAAAGAGGTGCAATTGACAATACCTTATTTATTCTTCATGAAAAAGGTAATCTGTTGATGGTACAAATTTATGTTGATGATATTATTTTTGGCTCTACTGATGATAAAATGTGCAAGAAATTTTCAAAAATAATGTCAACTGAATATGAAATGAGTTTGATGGGTGAATTAACGTATTTTCTTGGACTCCAGATTAAATAGACCAGAGATGGTATTTTTATTAATCAGGAAAAATATGTTAGAGATCTTTTAAAGAAATATGATATGAACTCTTCACCATCTAAACCCACTCCAATTTCTGCACCATTAACACTGGACTCAGATCCAGATGGTAAACCAGTGAACACCACTGTCTATAGAGACATGGTTGGTTCACTGATGTATTTAACTGCCAGTAGACCAGATATTATGTTTTCAACATGTTTATGTGCCAGATATCAGTCTAATCCAAAAGAATCTCATATGCTTGCTGTAAAGCGCATACTGAAATACCTTAAGGGTGTCCCCAGTTTGGGTCTTTGGTATCCCAAAGGCTCAGGCATGGATCTAATGGGTTATTCAGATTCAGATCATGCAGGTTGTAAGATAGACAGTAAATCCACTACTGGTGGATGTCATTTCCTTGGTGGCAAACTGGTCAGCTGGACCAGTAAAAAGCAAACTTCAGTTTCATTGTCCACTGCTGAAGCTGAATACGTGTCTGCAGCCAGTTGTTGTGCTCAGATACTCTGGATGAAGAACCAGTTGCTTGATTATGGTATTAAGTATTCAAAGACCCCAATCTTTTGTGATAATACCAGTGCCATTGCTATCTCGAACAATCCAGTCATGCACTCAAAGATGAAGCACATTGATCTCAGGTATCACTTCATTCGTGATAATATTGTGAAAGGCAACATTGAACTCCATTTTATTCCCACTGACAAACAACTCGCTGACATTTTTACTAAACCACTGGATGTCAAAACTTTTGAATATCTTGTTGGTGAGTTGGGAATGTTAAACCCTTAAATCTGGAACCTTGGTATTGAACGCCTTTGTGTACTACTGGGGATCCTTGATTTAACAGATTTATAAATCTATAACTGCTTAGATATTGAACGCCTTTGTGTACTATCTTTGCATTAATAGATTTCTGGATCAACATTCCAGGGGGAAGACTGAAAGATATATTTTTGTCCTTAAAAATGTTTTATTTTCAGGGGGAATTTATTAATTTAGAGTTAATTTCATTACATGCCCCTGTGGTTTGCCATATTATCAAGTTTCGCCCCCGTGCTTTTTTTTTATCATTACATCACCTATGGTGACTTTTTGTATCATTTGACACCCTTCTCTCTAACGGACGTTTGTAGCCCTCCGTTAACCAAGTCACGTGCATACCACGTGAGGGTATATTGGTCTTTTCACCTCTAAACACTTTCTTCCTCTTTTTACTCCTCTTTCCAGATCTAACAACCAATACCCGTATAATATGTGTAAAGAACACAAACAAAACATAAAAAACAATAAATTAAAAATCATTTTAGCTAACAAGTATGTATGTATCTGTGATGCATACAACCGATCCAAAAAACTCACTTATCTATATATACAAACATGCACCACGCTCTTAACTCCAATAGATGTATATCTCTCCGACTCTCCATATCTATATCATCTTCAGTTCTTCACCATTAAACCTCTTGAAACAAAAAACTATTCTTCACCAAACACACTCTTTTTTCGATCTGCACCAAAAAAGAAAACCCAGCCCACCCTTTTGTTCTGCTGTTATGATAGTGGCGGTTAGCTATGGCTGGACTGTCTGTAATAGATGGAGTTGAAGATGGGGGGTATGGTGAAATCCATAGGTATATTCCCAAAACAATCGTTAATAAATCCCAATAAAATCCGAAACAAATGAGAAACATCAGAAGACCAATTAGCCCGATGGTCGGCGATCAACAAATGCGAAATACACTTCAATCTAGAAGCAAACACCAAACCGCTAATGCTACTGCTATCAACAATAATAATTTAGGAATATTAGGCAAAAGCATAGATATAACAATAGAAATGAGAGCATTAATGTGATGAGAAGGGGGTGGGATTGCATTAATTTGCACCGAAAGAAGCGAGTGGGGTGAGCGGGTGGTTAAAGAAAACCTTGTGAGATGTTGCGATCGTTAAACATAAGTGATGGTGTTATGGGTCTTCTGAGTTGCTAAATCTTGACATCATTGATTTGCATTAGTCTCAACCAATTTCATATTCATCTGATCATTATAAATTTGTTGTTGTTGTTCCATGATTGGTGTTTGATTTTGGGGGAAATTAAAGAAAACATATATTACGTATTCTTCTTTTTGGAGTATCATAGATCTTTTAATTGGAATGTAAATATAGATGTATAGATTTGATTTTGGTTATAGATTATGAAGACAGAGATATAGATCGGTTATGGAATAATGGATTTGTGTGTAGATCTGGATCGAGAAACAAAAAGAGAAAGAAAGTGTTTAGAGGTAAAATGACCAATACACCCTCACGTGATATGCACGTGACTAAGTTAACAGAGGGTTACAAACGTCCATTAGAGAGAAGGGTGTCTAATGATACAAAAAGTCACCATAGGGTGATGTAATGATAAAAAAAAAGCACGGGGGCGAAACTTGATAATATGACAAACCACAGGGGCATGTAATGAAATTAACTCATTAATTTATTTTCTCACTGGATAAAATTTTCCAGAAAAATTTACTGGTACCTTGTAAATGTGTCCCTCTAACTGGTAATTAGATAGGTTGAAGTGCATGTTTGAGGTGACTTTTGTCTCCTTGTAAATGTGTCCCTCTCATTTGTCTGTACTAGTTGATGTGCATGTTTGAGGTTATTAGTCTCTTTCAAATGGTTTTTTTTTCCACTGGTACTTTACTGGAGTGTCCCTCCAGTGTACCATCAGTGCATGCTTCACTGGCCTAATCCACCAGTGATACTGGAGTGTCCAGTCAACCTCCAGATGCACTGGTATGTCAGTCATAATACTTTTTAATACTTGGTCATTGTGCGTGCCACGTATGCAAAATCTTTGAAAAGATATTTATCTTGATATTTATCTTATTATCCTACGTGGCATGTAATTTTTTCAAAGAAATGATGGTATTTTTACCTTGGGAAGACAAAAAGTGCAAGTTGGTAATGTTTGTGGGCTGTAAACCGTCACACATTTATGTGTGATGTGATGTATTTAATGCGGATCTCAGAACCCGATCAAAATTATATTTGATAAATTCAAATTAACCGTTTGAGTTCCAAATTCTCTCTCCTATATAAATACCCACTTTCATTTTCATTAGCATTTACTTCGAACATATTTACTCCCAAATTCTTCAAATTCCTTCATTTACTTCATTCTTCATTCAATTTCCAATCATAAATCTCTCTCATATTTACTTCATCAAATCTTCATAAACCCTAATTCTTCAATTTCATCTTCATATATTTATCATATTCAATGGCACCAAGACAATCTAATTCACCGAAAAATCTGCTCGCTGCTGAATATGCTCCCGTTCCAAATATTGTAAGGGCACCTCATATTACATTAGAGGCAAAGGCAATAAGAATAAACATGAATAACTGGATGGCCAAACTCTCACTTTCCAGTGTTCATAATGCCCAATCCATTATTGGGAGATTAAATACCTTTTTTCTCTCATGTCCACTCTATGGTGCATTGACCCTAAATCCTGGGAAGATGTACCACGACTATCTTTGTGAATTCTGGTACACTGCAGTATATGATGATGAAACTTCATCAATTTCTTATTCTCTTAAGCAAGGTACCAGATCCTTGGCTTTCACTGTTGATACACTCAGGTCTGTTCTTCAATTGAACTATTTTGAACAGAATGAGATGCCCATTGAACTTCCCTCTGGCATAAATACAAGGGAAGTGTGCAGATTGATGGGGCACACAGACATACTGGATGAGCATGGCCAGCTATCCAGAAAGGGAACAATCTACATGAGCAGGCTGTCAGACTCATGGAGATTCTTTTTCACTCATATAGTTGAATGTTTGGGAGGCAGTTCTGGAGGACTTGACCAGATAAATCAAACACATCTCCAGATTGCTTACTGCCTCTGGTTCGGATACAGAGTGGATTTTGCTCAGATTCTATTTGATGATCTGGTAGAGCGTCTTAAGGTGAAAGGTAGAAAAGCATTTGTACCTTATATTCGTTTCCTTTCACTAATTTTCAAAAGAGCTCTAGGTGACCAGTATGATTTTGAAACCACTCACTTTTCTGTATGTGAGTATATGCGTGATCTGACCAACCTTAGATCTCCACCAAATGAGGTAAATATTCCTCAGACCATGCTTAGCTTCCAAAGGGAAGAAAACGATGCTTCATCATCTGATGAGCCAGAAGAGGCTCCAGGAGGGAACCAGGTTGGTGAAGGACCCTCTGGAGTCCTAAATGTTGAAATTGTGCAACCAGTAACCCAGGTGGCTCCTGAAGTTCAGCAGACTTCTAATGTTACTCGACCCAGAACTTCCAGACGCCTTAGAAAGGGTGGAGTTCAGGTCAATCCGAATAGAGCTGAATCGAGCCATCCAGGTGACATAATGAATGAAGATGGGTCACTGATTGTTGAGCAGGTAGAGGATGTTGTATAGGATGTTGAGCAGGTAGAAAATGTACAGGTTGTTGAGCAAGAGACTGGTGAGCAAGATGCTCAGATAGATTTAAATAGAGAAGTGGTCGATCAGACAGTTGGGACGGCTCCAGATTGGGATGAGGTAGATTCCCCAATGTCTGAAGGTAACATGTTTGATGTGAATATGAATTTCCTGGGTGATGAAGTAGAAAATGTAGTTACTTCTGTTATTGCTTCAGTCACCCAACCACTTGTATCTACTGAAATGCCACCACCACCAGAAACCACTGCACCACCACCACCACCATTTTCAATTCACAAACCACTCCTTATTTCAATCCTCCCACACTTCAAATTTCACAAACTCAACCACCTCCACTTGAAACTCCAATTGATTTATCTGAACAACGTGTGCTGGACTCGACTGTTACAACTGCTGAAACATCTATTGAAGCAGTCCAGGCACAAGTTTCATTGGTGTTCAGAAGGCAATCTGAACTTCCACCTTCCAGTGGTTTCTCCACTTCGTCTTCAGCCGAGGTCCAAGGCCTTTTAAGTAAGGTGGCGGACCTGGAGAGATCACTCCAGTCTTCATCGCAGGTTGTTTCTGATTTCAAATCTCTTTTATCGAATAATCTTTCATCAGAAATGAATCTTTTTGCTGGTAACGAGAAGCTGGTGTTTGAGAAGATGAATGAACTGGTACTGGCCACAAATAAAAACTCTGAAAATATCAAAGTGGCAGTCCAGGGATTAGAGGCAAAATTGGCGAAATCTGTTCAGACTGCAGTGAAAGCTGAACTTGTTCAACCACTGGCAGGTCTGACAGATGAGGTTCAGAAGTTGACCACCAGGATTAGTTCTTTGGAAAGTAGGCCAACACTTGATCAGAATGCTGTTGTTAGCACTATCAGTGATGAATGTGCTAAGAAGTTCAGACATGGAATGTTGAAGGAAATCACTGAAGAGATTTCTGGGTCTGTTCTTAGAACCATTCAAGATGGGTTGTTGCCACAGGTGGTAAACATGATTAATAATGAAATGCCAAAGCACTTGCCTCAAGACGTTCAGATTATTAAGAAGGAAGTGACTGCTTTGAGGAGCACTGTGAATATCACAACTCCAATGGCTGGAAGAAATTTTGGTGCTACAGATAGGTACATGCTTGAACAGTTGTGGAATGATCTCAAGTCAAGAACTGGTGATCATTCCAAGGGGGAAAGGTCTGAGAAGAAAGAGCAGGTTATTGAGAAAAAGAAAGAAGTGGTTGCCAGTGCAATTGAAAAGGCATTTGGCACTGAAGAAAGTGTGCAACAAGAAAGAGTGACTGGTACTGATGCCAGTGCACAAGAAGCGCAGAAAGCACTTGGCACTGAAGCCATTGTGCAGGTTGAAGAGGCTACTGGTACTGATGCCAGTGAGCCCCAGTTTGAAGCATTTCCAGATATCATAACTACTCAAAAGTCAGTAAAAGGAAAGGAACATATGGTATCTGGAGAAGAAAGTGAAACTGCTGGGAGATCATCAGAACTTCCAACTACTGATGAAGACACCTCGAAGAGACTGGAGCAGGAATGCATTATGATAGAAATTTTCAAGAAAAATCAAAAGGATGAATTGCTGGCCCACAAAAGGGAGATGGCAATTATGGGGACTCTTGATTCTTACAATGCTGGTAGGTTGGGCATACATATTGATGTTTATAAAAGAATGAAGGAAGACCCTAGAGTTCATCAATGTCCTGGATGCATTGGATGACGTATACATTCGCTCCAGGTACTCTGAAGAAGAACAAACGTATGATGCTGTAACGTATGGTGTAAGTGTAGTTGAACTGATAAGACAGAGAACGGAGGAACTGGTAAACCTCCAGAAGAAAATTAGAAAGAATGCTGGTGCTCTGGAGATAGAGTACAGAAAGAAGATAAAGGGCTTACCAAAACTCACTGCCAAACAGATCAAGGAAATCAGAGATGCTGATCTGAGCACATTCATTCCTTTGGATACTTCACAAAGAATCAATCGTGAAGAACTCCAGTCTGCCATTGAACAGCAGAAAGTATCTAAGGAAACTGAATACATGATCCAGATGGCAAAGCAGAAAGCCAAGTATGAAGAAATGTTGAATTTCAGGGCTGATGCCAGAAGGATCATTGGTGCAGAGATTAAGCTTGCTGAAAATCATGAAGGCATGAGCAGGTTTGAAGTAAAGTTGACCAGGGAAGGTAACTTTACTGATGAAAGGAAGAGTGCTTCAGTCCAAGCTTTTGGATGGACTGAACTGAAGGAGATTGCCTTAACGTTCAGGGGAAGACTGATTTGTCGACTGATGTTAAAGCATTTTTGAAGAGGATTGAGAAGGTATGGAAGAGAAAGCAACAGATGGAAGTTGTAATAGGCATGAAACCACCAGAGTCTGTACCATCCTCTCCATCTCCAAAGAGAAAGGCTTCTGAAGATGCTCCAGGACAGACGTCGAAGAGAAGGGCCTGACTCTTGTATCATTTACTTGTACTTGTATTTATTTTCACAAAATTGTAACTTATTTTCTGTTGATGGCTGTAAATATAGTTGCATATTTTGTTTCACAAAGTAAATGATCAGATTTAGTCTAAGTTAGAATTAAAAGATGAAACTGGAACACTGATGATCTATAAAGTGTTTCCCAGTAACATAAATTTTTTAGACTAAGTCAAAACAAGTGTTTTTCAAGCATACAAAAATTGTATAGATATAAGCTTGAAAAACCTTGCATTATTTCTAAACAAATAGGGGGAATTTGTTAGGTCCAGAATTACTGGACTCGCTCCAGACTTGAAGACTGGAAAGTCACTGAAGACTTGTCCAGAATAATACTTACCAGACTTGAATACTGGAGCGACACTGAAGATTTGTCCAGAAATAATGGAAGACCAGTGAGCAAAATACTTGTATAGGAAATCTGGAGAATCCTCCAGATTAGCTTACTGGACTTCACCCTAGTCCAGATCTATTCTACTGAAGACATTCTCACTGAAGTCAAAGACTGAAGTCAGAATAAAGAAGACTGACAAATGGCGGAGTCCACTGGAAGTCTTACCAGATCTACGACTGGAGGAATTGTCAGTGTTCTAGACCTTACAAATCTGAACACTGATTACGAGGAATTGACTTTTTGCCTTTACACACTTTTCAAAGAACATTCCACTTGTTCTTTACCAAAGTACATACGTGTGTAAAGGTGGTTGGTTAAAAGAATAAAGTCATATTGATGTGACTTTATCCTTGTACTTTAACCAATGCATTTAATGACCTTGCCGGTTCATTAAATGCATGCAACCATATTTGTACGGCACAAATTCACTGGTGAATTTGTTTGCCTATAAATACAAAGTTATTTCCTTGTTAAAATTACTTTTAGCAATTAAGGTGAATTTGTCTAAATACTCTCGATCGTAACAGGGATACTTCACAACTTTAAGTATCTCGATCAAAGAGTTTATTTGGCAAATATAGATCATTTGTAATTCATAGGTTGTTAGGATACTTACATATATGTATTATCTTGATTCCTCACAACCTTGTATTTTATTTAACATCATAAATAAAATACACTTGAAAATATTACATTGTGTTCCACCTTTTTTATTGCTTTTAGTCTTGTATTACTTTGTTTATATACTTGCATTTATATTCAAGTAATACTAGTCCAATCTAGTGCTTATTAGACTTGTTGTATTTTACACTTTGGGTTAAACCATCATCGAGTTTGGGACTCACAAACAACCTTAATTTGTCACAAAGATAAGCATGTTGTGTATTTGACAAGCTTTTTGTAAAAATATCTGCAACATTATCCTCAGACTGAACTTTTATAATTTCAATAACCTTTTTGTTCAGTTTTTCTCTTACAAAATGTAAGTCCAGTTCAAAATGTTTTGTTCTATCATGCATCACTGGATTAGCAGCTATTTGAATGGCAGATTTGTTGTCACAATACACAACAGCAGGCAACAATGAATCAATTCCAAAATCAACAAGAATTTTAACCAGCCACATTAACTCACAAGTAACAATACCCATTGCTCTATATTCAGCTTCAGTAGAAGATCTAGAAACAGTAGACTGTTTCTTACTCTTCCAAGATATTAAGTTATTGCCCAGAAATACACTATATCCAGTTACAGACCTTCTAGAAGTAGTGCACTTACCCCAATCAGAATCAACAAAGGCATGTAAATTTAATTTTTCACTTTTTGAGAACAACAAGCCTTTACCAGGAGATAATTTCAGATATCTCAATAATCTCATAGCAATTTTAAAATGTGAAACTAAAGGTGCATGCATAAACTGAGATAGACATTGCACAGTATATGAGATATCTGGTCTAGTCATTGTAAGATAGATAAGCTTGCCTATTAATTTTTGAAATTCAGTAACATTAGTAAGCAGCATATCAGTATCTTTTTTATTCTTTATACTTGACACTACTACATTAGTCTCCAATGGTGTCAAAACAGGTTTACAACCAAGAAGACCATAGTCATTTAACAACTCAAGACAATACTTCCTTTGTGAAACACACAAGCCTTGTTCACAATTAACAACTTCAAGACCTAGAAAATATTTTAAGTTTCCAAGATCTTTTATAAGAAATTTTGATTTCAAAAATTCTTTAACTTTAAGAATCTCATCAACATTGTTACCAGTAACCACAATATCATCCACATAAACAAGTAAGATAACAATAATACCAGACCAAGACTTAATGAACAAAGAATAATCATTCAAACTTTGAGTAAACCCAAAGTTAAGTAAAGCAGAAGTTAGTTTTTCATTCCATTTTCTAGGAGCCTGCTTTAAACCATACAAAGACTTAACTAACTTGCATACTTTATTAGAAGAATCAGAAAAATAACCCTCAGGCAAGTCCATATAAACATCCTCTTCTAACTCACCATAGAGAAATGCATTATTTATATCTAATTGAAACAATTTCCAATCAAATTGAACAGCTAGACTTAAAACAATTCTAACAGTAGGCATTTTAACCACAGGAGAAAATGTTTCATCATAATCTATTCCTGATCTTTGATTATACCCTTTTGCAACAAGTCTTGCTTTAAACCTTTCAATTTCACCAGTTGATTTATATTTTATTCTATATACCCACTTACAACCAATGGTTTTTCTTCCTTCAGGAAGATCAGTAATAACCCAAGTGTTATTCCTATTTAAAGCTTCCATCTTTTGATTCATTGCTTCTATCCAATTTTGATCTAAAACAGCCTCTTTATATGTTTTTGGTTCAACAGATTTATTAAGACTAGATACAAAACACAAGCAATCACTACTTAACTTTGAATAATTTACAACTTTTTCAAGACCATACTTAACTTTACCTTCAACAACAAAGTCTTTAAGTTTAACAGACAAACTTTTATTCCTAGAAGACTTTCTAACAGTTTGAGTTTCATTCATATTTAGACTTTGATCAGAATTATCCTCAGAACTATCTTCATTATTGTGATCAGAATCACTAGAAGTATCAGTATGATCACCATCCTCAGATGTTGCAGAACTGGCACCACCACTTGAATTCACATGTGAATCATCAAGAGCACCACCCAGACTACCCTCATCCTCAGGATCCTTTCTCCCTTCATCATTGGGAATTTCATAATGTATGGGTGTATCAAAAAAATTTATGTGGTTTAAAGACTTATCTTCAAAAACATTTTCACTTTCTTTCATTTTATTAAAAGATTTTTGTTTAAAAGGAAAAATTTCTTCAAAAAACTTTACATCTCTTGAAAAAAACAAAGACTTATTCTCAAGATTATACAATTTATAAGCCTTTTTTGAACTTGAAAAACCAACCAAAACACATTTATCAGACCTACTACTAAACTTATCATTATTATTTAACACATTTGCAAAACATAAACACCCAAAACATTTTAAATGGGAGAAATTAGGTTCTTTATTATAAACTAACTCAAATGGACACTTTCCATTCAACACAAAAGTTGGAAGCCTGTTAATCAAATAACATGCAGTTAAAATACATTCACTCCACAAATAAAGAGGTAATCCCCCCTGAAACATAAGAGACCTAGCTACATTTAAAAGGTGTCTATGTTTCCTTTCCACTACTCCATTTTGTTGTGGAGTATATGGACAGGAAGTTTGATGAACAATACTTTTACAAAGGATTAAGATCCTCTGAAGTTGATCCAACTTCATAGGTGAAGTTGGATCAACTTTAACCATTGGATTAAATCCAATGGTCAAGATTTAAACATCAAAATTAGATCTTGACCATTGGATTTAATCCAATGGTTAAAGTTGATCCAACTTCACCTATGAAGTTGGATCAACTTCAGAGGATCTTAATCCAAATTATCTATTATATCTCATGAAAATTGTTGTAATTATTATTGTATTAATATTATTAATTGATTGATTATTTAATAAGAAACATCCATGACACTTGAACTAAGCTAATTAACAACAAGTGGGTTTTGTGTCGGACCGGTCAGCGGAATAATAAATATGATAAAATAACAATTTGCAACTCAAACTTAAATTAATAGAAAGGAATATGGAAAACAAAGAATGTAGCTATATATATGTGTGTGTGTGTTTATGCATGTAAATATAGTCTTAACCTAAAATAGCCGTGCCTTTAAAACACATAAACAAATTCAAGATGTGCTTACATATTAATGTAGATATCACCGGTATCCTACTGGTCTTCTAGCGTTCAACATGGGTGTGAAATCCATGTTTGCATTCCTAGAGCCATTGGGATCAACTTTAACAAACAAATATCTGTCTATTGAATAGATGAACAACTTTCTCAAGCTAACATGAAGTTGCATACACAGGTAACATAAAGAGAGCCGACATATTTAAAATTTAAACAGCAAATACGGTCCTCGCAAAGGGCACTTAAAAGAAGAATTGCTCATAAATCTCTATAAGTCCACTTATAGTCAATAAATAACTCAACCAGGTACAACAAATTTATTTCCATAACAAACACAACAAAGGCATAAATAACAACATACTTAACTAGTATATCCGTAAATTACGAAACTTTCTATATAAAACATTCCGCAACACACATACATTTATATCTAATACCCAAAATATATATCCTAAGACGCATTTTAGTTAAGTTTTTCAAGTGATTGCAACTATTCGAGTTTTCCGAAATCCATAGGCTACTCAAATCAACAATGTAAATAAATTCAAACATAGTTTTTAATTATCACAACATCTTCTTCACACTTAGCTGCCTATTAGCACAAATTTAACTAATTTTTTTAAATTAATCACAAATTCAAGCTGAAAAACACATTATTCACCTCGAATCGCCAAATTCACATCAATAAAATTTATATACATACACAATATACACACAAATATATATATATATATATAATAAATCAGCTGGAAACTTGAAGTGAATACTTGAAATAAAAAATAAATAAATCAAATACATACGTGCAGCCATCCCCCGTAACCCTGTTTGGATTGAAACAGCTGAGTTGTGAAGCTCGTTGTAAGATTTCCTAGCAAGATGCATTCGCAGATTTCTTTGAATCCGTATACTAGAAGCTTCTCTCCTCATCTTTTCATAAACTTGGCGAGTAAGTTGGCCTGTTTGGAAAGAATAAAAGGTGACCAACTTTAGACACTAGCCTATGGATTGAAACAGCTGAGTTGTGAAGCTCGTTGTAAGATTTAGATTTAGATTATAGATTATAGATATTTTTGAACTTTTATTTTTGAACTTTTATTATAGATTATAGATATTTTGGGTATTAGATATAAATGTATGTGTGCTGCGGAATGTTTTATATAGAAAGTTTCGTAATTTACGGATATATACTAGTAAAGTATGTTGTTATTTATGCCTTTGTTGTGTTTGTTATGGAAATAAATTTGATGTACCTGGTTGAGTTATTTATTGACTATAAGTGGACTTATAGAGATTTATGAGCAATTCTTCTTTTAAGTGCCCTTTGCGAGGACCGTATTTGCTGTTTAAATTTTAAATATGTCGGCTCTCTTTATGTTACCTGTGTATGCAACTTCATGTTAGCTTGAGAAAGTTGTTCATCTATTCAATAGACAGATATTTGTTTGTTAAAGTTGATCCCAATGGCTCTAGGAATGCAAACATGGATTTCACACCCATGTTGAACGCTAGAAGACCAGTAGGATACCGGTGATATCTACATTAATATGTAAGCACATCTTGAATTTGTTTATGTGTTTTAAAGGCACGGCTATTTTAGGTTAAGACTATATTTACATGCATAAACACACACACACATATATATAGCTACATTCTTTGTTTTCCATATTCCTTTCTATTAATTTAAGTTTGAGTTGCAAATTGTTATTTTATCATATTTATTATTCCGCTGACCGGTCCGACACAAAACCCACTTGTTGTTAATTAGCTTAGTTCAAGTGTCATGGATGTTTCTTATTAAATAATCAATCAATTAATAATATTAATACAATAATAATTACAACAATTTTCAACTTCGATTATAATAACTATATATTAGTATAGTATATGCACACCCAAAACTATGAATGATACACAAAATTACACTTAAGTAACGTACCTTAGTTTTTTTTTTAAAATGTACCAAGCTAACAGTCATAATTGAAGTTTCAAAATGGTGATTATAATACCCTTCCGTCCCATTTTAAATGTCCTATTTTGACTTTTCAAGTCTTTTTTTTAAACTTTGACCGTAAATATTTTTGTTTGTGTTATATATTAGTTGATGAAAATTTATATCAATGAAAAGTATATTTAAAACTCAATTCATTCATATATTTTATAGCAAGTGTTATAATATATAAACCAAAATATTTACGGTCAAAGTTAGAGGGAGAAGACTTGACAAGTCAAATTTGGATAATTAAAATGAGACCGAGGAATTAGCTTTTTATGATGTTTGGTGGTTTGATTGTTTCAGCTGGGTTGGATCAGTGGTTGGAGCCCTTGCCTCTGGAGACAGAGGTCAAGGGTTCGATCCTCATGCCCAGCAAGGCTGGAGGGCCTTTTCTACCTATGGTAGAACATGGAACCAGCCTCTTTACCTTTGGTAAGGGTAAGCTGTCTACATCTCAACCTCCCCCATACACCGTCGAAGACGGTATTGGGACCCAAAACCCGTGGAAGACGGCATTGGGAGTTACTTACTATTGTTTCAGTTATTGCCACTGAAATTTTCAATCTTCCAAAATTACCCCTATACTTGTGCAATAAATAAGAAAACTATATCTATTCGAACTTTTGGTTTCTTTTTCTTTTGGATGGCACAGATATAATAGTATTGTAGTTGAGTTTGGAGATTTAATAGAAATCGAAGATATCTTATCAAGGATTGATGATAATTTTACATAAAGGATTGTGTTTTTGGAAGTTTGCAATTGCGCACAAGGTGTTTGATGAAATGTCTCAAAGAATGTTGGATTGTTTATATATGTTTGGGTGATTTTATTCAAGGATATGAAGGCTTTGTGGCAACCCAAATGGGGGAATTTTGGCATGTTAAACTCGAGGTGTTTTCCATTATTTAACTACTCGACGTCAAGTGATGTTGAAAAGTTATGTGATGTTGTTTCTCATGGGGTTGGTAGTTTAGATGATTTAGAAGCAAGTCTTGATGAGCTCAAGATTTCTTGCTGCTCGTCGGTTGTGACCCAAGTGCTTGAATTTAGTAAGAGAGATGCGCCGGTGAGACGGCTGCTTAGATTCTTTTCATGGTCAGAAAAACGTGTTGATGTTAAGCTGGAAGATAAAGATTATAATCATGCTATTAGAGTGTTTGCCGAGAAGAAGGATTTTTTAGCATTAGATATGCTGATCTCGAATCTTGGTAAAGAAAATAGGGTGATGGAGAGCTCGACATTTGGTATTGTAGCTGAGTCGTTGGTTAAACTAGGAAGAGTCGATGAAGTATTGGGTGTATTCAAGAACTTGGATAAATTAAGGTGCTCAAAAGGACATGTCAAAAGAGCAGAGGGGGTCATTTATCACCATAAAGATAAGATCTCTAGTACGAAACTGAAACATCTCATTTACAGAAATCTACCTCACGGATGGTCTATGCAAGAGAATGTGAAAGAGTCAAGACGAATCTTAAAGGACATGAAAGGTGCAGGAATCAATCCAGACCTATTCTGCTACATGTTTCTCAAATGTCTTTGCAAGAAAAACTTGAAGTCTAATCCTTCTGGGCTTGTTCCTGAAGCATTGAATGTTATGATCGAGATGCGAACATATGCAATTGCACCAACTACTGTAAGTTTTAATATATTGCTATCTTGTCTTGGTAGAACTAGAAGAGTTAAAGAATCTCTTCAGATTCTCGGCACAATGAGAAAAGCAGGGTGTTCTCCTGATTGGGCGAGTTATTATCTTGTCGCACGAGTTTTGTATCTAACTGGAAGATTTGGTAAAGGTAAGCAAATAGTTGATCAGATGATTGAAGACGGTTTAGTCCCTGAACGCAAGTTCTACTATGACTTAATTGGTATTCTTTGTGGGGTCGAGAGGGTTAATTACGCTCTTGAGTTATTTGATTTAATGAAGAAGAGCTCATTAGGTGGGTATGAAACAGTTTATGACCTGCTGATACCAAAGCTCTGCAGAAACGGTGAGTTTGAGAAAGGCAGAGAGCTTTATGAAGAGGCAATAGCCATGGATCTCAACCTTGAGTGTTCTAGTGATGTGTTGAACCCTTTGATCACCAAGGTGTTTAAGCCAATGAGAAATTTGGAAGATAAAATATGTGCTTTAGATACCCCGAAACAAAAAACTATCGGAAAATTGAAGCCTGTCACCAATTTGAAAAAGGGGAAGAAGTTATCTATTGCCAAAAAGAATGGTAAGAAGATGATGGTGCTTAAGAAGGTCGGAAGGAAAGGAGCTCGACCTTCCCTTTGATTGGTAAGTGTGTATACATCCATAAACATGGCCGTTTTTTGGTATGTTGTGTACTTCTTATTACTTTACTATTACTACTATATGCATTAGTTAACAGTCATTTGTTCATTCTCATTCATTTGACAATGCATTCACTAATCATGCTAGTCAATACAGACCTTCATTGACTTTTTTTTTAGTCATGTTAAACTTACTAGATTGGGACCTGTGAAAGCACGGGCTATACGATGTAAAACACTAAGTTTTCTTTTTGTTTATACAGTTTAAAAAATAGTCGAATCAAGAGTTATGGCCTTATGGGTAAATTAGTCGTTGCAAAGGCCCTCCAACGTGAAGACACCCCTGCCATGCCGTCTCAACATAGTGGTTGGCTTGTTAGTCGTATCATGCATTGATGCATATAATTTTGCACTTTGAGGAAGTTGCGTTGAGTGGATTTTAATTTCCCTTAACCAAAAACAAGTAGATTAACAAAATAATGGTTAAACTGTTATCTGGTTTAAAAGTAATAACGAAACCGTTTTCCCGATTCAGATCATTTCCAAGCTATCCTTAAATTAACTCAAACTTTAACATTGATGGGCAAATGACAAAGTGAAGTTGACATATCACACCTACCAGAAAAGCGCCATAGGTTGGATACCGATGGATGTATATCGGTCGAGATAAACGACCTCATATGACACTATATTGTTGCTTCCAAACATACAATGACCCACCATGTATATGAAGATTCAGAATAAGGGAAGTGGGAAGTCTGTATTTTCAAACTGTCCTAGGCATCACCAATATCTTCTTTTAGTAAAAAACTACAGGATAAGGAAACATGTTTGAAAAGTCAACCAAAATGGGATTCAGTTTAATGAATTATTTGCTAGGTATAACTTTATAAGTAAATAAGAATTGATGATATTTGTGTATATAGTACCCACACATTATTATATTGTATAGTTAGGTTAAACTTCAAAGTCATCATGTCCGAGACATGGTCCTTTCCTTGTTTACACTCTCATGGCTTAAGCGGTTTTCGAAGGATATGATCGCGAATTCTGCGAGCTTTTTGCGGATTTATCAGGGAAGTGTATGTCTGCTAGGGTTCTTACTGAAGGTAATGTTTCATCTTTTGTTGATTTTTTATGTTGCTATTTCTATTCAAACTGCATTTATTAAGTATAGTGAAAGGTTTTGATGAGTACCACAAAAAGATCAAGAACTGCGAAAACTATCGAATTTAGTGTTAATTCACATGTGAAAAGAGATGAGGAGAAAATTAGAGATCAAAACCATTAAATTATGTTTTGGATCACGGCGGATTTGGATTTGTTCTTATATGTGTAATTTGCGTCTTTCAGATGTGAGAGCATATAATATAAATTGTGTTTTAACACGTTTCATATTTATATACTTTTGGTCTCATTTGAACGTTCTATCAAGTTTTACACGTCGAGTTCACATGATTTGTGTAGTTATCGTTTGAAGTATGCGTGGTCATATAAGTTTGGGTTTTAAGTCCTACATTTTCTCATTTGACCTTTCAAATTTTATTCATTTGAAATCGGAGTTAAATGCACCAAAATGTATGTATCAAGTGACCTCTTAATTAAGTAATCGCTAATCTTATGCGGTTGTGGCAGCCATATAAGTTGTCATGTTATACAAGCTTGTGTCACGTTGTCGGTTTATGTGTTATAACATGTCAGACATGAAGTACTCTATATAATAGCAAGATTTTAAGTTTCATACATACAAATGAAGGTTTGAGAGTATAACATACACAATATCAATATTTGATTAGTTTGATAAATTTAGATGCACTTAGCACATTTAAAATAGTACATAACCTGCCAAGTATCAACTGCCGTATCCTAGTTGACCAAATTTGGCCAATGTTAAGCCATGATAAGGTTTTCATGTCTTTGCTATGCTGCTGCTGCCCAAAACAACATAATGAATTCATGTAGAGTTCTCACATGAATAAATGTTGAAATATATTTGGTAATATATGATGGAGAAATTATTCTTTGTATTTGAGACATTCTCTTATTTTGATAATAAACAAACACCTGGCATTTCAGAGGAGAAGAAAAAGAGAGTTTCAGAAATTGCAGGAGAAATGAAAGAGGCCGAGGTTCTGGTAATGCAACAATCTCTGGTTTTGCATGGTTTCCTCTTAGTTTTTATTGGTTATATGCTTCTTAATTAGATGGTTTTTTGTTCTATAGATGCATAAAATGGATCTTGAGACTAGGAGTGTGCAACCCTCAGTGAAAGCTACACTGCGTGAAAAGATATGCGAGCATAGAAATGACCTTAGCAATCTGAAAACTGAATTGAAAAGACTTGGTTCAAGTAATACTAATCAGGCTCGGGCTGAATTGTTGGGATCAGGAGGCTCCAACACAATACAGGTTCTTTTCATAATTAAGTGTCATTCTGTTACATGTTTCCAACATTGGCAAAATGACTGCAATGTGTTTCAGTTTAGCTATAAGAACATTCGACTCAGTGTGTTTTCTATATAACCTGTTTGTTAAAGAATAATACATCGGCTCTTTCTCCAGAAATGATCATCATACACAACAAGAAAATGATTGTTCAACTTTATGATTCACATAGCAACACATTGTCAAACAAGAAACCTATGTGTACGTGTTATCAATTATTAATGTTTGTCCCCTTGCCTTATGAATGTTTGCTTACTGGATAATGATGAAACAGGGGTCTGCTGCTCTAGGAGGAAGACTCGTAACTTCAACTAAGAATTTAAAAAGGTCCAGTCAGAGAATCAAAGTTAGCAATAGAAATATAGAAATTTGCTGGAAATGGGACATAAGCCTCTGCAGCTTGCAAATACCACCGTAGGTCTTCTTATCTAACTCGGTTTTTCACTTGTGCTTGTTTTAAAGTGTTTTCTTAGTACAAATTTTTTTTAAGTTAATGTGATAGAACTTTATGTCAGGTTTGTATACGCGATCTTAATTACCTTTTGATTTATGCATTTTGTCTCCTGAACAA
The DNA here is from genome assembly GCA_034093135.1 of Erigeron breviscapus. NCBI lineage: Eukaryota > Viridiplantae > Streptophyta > Magnoliopsida > Asterales > Asteraceae > Erigeron > Erigeron breviscapus. The sequence goes on from CM067168.1 coordinate 35,321,279, forward strand.
AGGTTATAAACGCGTCAATGTATGTTTTTGCAGCTCCATGGAGTGAAAGATAATGCTGATAGGAGCAACAAAAATTTGAGTGGTATGTCAAAGAATACGAAGTGAACATTGCCTCCGTTATCAACCATATTTTGTAAATCAACCTATATCATCGTCAAAGAAATTAGGGGTGGATATGAATCCAATGTAAATCCTATCCATGTCACTAGGAGCTCAAACTAAATGCTAACCTGCATATATCTGGTTTCTTGATTGCATAGTAGTCTAACAACATTGTAATATTGCATCTATCTACAGGCATCAGAATTCCCATATACTAAGTCATAATCTTAAGAGCTATATATAACGGACTGCCAGATTAAAAGCACAACTTTGCTTATTTGCTGTTAGGCCAAGAGATCATACATAACGAGTAAAATCTTAGGGGGTGTTTGGGATTGTGATTTGATGAGGATTTTCAAATTATCACGATTAGTAAATGCAAATAATCCATTTCTAGTGTTTGGCAAAATAAAGTTAAAATCTGATTATTTACGTTTTGATATATTTGAAACGCAGTATTAGAGAAGTAACATTGAATTTATTTGTTTCATTAATTGCGCTAACGCTTATTCTTACGTGCATTATTTACATGATTTCCTCTTATAGGTATGGACTAAATAAATACTTTTTTTTTGTTTCAATTGTACAATTGCATCTTAGATAAATAGTAATCGGTTAATATACAAAATTGAAACCAAAAAGGTTGAAGCTTGAATTCTAAATTTTAAATACTATGATTCTTATAATTTAAGATTTATATAATTTAACAAATAAATCAATTTACCATAAAGTTATTAAATATTAAGATTTATATAACTTAAAATTTTTATAACTTAACAAAAATAAGATTGTCCATTTTAGTCATTTTACTTTCTTAATCCCAAAATAATGTAATTTACCAAATACTCAAAAAGTTGTTTATCTGATTATTGAGATGTCAAACAGCGTAATCAAATCCAAACATAATATTTTTGTAAGACGTTTTGTTACAGTTGATTAAGTGATTCTGATTCTTCAAATCGTATAATTAATTTTCAAAACACAATCTCAAACACCCTCTTAATCTTCATCCCAAATTATTATTTGTCTTGTAAGAATTTACTTCACCCAAATTATTATTTGTCTTGTAAGAATTTACTTCACCTGCAGTCGCATTTGCTTTCCAAACTGATTGAACTTTTTCCTGCATTTTATAATAATAGATGCCATCTACATGTTCACATCTACGAAACGAACCATTATCCCAAATAGATTGAATGTCTTGGATCAAGTGGCCACCTGAGGCCCTCTTTGGGGGTTCTGAGGGAGGGGATGTTGGCTTGGAGACCAGGGATCGAATCTCAATTCCCCATGGTTTCGGGCATTTACCTCTTTAGACGCGTACGGGCCGTGTTATCGCACCCTTGGTTTCCAGGGGTGCCTTCGGGTTCCAACCGCTAGCATACTACCCGTTTGGATGTCACTGCTAGGGTTCGAACCATTAACCAACTAACACGTCGTTCTAAAAAATAAATTGAATGCCTTGATTGATGACGTAATGTCTGATGAGCTTCATAAAAGAAGCACGAGCTTCGTCATGGAAGCAGAACCTTCACTGAGGAAGCACAAGCTCCATCTTGAACCAACTAACCAGAAGATCCATTAAGGGAGAAACCTTAATGAGTAAGAAAAGATATAAGTAATTAACCAAGGGACAACTCTAATACTCGAGGGACCACCAACAGGTGACAGCCTGGAGGTTGGTCATCCTCATTACATGGTGGATAATACCATTGCCCCATCAGAGCTGGTTATTATCCACCTCCCATTTGCCTATAAATAGGCCATGTTCACCAACAGTAAATCACTTCACTTCTCTCACCATTCCCTTATTTACTCTCTTATTTTCTCTCTCTAAAAATATACATATCATATATTCTGCTTCATCCGGGGTTTGGTTCCAACCAAACCGTGGCGTATAATTCTACTCCTAACAAGGATTGAATTACCAGAAGGGAATCGCCACCCGAAGGAGGATTCTACTTCGGCCCTTCTAACGATTGTGTGTTCCATCGTGTGCAGTTCATCCTTCATTCACCAAGAGGAACCAGACTACACCTGGTCCATCCTAAAGTAAGAACCAGACTATACCTGGTCCATCCCGAAGTAGGTCCATTACTTCATCAAGTGGCGCCAACACTTGTAAAGTCACAAGTTCAGGTCCACTTGCGTCGATGGAACTCACACCACTCTCTGAATCTGATCCTTCGAGGACCACCAATGCTGCTCGGATCAGACAATGGTAAAGGATAGGACCCCTGGTTCACAAGGTCCACCTCCTTTCGAACATGTGGTTCACGCTGAAGGTCCCGGCACCTCTAAGGATCTGGATCCAATCACTCCAGAGTTCATAAGAAGCAACTTTCCTACTCTAAGCATGATGATGCACAACTACATGAAGGAATGTGTAGCTCCGACGAGGTTGCATTTCGGAGAAGAAACCCCAATTCGATCAAGTAGGGATCATCAGGTTCCAAATCATAATATCGGTGGTTCGTCAGAAGGGTTTGTCACGCCCAATGCACCAATGAGGGGTCACACCCCATTGACAGAACCACCTCCTGGTACATCTGGTACTTATGTATTCATACCCACAAGGAAGGAAACGCCTCTCATTGAAGCGGAAGACTTGTCGGCACCTTACTGCCCCACATCAGCTTCTAAATTCACCAAAAGGATATCTGATTTCCAGTTTCCCTCCAAGATTAAAATGCCATCGAATGTGAAAATGTACGATGGTACCACCGATCCAGATGACCACATGGGAGTATTCTCTGGCGCTGCCAAGGTGGAACAATGGTCCATGCCTGTGTGGTGCCACATGTTTGGCCAAACTCTTTCTGGTTCTGCCCGAGTTTGGTATGATAGTTTAGCCGAGGGGAGCATTGACAGCTTTGAAGAATTGAGGCAGAAATTCCTCACCCACTTCATGGTTCAACAAAAGTATACCCGAGACCCGGTGGAGGTCCATAATATTCGTCAAAGGGAAAATGAGAGCCTCACCGCATTTATGGAGAGGTATAATTTGGAAAGTATGCAGATCTTGGGAGCAAATGAAACCATGCGGGTGTCAGGTTTTATGCATGGCATCAGATCCAAGCAATTGATAGAAAAGCTGAATACAAATGTTCCCAAGACTGTGAAGGAGATGATGGAAGTGGTTAAGGCTCACATTAGAGGAAAAGAAGCCATCACAGCTGCAAAATTAGATGAAGCACCAGCCCGGCGCAACACCAAGCAATCACGGCAATCCAACAATAGGAAGGCATATACCTCCTCTACCGAGAGGTACACTGAGCGTCGTCAACATGCTCCTTACTCTCCAGCTAATGTGAGGCGGCACGAACATTACACCGCTTTAATCAAAACACCTGCCGAGATTTTGGCCACCGAAGAGGCACGAATGGGTTTCATTCGACCCCGACCAATGGTGGGGGATCCTAATAAAAGGAACGAGCAGTATTGTGAGTTTCACTCTGATAAAGGGCATCATACCAACGATTGCTGGCAATTGAAAAGGCAGATAGAAGATGCCGTAATGTCTGATCAGTTGGCCCATTTAGTAAGAGAAATCAAAGACGAGAATAAAGGTGCAAGGGGTGGGAGACAAAGTGGCTCCCGGAACAAAGAAAGAGACAACAAAGGAAAGATGAAAGAGGTTCAGATGTTTGGAAGAAGTCAAATGGGGGAGTCAAAGAAAAGAAAGTTAACTGAAAGTTGGATGAATGTTCCCATCACATTCCCTCCTCCCGGAATGGTAGATTTGACTGCCAATCCGATGATCATCACGAGAATCATCGGGGATCAAAGGATCCATCGCATTTATATTGATGGAGGTGCATCTGTTGAACTGATGTATGAGCATTGCTTCCTTCAGCTCCCTGCCCAAACCAGACAGTTGATGACAAGGGCTGACTCACCATTAGTGGGATTTGCAGGAGAGGTTGTGTGGCCCCTTGGGCAAATTCTTTTGCCTATTACATTGGGGGAACCTCCATTATGCCGAACTGAAGAAATGGATTTTGCGGTAGTAAGAGCTCCATCCAGCAGATACAATATGATAATAGGAAGGCCAGGAATGAGGGCCTTGGGAGCAGTAACCTCCACTCCGCATGCAGAAATGAGATTCCCAACCCCGTGGGGAGTAGCCATTGTAAGGGCTCTTGTGGGTTTCAAGTGGAAATGTTTCCTTGACGCATACAAGGGATACCATCAAATCCAAATGGCTGAAGAAGATGAAGATAAAACGGCCTTCCATACTGATGCTGGTCCATTCTGTTACAAGAAAATGCCCTTCGGGCTCAAAAATGCTGGAGCAACATATCAGCGAATGATAGATAAAGTGTTTGGTCCCCAAGTTGGGAGAAATATGGAGGCATATGTAGATGATTTGGTGCTCAAAAGCAAGACTGAAGAAATGATGATGAGGGATATTGATGAAACTTTTGGCAGATTGAGAAGCATCAACATGAAGCTGAACCCAAAGAAATGCTCCTTCGGGATGGTTGAAGGAAGGTTCCTAGGGCACATGATAAATGAGGAAAGAGTGATGGCTAACCCAGATAAGATAGAGGCAATCCAAAAAATGGCCTCTCCCAAGTCCATCAAGGATGTGCAAAGATTGAATGGGAGGTTAGCAGCCCTCAACCGTTATTTGGCCCGATCAGCAGAAAGATCCTTACCTTTCTTTCAAACATTGAAGCAATGTGTCAATAAAAGTGACTTTCATTGGACGAAGGAGGCTGAAGAATCCTTTCAGAAGATTAAAGAATACTTGAAAGAGCTGCCTATGTTAACTGCTCCTGAACTGGGAGAAACATTAGCATTGTACCTAGCAGCTTCAGAAAGTGCCATAGGTGCAGTACTCCTAACTGAAAGAAGAAAGAAGCAAGTGCCTATCTTCTTTGTAAGTAGGGCCTTGCACGCTGCTGAATTAAATTACCAACCATTGGAGAAGCTTGCCTTGGCTCTGGTCCATGCGGCTAGAAGGATGAAAAGATACTTTCAATCAAACCCAATTGTAGTAATCACGGACCAACCCATACGCCAAGTCTTGGATCGTCCGGAAATATCGGGACGATTAGCCAAATGGGCGATTGAATTGGGAGAATTTGGGATCGAATATCGTGCCAGGAGCACAATGAGGGGACAAGTGCTAGCTGACTTCATATCAGAAATGACAATGGCCGAAGCAAAAGAAAACATAATTCAGTCCCCCTCAAAGGATCCAAATAAGGAAGCTAAAGCTCCAAAATGGAAGCTTCACACAGATGGAGCTTCAAGCAGTGAAGGGGCTGGTGCAGGAATGATACTAGTTGGTCCAGAAGGAGAGGAGTTTAGTTATGCTTTAAGATTTGATTTCCCAGCTACTAATAATGAAGCCAGTATGAAGCACTTCTTGCGGGAATGAGAATAGCAAAGAAGCTTAATGTTAACAGACTAAAGGCATATGTAGACTCAAAGTTAGTGGCCAACCAAGTCAATGGAGTGTATGAAGCAAAAGATGAAAAAATGGAGCAATACTTGGAAAAAATAAAAAGGGAAATAGAAGGCTTCGAATACTTCAAGATCAAACAGATCCCGAGAAGTCAAAATAAAAAGGCGGATGTCTTGAGTAAAATGGCAACGGTGACCTTCAACCATCTTCGTAATGAAGTGTGGGTAGAAGTACTAGAAAGAAGCTCACTTGAGGAACGTGAGATGAATGCGGTAGTCTCTGAAGAAGACCCCAACTGGATGACTCCAATAAGATTGTTCATAGCAAAGGGGGAACTACCCACTGATGGTGAAGAAGCAAAAAAGATAAGAATGAAGTCACCTATGTATACACTCATTGATGGTGTTTTATACAGAAAAAATTACTTGGGCCCTTTGTTGCGATGTGTGGGTCCAACTGAAGCAAACTATGTGGTGAGAGAAGTCCACGAAGGATCGTGCGGAATGCACGCAGGGCCACGGGCCATTGTGAGGAAGCTTATGAAATTAGGCTACTTTTGGCCCTCCATGCATCAAACATGCTTTGAAGAAATAAAGACATGTAGGGCATGCCAAGTTCATGCACCAATTCCCAAAGGCCCAAAGGATGAGATGATATCAGTAACATCCCCATGGCCATTCTATAAGTGGGGGATGGACATCGTTGGACCATTCCCAAAAGCACCTAGTGGTTTTAAATTCCTCATTGTGGCCATAGATTATTTTACTAAATGGGTGGAAGCTAAGGCGCTAATAAGCATCAGCGACAAGCAAGTGAAAAGGTTTGTTTGGGACAACATTGTGTGTCGTTTTGGTTTACCAGGAGCGTTGGTCACAGATAATGGGAAGCAATTCATTGAAAATCCATTCAAGTCTTGGTGCCAAGAAATGCAAATAAAGCAAATAACTGTATCAGTAGCATACCCACAAGGCAATGGCCAAGTCGAAAGGGCCAACCGAAGCATAGTTGATGCAATCAAAAGAAGGCTCCACCGAGAAGGAAGTCACTGGATGGATCATTTAACACATGTACTTTGGGCACACAGAACGATGCCAAAAACAAGCAATGGTGAAACACCGTTTAGCCTCACTTATGGCACAAAAGCAGTGATCCCTGTGGAGATAGGCATGCCAACATACCGAACCTCGGCTTGTCTTACAGAAACTAATGAGGAGGATCTAAGGATGAACCTCAATCTCCTAGAGGAGCGACGAGAATTGGCAGCAATAAAAGAAGCTAAATACAAACGCCAGATTGAAAAATACTACAACCAAAGGGTGAAGAAATCAACCTTCAAGGAGGGAGATCTGGTGTACCGAAAGAATGAAGCCAGCAAGGCAGAGAACCAAGGAAAACTTGGTCCAAATTGGGAAGGACCATATATCGTCACTGAAGCACTCAGGTCCAGATCCTATAACTTGAAAACTATTGAAGGTGAAGAGCTCCCAATGCCATGGCATGGTACTCACCTTCGCAAATGCTATATGTAAGCTAATAAGTTAGGGGCAAGTGGTTACACAAAGCTTAATGGTTTCCTTTTTGCTTTAATCTTCTTGTAACCAATGTAAGACCCCCATGTACTAATTTAAATATGAAGTATGAAGCACATCTCCTACGGGATTGATGATGCCTTTGCCTATAAGCATGAAAATCTTTTCTCATTTGCAATGCCCACAAAAAAAAAAGTTTCCATACATATTCCCACCAATTAGTTTTGCAAGAGAAAACATAAAGATCATGAATGATCCAGGGGATGCAAAAACATGCTTAAAGTACCACAAATGATGGTACAACTTATACAAAAGGCAAAATACTTGGATGAAATCAATTTCATCAAATAAATGATTTCACAGGTTCATCAAGCTAATTCACAATAGATGATCCTAAAATTGATTTTGATTCACACCAGTGAACTAAAGACATCTGAACCATAACAGATGCAATATATGTGAACGCGCGCACGTATATGGGTTGGGCTGCCCCTTCTCATAGCTCTATTCTAAGGAAGCAGGCCTCCTAAAGAATGACACAAGGTTGAGCGACCTCACAAAATTAGCTCCATGTACTCGACAACGGTCTGGTACATTGACAGGTTGAGCACCTACTAATTAACCTCCCTACTGGTGAAACTATCAAGCATCGCCAGGCTGGTAAATAAAGCTAAGTATGTTAATGGGACGCCTTAACGACTTACTTAGCATAAAAATGCTACGCGCATAAAAAAAAAGAAGCAAAGAGCTTCATATACTCGACAACGGTTGGGTACATTGATAAACAAAGTGCTACGTGCATAAAAAAAGAAGCAAAGAGCTTCATATACTCGACCACGGTTGGGACATTGATTAACAGAAATGCTACGCTCACTTAAAAGAAGCAAAGTAGCTTCATATGCTCAACAACGGTTGGGTACATTAATAAACAATAATGCTACGCGCATAAAAAAGAAGCAAAGTAGCTTCATATGCTCAACAACGGTTGGGTACATCAATAAACAAAAATGCTACGCGCATAAAAAAAAAAGAAGCAAAGCAGCTTCATATACTCGACCATGGTCGGGCACACTGATAAGTAAAGGCTCTATCGCCAAAGAGAAGCGAATCGGCTGCATATACTCAACAACGGTTGGGTACGTCAATAAAAAAAACAGAAGAAATAAATTAGCTTCAGATACTCAACTATGGTTGGGTACCTCAGTAAGTCAAAGTTCCTGTGATAAAAAGATGTAAATCAGTTTCATATACTCGACCACGGTCGGTACATTGATAAATAAAGGCTCTATCGAAAAGTAGAAGCAAAACAGCTGCATGTTTTTGACAACAGTTGTTACAATGATAAATAAAGGTTTTGTCGGGAACGAGAAGCAAATCAGCTTCATATATTCAACAGTGTGCATCGATAAATAAAAGGTCAAAAGCTAATGAGAAGCAGATTAGCTTCAAATACTCAAACAACGGTTGAGTACATCAACAAGTCAAGGTTCCACTACTAAAGAGAAGCAGAATAGCATAGGATACTCAAACAAGGGTTGAGTACATCGATAAGTCAAAACTTTGCTGCTAAGAAGAAGCAAATAAAGTTAGCTTCGCATACTCAACAATGATTGGGTACATGGGTGAATTAAGGCTCCAGCGCCAAAAAGAAGCAAATACAATAGTTTCAGATACTCGACAACGGTTGGGTACACCGATAAGTGAAAGCCCTGTTGCTAAAGGGAAGCAAGTTAAATTCAAATACTATTGGATACAAGAAGCGCACAAATTTACGTTGCTACCATAAGCATATAATTCCAACGAAATAAGTATCGATTGCTACAAATTACAAACAATATTCAATGGCTACAAGAAGCAAATAGATCTCGACTGATCCGAGAAGCAAATACAGCCTCATTGCCCACAAGGAGGCAAACTGTTACATGCAACATTACAAGGCATTGAACCTGAAAGAATGCATCAACCTACAAATACAAATGGGTACCTAAGCTACCTTCAAGAAGCAAATAAAAAGCGTAAAGAAGATAAAATTGCAAAAGCACGAGGTGCATATTAACGTTGTTCAAATGCAAGAGCCAACCACAACAGAATTCGACAAAAGAAACAAAAGTTTCATGATTACAAATATTAGCCAAATGCACGAAGACTAAATAGCGGGAGGATCAGAAGCAACTGGAGGGTCTAGAGTAATGGCCTTCAAATCTTCAATAGAGCAACCAACACATTTGAACAACTGCTCAAAGTATTCAAAACATATGGTATTAAAGGTGCTAATAGATTTTCCAAAGTGAGCTGGAGCAAAAGGGTCATGACCAGAGTTTTCCCAAGAGGGTGCTTTACCTGGGAACTCCGATATTCGGCACCGATACCATCTTGTACAGATGCACTGCTACTGCTACCAACAATGTCAAGCCCACATAAGTATTGGGAAGATTAATGCAACTAATCCATGACATGAAAATAACCCTCACTAGTGATCTATTGGTTCACACTGGATAGCTCCACATTCCTACCCTCAAGAGAAGCGTTGTAGTTACATTATTGTTGCACCTTCTATTCAGAAACTTTCCTTTCTTCTTCCTACTTTTGCCTCTCTAAAAGAAGCTAAGAAGCACCTACCTCAAGGGCAATACGAAGCTCATTAGCTTCTTTTTGAGCCTCATTAAGTTGGCCTTTAACAAAGCCCATCTCATTTTGGTGCTCCATTAATCAATCTCAGCTACAGCAAGACAATTGGCAGCATCTTGACCTTCCTGAACAAACTCCCGCAACTCAATAACAGATTTTTCCGAGGCAGATAGAAGCTCTATTAATTTATCAATTTGGGGACCTCAACCTCAATGGTATCATTTGATTCCTGTAACACCCATCGTTTAAAAATATGGGTTTTCAAAACTTTTCACCTAACGGTGTTAAATTGCGGAAGTAAAGACTGTAAAAGTCAAAACCGATAAAAAACATTTCGGTTGCTGCATTTATTTGGTGTTACATGCCATATCAAACAATAGTTCAAATGAAAACCCAACGGTTGCCCAACATAAAACAACCGTTCACATGTCAAAACATAAATTCGACATTAAGTACGAAATGTAAATAAATGTCTAAGCAAAGAATCGTCTATGGATAACTAAGGCTCCTTCAACGAATCTACCCAAGCTCACACATCCTTCGTCTAATTCCATCAAGCTAAACCTGAGGGAACAACCACATTAAAGAAGCAAGTGTTAGCTATAAGAATAGCTAAGTAAGATAACACTTAATTAAAAGCATTTGCCCAATTAAAACAATCTTCATTATTAGACAAGTTTTATTAGGCACAACACACATCACACGTTCACACATATACTACATTTCGACTTCATATTAATTAGGATAATCATCCTAAATGTGCCTATCCTGCATTAGTTCACACATTGTCACACGTATCTTTGTTAACTGCATATAAGTGTGCCCTGCATCACACCCGACTGGATGATCAGTCAAAAGACTACTCATCTTACATCGTTAAGGAGTGGCAAGCCAATCCAAGAGTAATCCGTATGTGGAGGTTGGTCAAACCTCTCGTATTACTCGCCCTGCGTTATAAAGACCATGTTGCGAGGAGCCACCCAAGCAACAACTGCATCAACGCACTCATCCGGCTAAGACAAGTACGGGTTAAGCTTAACACTTTCCCTGCATTAGTTTTATGAGCTCAATTTCACACATATAGATTGGGTCCCTGCATTCCCAAACATTCACACACATATAGTCTAGGTAACACACATTCCTAGACATTCATACACTTTAACTTCATTACGTTTGGATCCTTAAACGTGCAAGTGACATAGTAACCTAGCAAGTCTAGTGAACTAGGCGTACAAGTCAAGCATGCATATCACACATCAACTTCATTTCTATATATCATGCATATCAAGATACTTCATTAAACTACATCAACTGCATAGCTACATACTACATTAAGCAATACTACATTACACTACAATAGGGACTGCATCTCAGGTCTCATGGTCAACTGCATAACCCATAATACCTCCCAAGTAACCCATATGCCCACATGCAATTAAAGATACCGAATGGAAGTGTTTACGATTTGAAACCAGCTTTTAGTTGATCCCCCAGCGTGTCAAAGTAGTGTATCTTACCTGGTAGTAGTGTATGCGCGCAATGAAAGGCTAAAAGTGCTTAACAATAATCCCCGACACCTAAGATACATTAATATACAAAATATAAGTCATTTGGGACCTTATCGAACTTAGTTTTGTTCTTAAACCTCACTTTAGCTTCCAAACGAATTTAACCAACGAATTTGGCTTCAAACGAAGATGAACTTCGTTTGCCAAACGAATTTAGACCTCATAAAACGAATTTAGGTTAACTGGAACGAATTTGGACTTTCCTTAACAAACGAATTTGAACTTCATATGAGCAAACGAATTTGAGTTTCATTTTGACAAACGAACATAAGCTCCTATCAAACGAAATTAGTTCCAAATGATTTTAGGCTGTCAACATCAAACGAATTTGGTCTCAAACGAAGTTAAACTTCGTTGGGGCAAACGAATTTAGATTTGCAGGAACGAATTTGTCATCAGCAAACGGATTTAAGCTTATTTTCGACCAGAATTCATAAAACGACTTCGTTCTTCATTTTTCCAGAAATCAATCAACTTTGGCTTCACCCAAAACATGTTTTTGACATACATAGACCTCTTTTGATCATCAAGATCGATTACAAACTCGTTTGACATCGTTTAGAACATTAATTGGCTTAAACATAATATAAACCCTAACTTAATCAAAACTCCTTTTTAATCAGATCTGGTTCCTTATTAAACAACTTCTAAATCTGAAAATACCATCTATAATTCAGTGATTACCTGCTTGGCTAGATGATCGATCAATTCCAACACCAAAACACCCAATTGCTTGACCAAAAACTTGATTAATTGCTTTAGAATTCAAGAAAGGCTTTGATAGGCTTTGTGTGTTTTCAACAAGTAATGGCTGCTGGAAATTAGCCTAATGACACCTTCCAAAACCCTAAACCCGTTTTTGACTTTACCCATATGTCAAGACTAGTCCCTAGACTTCCAAATCCTTCATTATTGGTCACAAACTACATTATTGACCATATACAACATTATCCCTTCATTAAATGTCACTTCATAGACATAAACCTTCGTATTTCACACATTTATACTACATTAACATTTAGGTTTTCAAACCTCACACATAACACACATTAACTACGTATATGCATATATTCACACTAGACTTAACGACACACATGAGGTTGACTTAACAGCGTTAGTCAAATCTTAAAGAAAAGTTTGGGATGTTACAATTACCTCCCCCTTAAGAGGATTCCGTCCCCGGAATCTCATCATTAAGGAACAACTCGGGATAATTCTCCTTCATTACTGCTTCAGTTTCCCAAGTCAAGCTTTCTCCATGATTATGCTTCCACTTTATCAAGACAAGATCTATCACTTTCCTGCGTAACTTCTTTTGCTTCCTTCCAAGTATTGCCACTGGTTCTTCAACCATTTTCTTCATTGGGTCAATGCTCACATCTTGAATTGGAATCACACTTGACTCCTCGGCTAGACACTTCCTAAGGTAGGATACATGAAAGGTGTTGTGAATTCCATCCAATTCTGGAGGTAATTCCAACTGATATGCTACATCCTTAATGCGTTTCAAGATTTTAAAAGGTCCAATAAATCTTGGACTCAACTTGCCCTTCTTTCCAAATCGGATTACTCCTTTCCATGGTGACACTTTCAGCATCACTAAGTCACCTACATTAAACTCCATTGGTCTCCTTTTCTTATCTGCATAAGTTTTCTGCCTTTCTCTGGCCACACGTAAAGCTTCTTTAGCTACATTAACTTTCTTAGCGGAGATTTCAATAATTTCGGGACCGGTTAACTGCTTTTCACCGGGCTCCATCCAACAACTTGGAGTCCTACATCTCCTTCCATATAACATTTCAAATGGTGGCATTCCAATACTTGCATGGTGACTATTATTATAAGCAAATTCAATCAACTTCAAGTGTTCATCCCATGCTCCACCATAGTCTAGTACACACGTTCTCAACATATCCTCTAAGGTTTGGATGGTTCTCTCACTTTGCCCATCGGTTTGAGGATGATAGGCGGTACTCAAGTTCACTCTAGTACCCAATTCTCGTTGAAGACCCTTCCAAAATTTAGACACAAATCTAGTGTCCCTATCCGAGACAATAGACAATGGAACTCCATGTTTCGAGACAACTTCATCTATATACATCTTTGCCATCTTCTTTAAAGGCACATCTTGTCGGGTAGCTAGAAAATGAGCACTCTTCGTCAATCTATCTACAATTACCCAAATCATATCATTCCCTTTCGGCGTTTTCGGTAGCTTCGTTACAAAGTCCATCGTGATATGATCCCATTTCCACTCGGGAACGTCTAATTGATGCAACAAACCATACGGCTTTTTATGGTCCGTTTTCACACGTGCACATGTCAAACACTTTGCTACAAAATGAGCTACTTCACCTTTAATATCCGGCCACCAATAAATCGGCTTCAAATCTGCATACATTTTGGTGACACCGGGATGCATCGAATACCTACTTCTATGAACCTCTTCAAGGATCAACTCTCGGTTACCACCAAGCAGTGGCACCCAAATACGACCCTTGTATGTTTTAAACCCACGACTATTAGTCTCCATCACAAGTCGTTTCTTCTTCCCAATACTCTCTTTATCAATATTATCCTTCATTAATGCCATCTCTTGTGCTTCTTTAATTCGATCTAATAGACCCGACTTGGCTTGAACTTGCATGCTCATCAACTTACAAGAAGAGCTTTGCACTTTCCTACTTAGTGCATCCGCCACTACATTGGCTTTACCGGATGGTATTTGATTTCACAATCATAGTCTTTAAGTAATTCCATCCACCTTCTTTGTCTCACATTCATCTCCCCCCCCCCCCCCCCCCCCCCCCCCCCCCCCCCCCCCCCCCCCCCCCCCCCCCCCCCCCCCCCCCCCCCCCCCCCCCCCCCCCCCCCCCCCCCCCCCCCCCCCCCCCCCCCCCCCCCCCCCCCCCCCCCCCCCCCCCCCCCCCCCCCCCCCCCCCCCCCCCCCCCCCCCCCCCCCCCCCCCCCCCCCCCCCCCCCCCCCCCCCCCCCCCCCCCCCCCCCCCCCCCCCCCCCCCCCCCCCCCCCCCCCCCCCCCCCCCCCCCCCCCCCCCCCCCCCCCCCCCCCCCCCCCCCCCCCCCCCCCCCCCCCCCCCCCCCCCCCCCCCCCCCCCCCCCCCCCCCCCCCCCCCCCCCCCCCCCCCCCCCCCCCCCCCCCCCCCCCCCCCCCCCCCCCCCCCCCCCCCCCCCCCCCCCCCCCCCCCCCCCCCCCCCCCCCCCCCCCCCCCCCCCCCCCCCCCCCCCCCCCCCCCCCCCCCCCCCCCCCCCCCCCCCCCCCCCCCCCCCCCCCCCCCCCCCCCCCCCCCCCCCCCCCCCCCCCCCCCCCCCCCCCCCCCCCCCCCCCCCCCCCCCCCCCCCCCCCCCCCCCCCCCCCCCCCCCCCCCCCCCCCCCCCCCCCCCCCCCCCCCCCCCCCCCCCCCCCCCCCCCCCCCCCCCCCCCCCCCCCCCCCCCCCCCCCCCCCCCCCCCCCCCCCCCCCCCCCCCCCCCCCCCCCCCCCCCCCCCCCCCCCCCCCCCCCCCCCCCCCCCCCCCCCCCCCCCCCCCCCCCCCCCCCCCCCCCCCCCCCCCCCCCCCCCCCCCCCCCCCCCCCCCCCCCCCCCCCCCCCCCCCCCCCCCCCCCCCCCCCCCCCCCCCCCCCCCCCCCCCCCCCCCCCCCCCCCCCCCCCCCCCCCCCCCCCCCCCCCCCCCCCCCCCCCCCCCCCCCCCCCCCCCCCCCCCATTTCACAGTCATAGTCTTTAAGTAATTCCATCCACCTTCTTTGTCTCACATTCATCTCCTTTTGAGTAAACATATATTGTAAACTCTTATGGTCGGTGAAAAGTGTGCATTTAGTACCATATAAGTAATGTCTCCATAATTTCAATGCAAACACAACCGCCGCTAGCTCAAGATCATGGGTAGGGTAATTCTTCTCATGAGGCTTCAACTGACGTGAAGCATAGGCAATCACTTTGTCTCTCTGCATTAAGACACAACCCAAACCCGTAATAGAAGCATCGCTATATACCACTAAATCATCAGTACCTTCAGGCAAGGCAAGGATAGGAGCTTCACACAACTTCTTTTTCAACGTTTGGAATGCATTTCCTGCTTTTCAGTCCACTCGTACTTCACACCCTTCTTTGTTAATTCCGTCATAGGCTTGGCTATTCGGGAAAAATCCTGAATAAACCTTCTATAATACCCAGCCAAACCAAGAAAACTCTTAATCTCGGTAGGAGTCTTTGGCTGCTCCCACTTTGAAACAGCTTCAATCTTTGAAGGATCTACTTTAATACCTTCTGATGTAATAACATGACCAAGAAACTGCACTTCTCGGAGCCAAAACTCACATTTAGAAAACTTTGCGTACAACTTCTTCTCCCTCAACACCTCCAAAACTGCTTTCAAATGCTCACGGTGTTCATCCTCTGACTTAGAATAGATCAAAATATCGTCAATAAACACAATAACAAAATGATCTAGAAAGGGGCGGCATACCCGATTCATTAAGTCCATAAACGCGGCTGGAGCATTGGTCAACCCAAATGGCATGACCAAGAACTCATAATGACCATATCTAGTCCGGAAAGCTGTCTTTGCTACATCTTCCTTCTTTACCTTCAACTGATGATAACCGGACCGCAAATCAATCTTTGAAAAATACGAAGCACCATGTAGTTGATCAAAAAGATCATCAATTCTCGGGAGAGGATACTTGTTCTTGACCGTTCGTTTGTTCAACTCACGATAGTCAATACACATGCGCATCGATCCATCCTTCTTCTTAACAAAGAGAACCGGAGCTCCCCAAGGCGAGGAACTAGGTTGTATGAACCCCTTGTCAAGTAACTCCTGAAGTTGCGTCATTAATTCCTTCATTTCTGTAGGAGCTAATCGGTAAGGTGCTTTAGCAACGGGTGTAGCACCGGGAATAAGATCTATCTGAAAAGTAACTTCACGATCGGGAGGAATACCGGGTAGATCATCAGGAAACACATCGGGGAAATTGGATACTACATCAACACTAGCGATGAAGACTTCTCTTTTCTTGCATCAATGACATAAGCCAAGAAATGGCTCTTGTTTTTCCTTATACATTTAATAGCTTTCATCATACTAATAATCTTTATTCCTCCTCTCTTCTTGTCTCCATACACCGTTATCACTTTACCCTCGGACATAGGCAATCGAATTATCTTTTGGGAACATAAAATACTAGCTTCATTTCTAGCCAACCAATCCATACCAATCACTACATCAAAACTACCTAAGGTAGTAGGCAATAGTTGGACTGGAAAAGAACGACCTTCAATCTCAATGTCACAATCGTCATAACCCACACGTATATTATTAACCGTACCATTAGCAATTTCTACCTCTAATGAACAATCTAAGGGAGTAGTGACTCTTTCTAGCTTAGGAGCAAATAATGTGGACACAAACGACCTATTTGCACCTGAATCAAATAAAACAGAGGCAGGCTTTGAGTTAACAAGGAAAGTACCACATACCACTTCATCGTTGTTCCTTGCGTCATCAACCGTCATTTGAAGAGCTCTCACTTTTGTTGCTGTCGTGGCGGTCTTCTTTCCAACATTCTTCATCTGTGGACAATCGGCAATGAGATGACCCGTTTCTTGGCACTTGTAGCAACGAGTCTTGTCCCTACATTCAGTGGCAAGATGTCCCGACTTCCCACACTTATGGCACCTTCTTGTCTTGTCGGTACAATGCCCTTCATGAATTGTCTTGCAAAATGTACACCATGAACCATTCTTCTTTTTATCCTTGTCACCACCGAACTACCACTTCCACGGAACTTCTTATTATTATTGTTATTGGAAGACCAATTTGACCTTCTTTTAAACCCCGACTTCTTATCATCACTCTTCTCAACCTTCTTGTCCGAAGCGAAATCATCGTCAAGCTTCTTAGACTCCTTGATAGCTTCAGTCAGAGTCTTGTGCTGCCTGCAGATACCTCGATAACTCGGAGGCAAACCATCAACATAGCAAGCAACCTGATCCGCATCAGTACGGAATAAATGACCCACGAACTTCATCTTCTCCATGAAGGAACGAGCATACTCGTTGACCTTCCCGACTTCAGCCGTCAAGGCACGAAACTCCTTTTCCATCTTACGCTGCTCATGAACCCCAATATATTCCTCAATGAATTTCTGCTTAAAGTTAGCCCACGAGATAGCAGATACCATAGCTGGAGTCATCGAAATAGTAATGCTCTTCCACCAATCCTGAGCACCTTCTTTCAACATTCGACTAGCGCACAACACCTTCTTATCCTCGGGACAGTCACAGGCTTCAAAGACCATCTCCGTATCATCGAGCCATTCCATGCAACCCACTGCATTAAGGGTTCCATCAAACTTCTGACCTCCACACTTCTGGAAACTTTCAAACTTAAACCGAGGGGCTTGAACGACATTAGGAGGAACCATAACAGCATTAGCAGGGTGAACAGCAACAGCATCGACCAGTGGCTCAGAGTGGTGAGAAGGCACTGAATAGTTGCCATCAGTTCCTTCAGCATTTTCAGCAAGCGCGTTGTTCAATTGTTCCTGTGTCTGGGCCAATTGGGTCTGGAGAGTCCGTACGAGATTGTACAACTCAGCCGCGTTAGGGATTTGTTCCACCACTTCCTCGTTAACCCTAGGTGGATTTCCGGGAGGTGGAGGCATAGGACCCAATGAGCCTTGCTGATTGACCTGGCGGGGATTTCCTCGATTTCTATTTGCATTGGCTGCAACAGCAGCAGCAGCATTTGCAGCGCCTGCACCTGGATGGACAGGTGGGGTAATGCTAGCAGTAGCTCCATCACGTCGGAAGTTGCGGTTGCGAGTGTTAACCATTTTCCTTTATAAAAAGGTAGAGTCGATAAGCGCAAATTAAAGCAAAATGCTTGTTAAGATAAGGCTAAAACCTATCATCGTAACGTAAACATCTCATAAGCCCTATCACACTCGCACTCGTCCCAACCCATCCTATATCATCTTTCATTAAAACTAAGGCATCCTACAAATACCTAGCATGCATATCTTAAGTTTAAGTCCAAATCCTATGGTTAATAGGCCTTGGTTCACTTAAGCCACTTCTCTGATACCAACTTGTAACACCCGTCGTTTAAAAATATGGGTTTTCAAAACTTTTCACCTAACGGTGTTAAATTGCGGAAGTAAAGACTGTAAAAGTCAAAACCGATAAAAACATTTCGGTTGCTGCATTTATTTGGTGTTACATGCCATATCAACAATAGTTCAAATGAAAACCCAACGGTTGCCCAACATAAAACAACCGTTCACATGTCACAACATAAATTCGACATTAAGTACGAAATGTAAATAAATGTCTAAGCAAAGAATCGTCTATGGATAACTAAGGCTCCTTCAATGAATCTACCCAAGCTCACACATCCTTCGTCTAATTCCATCAAGCTAAACTTGAGGGAACAACCACATTAAAGAAGCAAGTGTTAGCTATAAGAATAGCTAAGTAAGATAACACTTAATTAAAAGCATTTGTCCAATTAAAACAATCTTCATTATTAGACAAGTTTTATTAGGCACAACACACATCACACGTTCACACATATACTACATG
>CM067168.1:35341123-35386068 GCA_034093135.1 Erigeron breviscapus
TTAAATGTGATGAGAAGGGGGTGGGATTGCATTAATTTGCACCGAAAGAAGCGAGTGGGGTGAGCGGGTGGTTAAAGAAAACCTTGTGAGATGTTGCGATCGTTAAACATAAGTGATGGTGTTATTGGTCTTCTGAGTTGCTAAATCTTGACATCATTGATTTGCATTAGTCTCAACCAATTTCATATTCATCTGATCATTATAAATTTGTTGTTGTTGTTCCATGATTGGTGTTTGATTTTGGGGGAATTTAAAGAAAACATATATTACGTATTCTTGTTTTTGGAGTATCATAGATCTTGTAATTGAAATGTAAATATAGATGTATATATTTGATTTTGGTTATAGATTATGAAGACAGAGATATAGATCGGTTATGGAATAATGGATTTGTGTGTAGATCTGGATCGAGAAACAAAAAGAGAAAGAAAGTGTTTAGAGGTAAAATGACCAATACACCCTCACGTGATATGCACGTGACTAAGTTAACAGAGGGTTACAAACGTCCATTAGAGAGAAGGGTGTCTAATGATACAAAAAGTCACCATAGGGTGATGTAATGATAAAAAAAAAAGCACGGGGGCGAAACTTGATAATATGACAAACCACAGGGGCATGTAATGAAATTAACTCATTAATTTATTTTCTCACTGGATAAAATTTTCCAGAAAAATTTACTGGTACCTTGTAAATGTGTCCCTCTAACTGGTTAGATAGGTTGAAGTGCATGTTTGAGGTGACTTTTTTTTTGTCTCCTTGTAAATGTGTCCCTCTCATTTGTCTGTATTAGTTGACGTGCATGTTTGAGGTTACTAGTCTCTTTCAAATGGTTTTTCACTGGTACTTTACTGGAGTGTCCCTCCAGTGTACCATCAATGCATGCTTCACTGGACTAATCCACCAGTGATACTGGAGTGTCCAGTCAACCTCCAGATGCACTGAATATGAGTCATAATATTTTTAATACTTGGTCATTGTGCGTGCCACGTATGCAAAATCTTTGAAAAGATATTTATCTTGATATTTATCTTATTATCCTACGTGGCATGTAATTTTTTCAAAGAAATGATGGTATTTTTACCTTGGGAAGACAAAAAGTGCAAGTTGAATGTTTGTGGGCTGTAAACCGTCACACATTTATGTGTGATGTGATGTAATTAATGCGGATCTCAGAACCCGATCAAAATTTTATTTGATAATTTCAACTTAATCGTTTGAGTTCCACATTCTCTCTCCTATATAAATACCCACTTTCATTTTCATTAGCATTTACTTCGAACATATTTACTCCCAAATTCTTCAAATTCCTTCACTTACTTCATTCTTCATTCAATTTCCAATCATAAATCTCTCTCATATTTACTTCATCAAATCTTCATAAACCCTAATCTCAATTTCATCTTCATATATCTATCATATTCAATGGCACCAAGACAATCTAATTCACCGAAAAATCTGCTCGCTGCTGAATATGCTCCCGTTCCAAATATTGTAAGGGCACCTCATATTACATTAGAGGCAAAGGCATAAGAATAAACATGAATAACTGGATGGCCAAACTCTCACTTTCCAGTTTTCATAATGCCCAATCCATTATTGGGAGATTAAATACCTTTTTTCTCTCATGTCACTCTATGGTGCATTGACCCTAAATCCTGGGAAGATGTACCACGACTATCTTTGTGAATTCTGGTACACTGCAGTATATGATGATGAAACTTCATCAATTTCTTATTCTCTTAAGCAAGGTACCAGATCCTTGGCTTTCACTGTTGATACACTCAAGTCTGTTCTTCAATTGAACTATTTTGAACAGAATGAGATGCCCATTGAACTTCCCTCTGGCATAAATACAAGGGAAGTGTGCAGATTGATGGGGCACACAGACATACTGGATGAGCATGGCCAGCTATCCAGAAAGGGAACAATCTACATGAGCAGGCTGTCAGACTCATGGAGATTCTTTTTCACTCATATAGTTGAATGTTTGGGAGGCAGTTCTGGAGGACTTGACCAGATAAATCAAACACATCTCCAGATTGCTTACTGCCTCTGGTTCGGATACAGAGTGGATTTTGCTCAGATTCTATTTGATGATCTGGTAGAGCGTCTTAAGGTGAAAGGTAGAAAAGCATTTGTTCCTTATATTCGTTTCCTTTCACTAATTTTCAAAAGAGCTCTAGGTGACCAGTATGATTTTGAAACCACTCACTTTTCTGTATGTGAGTATATGCGTGATCTGACCAACCTTAGATCTCCACCAAATGAGGTAAATATCCCTCAGACCATGCTTAGCTTCCAAAGGAAGAAAACGATGCTTCATCATCTGATGAGCCAGAATAGGCTCCAGGTGGGAACCAGGTTGGTGAAGGACCCTCTGGAGTCCTAAATGTTGAAATTGTGCAACCAGTAACCCAGGTGGCTCCTGAAGTTCAGCAGACTTCTAATGTTACTCGACCCAGAACTTCCAGACGCCTTAGAAAGGGTGGAGTTCAGGTCAATCCGAATAGAGCTGAATCGAGCCATCCAGGTGACATAATGAATGAAGATGGGTCACTGATTGTTGAGCAGGTAGAGGATGTTGTACAGGATGTTGAGCAGGTAGAAAATGTACAGGTTGTTGAGCAAGAGACTGGTGAGCAAGATGCTCAGATAGATTTAAATAGAGAAGTGGTCGATCAGACAGTTGGGACGGCTCCAGATTGGGATGAGGTAGATTCCCCAATGTCTGAAGGTAACATGTTTGATGTGAATATGAATTTCCTGGGTGATGAAGTAGAAAATGTAGTTACTTCTGTTATTGCTTCAGTCACCCAACCACTTGTACTTACTGAAATGCCACCACCACCAGAATCCATTACTGCACCACCACCACCACCATTTTCAATTTCACAAACCACTCCTTATTTCAATCCTCCCACACTTCAAATTTCACAAACTCAACCACCTCCACTTGAAACTCCAATTGATTTATCTGAACAACGTGTGCTGGACTCGACTGTTACAACTGCTGAAACATCTATTGAAGCAGTCCAGGCACAAGTTTCATTGGTGTTCAGAAGGCAATCTGAACTTCCACCTTCCAGTGGTTTCTCCACTTCGTCTTCAGCCGAGGTCCAAGGCCTTTTAAGTAAGGTGGCGGACCTGGAGAGATCACTCCAGTCTTCATCGCAGGTTGTTTCTGATTTCAAATCTCTTTTATCGAATAATCTTTCATCAGAAATGAATCTTTTTGCTGGTAACGAGAAGCTGGTGTTTGAGAAATGAATGAACTGGTACTGGCCACAAATAAAAACTCTGAAAATATCAAAGTGGCAGTCCAGGGATTAGAGGCAAAATTGGCGAAATCTGTTCAGACTGCAGTGAAAGCTGAACTTGTTCAACCACTGGCAGGTCTGACAGATGAGGTTCAGAAGTTGACCACCAGGATTAGTTCTTTGGAGAGTAGGCCAACACTTGATCAGAATGCTGTTGTTAGCACCATCAGTGATGAATGTGCTAAGAAGTTCAGACATGGAATGTTGAAGGAAATCACTGAAGAGATTTCTGGGTCTGTTCTTAGAACCATTCAAGATGGGTTGTTGCCACAGGTGGTAAACATGATTAATAATGAAATGCCAAAGCACTTGCCTCAAGACGTTCAAATTATTAAGAAGGAAGTGACTGCTTTGAGGAGCACTGTGAATATCACAACTCCAATGGCTGGAAGAAATTTTGGTGCTACAGATAGGTACATGCTTGAACAGTTGTGGAATGATCTCAAGTCAAGAACTGGTGATCATTCCAAGGGGGAAAGGTCTGAGAAGAAAGAGCAGGTTATTGAGAAAAAGAAAGAAGTGGTTGCCAGTGCAATTGAAAAGGCATTTGGCACTGAAGAAAGTGTGCAACAAGAAAGAGTGACTGGTACTGATGCCAGTGCACAAGAAGCGCAGAAAGCACTTGGCACTGAAGCCATTGTGCAGGTTGAAGAGGCTACTGGTACTGATGCCAGTGAGCCCCAGTTTGAAGCATTTCCAGATATCATAACTACTCAAAAGTCAGTAAAAGGAAAGGAACATATGGTATCTGGAGAAGAAAGTGAAACTGCTGGGAGATCATCAGAACTTCCAACTACTGATGAAGACACCTCGAAGAGACTGGAGCAGGAATGCATTATGATAGAAATTTTCAAGAAAAATCAAAAGGATGAATTGCTGGCCCACAAAAGGGAGATGGCAATTATGGGGACTCTTGATTCTTACAATGCTGGTAGGTTGGGCATACATATTGATGTTTATAAAAGAATGAAGGAAGACCCTAGAGTTCATCAATGTCCGGATGCATTGGATGACGTATACATTCGCTCCAGGTACTCTGAAGAAGAACAAACGTATGATGCTGTAACGTATGGTGTAAGTGTAGTTGAACTGATAAGACAGAGAACGGAGGAACTGGTAAACCTCCAGAAGAAAATTAGAAAGAATGCTGGTGCTCTGGAGATAGAGTACAGAAAGAAGATAAAGGGCTTACCAAAACTCACTGCCAAACAGATCAAGGAAATCAGAGATGCTGATCTGAGCACATTCATTCCTTTGGATACTTCACAAAGAATCAATCGTGAAGAACTCCAGTCTGCCATTGAACAGCAGAAAGTATCTAAGGAAACTGAATACATGATCCAGATGGCAAAGCAGAAAGCCAAGTATGAAGAAATGTTGAATTTCAGGGCTGATGCCAGAAGGATCATTGGTGCAGAGATTAAGCTTGCTGAAAATCATGAAGGCATGAGCAGGTTTGAAGTAAAGTTGACCAGGGAAGGTAACTTTACTGATGAAAGGAAGAGTGCTTCAGTCCAAGCTTTTGGATGGACTGAACTGAAGGAGATTGCCTTAACGTTCAGGGGAAGACTGATTTGTCGACTGATGTTAAAGCATTTTTGAAGAGGATTGAGAAGGTATGGAAGAGAAAGCAACAGATGGAAGTTGTAATAGGCATGAAACCACCAGAGTCTGTACCATCCTCTCCATCTCCAAAGAGAAAGGCTTCTGAAGATGCTCCAGGACAGACGTCGAAGAGAAGGGCCTGACTCTTGTATCATTTACTTGTACTTGTATTTATTTTCACAAAATTGTAACTTATTTTCTGTTGATGGCTGTAAATATAGTTGCATATTTTGTTTCACAAAGTAAATGATCAGATTTAGTCTAAGTTAGAATTAAAAGATGAAACTGGAACACTGATGATCTATAAAGTGTTTCCCAGTAACATAAATTTTTTAGACTAAGTCAAAACAAGTGTTTTTCAAGCATACAAAAATTGTATAGATATAAGCTTGAAAAACCTTGCATTATTTCTAAACAAATAGGGGGAATTTGTTAGGTCCAGAATTACTGGACTCGCTCCAGACTTGAAGACTGGAAAGTCACTGAAGACTTGTCCAGAATAATACTTACCAGACTTGAATACTGGAGCGACACTGAAGATTTGTCCAGAAATAATGGAAGACCAGTGAGCAAAATACTTGTATAGGAAATCTGGAATCCTCCAGATTAGCTCACTGGACTTCACCCCAGTCCAGATCTATTCTACTGAAGACATTCTCACTGAAGTCAAAGACTGAAGTCAGAATAAAGAAGACTGACAAATGGCGGAGTCCACTGGAAGTCTTACCAGATCTACGACTGGAGGAATTGTCAGTGTTCTAGACCTTACAAATCTGAACACTGATTACGAGGAATTGACTTTTTGCCTTTACACACTTTTCAAAGAACATTCCACTTGTTCTTTACCAAAGTACATACGTGTGTAAAGGTGGTTGGTTAAAAGAATAAAGTCATATTGATGTGACTTTATCCTTGTACCTTTAACCAATGCATTTAATGACCTTGTCGGTTCATTAAATGCATGCAACCATATTTGTACGGCACAAATTCACTGGTGAATTTGTTTGCCTATAAATACAAAGTTATTTCCTTGTTAAAATTACTTTTAGCAATTAAGGTGAATTTGTCTAAATACTCTCGATCGTAACAGGATACTTCACAACTTTAAGTATCTCGATCAAAAGAGTTTATTTGGCAAATATAGATCATTTGTAATTCATAGGTTGTTAGGATACTTACATATTTGTATTATCTTGATTCCTCACAACCTTGTATTTTATTTAACATCATAAATAAAATACACTTGAAAATATTACATTGTGTTCCACCTTTATTTTATTGCTTTTAGTCTTGTATTACTTTGTTTATATACTTGCATTTATATTCAAGTAATACTAGTCCAATCTAGTGCTTATTAGACTTGTTGTATTTTACACTTTGGGTTAAACCATCATCGAGTTTGGGACTCACAAACAACCTTAATTTGTCACAAAGATAAGCATGTTGTGTATTTGACAAGCTTTTTGTAAAAATATCTGCAACATTATCCTCAGACTGAACTTTTATAATTTCAATAACCTTTTTGTTCAGTTTTTCTCTTACAAAATGTAAGTCCAGTTCAAAATGTTTTGTTCTATCATGCATCACTGGATTAGCAGCTATTTGAATGGCAGATTTGTTGTCACAATACACAACAGCAGGCAACAATGAATCAATTCCAAAATCAACAAGAATTTTAACCAGCCACATTAACTCACAAGTAACAATACCCATTGCTCTATATTCAGCTTCAGTAGAAGATCTAGAAACAGTAGACTGTTTCTTACTCTTCCAAGATATTAAGTTATTGCCCAGAAATACACTATATCCAGTTACAGACCTTCTAGAAGTAGTGCACTTACCCCAATCAGAATCAACAAAGGCATGTAAATTTAATTTTTCACTTTTTGAGAACAACAAGCCTTTACCAGGAGATAATTTCAGATATCTCAATAATCTCATAGCAATTTTAAAATGTGAAACTAAAGGTGCATGCATAAACTGAGATAGACATTGCACAGTATATGAGATATCTGGTCTAGTCATTGTAAGATAGATAAGCTTGCCTATTAATTTTTGAAATTCAGTAACATTAGTAAGCAGCATATCAGTATCTTTTTTATTCTTTATACTTGACACTACTACATTAGTCTCCAATGGTGTCAAAACAGGTTTACAACCAAGAAGACCATAGTCATTTAACAACTCAAGACAATACTTCCTTTGTGAAACACACAAGCCTTGTTCACAATTAACAACTTCAAGACCTAGAAAATATTTTAAGTTTCCAAGATCTTTTATAAGAAATTTTGATTTCAAAAATTCTTTAACTTTAAGAATCTCATCAACATTGTTACCAGTAACCACAATATCATCCACATAAACAAGTAAGATAACAATAATACCAGACCAAGACTTAATGAACAAAGAATAATCATTCAAACTTTGAGTAAACCCAAAGTTAAGTAAAGCAGAAGTTAGTTTTTCATTCCATTTTCTAGGAGCCTGCTTTAAACCATACAAAGACTTAACTAACTTGCATACTTTATTAGAAGAATCAGAAAAATAACCCTCAGGCAAGTCCATATAAACATCCTCTTCTAACTCACCATAGAGAAATGCATTATTTATATCTAATTGAAACAATTTCCAATCAAATTGAACAGCTAGACTTAAAACAATTCTAACAGTAGGCATTTTAACCACAGGAGAAAATGTTTCATCATAATCTATTCCTGATCTTTGATTATACCCTTTTGCAACAAGTCTTGCTTTAAACCTTTCAATTTCACCAGTTGATTTATATTTTATTCTATATACCCACTTACAACCAATGGTTTTTCTTCCTTCAGGAAGATCAGTAATAACCCAAGTGTTATTCCTATTTAAAGCTTCCATCTTTTGATTCATTGCTTCTATCCAATTTTGATCTAAAACAGCCTCTTTATATGTTTTTGGTTCAACAGATTTATTAAGACTAGATACAAAACACAAGCAATCACTACTTAACTTTGAATAATTTACAACTTTTTCAAGACCATACTTAACTTTACCTTCAACAACAAAGTCTTTAAGTTTAACAGACAAACTTTTATTCCTAGAAGACTTTCTAACAGTTTGAGTTTCATTCATATTTAGACTTTGATCAGAATTATCCTCAGAACTATCTTCATTATTGTGATCAGAATCACTAGAAGTATCAGTATGATCACCATCCTCAGATGTTGCAGAACTGGCACCACCACTTGAATTCACATGTGAATCATCAAGAGCACCACCCAGACTACCCTCATCCTCAGGATCCTTTCTCCCTTCATCATTGGGAATTTCATAATGTATGGGTGTATCAAAAAAATTTATGTGGTTTAAAGACTTATCTTCAAAAACATTTTCACTTTCTTTCATTTTATTAAAAGATTTTTGTTTAAAAGGAAAAATTTCTTCAAAAAACTTTACATCTCTTGAAAAAAACAAAGACTTATTCTCAAGATTATACAATTTATAAGCCTTTTTTGAACTTGAAAAACCAACCAAAACACATTTATCAGACCTACTACTAAACTTATCATTATTATTTAACACATTTGCAAAACATAAACACCCAAAACATTTTAAATGAGAGAAATTAGGTTCTTTATTATAAACTAACTCAAATGGACACTTTCCATTCAACACAAAAGTTGGAAGCCTGTTAATCAAATAACATGCAGTTAAAATACATTCACTCCACAAATAAAGAGGTAATCCCCCCTGAAACATAAGAGACCTAGCTACATTTAAAAGGTGTCTATGTTTCCTTTCCACTACTCCATTTTGTTGTGGAGTATATGGACAGGAAGTTTGATGAACAATACCATTATAAGGATTAGAATCTCTGAAGTTGATCCAACTTCATAGGTGAAGTTGGATCAACTTTAACCATTGGATTAAATCCAATGGTCAAGATTTAAACATCAAAATTAGATCTTGACCATTGGATTTAATCCAATGGTTAAAGTTGATCCAACTTCACCTATGAAGTTGGATCAACTTCAGAGGATCTTAATCCATATAATATATATAGTTATTATAATCGAAGTTGAAAATTGTTGTAATTATTATTGTATTAATATTATTAATTGATTGATTATTTAATAAGAAACATCCATGACACTTGAACTAAGCTAATTAACAACAAGTGGGTTTTGTGTCGGACCGGTCAGCGGAATAATAAATATGATAAAATAACAATAACAATAAAATAACAATAACAATAAATAACATAACAATAACAATAACATAACAATAACAATAACAATAACAATAACAATAACAATAACAATAACAATAACAATAACAATAACAATAACAATAACAATAACAATAACAATAACAATAACAATAACAATAACAATAACAATAACAATAACAATAACAATAACAATAACAATAACAATAACAATAACAATAACAATAACAATAACAATAACAATAACAATAACAATAACAATAACAATAACAATAACAATAACAATAACAATAACAATAACAATAACAATAACAATAACAATAACAATAACAATAACAATAACAATAACAATAACAATAACAATAACAATAACAATAACAATAACAATAACAATAACAATAACAATAACAATAACAATAACAATAACAATAACAATAACAATAACAATAACAATAACAATAACATAACAATAACAATAACAATAACAATAACAATAACAATAACAATAACAATAACATAACAATAACAATAACAATAACAATAACAATAACAATAACAATAACAAGTAACATAACAATAACAATAACAATAACAATAACAATAACAATAACAATAACAAGTAACATAACAATAACAATAACAATAACAATAACAATAACAATAACAATAACAAGTAACATAACAATAACAATAACAATAACAATAACAATAACAATAACAATAACAAGTAACATAACAATAACAATAACAATAACAATAACAATAACAATAACAATAACAGTAACAATAACAATAACAATAACAATAACAATAACAATAACAATAACAAGTTTTATACAAACAACTTACAGAAAAAAGTTTAGAGAATAACAAAACTAATAACAAGCTCTACAAATAATTGTACCAAATCAACACTAACAATAATAATAGTAACAGTAACAATAACAATAACAATAACAATAACAATAACAATAACAATAACAAGTTTTAACAATAACAAGTAACAAGTAACAATAACAATAACAATAACAATAACAATAACAATAACAATAACAAGTAACAATAACAATAACAATAACAATAACAATAACAATAACAATAACAATAACAATAACAATAACAATAACAATAACAATAACAATAACAATAACAATAACAATAACAATAACAATAACAATAACAATAACAATAACAATAACAATAACAATAACAATAACAATAACAATAACAATAACAATAACAATAACAAGTAACAAGTAACAATAACAATAACAATAACAATAACAATAACAATAACAATAACAAGTAACAAGTAACAATAACAATAACAATAACAATAACAATAACAATAACAATAACAGTAACAAGTAACAATAACAATAACAATAACAATAACAATAACAATAACAATAACAGTAACAATAACAATAACAATAACAATAACAATAACAATAACAATAACAATAACAAGTAACAAGTAACAATAACAATAACAATAACAATAACAATAACAATAACAATAACAATAACAATAACAATAACAATAACAATAACAATAACAAGTAACAATAACAATAACAATAACAATAACAATAACAATAACAATAACAATAACAATAACAATAACAATAACAATAACAATAACAATAACAATAACAATAACAAGTAACAGTAACAATAACAATAACAATAACAATAACAATAACAATAACAATAACAATAACAATAACAAGTAACAAGTAACAATAACAATAACAATAACAATAACAATAACAATAACAATAACAAGTAACAGTAACAATAACAATAACAATAACAATAACAATAACAATAACAATAACAATAACAAGTAACAATAACAATAACAATAACAATAACAATAACAATAACAATAACAATAACAAGTAACAATAACAATAACAATAACAATAACAATAACAATAACAATAACAAGTAACAGTAACAATAACAATAACAATAACAATAACAATAACAATAACAATAACAAGTAACAAGTAACAATAACAATAACAATAACAATAACAATAACAATAACAATAACAATAACAAGTAACAATAACAATAACAATAACAATAACAATAACAATAACAATAACAATAACAATAACAATAACAATAACAATAACAATAACAATAACAATAACAATAACAATAACAATAACAATAACAATAACAATAACAATAACAATAACAATAACAATAACAATAACAATAACAATAACAATAACAATAACAATAACAATAACAATAACAATAACAATAACAATAACAATAACAATAACAATAACAATAACAATAACAATAACAATAACAATAACAATAACAATAACAATAACAATAACAATAACAATAACAATAACAATAACAATAACAATAACAATAACAATAACAATAACAATAACAATAACAATAACAATAACAATAAAAGTTTTAAAATAAAATAAATCAAATACATACGGACATACCATTAACCCTGTTTGGATTGAAACAACTGAGTTGTGAAGCTCGTTGTAAGATTTCCTAGCAAGATGCATTCGCAGATTTCTTTGAATCCGTATACTAGAAGCTTCTCTCCTCATCTTTTCATAAACTTGGCGAGTAAGTTGGCCTGTTTGGAAAGAATAAAAGGTGACCAACTTTAGACACTAGCCTATGGATTGAAACAGCTGAGTTGTGAAGCTCGTTGTAAGATTTAGATTTAGATTATAGATTATAGATATTTTTGAACTTTTATTTTTGAACTTTTATTATAGATTATAGATATTTTGGGTATTAGATATAAATGTATGTGTGCTGCGGAATGTTTTATATAGAAAGTTTCGTAATTTACGGATATATACTAGTAAAGTATGTTGTTATTTATGCCTTTGTTGTGTTTGTTATGGAAATAAATTTGATGTACCTGGTTGAGTTATTTATTGACTATAAGTGGACTTATAGAGATTTATGAGCAATTCTTCTTTTAAGTGCCCTTTGCGAGGACCGTATTTGCTGTTTAAATTTTAAATATGTCGGCTCTCTTTATGTTACCTGTGTATGCAACTTCATTTTAGCTTGAGAAAGTTGTTCATCTATTCAATAGACAGATATTTGTTTGTTAAAGTTGATCCCAATGGCTCTAGGAATGCAAACATGGATTTCACACCCATGTTGAACGCTAGAAGACCAGTAGGATACCGGTGATATCTACATTAATATGTAAGCACATCTTGAATTTGTTTATGTGTTTTAAAGGCACGGCTATTTTAGGTTAAGACTATATTTACATGCATAAACACACACACACATATATATAGCTACATTCTTTGTTTTCCATATTCCTTTCTATTAATTTAAGTTTGAGTTGCAAATTGTTATTTTATCATATTTATTATTCCGCTGACCGGTCCGACACAAAACCCACTTGTTGTTAATTAGCTTAGTTCAAGTGTCATGGATGTTTCTTATTAAATAATCAATCAATTAATAATATTAATACAATAATAATTACAACAATTTTCAACTTCGATTATAATAACTATATATTAGTATAGTATATGCACACCCAAAACTATGAATGATACACAAAATTACACTTAAGTAACGTACCTTAGTTTTTTTTTTAAAATGTACCAAGCTAACAGTCATAATTGAAGTTTCAAAATGGTGATTATAATACCCTTCCGTCCCATTTTAAATGTCCTATTTTGACTTTTCAAGTCTTTTTTTTAAACTTTGACCGTAAATATTTTTGTTTGTGTTATATATTAGTTGATGAAATTTATATCAATGAAAAGTATATTTAAAACTCAATTCATTCATATATTTTATAGCAAGTGTTATAATATATAAACCAAAATATTTACGGTCAAAGTTAGAGGGAAGAAGACTTGACAAGTCAAATTTGGATAATTAAAATGAGACCGAGGAATTAGCTTTTTATGATGTTTGGTGGTTTGATTGTTTCAGTTATTGCCACTGAAATTTTCAATCTTCCAAAATTACCCCTATACTTGTGCAATAAATAAGAAAACTATATCTATTCGAACTTTTGGTTTCTTTTTCTTTTGGATGGCACAGATATAATAGTATTGTAGTTGAGTTTGGAGATTTAATAGAAATCGAAGATATCTTATCAAGGATTGATGATAATTTTACATAAAGGATTGTGTTTTTGGAAGTTTGCAATTGCGCACAAGGTGTTTGATGAAATGTCTCAAAGAATGTTGGATTGTTTATATATGTTTGGGTGATTTTATTCAAGGATATGAAGGCTTTGTGGCAACCCAAATGGGGGAATTTTGGCATGTTAAACTCGAGGTGTTTTCCATTATTTAACTACTCGACGTCAAGTGATGTTGAAAAGTTATGTGATGTTGTTTCTCATGGGGTTGGTAGTTTAGATGATTTAGAAGCAAGTCTTGATGAGCTCAAGATTTCTTGCTGCTCGTCGGTTGTGACCCAAGTGCTTGAATTTAGTAAGAGAGATGCGCCGGTGAGACGGCTGCTTAGATTCTTTTCATGGTCAGAAAAACGTGTTGATGTTAAGCTGGAAGATAAAGATTATAATCATGCTATTAGAGTGTTTGCCGAGAAGAAGGATTTTTTAGCATTAGATATGCTGATCTCGAATCTTGGTAAAGAAAATAGGGTGATGGAGAGCTCGACATTTGGTATTGTAGCTGAGTCGTTGGTTAAACTAGGAAGAGTCGATGAAGTATTGGGTGTATTCAAGAACTTGGATAAATTAAGGTGCTCAAAAGGACATGTCAAAAGAGCAGAGGGGGTCATTTATCACCATAAAGATAAGATCTCTAGTACGAAACTGAAACATCTCATTTACAGAAATCTACCTCACGGATGGTCTATGCAAGAGAATGTGAAAGAGTCAAGACGAATCTTAAAGGACATGAAAGGTGCAGGAATCAATCCAGACCTATTCTGCTACATGTTTCTCAAATGTCTTTGCAAGAAAAACTTGAAGTCTAATCCTTCTGGGCTTGTTCCTGAAGCATTGAATGTTATGATCGAGATGCGAACATATGCAATTGCACCAACTACTGTAAGTTTTAATATATTGCTATCTTGTCTTGGTAGAACTAGAAGAGTTAAAGAATCTCTTCAGATTCTCGGCACAATGAGAAAAGCAGGGTGTTTGATGTTAAGCTGGAAGATAAAGATTATAATCATGCTATTAGAGTGTTTGCCGAGAAGAAGGATTTTTTAGCATTAGATATGCTGATCTCGAATCTTGGTAAAGAAAATAGGGTGATGGAGAGCTCGACATTTGGTATTGTAGCTGAGTCGTTGGTTAAACTAGGAAGAGTCGATGAAGTATTGGGTGTATTCAAGAACTTGGATAAATTAAGGTGCTCAAAAGGACATGTCAAAAGAGCAGAGGGGGTCATTTATCACCATAAAGATAAGATCTCTAGTACGAAACTGAAACATCTCATTTACAGAAATCTACCTCACGGATGGTCTATGCAAGAGAATGTGAAAGAGTCAAGACGAATCTTAAAGGACATGAAAGGTGCAGGAATCAATCCAGACCTATTCTGCTACATGTTTCTCAAATGTCTTTGCAAGAAAAACTTGAAGTCTAATCCTTCTGGGCTTGTTCCTGAAGCATTGAATGTTATGATCGAGATGCGAACATATGCAATTGCACCAACTACTGTAAGTTTTAATATATTGCTATCTTGTCTTGGTAGAACTAGAAGAGTTAAAGAATCTCTTCAGATTCTCGGCACAATGAGAAAAGCAGGGTGTTCTCCTGATTGGGCGAGTTATTATCTTGTCGCACGAGTTTTGTATCTAACTGGAAGATTTGGTAAAGGTAAGCAAATAGTTGATCAGATGATTGAAGACGGTTTAGTCCCTGAACGCAAGTTCTACTATGACTTAATTGGTATTCTTTGTGGGGTCGAGAGGGTTAATTACGCTCTTGAGTTATTTGATTTAATGAAGAAGAGCTCATTAGGTGGGTATGAAACAGTTTATGACCTGCTGATACCAAAGCTCTGCAGAAACGGTGAGTTTGAGAAAGGCAGAGAGCTTTATGAAGAGGCAATAGCCATGGATCTCAACCTTGAGTGTTCTAGTGATGTGTTGAACCCTTTGATCACCAAGGTGTTTAAGCCAATGAGAAATTTGGAAGATAAAATATGTGCTTTAGATACCCCGAAACAAAAAACTATCGGAAAATTGAAGCCTGTCACCAATTTGAAAAAGGGGAAGAAGTTATCTATTGCCAAAAAGAATGGTAAGAAGATGATGGTGCTTAAGAAGGTCAGAAGGAAAGGAGCTCGACCTTCCCCTTGATTGGTAAGTGTGTATACATCCATAAACATGGCCGTTTTTTGGTATGTTGTGTACTTCTTATTACTTTACTATTACTACTATATGCATTAGTTAACAGTCATTTGTTCATTCTCATTCATTTGACAATGCATTCACTAATCATGCTAGTCAATACAGACCTTCATTGACTTTTTTTTTAGTCATGTTAAACTTACTAGATTGGGACCTGTGAAAGCACGGGCTATACGATGTAAAACACTAAGTTTTCTTTTTGTTTATACAGTTTAAAAAATAGTTGAATCAAGAGTTATGGCCTTATGGGTAAATTAGTCGTTGCAAAGGCCCTCCAACGTGAAGACACCCCTGCCATGCCGTCTCAACATAGTGGTTGGCTTGTTAGTCGTATCATGCATTGATGCATATAATTTTGCACTTTGAGGAAGTTGCGTTGAGTGGATTTTAATTTCCCTTAACCAAAAACAAGTAGATTAACAAAATAATGGTTAAACTGTTATCTGGTTTAAAAGTAATAACGAAACCGTTTTCCCGATTTAGATCATTTCCAAGCTATCCTTAAATTAACTCAAACTTTAACATTGATGGGCAAATGACAAAGTGAAGTTGACATATCACACCTACCAGAAAAGCGCCATAGGTTGGATATACCGATGTATATGATGTATATCGGTCGAGATAAACGACCTCATATGACACTATATTGTTGCTTCCAAACATACAATGACCCACCATGTATATGAAGATTCAGAATAAGGGAAGTGGGAAGTCTGTATTTTCAAACTGTCCTAGGCATCACCAATATCTTCTTTTAGTAAAAAACTACAGGATAAGGAAACATGTTTGAAAAGTCAACCAAAATGGGATTCAGTTTAATGAATTATTTGCTAGGTATAACTTTATAAGTAAATAAGAATTGATGATATTTGTGTATATAGTACCCACACATTATTATATTGTATAGTTAGGTTAAACTTCAAAGTCATCATGTCCGAGACATGGTCCTTTCCTTGTTTACACTCTCATGGCTTAAGCGGTTTTCGAAGGATATGATCGCGAATTCTGCGAGCTTTTTGCGGATTTATCAGGGAAGTGTATGTCTGCTAGGGTTCTTACTGAAGGTAATGTTTCATCTTTTGTTGATTTTTTATGTTGCTATTTCTATTCAAACTGCATTTATTAAGTATAGTGAAAGGTTTTGATGAGTACCACAAAAAGATCAAGAACTGCGAAAACTATCGAATTTAGTGTTAATTCACATGTGAAAAGAGATGAGGAGAAAATTAGAGATCAAAACCATTAAATTATGTTTTGGATCACGGCGGATTTGGATTTGTTCTTATATGTGTAATTTGCGTCTTTCAGATGTGAGAGCATATAATATAAATTGTGTTTTAACACGTTTCATATTTATATACTTTTGGTCTCATTTGAACGTTCTATCAAGTTTTACACGTCGAGTTCACATGATTTGTGTAGTTATCGTTTGAAGTATGCGTGGTCATATAAGTTTGGGTTTTAAGTCCTACATTTTCTCATTTGACCTTTCAAATTTTATTCATTTGAAATCGGAGTTAAATGCACCAAAATGTATGTATCAAGTGACCTCTTAATTAAGTAATCGCTAATCTTATGCGGTTGTGGCAGCCATATAAGTTGTCATGTTATACAAGCTTGTGTCACGTTGTCGGTTTATGTGTTATAACATGTCAGACATGAAGTACTCTATATAATAGCAAGATTTTAAGTTTCATACATACAAATGAAGGTTTGAGAGTATAACATACACAATATCAATATTTGATTAGTTTGATAAATTTAGATGCACTTAGCACATTTAAAATAGTACATAACCTGCCAAGTATCAACTGCCGTATCCTAGTTGACCAAATTTGGCCAATGTTAAGCCATGATAAGGTTTTCATGTCTTTGCTATGCTGCTGCTGCCCAAAACAACATAATGAATTCATGTAGAGTTCTCACATGAATAAATGTTGAAATATATTTGGTAATATATGATGGAGAAATTATTCTTTGTATTTGAGACATTCTCTTATTTTGATAATAAACAAACACCTGGCATTTCAGAGGAGAAGAAAAAGAGAGTTTCAGAAATTGCAGGAGAAATGAAAGAGGCCGAGGTTCTGGTAATGCAACAATCTCTGGTTTTGCATGGTTTCCTCTTAGTTTTTATTGGTTATATGCTTCTTAATTAGATGGTTTTTTGTTCTATAGATGCATAAAATGGATCTTGAGACTAGGAGTGTGCAACCCTCAGTGAAAGCTACACTGCGTGAAAAGATATGCGAGCATAGAAATGACCTTAGCAATCTGAAAACTGAATTGAAAAGACTTGGTTCAAGTAATACTAATCAGGCTCGGGCTGAATTGTTGGGATCAGGAGGCTCCAACACAATACAGGTTCTTTTCATAATTAAGTGTCATTCTGTTACATGTTTCCAACATTGGCAAAATGACTGCAATGTGTTTCAGTTTAGCTATAAGAACATTCGACTCAGTGTGTTTTCTATATAACCTGTTTGTTAAAGAATAATACATCGGCTCTTTCTCCAGAAATGATCATCATACACAACAAGAAAATGATTGTTCAACTTTATGATTCACATAGCAACACATTGTCAAACAAGAAACCTATGTGTACGTGTTATCAATTATTAATGTTTGTCCCCTTGCCTTATGAATGTTTGCTTACTGGATAATGATGAAACAGGGGTCTGCTGCTCTAGGAGGAAGACTCGTAACTTCAACTAAGAATTTAAAAAGGTCCAGTCAGAGAATCAAAGTTAGCAATAGAAATATAGAAATTTGCTGGAAATGGGACATAAGCCTCTGCAGCTTGCAAATACCATCGTAGGTTCCTTCTTATCTAACTCGGGTGTTCACTTGTGCTTGTTTTAAAGTGTTTTCTTAGTACAAATTTTTTTTAAGTTAATGTGATAGAACTTTATGTCAGGTTTGTATACGCGATCTTAATTACCTTTTGATTTATGCATTTTGTCTCCTGAACAAAGGTTATAAACGCGTCAATGTATGTTTTTGCAGCTCCATGGAGTGAAAGATAATGCTGATAGGAGCAACAAAAATTTGAGTGGTATGTCAAAGAATACGAAGTGAACATTGCCTCCGTTATCAACCATATTTTGTAAATCAACCTATATCATCGTCAAAGAAATTAGGGGTGGATATGAATCCAATGTAAATCCTATCCATGTCACTAGGAGCTCAAACTAAATGCTAACCTGCATATATCTGGTTTCTTGATTGCATAGTAGTCTAACAACATTGTAATATTGCATCTATCTACAGGCATCAGAATTCCCATATACTAAGTCATAATCTTAAGAGCTATATATAACGGACTGCCAGATTAAAAGCATAACTTTGCTTATTTGCTGTTAGGCCAAGAGATCATACATAACGAGTAAAATCTTAGGGGGTGTTTGGGATTGTGATTTGATGAGGATTTTCAAATTATCACGATTAGTAAATGCAAATAATCCATTTCTAGTGTTTGGCAAAATAAAGTTAAAATCTGATTATTTACGTTTTGATATATTTGAAACGCAGTATTAGAGAAGTAACATTGAATTTATTTGTTTCATTAATTGCGCTAACGCTTATTCTTACGTGCATTATTTACATGATTTCCTCTTATAGGTATGGACTAAATAAATACTTTTTTTTTGTTTCAATTGTACAATTGCATCTTAGATAAATAGTAATCGGTTAATATACAAAATTGAAACCAAAAAGGTTGAAGCTTGAATTCTAAATTTTAAATACTATGATTCTTATAATTTAAGATTTATATAATTTAACAAATAAATCAATTTACCATAAAGTTATTAAATATTAAGATTTATATAACTTAAAATTTTTATAACTTAACAAAAATAAGATTGTCCATTTTAGTCATTTTACTTTCTTAATCCCAAAATAATGTAATTTACCAAATACTCAAAAAGTTGTTTATCTGATTATTGAGATGTCAAACAGCGTAATCAATCCAAACATAATATTTTTGTAAGACGTTTTGTTATAGCTGATTAAGTGATCTGATTCTTCAAATCGTATAATTAATTTTCAAAACACAATCTCAAACACCCTCTTAATCTTCATCCCAAATTATTATTTGTCTTGTAAGAATTTACTTCACCTGCAGTCGCATTTGCTTTCTAAACTGATTGAACTTTTTCCTGCATTTTATAATAATAGATGCCATCTACATGTTCACATCTACGAAACGAACCATTATCCCAAATAGATTGAATGTCTTGGATCAAGTGGCCACCTGAGGCCCTCTTTGGGGGTTCTGAGGGAGGGGATGTTGGCTTGGAGACCAGGGATCGAATCTCAATTCCCCATGGTTTCGGGCATTTACCTCTTTAGACGCGTACGGGCCGTGTTATCGCACCCTTGGTTTCCAGGGGTGCCTTCGGGTTCCAACCGCTAGCATACTACCCGTTTGGATGTCACTGCTAGGGTTCGAACCATTAACCAACTAACACGTCGTTCTAAAAAATAAATTGAATGCCTTGATTGATGACGTAATGTCTGATGAGCTTCATAAAAGAAGCACGAGCTTCGTCATGGAAGCAGAACCTTCACTGAGGAAGCACAAGCTCCATCTTGAACCAACTAACCAGAAGATCCATTAAGGGAGAAACCTTAATGAGTAAGAAAAGATATAAGTAATTAACCAAGGGACAACTCTAATACTCGAGGGACCACCAACAGGTGACAGCCTGGAGGTTGGTCATCCTCATTACATGGTGGATAATACCATTGCCCCATCAGAGCTGGTTATTATCCACCTCCCATTTGCCTATAAATAGGCCATGTTCACCAACAGTAAATCACTTCACTTCTCTCACCATTCCCTTATTTACTCTCTTATTTTCTCTCTCTAAAAATATACATATCATATATTCTGCTTCATCCGGGGTTTGGTTCCAACCAAACCGTGGCGTATAATTCTACTCCTAACAAGGATTGAATTACCAGAAGGGAATCGCCACCCGAAGGAGGATTCTACTTCGGCCCTTCTAACGATTGTGTGTTCCATCGTGTGCAGTTCATCCTTCATTCACCAAGAGGAACCAGACTACACCTGGTCCATCCTAAAGTAAGAACCAGACTATACCTGGTCCATCCCGAAGTAGGTCCATTACTTCATCAAGTGGCGCCAACACTTGTAAAGTCACAAGTTCAGGTCCACTTGCGTCGATGGAACTCACACCACTCTCTGAATCTGATCCTTCGAGGACCACCAATGCTGCTCGGATCAGACAATGGTAAAGGATAGGACCCCTGGTTCACAAGGTCCACCTCCTTTCGAACATGTGGTTCACGCTGAAGGTCCCGGCACCTCTAAGGATCTGGATCCAATCACTCCAGAGTTCATAAGAAGCAACTTTCCTACTCTAAGCATGATGATGCACAACTACATGAAGGAATGTGTAGCTCCGACGAGGTTGCATTTCGGAGAAGAAACCCCAATTCGATCAAGTAGGGATCATCAGGTTCCAAATCATAATATCGGTGGTTCGTCAGAAGGGTTTGTCACGCCCAATGCACCAATGAGGGGTCACACCCCATTGACAGAACCACCTCCTGGTACATCTGGTACTTATGTATTCATACCCACAAGGAAGGAAACGCCTCTCATTGAAGCGGAAGACTTGTCGGCACCTTACTGCCCCACATCAGCTTCTAAATTCACCAAAAGGATATCTGATTTCCAGTTTCCCTCCAAGATTAAAATGCCATCGAATGTGAAAATGTACGATGGTACCACCGATCCAGATGACCACATGGGAGTATTCTCTGGCGCTGCCAAGGTGGAACAATGGTCCATGCCTGTGTGGTGCCACATGTTTGGCCAAACTCTTTCTGGTTCTGCCCGAGTTTGGTATGATAGTTTAGCCAGGGGAGCATTGACAGCTTTGAAGAATTAAGGCGGAAATTCCTCACCCACTTCATGGTTCAACAAAAGTATACCCGAGACCCGGTGGAGGTCCATAATATTCGTCAAAGGGAAAATGAGAGCCTCACCGCATTTATGGAGAGGTATAATTTGGAAAGTATGCAGATCTTGGGAGCAAATGAAACCATGCGGGTGTCAGGTTTTATGCATGGCATCAGATCCAAGCAATTGATAGAAAAGCTGAATACAAATGTTCCCAAGACTGTGAAGGAGATGATGGAAGTGGTTAAGGCTCACATTAGAGGAAAAGAAGCCATCACAGCTGCAAAATTAGATGAAGCACCAGCCCGGCGCAACACCAAGCAATCACGGCAATCCAACAATAGGAAGGCATATACCTCCTCTACCGAGAGGTACACTGAGCGTCGTCAACATGCTCCTTACTCTCCAGCTAATGTGAGGCGGCACGAACATTACACCGCTTTAATCAAAACACCTGCCGAGATTTTGGCCACCGAAGAGGCACGAATGGGTTTCATTCGACCCCGACCAATGGTGGGGGATCCTAATAAAAGGAACGAGCAGTATTGTGAGTTTCACTCTGATAAAGGGCATCATACCAACGATTGCTGGCAATTGAAAAGGCAGATAGAAGACGCCGTAAAGTCTGATCAGTTGGCCCATTTAGTAAGAGAAATCAAAGACGAGAATAAAGGTGCAAGGGGTGGGAGACAAAGTGGCTCCCGGAACAAAGAAAGAGACAACAAAGGAAAGATGAAAGAGGTTCAGATGTTTGGAAGAAGTCAAATGGGGGAGTCAAAGAAAAGAAAGTTAACTGAAAGTTGGATGAATGTTCCCATCACATTCCCTCCTCCCGGAATGGTAGATTTGACTGCCAATCCGATGATCATCACGAGAATCATCGGGGATCAAAGGATCCATCGCATTTATATTGATGGAGGTGCATCTGTTGAACTGATGTATGAGCATTGCTTCCTTCAGCTCCCTGCCCAAACCAGACAGTTGATGACAAGGGCTGACTCACCATTAGTGGGATTTGCAGGAGAGGTTGTGTGGCCCCTTGGGCAAATTCTTTTGCCTATTACATTGGGGGAACCTCCATTATGCCGAACTGAAGAAATGGATTTTGCGGTAGTAAGAGCTCCATCCAGCAGATACAATATGATAATAGGAAGGCCAGGAATGAGGGCCTTGGGAGCAGTAACCTCCACTCCGCATGCAGAAATGAGATTCCCAACCCCGTGGGGAGTAGCCATTGTAAGGGCCGAAAGGGCGAAGGTAAGTGAATGCCAACAAATTGAAGAAGATGACTTAAAATTTACTAAGGAATCTCATAATGTGAAAGAAGAAAAGGTGATGATTCACCCTCATTACCCGGACCAACTTGTTACAATTGGGGCTGAGCTATCCCGAAGAACAAAGAAAAGGTTGGTGGAGTTTCTAAAAAGAAACAAAGATGTTTTTGCATGGGAACCACCCGACATGGTGGGGATCCCTCGAAGTGTCATAGAGCATCGGTTGAACGTTCATTCTAGCGTTGAACCAAAAGTGCAAAAGAAAAGAACTCTTGCTCCCGAAAGAAGCAGGGCTGCCCTTCAAGAAGTAAGGCAGTTAGTGGAAGCAGATATTCTGAGGGAGGTAAGATACCAAACTTGGGTTGCTAACCCTGTGATGGTGAAAAAAGGAGATAATTCATAGAGGATGTGTGTGGACTTCAAAGATATAAATAAAGCATGTCCAAAAGATTGCTATCCACTTCCCAATATTGATGAGAAGATTGAGGCTCTTGTGGGTTTCAAGTGGAAATGTTTCCTTGACGCATACAAGGGATACCATCAAATCCAAATGGCTGAAGAAGATGAAGATAAAACGGCCTTCCATACTGATGCTGGTCCATTCTGTTACAAGAAAATGCCCTTCGGGCTCAAAAATGCTGGAGCAACATATCAGCGAATGATAGATAAAGTGTTTGGTCCCAAGTTGGGAGAAATATGGAGGCATATGTAGATGATTTGGTGCTCAAAAGCAAGACTGAAGAAATGATGATGAGGGATATTGATGAAACTTTTGGCAGATTGAGAAGCATCAACATGAAGCTGAACCCAAAGAAATGCTCCTTCGGGATGGTTGAAGGAAGGTTCCTAGGGCACATGATAAATGAGGAAAGAGTGATGGCTAACCCAGATAAGATAGAGGCAATCCAAAAAATGGCCTCTCCCAAGTCCATCAAGGATGTGCAAAGATTGAATGGGAGGTTAGCAGCCCTCAACCGTTATTTGGCCCGATCAGCAGAAAGATCCTTACCTTTCTTTCAAACATTGAAGCAATGTGTCAATAAAAGTGACTTTCATTGGACGAAGGAGGCTGAAGAATCCTTTCAGAAGATTAAAGAATACTTGAAAGAGCTGCCTATGTTAACTGCTCCTGAACTGGGAGAAACATTAGCATTGTACCTAGCAGCTTCAGAAAGTGCCATAGGTGCAGTACTCCTAACTGAAAGAAGAAAGAAGCAAGTGCCTATCTTCTTTGTAAGTAGGGCCTTGCACGCTGCTGAATTAAATTACCAACCATTGGAGAAGCTTGCCTTGGCTCTGGTCCATGCGGCTAGAAGGATGAAAAGATACTTTCAATCAAACCCAATTGTAGTAATCACGGACCAACCCATACGCCAAGTCTTGGATCGTCCGGAAATATCGGGACGATTAGCCAAATGGGCGATTGAATTGGGAGAATTTGGGATCGAATATCGTGCCAGGAGCACAATGAGGGGACAAGTGCTAGCTGACTTCATATCAGAAATGACAATGGCCGAAGCAAAAGAAAACATAATTCAGTCCCCCTCAAAGGATCCAAATAAGGAAGCTAAAGCTCCAAAATGGAAGCTTCACACAGATGGAGCTTCAAGCAGTGAAGGGGCTGGTGCAGGAATGATACTAGTTGGTCCAGAAGGAGAGGAGTTTAGTTATGCTTTAAGATTTGATTTCCCAGCTACTAATAATGAAGCCAGTATGAAGCACTTCTTGCGGGAATGAGAATAGCAAAGAAGCTTAATGTTAACAGACTAAAGGCATATGTAGATGATTTGGTGCTCAAAAGCAAGACTGAAGAAATGATGATGAGGGATATTGATGAAACTTTTGGCAGATTGAGAAGCATCAACATGAAGCTGAACCCAAAGAAATGCTCATTCGGGATGGTTGAATGAAGCAAAAGATGAAAAAATGGAGCAATACTTGGAAAAAATAAAAAGGGAAATAGAAGGCTTCGAATACTTCAAGATCAAACAGATCCCGAGAAGTCAAAATAAAAAGGCGGATGTCTTGAGTAAAATGGCAACGGTGACCTTCAACCATCTTCGTAATGAAGTGTGGGTAGAAGTACTAGAAAGAAGCTCACTTGAGGAACGTGAGATGAATGCGGTAGTCTCTGAAGAAGACCCCAACTGGATGACTCCAATAAGATTGTTCATAGCAAAGGGGGAACTACCCACTGATGGTGAAGAAGCAAAAAAGATAAGAATGAAGTCACCTATGTATACACTCATTGATGGTGTTTTATACAGAAAAAATTACTTGGGCCCTTTGTTGCGATGTGTGGGTCCAACTGAAGCAAACTATGTGGTGAGAGAAGTCCACGAAGGATCGTGCGGAATGCACGCAGGGCCACGGGCCATTGTGAGGAAGCTTATGAAATTAGGCTACTTTTGGCCCTCCATGCATCAAACATGCTTTGAAGAAATAAAGACATGTAGGGCATGCCAAGTTCATGCACCAATTCCCAAAGGCCCAAAGGATGAGATGATATCAGTAACATCCCCATGGCCATTCTATAAGTGGGGGATGGACATCGTTGGACCATTCCCAAAAGCACCTAGTGGTTTTAAATTCCTCATTGTGGCCATAGATTATTTTACTAAATGGGTGGAAGCTAAGGCGCTAATAAGCATCAGCGGACAAGCAAGTGAAAAGGTTTGTTTGGGACAACATTGTGTGTCGTTTTGGTTTACCAGGAGCGTTGGTCACAGATAATGGGAAGCAATTCATTGAAAATCCATTCAAGTCTTGGTGCCAAGAAATGCAAATAAAGCAAATAACTGTATCAGTAGCATACCCACAAGGCAATGGCCAAGTCGAAAGGGCCAACCGAAGCATAGTTGATGCAATCAAAAGAAGGCTCCACCGAGAAGGAAGTCACTGGATGGATCATTTAACACATGTACTTTGGGCACACAGAACGATGCCAAAAACAAGCAATGGTGAAACACCGTTTAGCCTCACTTATGGCACAAAAGCAGTGATCCCTGTGGAGATAGGCATGCCAACATACCGAACCTCGGCTTGTCTTACAGAAACTAATGAGGAGGATCTAAGGATGAACCTCAATCTCCTAGAGGAGCGACGAGAATTGGCAGCAATAAAAGAAGCTAAATACAAACGCCAGATTGAAAAATACTACAACCAAAGGGTGAAGAAATCAACCTTCAAGGAGGGAGATCTGGTGTACCGAAAGAATGAAGCCAGCAAGGCAGAGAACCAAGGAAAACTTGGTCCAAATTGGGAAGGACCATATATCGTCACTGAAGCACTCAGGTCCAGATCCTATAACTTGAAAACTATTGAAGGTGAAGAGCTCCCAATGCCATGGC
Source organism: Erigeron breviscapus (assembly GCA_034093135.1). Lineage (NCBI taxonomy): Eukaryota > Viridiplantae > Streptophyta > Magnoliopsida > Asterales > Asteraceae > Erigeron > Erigeron breviscapus. Next base: position 35,367,184 of record CM067168.1, read on the forward strand.
ATGACATTCACCTTCGCAAATGCTATATGTAAGCTAATAAGTTAGGGGCAAGTGGTTACACAAAGCTTAATGGTTTCCTTTTTGCTTTAATCTTCTTGTAACCAATGTAAGACCCCCATGTACTAATTTAAATATGAAGTATGAAGCACATCTCCTACGGGATTGATGATGCCTTTGCCTATAAGCATGAAAATCTTTTCTCATTTGCAATGCCCACAAAAAAAAAAGTTTCCATACATATTCCCACCAATTAGTTTTGCAAGAGAAAACATAAAGATCATGAATGATCCAGGGGATGCAAAAACATGCTTAAAGTACCACAAATGATGGTACAACTTATACAAAAGGCAAAATACTTGGATGAAATCAATTTCATCAAATAAATGATTTCACAGGTTCATCAAGCTAATTCACAATAGATGATCCTAAAATTGATTTTGATTCACACCAGTGAACTAAAGACATCTGAACCATAACAGATGCAATATATGTGAACGCGCGCACGTATATGGGTTGGGCTGCCCCTTCTCATAGCTCTATTCTAAGGAAGCAGGCCTCCTAAAGAATGACACAAGGTTGAGCGACCTCACAAAATTAGCTCCATGTACTCGACAACGGTCTGGTACATTGACAGGTTGAGCACCTACTAATTAACCTCCCTACTGGTGAAACTATCAAGCATCGCCAGGCTGGTAAATAAAGCTAAGTATGTTAATGGGACGCCTTAACGACTTACTTAGCATAAAAATGCTACGCGCATATATAAAGAAAAAAAGAAGAAGCAAAGAGCTTCATATACTCGACCACGGTTGGGTACACTGATTAACAAAAGTGCTACGTGCATAAAAAAAGAAGCAAAGAGCTTCATATACTCGACCACGGTTGGGACATTGATTAACAGAAATGCTACGCTCACTTAAAAGAAGCAAAGTAGCTTCATATGCTCAACAACGGTTGGGTACATTAATAAACAATAATGCTCCGCGCATACAAAAGAAGCAAAGTAGCTTCATATGCTCAATAACGGTTGGGTACATCAATAAACAAAAATGCTACGCGCATAAAAAAAAAAAAGCAAAGCAGCTTCATATACTCGACCATGGTCGGGCACACTGATAAGTAAAGGCTCTATCGCCAAAGAGAAGCGAATCGGCTGCATATACTCAACAACGGTTGGGTACGTCAATAAAAAAAACAGAAGAAATAAATTAGCTTCAGATACTCAACTATGGTTGGGTACCTCAGTAAGTCAAAGTTCCTGTGATAAAAAGATGTAAATCAGTTTCATATACTCGACCACGGTCGGTACATTGATAAATAAAGGCTCTATCGAAAAGTAGAAGCAAAACAGCTGCATGTTTTTGACAACAGTTGTTACAATGATAAATAAAGGCTCTATCGAAAAGTAGAAGCAAAACAGCTGCATGTTTTTGACAACAGTTGTTACAATGATAAATAAAAGGTCAAAAGCTAATGAGAAGCAGATTAGCTTCAAATACTCAAACAACGGTTGAGTACATCAACAAGTCAAGGTTCCACTACTAAAGAGAAGCAGAATAGCATAGGATACTCAAACAAGGGTTGAGTACATCGATAAGTCAAAACTTTGCTGCTAAGAAGAAGCAAATAAAGTGAGCTTCGCATACTCAACAATGATTGGGTACATGGGTGAATTAAGGCTCCAGCGCCAAAAAGAAGCAAATACAATAGTTTCAGATACTCGACAACGGTTGGGTACACCGATAAGTGAAAGCCCTGTTGCTAAAGGGAAGCAAGTTAAATTCAAATACTATTGGATACAAGAAGCGCACAAATTTACGTTGCTACCATAAGCATATAATTCCAACGAAATAAGTATCGATTGCTACAAATTACAAACAATATTCAATGGCTACAAGAAGCAAATAGATCTCGACTGATCCGAGAAGCAAATACAGCCTCATTGCCCACAAGGAGGCAACCTGTTACATGCAACATTACAAGGCATTGAACCTGAAAGAATGCATCAACCTACAAATACAAATGGGTACCTAAGCTACCTTCAAGAAGCAAATAAAAAGCGTTAAGAAGATAAAATTGCAAAAGCACGAGGTGCATATTAACGTTGTTCAAATGCAAGAGCCAACCACAACAGAATTCGACAAAAGAAACAAAAGTTTCATGATTACAAATATTAGCCAAATGCACGAAGACTAAATAGCGGGAGGATCAGAAGCAACTGGAGGGTCTAGAGTAATGGCCTTCAAATCTTCAATAGAGCAACCAACACATTTGAACAACTGCTCAAAGTATTCAAAACATATGGTATTAAAGGTGCTAATAGATTTTCCAAAGTGAGCTGGAGCAAAAGGGTCATGACCAGAGTTTTCCCAAGAGGGTGCTTTACCTGGGAACTCCGATATTCGGCACCGATACCATCTTGTACAGATGCACTGCTACTGCTACCAACAATGTCAAGCCCACATAAGTATTGGGAAGATTAATGCAACTAATCCATGACATGAAAATAACCCTCACTAGTGATCTATTGGTTCACACTGGATAGCTCCACATTCCTACCCTCAAGAGAAGCGTTGTAGTTACATTATTGTTGCACCTTCTATTCAGAAACTTTCCTTTCTTCTTCCTACTTTTGCCTCTCTAAAAGAAGCTAAGAAGCACCTACCTCAAGGGCAATACGAAGCTCATTAGCTTCTTTTTGAGCCTCATTAAGTTGGCCTTTAACAAAGCCCATCTCATTTTGGTGCTCCATTAATCAATCTCAGCTACAGCAAGACAATTGGCAGCATCTTGACCTTCCTGAACAAACTCCCGCAACTCAATAACAGATTTTTCCGAGGCAGATAGAAGCTCTATTAATTTATCAATTTGGGGACCTCAACCTCAATGGTATCATTTGATTCCTGTAACACCCATCGTTTAAAAATATGGGTTTTCAAAACTTTTCACCTAACGGTGTTAAATTGCGGAAGTAAAGACTGTAAAAGTCAAAACCGATAAAAACATTTCGGTTGCTGCATTTATTTGGTGTTACATGCCATATCAAACAATAGTTCAAATGAAAACCCAACGGTTGCCCACATAAAACAACCGTTCACATGTCACAACATAAATTCGACATTAAGTACGAAATGTAAATAAATGTCTAAGCAAAGAATCGTCTATGGATAACTAAGGCTCCTTCAACGAATCTACCCAAGCTCACACATCCTTCGTCTAATTCCATCAAGCTAAACCTGAGGGAACAACCACATTAAAGAAGCAAGTGTTAGCTATAAGAATAGCTAAGTAAGATAACACTTAATTAAAAGCATTTGCCCAATTAAAACAATCTTCATTATTAGACAAGTTTTATTAGGCATAACACACATCACACGTTCACACATATACTACATTTCGACTTCATATTAATTAGGATAATCATCCTAAATGTGCCTATCCTGCATTAGTTCACACATTGTCACACGTATCTTTGTTAACGGCATATAAGTGTGCCCTGCATCACACCCGACTGGATGATCAGTCAAAAGACTACTCATCTTACATCGTTAAGGAGTGGCAAGCCAATCCAAGAGTAATCCGTATGTGGAGGTTGGTCAAACCTCTCGTATTACTCGCCCTGCGTTATAAAGACCATGTTGCGAGGAGCCACCCAAGCAACAACTGCATCAACGCACTCATCCGGCTAAGACAAGTACGGGTTAAGCTTAACACTTTCCCTGCATTAGTTTTATGAGCTCAATTTCACACATATAGATTGGGTCCCTGCATTCCCAAACATTCACACACATATAGTCTAGGTAACACACATTCCTAGACATTCATACACTTTAACTTCATTACGTTTGGATCCTTAAACGTGCAAGTGACATAGTAACCTAGCAAGTCTAGTGAACTAGGCGTACAAGTCAAGCATGCATATCACACATCAACTTCATTTCTATATATCATGCATATCAAGATACTTCATTAAACTACATCAACTTCATTCTATATATCATGCATATCAAGATACTTCATTAAACTACATCAACTGCATAGCTACATACTACATTAAGCAATACTACATTACACTACAATAGGGACTGCATCTCAGGTCTCATGGTCAACTGCATAACCCATAATACCTCCCAAGTAACCCATATGCCCACATGCAATATAAAGATACCGAATGGAAGTGTTTACGATTTGAAACCAGCTTTTAGTTGATCCCCCAGCGTGTCAAAGTAGTGTATCTTACCTGGTAGTAGTGTATGCGCGCAATGAAAGGCTAAAAGTGCTTAACAATAATCCCCGACACCTAAGATACATTAATATACAAAATATAAGTCATTTGGGACCTTATCGAACTTAGTTTTGTTCTTAAACCTCACTTTAGCTTCAAAATGAATTTAACCAACGAATTTGGCTTCAAACGAAGATGAACTTCGTTTGCCAAACGAATTTAGACCTCATAAAACGAATTTAGATTAACTGGAACGAATTTGGACTTTCCTTAACAAACGAATTTGAACTTCATATGAGCAAACGAATTTGAGTTTCATTTTGACAAACGAACATAAGCTCCTATCAAACGAAATTAGTTCCAAATGATTTTAGGCTGTCAACATCAAACGAGTTTGGCCTCAAACGAAGTTAAACTTCGTTGGGGCAAACGAATTTAGATTTGCAGGAACGAATTTGTCATCAGCAAACGGATTTAAGCTTATTTTCGACCAGAATTCATAAAACGACTTCGTTCTTCATTTTTCCAGAAATCAATCAACTTTGGCTTCACCCAAAACATGTTTTTTGACATACATAGACCTCTTTTGATCATCAAGATCGATTACAAACTCGTTTGACATCGTTTAGAACATTAATTGGCTTAAACATAATATAAACCCTAACTTAATCAAAACTCCTTTTTAATCAGATCTGGTTCCTTATTAAACAACTTCTAAATCTGAAAATACCATCTATAATTCAGTGATTACCTGCTTGGCTAGATGATCGATCAATTCCAACACCAAAACACCCAATTGCTTGACCAAAAACTTGATTAATTGCTTTAGAATTCAAGAAAGGCTTTGATAGGCTTTGTGTGTTTTCAACAAGTAATGGCTGCTGGAAATTAGCCTAATGACACCTTCCAAAACCCTAAACCCGTTTTTGACTTTACCCATATGTCAAGACTAGTCCCTAGACTTCCAAATCCTTCATTATTGGTCACAAACTACATTATTGACCATATACAACATTATCCCTTCATTAAATGTCACTTCATAGACATAAACCTTCGTATTTCACACATTTATACTACATTAACATTTAGGTTTTCAAACCTCACACATAACACACATTAACTACGTATATGCATATATTCACACTAGACTTAACGACACACATGAGGTTGACTTAACAGCGTTAGTCAAATCTTAAAGAAAAGTTTGGGATGTTACAATTACCTCCCCCTTAAGAGGATTCCGTCCCCGGAATCTCATCATTAAGGAACAACTCGGGATAATTCTCCTTCATTACTGCTTCAGTTTCCCAAGTCAAGCTTTCTCCATGATTATGCTTCCACTTTATCAAGACAAGATCTATCACTTTCCTGCGTAACTTCTTTTGCTTCCTTCCAAGTATTGCCACTGGTTCTTCAACCATTTTCTTCATTGGGTCAATGCTCACATCTTGAATTGGAATCACACTTGACTCCTCGGCTAGACACTTCCTAAGGTAGGATACATGAAAGGTGTTGTGAATTCCATCCAATTCTGGAGGTAATTCCAACTGATATGCTACATCCTTAATGCGTTTCAAGATTTTAAAAGGTCCAATAAATCTTGGACTCAACTTGCCCTTCTTTCCAAATCGGATTACTCCTTTCCATGGTGACACTTTCAGCATCACTAAGTCACCTACATTAAACTCCATTGGTCTCCTTTTCTTATCTGCATAAGTTTTCTGCCTTTCTCTGGCCACACGTAAAGCTTCTTTAGCTACATTAACTTTCTTAGCGGAGATTTCAATAATTTCGGGACCGGTTAACTGCTTTTCACCGGGCTCCATCCAACAACTTGGAGTCCTACATCTCCTTCCATATAACATTTCAAATGGTGGCATTCCAATACTTGCATGGTGACTATTATTATAAGCAAATTCAATCAACTTCAAGTGTTCATCCCATGCTCCACCATAGTCTAGTACACACGTTCTCAACATATCCTCTAAGGTTTGGATGGTTCTCTCACTTTGCCCATCGGTTTGAGGATGATAGGCGGTACTCAAGTTCACTCTAGTACCCAATTCTCGTTGAAGACCCTTCCAAAATTTAGACACAAATCTAGTGTCCCTATCCGAGACAATAGACAATGGAACTCCATGTTTCGAGACAACTTCATCTATATACATCTTTGCCATCTTCTTTAAAGGCACATCTTGTCGGGTAGCTAGAAAATGAGCACTCTTCGTCAATCTATCTACAATCACCCAAATCATATCATTCCCTTTCGGCGTTTTCGGTAGCTTCGTTACAAAGTCCATCGTGATATGATCCCATTTCCACTCGGGAACGTCTAATTGATGCAACAAACCATACGGCTTTTTATGGTCCGTTTTCACACGTGCACATGTCAAACACTTTGCTACAAAATGAGCTACTTCACCTTTAATATCCGGCCACCAATAAATCGGCTTCAAATCTGCATACATTTTGGTGACACCGGGATGCATCGAATACCTACTTCTATGAACCTCTTCAAGGATCAACTCTCGGTTACCACCAAGCAGTGGCACCCAAATACGACCCTTGTATGTTTTAAACCCACGGCTATTAGTCTCCATCACAAGTCGTTTCTTCTTCCCAATACTCTCTTTATCAATATTATCCTTCATTAATGCCATCTCTTGTGCTTCTTTAATTCGATCTAATAGACCCGACTTGGCTTGAACTTGCATGCTCATCAACTTACAAGAAGAGCTTTGCACTTTCCTACTTAGTGCATCCGCCACTACATTGGCTTTACCCGGATGGTATTTGATTTCACAATCATAGTCTTTAAGTAATTCCATCCACCTTCTTTGTCTCACATTCATCTCCTTTTGAGTAAACATATATTGTAAACTCTTATGGTCGGTGAAAAGTGTGCATTTAGTACCATATAAGTAATGTCTCCATAATTTCAATGCAAACACAACCGCCGCTAGCTCAAGATCATGGGTAGGGTAATTCTTCTCATGAGGCTTCAACTGACGTGAAGCATAGGCAATCACTTTGTCTCTCTGCATTAAGACACAACCCAAACCCGTAATAGAAGCATCGCTATATACCACTAATCATCAGTACCTTCAGGCAAGGCAAGGATAGGAGCTTCACACAACTTCTTTTTCAACGTTTGGAATGCATTTTCCTGCTTTTCAGTCCACTCGTACTTCACACCCTTCTTTGTTAATTCCGTCATAGGCTTGGCTATTCGGGAAAAATCTTGAATAAACCTTCTATAATACCCAGCCAAACCAAGAAAACTCTTAATCTCGGTAGGAGTCTTTGGCTGCTCCCACTTTGAAACAGCTTCAATCTTTGAAGGATCTACTTTAATACCTTCTGATGTAATAACATGACCAAGAACTCATAATGACCATATCTAGTCCGGAAAGCTGTCTTTGCTACATCTTCCTTCTTTACCTTCAACTGATGATAACCAGACCGCAAATCAATCTTTGAAAAATACGAAGCACCATGTAGTTGATCAAAAAGATCATCAATTCTCGGGAGAGGATACTTGTTCTTGACCGTTCGTTTGTTCAACTCACGATAGTCAATACACATGCGCATCGATCCATCCTTCTTCTTAACAAAGAGAACCGGAGCTCCCCAAGGCGAGGAACTAGGTTGTATGAACCCCTTGTCAAGTAACTCCTGAAGTTGCGTCATTAATTCCTTCATTTCTGTAGGAGCTAATCGGTAAGGTGCTTTAGCAACGGGTGTAGCACCGGGAATAAGATCTATCTGAAAAGTAACTTCACGATCGGGAGGAATACCGGGTAGATCATCGGGAAACACATCGGGGAAATTGGATACTACATCAACACTAGCGATTGAAGACTTCTCTTTTCTTGCATCAATGACATAAGCCAAGAAATGGCTCTTGTTTTTCCTTATACACTTTAATCATACTAATAACCTTTACCCCCCCCCCCCCCCCCCCCCCCCCCCCCCCCCCCCCCCCCCCCCCCCCCCCCCCCCCCCCCCCCCCCCCCCCCCCCCCCCCCCCCCCCCCCCCCCCCCCCCCCCCCCCCCCCCCCCCCCCCCCCCCCCCCCCCCCCCCCCCCCCCCCCCCCCCCCCCCCCCCCCCCCCCCCCCCCCCCCCCCCCCCCCCCCCCCCCCCCCCCCCCCCCCCCCCCCCCCCCCCCCCCCCCCCCCCCCCCCCCCCCCCCCCCCCCCCCCCCCCCCCCCCCCCCCCCCCCCCCCCCCCCCCCCCCCCCCCCCCCCCCCCCCCCCCCCCCCCCCCCCCCCCCCCCCCCCCCCCCCCCCCCCCCCCCCCCCCCCCCCCCCCCCCCCCCCCCCCCCCCCCCCCCCCCCCCCCCCCCCCCCCCCCCCCCCCCCCCCCCCCCCCCCCCCCCCCCCCCCCCCCCCCCCCCCCCCCCCCCCCCCCCCCCCCCCCCCCCCCCCCCCCCCCCCCCCCCCCCCCCCCCCCCCCCCCCCCCCCCCCCCCCCCCCCCCCCCCCCCCCCCCCCCCCCCCCCCCCCCCCCCCCCCCCCCCCCCCCCCCCCCCCCCCCCCCCCCCCCCCCCCCCCCCCCCCCCCCCCCCCCCCCCCCCCCCCCCCCCCCCCCCCCCCCCCCCCCCCCCCCCCCCCCCCCCCCCCCCCCCCCCCCCCCCCCCCCCCCCCCCCCCCCCCCCCCCCCCCCCCCCCCCCCCCCCCCCCCCCCCCCCCCCCCCCCCCCCCCCCCCCCCCCCCCCCCCCCCCCCCCCCCCCCCCCCCCCCCCCCCCCCCCCCCCCCCCCCCCCCCCCCCCCCCCCCCCCCCCCCCCCCCCCCCCCCCCCCCCCCCCCCCCCCCCCCCCCCCCCCCCCCCCCCCCCCCCCCCCCCCCCCCCCCCCCCCCCCCCCCCCCCCCCCCCCCCCCCCCCCCCCCCCCCCCCCCCCCCCCCCCCCCCCCCCCCCCCCCCCCCCCCCCCCCCCCCCCCCCCCCCCCCCCCCCCCCCCCCCCCCCCCCCCCCCCCCCCCCCCCCCCCCCCCCCCCCCCCCCCCCCCCCCCCCCCCCCCCCCCCCCCCCCCCCCCCCCCCCCCCCCCCCCCCCCCCCCCCCCCCCCCCCCCCCCCCCCCCCCCCCCCCCCCCCCCCCCCCCCCCCCCCCCCCCCCCCCCCCCCCCCCCCCCCCCCCCCCCCCCCCCCCCCCCCCCCCCCCCCCCCCCCCCCCCCCCCCCCCCCCCCCCCCCCCCCCCCCCCCCCCCCCCCCCCCCCCCCCCCCCCCCCCCCCCCCCCCCCCCCCCCCCCCCCCCCCCCCCCCCCCCCCCCCCCCCCCCCCCCCCCCCCCCCCCCCCCCCCCCCCCCCCCCCCCCCCCCCCCCCCCCCCCCCCCCCCCCCCCCCCCCCCCCCCCCCCCCCCCCCCCCCCCCCCCCCCCCCCCCCCCCCCCCCCCCCCCCCCCCCCCCCCCCCCCCCCCCCCCCCCCCCCCCCCCCCCCCCCCCCCCCCCCCCCCCCCCCCCCCCCCCCCCCCCCCCCCCCCCCCCCCCCCCCCCCCCCCCCCCCCCCCCCCCCCCCCCCCCCCCCCCCCCCCCCCCCCCCCCCCCCCCCCCCCCCCCCCCCCCCCCCCCCCCCCCCCCCCCCCCCCCCCCCCCCCCCCCCCCCCCCCCCCCCCCCCCCCCCCCCCCCCCCCCCCCCCCCCCCCCCCCCCCCCCCCCCCCCCCCCCCCCCCCCCCCCCCCCCCCCCCCCCCCCCCCCCCCCCCCCCCCCCCCCCCCCCCCCCCCCCCCCCCCCCCCCCCCCCCCCCCCCCCCCCCCCCCCCCCCCCCCCCCCCCCCCCCCCCCCCCCCCCCCCCCCCCCCCCCCCCCCCCCCCCCCCCCCCCCCCCCCCCCCCCCCCCCCCCCCCCCCCCCCCCCCCCCCCCCCCCCCCCCCCCCCCCCCCCCCCCCCCCCCCCCCCCCCCCCCCCCCCCCCCCCCCCCCCCCCCCCTAATTCCTTCATTTCTGTAGGAGCTAATCGGTAAGGTGCTTTAGCAACGGGTGTAGCACCGGGAATAAGATCTATCTGAAAAGTAACTTCACGATCGGGAGGAATACCGGGTAGATCATCGGGAAACACATCGGGGAAATTGGATACTACATCAACACTAGCGATTGAAGACTTCTCTTTTCTTGCATCAATGACATAAGCCAAGAAATGGCTCTTGTTTTTCCTTATACATTTAATAGCTTTCATCATACTAATAATCTTTATTCCTCCTCTCTTCTTGTCTCCATACACCGTTATCACTTTACCCTCGGACATAGGCAATCGAATTATCTTTTGGGAACATAAAATACTAGCTTCATTTCTAGCCAACCAATCCATACCAATCACTACATCAAAACCACCTAAGGTAGTAGGCAATAGTTGGACTGGAAAAGAACGACCTTCAATCTCAATGTCACAATCGTCATAACCCACACGTATATTATTAACCGTACCATTAGCAATTTCTACCTCTAATGAACAATCTAAGGGAGTAGTGACTCTTTCTAGCTTAGGAGCAAATAATGTGGACACAAACGACCTATTTGCACCTGAATCAAATAAAACAGAGGCAGGCTTTGAGTTAACAAGGAAAGTACCACATACCACTTCATCGTTGTTCCTTGCGTCATCAACCGTCATTTGAAGAGCTCTCACTTTTGTTGCTGTCGTGGCGGTCTTCTTTCCAACATTCTTCATCTGTGGACAATCGGCAATGAGATGACCCGTTTCTTGGCACTTGTAGCAACGAGTCTTGTCCCTACATTCAGTGGCAAGATGTCCCGACTTCCCACACTTATGGCACCTTCTTGTCTTGTCGGTACAATGCCCTTCATGAATTGTCTTGCAAAATGTACACCATGAACCATTCTTCTTTTTATCCTTGTCACCACTCGAACTACCACTTCCACGGAACTTCTTATTATTATTGTTATTGGAAGACCAATTTGACCTTCTTTTAAACCCCGACTTCTTATCATCACTCTTCTCAACCTTCTTGTCCGAAGCGAAATCATCGTCAAGCTTCTTAGACTCCTTGATAGCTTCAGTCAGAGTCTTGTGCTGCCTGCAGATACCTCGATAACTCGGAGGCAACCCATCAACATAGCAAGCAACCTGATCCGCATCAGTACGGAATAAATGACCCACGAACTTCATCTTCTCCATGAAGGAACGAGCATACTCGTTGACCTTCCCGACTTCCCACACTTATGGCACCTTCTTGTCTTGTCGGTACAATGCCCTTCATGAATTGTCTTGCAAAATGTACACCATGAACCATTCTTCTTTTTATCCTTGTCACCACTCGAACTACCACTTCCACGGAACTTCTTATTATTATTGTTATTGGAAGACCAATTTGACCTTCTTTTAAACCCCGACTTCTTATCATCACTCTTCTCAACCTTCTTGTCTTGTCGGTACAATGCCCTTCATGAATTGTCTTGCAAAATGTACACCATGAACCATTCTTCTTTTTATCCTTGTCACCACTCGAACTACCACTTCCACGGAACTTCTTATTATTATTGTTATTGGAAGACCAATTTGACCTTCTTTTAAACCCCGACTTCTTATCATCACTCTTCTCAACCTTCTTGTCCGAAGCGAAATCATCGTCAAGCTTCTTAGACTCCTTGATAGCTTCAGTCAGAGTCTTGTGCTGCCTGCAGATACCTCGATAACTCGGAGGCAACCCATCAACATAGCAAGCAACCTGATCCGCATCAGTACGGAATAAATGACCCACGAACTTCATCTTCTCCATGAAGGAACGAGCATACTCGTTGACCTTCCCGACTTCAGCCGTCAAGGCACGAAACTCCTTTTCCATCTTACGCTGCTCATGAACCCCAATATATTCCTCAATGAATTTCTGCTTAAAGTTAGCCTACGAGATAGCAGATACCATAGCTGGAGTCATCGAAATAGTAATGCTCTTCCACCAATCCCGAGCACCTTCTTTCAACATTCGACTAGCGCACAACACCTTCTTATCCTCGGGACAGTCACAGGCTTCAAAGACCATCTCCGTATCATCGAGCCATTCCATGCAACCCACTGCATTAAGGGTTCCATCAAACTTCTGACCTCCACACTTCTGGAAACTTTCAAACTTAAACCGAGGGGCTTGAACGACATTAGGAGGAACCATAACAGCATTAGCAGGGTGAACAGCAACAGCATCGACCAGTGGCTCAGAGTGGTGAGAAGGCACTGAATAGTTGCCATCAGTTCCTTCAGCATTTTCAGCAAGCGCGTTGTTCAATTGTTCCTGTGTCTGGGCCAATTGGGTCTGGAGAGTCCGTACGAGATTGTACAACTCAGCCGCGTTAGGGATTTGTTCCACCACTTCCTCGTTAACCCTAGGTGGATTTCCGGGAGGTGGAGGCATAGGACCCAATGAGCCTTGCTGATTGACCTGGCGGGGATTTCCTCGATTTCTATTTGCATTGGCTGCAACAGCAGCAGCATTTGCAGCGCCTGCACCTGGATGGACAGGTGGGGTAATGCTAGCAGTAGCTCCATCACGTCGGAAGTTGCGGTTGCGAGTGTTAACCATTTTCCTTTAATAAAAAGGTAGAGTCGATAAGCGCAAATTAAAGCAAAATGCTTGTTAAGATAAGGCTAAAACCTATCATCGTAACGTAAACATCTCATAAGCCCTATCACACTCGCACTCGTCCCAACCCATCCTATATCATCTTTCATTAAAACTAAGGCATCCTACAAATACCTAGCATGCATATCTTAAGTTTAAGTCCAAATCCTATGGTTAATAGGCCTTGGTTCACTTAACCACTTCTCTGATACCAACTTGTAACACCCGTCGTTTAAAAATATGGGTTTTCAAAACTTTTCACCTAACGGTGTTAAATTGCGGAAGTAAAGACTGTAAAAGTCAAAACCGATAAAACATTTCGGTTGCTGCATTTATTTGGTGTTACATGCCATATCAAACAATAGTTCAAATGAAAACCCAACGGTTGCCAACATAAAACAACCGTTCACATGTCACAACATAAATTCGACATTAAGTACGAAATGTAAATAAATGTCTAAGCAAAGAATCGTCTATGGATAACTAAGGCTCCTTCAACGAATCTACCCAAGCTCACACATCCTTCGTCTAATTCCATCAAGCTAAACCTGAGGGAACAACCACATTAAAGAAGCAAGTGTTAGCTATAAGAATAGCTAAGTAAGATAACACTTAATTAAAAGCATTTGTCCAATTAAAACAATCTTCATTATTAGACAAGTTTTATTAGGCACAACACACATCACACGTTCACACATATACTACATTTCGACTTCATATTAATTAGGATAATCATCCTAAATGTGCCTATCCTGCATTAGTTCACACATTGTCACACGTATCTTTGTTAACTGCATATAAGTGTGCCCTGCATCACACCCGACTGGATGATCAGTCAAAAGACTACTCATCTTACATCGTTAAGGAGTGGCAAGCCAATCCAAGAGTAATCCGTATGTGGAGGTTGGTCAAACCTCTCGTATTACTCGCCCTGCGTTATAAAGACCATGTTGCGAGGAGCCACCCAAGCAACAACTGCATCAACGCACTCATCCGGCTAAGACAAGTACGGGTTAAGCTTAACACTTTCCCTGCATTAGTTTTATGAGCTCAATTTCACACATATAGATTGGGTCCCTGCATTCCCAACATTCACACACATATAGTCTAGGTAACACACATTCCTAGACATTCATACACTTTAACTTCATTACGTTTGGATCCTTAAACGTGCAAGTGACATAGTAACCTAGCAAGTCTAGTGAACTAGGCGTACAAGTCAAGCATGCATATCACACATCAACTTCATTTCTATATATCATGCATATCAAGATACTTCATTAAACTACATCAACTGCATAGCTACATACTACATTAAGCAATACTACATTACACTACAATAGGGACTGCATCTCAGGTCTCATGGTCAACTGCATACCCATAATACCTCCCAAGTAACCCATATGCCCACATGCAATATAAAGATACCGAATGGAAGTGTTTACGATTTGAAACCAGCTTTTAGTTGATCCCCCAGCGTGTCAAAGTAGTGTATCTTACCTGGTAGTAGTGTATGCGCGCAATGAAAGGCTAAAAGTGCTTAACAATAATCCCCGACACCTAAGATACATTAATATACAAAATATAAGTCATTTGGGACCTTATCGAACTTAGTTTTGTTCATAAACCTCACTTTAGCTTCAAAACGAATTTAACCAACGAATTTGGCTTCAAACGAAGATGAACTTCGTTTGCCAAACGAATTTAGACCTCATAAAATGAATTTAGGTTAACTGGAACGAATTTGGACTTTCCTTAACAAACGAATTTGAACTTCATATGAGCAAACGAATTTGAGTTTCATTTTGACAAACGAACATAAGCTCCTATCAAACGAAATTAGTTCCAAATGATTTTAGGCTGTCAACATCAAACGAATTTGGTCTCAAACGAAGTTAAACTTCGTTGGGGCAAACGAATTTAGATTTGCAGGAACGAATTTGTCATCAGCAAACGGATTTAAGCTTATTTTCGACCAGAATTCATAAAACGACTTCGTTCTTCATTTTTCCAGAAATCAATCAACTTTGGCTTCACCCAAAACATGTTTTTTGACATACATAGACCTCTTTTGATCATCAAGATCGATTACAAACTCGTTTGACATCGTTTAGAACATTAATTGGCTTAAACATAATATAAACCCTAACTTAATCAAAACTCCTTTTTAATCAGATCTGGTTCCTTATTAAACAACTTCTAAATCTGAAAATACCATCTATAATTCAGTGATTACCTGCTTGGCTAGATGATCGATCAATTCCAACACCAAAACACCCAATTGCTTGACCAAAAACTTGATTAATTGCTTTAGAATTCAAGAAAGGCTTTGATAGGCTTTGTGTGTTTTCAACAAGTAATGGCTGCTGGAAATTAGCCTAATGACACCTTCCAAAACCCTAAACCCGTTTTTGACTTTACCCATATGTCAAGACTAGTCCCTAGACTTCCAAATCCTTCATTATTGGTCACAAACTACATTATTGACCATATACAACATTATCCCTTCATTAAATGTCACTTCATAGACATAAACCTTCGTATTTCACACATTTATACTACATTAACATTTAGGTTTTCAAACCTCACACATAACACACATTAACTACGTATATGCATATATTCACACTAGACTTAACGACACACATGAGGTTGACTTAACAGCGTTAGTCAAATCTTAAAGAAAAGTTTGGGATGTTACAATTCCCCTCCAAGAGAGGCACCTCTTTCTTAAGCCTTCCAGCCTCAACATATCGGGCATTAAGTAAGAGCCTAAGCTCCTGACACCAATCTATGTTGCAAGTATTAAAATGAAGGTGACTAGTGCACCTTTGACAGATAAGCAGAAGCACAACACATAGAAGCAAGAAGAACATTTGCTCCTTAGATAGATCTTGATCCACCATGGCGCGAGTCCGCTCCCTCTCAGCCGGAGTGGCTAGGTGGCCAGTATAGTCTTCACAAACATGAGGATCATCCAAAAGAAGAGTGTCACAGCGAGTTCCCCAAAATGGGACATACTTCTCAAAGCTAACGAAAGACATATCTACATCGGGTGACACCTATTAATTTGCATAATTGGCCTTATAAGGATCAGGCACAACATTTTCAAATCTTCATTAATCACTGTATTAAAAATATCATCAGTGTCAAAGGAAGAGTCAAATGTGGAGGGACCGGTGGAACTTAATAGCTCTTTCCTTCCTAGAATTGACAACAATATCAGTAGCTTTGTTAGAAGCATAAACCTTCTTACCTTTAGAAGGAGCAGAAAAAGGCACATCCTTAGCCACCCGAGCAGACAACACTTTAACTAAGATTGTAAATAATGACCTTTGGGAACCAAGAGTATCAGAGCCGCCAACGATGGCAAAAGAAGAGAGAGCATCAGGTGAGCAACAAGCTCTTGAAGGCTCATCTCTACAACAAAAATAAGAAGACAAAGAAGGAAACATACTTATTATATATAGCAAAAAATATGAAGAGGGGTGCTAAATGGAAGTAAAGAAGATATCTTCTCTTCCATAAACACAACAGGATCCTTATGAGGAAAGGGCCAATGGCAACTGATGCCAACTTGAAGAAAGACGTGCTCCGAAAAAATGCGAACCTTCAAGCCGGTTCAACAACTAACTTGAAGTGCAATTTCTGGTCATAACTCAATAAAGCAGGGACCAGATCGGAAAGAGGTTCTTTGGCTTTTCTACCAATGCATCCGAATATGTGCGACCACGTCATCAACATAAAAGAAGTGTAAAAAACACAATGGTTATCCTTAGAATATTAAAAAAATGAAAGAAACAACCAAGTAAGAGGAATATGAAACCCCACAAAACCAAAGAGTCTGGTGTGCAAGCCAATGTTACCATACGGGAGCACCAGATATGAATAACTTAGTTGAAAGACACAACAGTTGAGAGGGAGCTCATATTATCCTTCCCATTGAACAAGAAGCCCATTGGGCCAGAGATGCAAAAATAAAGATAAAAAAAGGCTCAATTACAAAGAAACATGTGGACGTGCAAGACGAGGAATAAATACTCTACTTATTGATGCAGTAGAAAACTAATCCTTATAAGGGGCTGAAGAAGCTCCACAATGATTGAAACAACCCACTGAAAAAAAGACCCAAGAGGTTCAAAGAGGAATCAACAAGAAGACACGAAAAGCAGAAGAAGTATATAGTCTAGCACAACAGTCGCCGAACCAACATTGTACTAGACTGGGGGGAGATGATGACGTAACGTCTGATGAGCTTCATAAAAGAAGCACGAGCTTCGTTATGGAAGCAGAACCTTCAGTGAGGAAGCACAAGCTCCATCTTGAACCAACTAACCAGAAGATCCATTAAGGGAGAAACCTTAATGAGTAAGAAAAGATATAAGTAATTAACCAAGGGACAACTCTAATACTCGAGGGACCACCAACAGGTGACAGCCTGGAGGTTGGTCATCCTCATTACATGGTGGATAATACCATTGCCCCATCAGAGCTGGTTATTATCCACCTCCCATTTGCCTATAAATAGGCCATGTTCACCAACAGTAAATCACTTCACTTCTCTCACCATTCCCTTATTTACTCTCTTATTTTCTCTCTCTAAAAATATACATATCATATATTCTGCTTCATCCGGGGTTTGGTTCCAACCAAACCGTGGCGTATAATTCTACTCCTAACAAGGATTGAATTACCAGAAGGGAATCGCCACCCGAAGGAGGATTCTCTTTCGGCCCTTCTAACGATTGTGTGTTCCATCGTGTGCAGTTCATCCTTCATTCACCAAGAGGAACCAGACTACACCTGGTCCATCCTAAAGTAAGAACCAGACTATACCTGGTCCATCCCGAAGTAGGTCCATTACTTTATCATTGATATAGATGAATAATTACTTAGTTGGTTTTTGTGCAATTTTCATGAGGCAGATGGAGTATTAATATGGTAAAGGATACAGAGATTCATCAAGTAAAAGTAAAGACGAGAATTTGAGATTTACAGTGAAGTGCTCTTAGATGCATACATTGTTCCTTTAAACACAACCTCTTTAACAACTCGCTAAAAGCAGCCCCATCCGGCTCCAAACCACTCACCAACATTTTCCTGAATACGTTTTCAGCCTCTTCGAACTTTCCAACCCTCATTAGTGTCACCACAAGTGAGCTATAACACTCTCTTTAGCAAAAAATCTATCAACCAACTTATAAGCTTCCTCAATTTGCTCCTCCTTGCAAAGACCATCAATCAAGGTACTAATCGTGACCCTATTTGGTGCACAACCACACACCTCCATCGGATCCAAAATATTCAACGACCCACTTGCTCTTCCTTTTTCACAAAATCAACAACGGTTGGTGCACATGCCCCACCTTTGTTTTCCTTTTTTTTCAACAACTTCAACCTTTTTTCCAAATTCCCAACCCGACAATACCCATCCAGTTATGGCGAATACGCAACAACATTCGCCAAACACCCATGTCCATCCACAACCTATAAGCATCTTCAACCTTACCCAAATCACAATACCCTTTAACCAACGTGTAACAACCCTCAATTTCCGACTGGGACAATTTACTTCTATTTATCTAGATATCTATTCCTAGAAGTTTCTTAAGAGATTTTGCCTTCCAGACATTTAGGCATAGTGATACTTGCCAGCTAGTTCAGTAGAATTTCCAAAGATAGCTAGTTGCCTTAGAAATGCCATGAACAATAACTATAAACATTCAACACAATCTCAAGCTATAAACTAGTTCTAATTGAACTTGACGGAAGGTCAACAAATCAAAAACTTTATTTCGAGAAGTTAAGTTATATAAATAATAATGTGAGTCTTACAAGTTGAGATAACGACCGAGAACTCTTATAAACGTCCAACAATTTAACCATCAAGTCAATTTGAGTAAACATGACATCAAAATAACATGCCTAACTCAAAAATATGTTTACAAACTAATGTGCACATAAAAGTGCTTGAATAATAATAATAGGTATATGTATGTCTAATACAAATACAAAATATACCTAAAATGACTTAAGTAGTTAAATTAAAAACACAAAAGTGTGTATATGCATACACATACACACACGACATA
>CM067168.1:35387068-35442068 GCA_034093135.1 Erigeron breviscapus
TTGTGTTTTTTACTTTTTAGTTGGTCAAATTTCAGACTTAGTATAAGTTTTGTTATTATAAAATTTGTCATCTATGTATTTTATGCATTAATTATCAAAATGTCTAAAGGTTAAATGCACACAATAATAGCAAAAAACAAAGTTGGATCATACACACTAACAATATGATCAAATTTGAATACATGTAATAACAAAACAAACAACAAAGTTTAATACAAATAGTAGAAGTTACAAGTTGGATAAATGAATGGTGATAAAATAAGATTTTAATACATATAAATTTTTAAAGTCAGGTACACATTATAACAAATGAGCAAATTTAACACACCTATAGCACCCTAATCCCTTTTTTTTTGTATATATTTAATTAATAAAGAATCACACATTATGATATTAAGTGATTTTTAATGATATTTATTCTTGTTAATTTACATATTATATTAAATATATAAGCTATTCTATTAAACAACTCAATATATATCTTGTTAATTTACATATTTTGTTTTCGGCTAGAGCTACCATCTACCAAACTTCAACTACCCGCTAACCGTTAACTTTGCTAAACATATCGGATATGTTTGGCAAAAATGGTTGTAGCTTGTAATTGTACGTTTTGGTTGTAGCTGTAAGCTGTATCTTTTAAGCAAAACTGTTAGCTAAAGTTTTTATTTTCAAAAGTGTTTGGTATGGTAGCTATACATGCAACTTCAAGAGATATTTGTATAACTTTTAAAGATTAAAAGCGTTATCGAAAAGCTAAAGCTCCTGAAACACTATTTCAAGTAGCGTTTCATTTTGGAGCTTTTTCTTCCAAATAAAAACTAAAACTAATTTCATCCAAACAAAATTTTTGACTCTTTAAAAGCTTTTAGTTTAAAATAAAAAAACTAAAACTCTTGAGTCTTGACCATAGCCATCATTTGACCATAAAAAAGGGTCCAAACTAAAAGAAGTAATTAAGATAGGGTTAAAAACGGAAATGAATATATATATATAGTCTTATATAAAATTGTTATCAGTCCAAAGTGGGTGAAAATGGGGGCACATTTGCTCGGAAAAATATCGGAATGAGGCTCCGGCAAGAGAGATAGAGAAAGAGGGTAGGTTTCAAAAGGGTGGTTGCCACCTCTCTCTATCACTCTTTGTTGCCACTTTCATGATACGTTGTCGTTTTCATGTTTGAGCCAATGATTTCTATTTAACTCCCCCATTAATCAATCAATCAATCAACAACCCTTATAAAAATAATAATACGAGAAACAACATGCATGTACTCTGGCTCTGTCTGTCTGTCTGGAATTATCATTTTATTTTTATTTATATTTATATTTATTATCTGGCGATGATGATACTTGAATGAATATTATCGATTTATAAGTTTTTTTTTTCCGAGCATAAATCGGATAACGGGTGAATTCGGGCTGTATCTTGGCGGGGCAAACACCTCCAATCTGAGTTGTTAATTATCATAGTTTTGGTGTTTGCAGCCCATGGCGGTATTTCTGATCCCCTATTTTTCCGGTTTTAATATATTTGCAGATCTGAGCCTAATATATGACCCCCAAAATACTTTCAATAGAGTTAATTTCATTACATACTCCTGGGGTATACCATATTATCAAGTTTGATACCTGTGTTTTTTTTTTTGTTTTTTTTTATCTCACACACACACACACTCTCTTTTTCTATGGCTGCGAAGTCATGTGGTTTGGTTGACTGTTAGTTTTGTCAAAAATCCACTCGTACATATGAAATGAATGCTTAAAAAATGGTTTCTAGGTAAAATTGATTTAGTAGTATCATATTATGTGGTTAATTGTATACTGGTTAGATAGAGGCTGTGATGATGATGATACGTTTGATACGAGTGGATTGGAGCTAAAGTTGAGATTATCCGCATCTTGGCTGGGTAAAATTTTAAATTTTTTTGAACAGCAACAAGGGAAATGTCGAGAGTTGGATTTGAACCCACGCCCTTTCGGACCAGAACCTTAGTCTGGCTGGGAAAATTCAATAATATCTATCTGGATGGTAATGTGAAACTAGCTGTCTTTCACATTGCAACCAGAAAGTAAATTTCCAGCCTTGGCAGATTTATCCTCTTTGTTCCATTGTTTACATATCTATATATTATCTATCTGAGCCTCATAAATAGCTATATCCTATTTTTAAACTTGAATCTTTTTTACAAGTTTTTGATGGGTTATGTATTTCTAAACCTAGCTCAATTTTATTTACTTGTATAGTTATATGTTTTTACTCACTGAAACTGATGCTGAGATTGCTAATTGCAATTTGAATTTTTGATACAATACATAAGGTGATTTAAGGGTGTTCAGGATTTCCACAAATAGACTTAAGATTGTATGCTTAACAAGGAATAATGACAGTTAAAAAAAGAGTACATTCAAAGAATAGAGAAAAAGATGATGAAGGTATGTGTCATGGCATTGGCAGGACATCCTGGATTCTGTTGCAGTCATGGCAATGTCTCGTGACTCTCGTCTCCTTTCTGATTTGAGGTTTGTATCTGTAACCCGTCCCCTCAAATTATGCTATCTCTCCGAGTATTATAAGTTTTGTCTTTGAAGAATTTTTTTAGGTTAACTGCACAAAATTGGTTTGGTTTTGGTTCATCAGGGGGTGATACAATACATAATCAAGTTAGATATTTGGGATTAACACAAACTCTTTGGCTCGTTCTTTTGATAGGGTCAACATTGGGTTTGATCAATTATGGCATCCAGTATATTTTACTTTTAACAAAAAATGTATCCTCCTTACCATACAGTGTTGCTTTTTTGCTAACACTTTTGGCTGGAAACATCATTTGTTGGATCACCACCGTGTGCTACGTGATCGCGATAGGAAACTTCCCCTTTGACCGACAACTAGCAGTCGGGTTATCAACTAGTTATCAAGGGTTAAGTGGAAAAAATATATTCAGACATATGCGATATGTTTTTCAAATCCTCATCAGCATCAAAAAATGCAAGATCATATCTTGTGTTGAATTCCATTTTACCCTTTATAGTTTGTTTCATAGCCTCACGGTTGGTTTGTGTGACTGATACCCCACGATCAAGGAGTTTATCCAGTGGGTTTCATATGTTGGGCCTTTAATAACAAAGTTACTGGTATTAGTATGTATTTAGTCTAATTAATAAAGGGCTGCAATGTAAATATTTGGGCAGTTAAGTTAGACAGTTTGTATGTAACTGTTATGCCAACAGGTATTTGTGAAACGGCATGTTGGTTATAGGCACCGGTTCACTTAGTATATATATGGGTCGAAGTATGTACAAAAACATATCCCATTCGTAATATATATCAGTTTATATATTCTCTGTCTCTCTATCTCTATCTTTTCTTATGGTTCACCCACGATTCAAACCACTCATCAGAGGGATGAGAAACCCTCAGATAAATTCTCTACATCATATACTATCTAGAATCACCAGATAAGAAACCTAAAAGTTTTACGGCATCCGAAGCAAATGCTAAGTTGTTGAATTTGTGATAGTCAAAGAAGATTTTTGAGATGAGATGAATAAGCCGGCCGGAAGTTAGTGTTTGTTGCACTGATGGATTGAAGCCAAATGGTAACAACTAAGCTTAGCTATTGAAGAGACATTTTTTGAAGTGGTTTCTTGAAGTTTAGGGTGGTTTTTTTTTTGTTTTTATCAAGAATCGGAAATATACGAGTGACTAAGGGTTTGGTTATGCATGTATATTTAAAGACGTCTTATAATATAAGTGGGTTTTGGTAAAGAAAGTCTTGAAACATAATTCTCATGTGAAACAGAATCCTACACATAGGGAGAATATGTGAAGTCATTTTTGCACTCGTGATCTCGTGAATGTGTCACTATTATTGTAACAATATAGTTTTTGATATGTTTCACCATATTTTGTTCGTAGAAGTCACAAGTCATTATATATGCT
Source organism: Erigeron breviscapus (assembly GCA_034093135.1). NCBI lineage: Eukaryota > Viridiplantae > Streptophyta > Magnoliopsida > Asterales > Asteraceae > Erigeron > Erigeron breviscapus. The sequence goes on from CM067168.1 coordinate 35,391,014, forward strand.
TTCATGGGTGAAGAGAATATGAAATACACGAGAACAATGCTAAGAAGTAGATGAGAAGTAGTTAGAATGCATCTTTCATGACGATGAGAGGTAGATGAGAAGTACCTAGTTGATGAGCAATCCATATGATGTGTCGTAAGATAGAAGAAGAGAAATCCGATAGCTAGACGAGAAAAAGGGTGAAAAGTAGATGAGAAGTAGTTAGCATGCTTCTTCCATGGTTGATGAGAAGTAGTTAGAATGCATCTTACATGATGATGAGAAGTACCTAGTTGATGAGCAATCCATATGATGTGTCGTAAGATAGAAGAAGAGAAATCCGATAGCTAGACGAGAAAAAGGGTGAAAAGTAGATGAGAAGTAGTTAGCATGCTTCTTCCATGTTGCTGAGAAGTAGATGAGAAGTATGTAGTTGATGTGTTGTGATTTCTGGTGAGACATATGTTTTTTGTGGGAAGAGAAGAAAATTTTGGTGGGGTCATACTTTATGTATTTAATTGATTGTATTAAAGGCAAAGAAATAGTCACTGACCTGCAAAGAGTTCCACACCTCAATAATTATAGTCCCTCCGCCTAGATGAAGGGTTATGAAAGTCGCATTGCAACATAAAATGGAGGGGTAATTGTATGTAGTGATGATGATCAAGAGATGGGCTATAAAGTAATGTTGAAGACATTGAACTTTTGGTTATATTTCTTTGTATACATGTTCGGTGCCACAATTGGCATGGTGTATTTGAACCATTTGGGACATATTGTAGAGTCTCGTGGGAGTTCAAAAGCATCTTCTTTGGTGTCATTGGCCACTTCCTTTGGGTTCTTTGGTCGCATCTTGCCTTGCCTACTTGACTACTATATGTCAAGGTAAAGTTTTATAATAATACTCTTTTAAAATTTAACTATAAACAATCCAATAACATATGGGTTAAGTAACAATGAGGTTCTTTTTTTACGATTTTCATCATTTACGATTTCATTTATTTACTAAGAACCCAAAAATGTTTCTCCTTTTCAGGACCAAAAGGAAAGTTTCAAAATTAGCAACTTATTGCGGTTATGATGGTGCCAATGACATTCGCCTTCTTCCTACTCGTCAACGACAATAGCACGTGTCTTTACATAAGCACAGCGACCATCGGGATATACACGGGAGCCATCACCTTGCTGTATGTATCAACCACGACCGAGCTTTTGGGGATAAAAACTTTGAAGTGAACCATAATATTTTGGTCACCAGTATCCCTATAGGCTCATTCTTCTTTGGAAACTTGGCAGGATACCGCAAATAAGTTTCATAATTTGGGGTTGCCTTTGCTTTCTAGGGACCGTTTTAGCTATAATTCTCCACTCAAGATCTAGAACAAAACGCATTTATGGTCCTTGTTTTATCATCCATTTTGTTAAAATAGTCCAAACTAATGTAAAGTGGCGATTTTGTCCTAAAATCATGTTTTGGTTGCAATTTCAGTCCAAATACCAAGGTCTCTATCTATTGATACGCTTAGGGAACTTAGAGAGAGAAACATATTTGTAGTTAAAAGGAAAAAACAAATTAGAATCAGGCAAGACAAAAGATTCAAAGTCTGAACTGGATAGGTATTTGGAAAGGGAGATTGATGGTGATGATACATACATATAGATATACTAGCATTTTACCCGCGCAATGCGGCGGTGTGGTGGTAGCGGCGGTGTGGTGGTGGCGGCGGCGGTTGGTAGTGGTGGTGGCGTGACGGGTGTGACGGTGTAGTTATTATTGTAAAAATAATTAATGTAAAAGGGTAGTGTAGTTAATTTAGGAGTTGATGGGTCTATGTTGTAAATTATTTCATTAAGGGTATTATATGTATTTTAAGTGAAGATGTTTAAATTAATGAATAAAAGAGAGAAAATTAATTAATTCATTAAGGGTAGAATGGTCTTTTCGTATGGGGACATTTTTATGAGAGAGAGTGTTGGAAAATGTTAGGAGAGAGAGTGTGATAATTTTTATAAAGTATTAGGCCGGAGGGAGTACCTCTCGGGTAGGAGTCGGGTTCGCCGAACCCGATCGGCTACACCGCCGCCGCCGATCGGGTAAAGGTCGGGTAGAGCAAATCGGGTAGTGAATTGGTTTGGGAAGCCGATGGTTGGGTTCAAAATTTGAACGTTGGAAACGTGGTCCCCCCCTCAATATTTATAGCTTGACCGTTTCATTAGTAAAAAAAAAGAAAATAGTTTGGAAGTTGCAGGCAATATCCACGAAGAAGAAGAAGTGGTGAAAACGTATATGCATATATCATAATTGCAAACTTTTCATAATGGCCCCTGAACTATTGTTATATTTATGAGTTTTGCAAGACCAGTTTAAAAAGTTCCTTTTCTTACCCCTGAACTATTATTTTTCATTATTTTTATTTATTATTATTATTATGTAATGTTTATTTTAGTTTTTAATAAATTTTAAGTTATATATTTATGTAAAAAAATGAAACGAAAAGAAATTGGGTAAGAATTGGGTATGTTATGCCTAGGATTTGGGTAAGAATTGGGTAGTTGTGAGTTGGAAGGTTTTGATTGGAGGATGAATTGGGTAAGATTGGGTAGGGAGTGAGTACTCCCTCCCCCCTTAAGAGATATATATATACATGTTGAGAGTGTCGAATTTACTGTTTTGTGCTAGTGGAAAAAGAGAAGTCCTATGTTTCCTATATTGTATTTACTTGCTCGTGACATTTTAGCAAAATTTCTATCTCAACTTTATGTGGGATATGAATCTACCTAGTAGAGTTTTCTTTTGATTAAGATAGGCAAACTATTCTAAGTTTCTTTTACTCCAGAAACGGTTGAGGTGCTACTATGTTGCCAAGATTGGATTTGTAAGAATGATGTCCTTATTAATATAGAAGAACATACCGAAGACCTTGGAAGATTTGAAGATGATAAATTGATATTTCTTATCTTAGAGCACTTCTAATACCCAATATTGATGTGTATTGGGCATGTATTGGATTGTAATACGGAACACACCATAAGATTTGTTTATTAGTTCGTATATTGCAAACCGTAGTGGGCAATACGAAAGAAATATATATATATTATATATGGAATATGAAAATAAGATAATATCATATATATATATAGAGGAAGGGTTATTTGAGAACTTACAAAAAAAAGAACGCGAGAATAATTCTGGACCACACATTCTCTTTCTTTCTTTCTCTTCAATAAAAAATGAAAATTTATCCATATCATTCAAAATGTTTTATATCACAAACCGTAAGTTAGATGAAAAAAAATGTGGGTAGTCTTATAATTTCGTCGTCTTTCATTAGAGATGCAGTTCAATATACTTTTGACGACTTTTTAATTTTCGTTTTTTCCCCTTGTACTTGTGTACCTACACATGTGTAGATCTTTGTTTTCACATGTAAATTAGTAAATGACCATCTGTACACAACAATGAAGGTTAAGGGCGGGGCCCGTCAATCCATGGCGGAGCCATGTGGGCCAAGGCGGAGCCCGTTAGGTAGATCACCCATCACCGATCACCCCCTATGACCTATCACACTATGACCTATCACCCTCAATGACCTATCACCCCCACCAGCTACCCTTTATGAATTTCCTTAAGGGCGAATTGAAGCCCGTTCCGAATCATAATTTTCGTTCAACCTACACATGTGCAGGTTATGTGTAAGTACAAAAAAAAACGAAAATTAAAAAGTCGTCAAAAGTATATCGAATTGCATCTCTAATGAAAGAGGACGAAATTTTAAGACTACCCATATATTTTTTTTTCATCTAACGATTTACGGTTTGTGAGATAAAACATTTTGAATGATTTGGATGAATTTTCATATTTTATTGAAGAGAGAGAAAATAGGACAAAATGTGTGGCCCAGAATTGTTATCGTATCGCGTTATTTTTTTTTGTGAGTTCTTAAAATAACTCACTCCTATATATATGATATCTATATATATATATAAAAGTTGGATCAAGGGGTGGGAAATTTTGCCGATTTCTATCTTTACGTTGATCGTACTATTGGGGTACTTAATGAGGGTTACTTTATGATCAATTAAGCAACCCATAATCTTTATGAATTCCTTATTAAATTTATAGCAAGAGTAATCAAATTCATGAATGAGAGTCATATATTTCATCATAAATTTTATGCTAATAAAATTATACGACATGCAATTAAATAAATTAGACATATATGAACTGACTTCCATCATCTAATTTGCTGCCCAAACTCCAAAGCCCATTCATTCATTTAGTCGTGCCCCAAACCCAAACACAAACACAAACAGGCTGCCGAATTTTTGTTTTTTTTAAAAACAAAAAAACCTTGATTAAAATTACAAAAAAATAAAAACCCTTTCCTCTTCTCTTTCCTTCATTGAAACAGACTGTCGATTTGTGTTTTTTTTTTAAAACAAAATCCGTTTTATTTCATCTTTCTTTCTTCAGGTTGATTAAAATTACAAAAAAAAAAAACCGTTTCCTCTTCTCTTTCCTTCATCGGGTGTCCGATCAATTTCCCAACCTAAAGGTAACTCTTTGTAATTTATGTGTGTCAAATTTATTATATTTATCATGTATTTAATGATACCGGATTCATGAAAAGTCTTGGTAACCTATGTATATAAATAATGCATTTGGTTGGAATGGAATAGTGTGTGCCCTGCAAAGGTAGTTTGGGTTATTATTGATTGCTCACTGATAAATTTTGTTTGTTTGTAATGGCCAGTCTTAAGCTTCGGGTTAATCCTACTAACCAGTCTGGTGTGTTGCTCAATGAGCTTCGGTCGGGGTCTGCTGGGCCTGTGACAGTGATGATTTGTCGCAAATGGGACGTCATGAATAAGAGGGGGGATTACATCAGTACCGACTTCATCGTCTCTGATGAACAGGTATGCTAGCCAGTATTTTTGTTATGTCAATCCATGGTATAAATATTAAAAATTGTCTATTTACGTGTGTTATTGTGCAGGCGAATATTATGCACTGTTGTGCTATGCATAATATGGCATTTAAGTTTGTTCAAAGGTTGGAGGAAGGTAGTCTGTATACGTTGTCTGGGTTTAAGGTCGTGCCTAATAAGAAGGATTTTCGCATTTTGAACAATAGTGACTACATGATTGAATTGAATGGGTCTACGCATGTCAGAAAGTCAACTGGTGATGTCAATAGATTTGTGCGTCATGCTTTTCAGATATGTTCATTCGAGCAACTTGTGCCAACTGATAACAAATATTTGGTTGGTATGGTTTCTTTCTCTGTTTATTCTTATGGTAGTGATAATATTAGTTGATCTTTATAAGGCTAAAACAGAAAATATGGTGTTTTGTGTGTTTAATGATGAATGATAGCTGTTACATATAAAATTGATATTGTTGTAAATATTGCATAAATCAAACCAGTGTTTTATTGTGTTCCTTTGAGCTGTTTGGGGGTTTTTTGGATTAAATTTTACTTCCCTTATGATGTAATTATGTGTGGGTGGTTTTTGGGATAGGGAGTTCAAATGAAGTTTTGTTTCTCTTGACATTGGCTATGTATTTGTTTTGTTTGTGTTCCCGGTCTATGTTGATTATTGTATGTTCCTGTAGATGTCATGGGTTATATCATGTATGTTGGTGGACCGATAACAAAGTCTACTGGTGCGCAAACTGTTGAATTTCTTCTGACCAATGAGAGGTATAGAATCTGCCTATTTTTAGTCATTTATTTGTTTTTTGAATTTACTGGAAAGTATTCCACTTACCAATGTTTGTGGGTGTAAACTTGCAGTGGTCTGCAGATCCCCGTCACATTATGGGGCTTGACGGGTGAGGAGCTTATCAAAAAGAAAGGACCAAAGGCGGGCGCTTATGTGTGCATCCTTACTGCCATGACTGCTAAAAAACACAACGGTGAGTATATTGTGTGTGTTGGTGTGTTTGGCAAATGTTATTCTAACTTTTTTTTGCCCTGTCCTGCAGGTGAACTGGGAGTTTCGAGTACATCTTCAACTCAGATTCTTGACGATGAGAATTTGCCGCCTTTGAAATTGTTCAAGGCTGCCCTTGGGTTGTAACTATGTGTCTTTTTACCAAGTTATTCGCATGTACTATCTGTGTTAAGTCTAACAGTTTACACTTTTTACTCGCAGTTCTGAAGATCTTAGCATAAAGCCCACTGCACCTGTTGATGTCGTCCCGACAGTTGACTCCCTTGCTGCCCTCTTAAGATGGGGTCGTGATAACATGGGTGGGAGGGTTAAGAATAATGGGGTAAAGTGATATGGATACCTGTTGATGCTTTAGGTTCATGAAAATGCATATGTGCAACAATGGGTTAACTTTGTTTATTTTCCAAAAAAAACAGAGTGTAGTTTTCAAAAATACGGTGGAAATTGTCAATATCCGCACCAGGACAGGCTGGTATCTGGTGACTTGCTCGAGCGGCCGTTGTCGGAAAGGACTCACAAGGACCAGGGAAGGATTCAAGTGTAAAGGCTGTGATTCCACCGTGCTGTTCCCCCATATCAGGTATACGTTTTTTCCTTGTGAGATTTGATTCCACTGTGCTGTACCCCCATATCAGGTATACGTTCTTTTCTTATGGGATTTGATATGAATAGTTGTTTTTGTTTATTATGTCTATTGTGTGGCAGGTACAAACTTCATTTGGAGGTGAGAGACGACACAACGTCAATCATTGTGACTCTTTTTGATGAACCAGCAGAACAGCTGGTGCATAGGCCGGCAAAGTCTCTGGTGGAAGAAGAACAACAGGTTCTTATATGGTTTTCCGTTATGAAAGTTGCGTGGTGAAGGCTTAACTTTAATTGTCAGTTTCTAATATTTTCCTTTTCAGGATGACTCGGTTGATGATGTTCTTCCACCTGTTTTGCGCAACCTTATTGGCACCAGGCATGTTTTTGAGATTAAGGGACATACATACTTCCATTCGGGTGAATATGAAGGCTTCAATTGTTCTGGGATTACATTGCCTACTGTCAACAATGTTGCTATAGTCAGTGCTGGTAATCGGCTTACTGTTGGGAACACGGGGAAGGGTGCATCATCCAGTGTGGACAAACCACCTGCCCCGATACATACTCCATCCAAAAAGAATGAGCCAATGAGGCGTAAATTGCGTAAATTGTTAGTAACTTGGGCTCTGTTGGTACACACCCATTTTAGTGCTGCATGTTTCTCTCTTCTGGTTCATTATTTGTAGTTATTGTGTTTAGGGTCCTTCCAAATGAAGAATTTGATACTGATATTGGAAATCAATCAGAACCCAACACGTATTCCGAGCCTGTCAACGAAAAAGGGAAGTATGTGGACCATAATCCTTTATTTGGTTTCTGTTTTCGTTCGTGTGTTGATTTTCTTTGATTTTCACTGCCTGCTGATTGTTCCTGTGTATTTTAAAACCTACACGCAGGGTGATGCGCGAGCCTTTGCCACGTTTGGACACTGATCCTGGTAACAATGAACATTTGGAATCGGTCGGTGATGGTTTAGAACCTGGGAAAGAAATTGGTCGCAGTTCAAAAAAACCAAGGTATGCATTCCACCACATTATTTGCTTTGGTGATCAGGTTACGCTGTTTCCTACTTGTGTAATATGTGAATTGTGTTTCCTGTGTGTCGTTGTTTGCGGTTATTCTGTTCAGGGTCCTTGGAAAGGGATTGTCCGACACTATAATTGGAAAGTATTCAGAACCCAATGCCACTTCTGAACTTGGGTATGTGGGCAGTTATCATTTGCTTGGTTGCCGTCTTCGTCTCTGTTTTCTGTTTTCTGTTATGTTACCTGCCTGGTAATTATCCATACATATTTTGAACTGTACACACAGGGTGACCGTTGAGGGTTCGACACATTTTGGCACTAATGATGGTGACAGTGAATATGTGGATTTGGGTGATGATGAATTTGAACCTGGGAACAAGGTTGGTCACGATTCGAATAGATCAAGGTATGCACATCAATACGTTGTTGATTCATATAATCAAGTTAGGCTGGTTTCTAATTGTGTTGTGTTCTTTGTGCAGGGTTGTTGTATCCAGCCCGGAGACAGAAAGTGTTACGACTCTAAATACTGAAGAAGAGCCCTGAGGCCTCGATGGTTATACTATTGTTTGTTTTCAAATCACAGAGCTGCTTATGGTTTTCCTGCATGGTTTTGTTTTCTTTTTTATTTCCAAACTATGTCTTTGTCTTTCATGGGTTTGTTTTGGTCAGTGTGTGGTCTTTTGATATTGGTTTTTTTGTTTGGCTATGGTTCTGGTGTTTTTGTATTGCTATCGGATAATGATGTGCCGTTTAACAGTCCAGTGCCTTATGGTTTTGGATTCTGTTTAAGTTGTTTATGGTATTCTATATGGTAATCGACCATCCTCTTGCTAACTATTTTGCTCATTCCTTTCGGTTATATGTTATTTAAGTGATAATACATAACAACTGTATACAACCATATACCTAAATGAATATAGCATTTCAACTCACTTGGTAGAAAAAGCTGTTTTCATAGGTTTGAACTAATTTAGCTTCAACGCACTTAAACTCGACAGAACCTGGTCCTTTAATTCACTATGTTATTGAATGAACTCTGTTTTAGTTTCATCACATGTAAACTCATTAAGTCCTATGACCTAAAAGGTAGACTTTAGCCTACTTTTAGCCCACGTTCCCTTTTGGCTAACTTTCCTGATGTGACCCAAATGACTGGACTTGGATGAAACACAACCGATATTGACCTATTCAAAAGCAAACCGTGTTCGTTTTCTTTTTCCCATTCTGTTTCCACATTGTTATTTTCTGTATATGCATAATCTACTTTAACCAAAAATATTTGACAACTTTGGTATGTATTTTCATAAAATCGTTAAATTTTGAACTTTTGGCCACCATTGTATAGCAATTTTCCTTAAAAGCTATACTTTCAATTTGTATACTTCCATCCTGCATCACATAGACTTAGAAGAAAACTCAAAACTTATGAGTACGAACTTACCATACTAAAATCCATCAAGACAGATCCAGCATCCATGGTTATGAGTCTCTCTATATTCTAAATTTGTTTAGCTAAACAAATTGGCCTTCCTATACAACCGCTGCACCATGCTTATATTCCGTCATTCTCTCCCTGCATACAAAACCATAAAAAAATTCATTAAGAACACCAAAACTAACATCACTTTAATTGTTGTATGAAGCCTGAAGCTAAACAAACTCACATGAAGAAGGGCAGCTCAAACCACGTAAACAATAAGAGCAAAGAAATAAACAAATACCAAATGATCCATTGACTGGATGGTAGCAAAAGCAGCCTCGGTGTAACCAAAAGTAACAAAGCCAAAACCTTTGGACCTGCCAGTTTCTCTATCCATGATTACTTTAGTTGTTTCACATCAAAATAAGCTATGAAAATTTGATAAATTAGTCATCCATTTGACATTTTTAGAAATTGTATTTGATAAAATTCTTATATAACTATTAACAAAATTGGTTTAAGAAATATAAGACTACAAACAACAATTGGTGATAAAAATATGATCATTTTAAGTATGTTATCTTTATTCATAATCAGCCAGCTTTGAGGGTCATCAACTTAAGCTTATTTTTGTGCTGCTTTTAGTTATATATAAATCAATATAGACAGATATATGGACATTAGAAATCATAAATTTAGATAATATATTATTATGATGATCCATTATGATAAAACCATATTACATAGGCTTAAAGCATTAAACATTAAGAACATAATTTTTAAGGATCTGAATGAGAATACATAATCCTGGAATCTTCAACCAAATCGTAAATTCTCACTCTTCCCTGTCCTCTTTCTTAACGGGTATGTGGCCATCATCACCCGTAACAACACCCATGTCTCCTAATGGGTCACCACCTCCACCGATAACAGGACCACTTGCCAATGCGTACCAGTACCTTAGCGATGCTACTCGATCATGAATATCGTACGAGAGTTGAATCTGAAAAATACTTGGTGTTGGATCAATGCACCCGGCCTGTAGCATTTGGCGTAACCACTCCACGTCACGGGAACTAAGTACATCAACAACGGCGTGATAAGAAGAATACCCATCCGCCCAGAACACTTCAACTATGTTCATAATTTCTAACAATATCCAGCCAGTTACGATTGACCCAGGATCAATAATCTGCTCACGTGGATAGTCAAAGTTCACAATTCCAACGGCTGGGTGTTCAAATCTTCTCTGCAAAACAGTGATCAACCTTTGTGTTTCCCAGCACACATAATCAGTAGGAATACCCATACTTATGACATCCATCAATATAGATACATCTAACTGCAAGACATCTGCAATCGTCTTCGCCAATATCTTACTGCTGTCATTCATGATGAATGCATAATAGCGCTTCCTCTTGCTAAAACCCCATGTTTCCAATCGCGCCATAACTGTGTTGCTTCTTTAAATAATATGGAATCGACTATGTATTCTGGATCAAAAAGGGATGCATTCCTTATATAGACTAATGATTACATTTACTATTATACTTAAATGATGTCAAACTCTTCACATGCTTAGCCATTTATACCACATTCGGTTCCTGTATATTTATAAGGATATTAAAGTATTATTATGTGAATCGTTTCATAGAGTGACATAATAATGTGTTTGGGATCCTTATATTATACACTATTAATATATATAGTTCATCTAATTGACATAAAAAAGATAAATTTTATGACATATACATCATTTATATGCTCACGACTATTCTTATACTCCTTCATAGTTTACATTAATAAGATAGGCAATTAATAGTTGGCTTTTCAGATAGGTCAGTTAATCAACACCTCATCAAATTCATTGACATTCTCTCTTCAATAAACAAAAAATCACTATATCTTCATCTTCATAGCATATAGTACGACTCTTCATAACAATGTTGCATCTAATTGGCTTAAACACTTCATTCACACTTGGGTATTGAATTTCGTCTTCTGCGTATGTAGCTGAATAACACAAAGTTCTGCAATATAATACATAACAAAAAAACCTGAGATTTTAGCATTTAGTATACTATACAATACTTTGTTTAAAGGTTTGAACATGCATCGACAGTATGAAGATATGACTATCAATAATTCTGAACCATGTCTGGTCACCAACAATGAAGATATGATAATAAAAGTTGGGTCAGGAAATTTTATCAGTCGTGATGGAAACTTGCAAACATATTGGGCACTGAAATTAGTTGAAAGTGAAGGGAAAAAGACATACACATATAGAAAAGGTTATTCTTTTTTAGTTGTTACAGATATTTACTTCATATAACCTTAACGGATCTTTACCGTGTGTGTTTCTCAGTATTCTTTTTGTGATTATAGACTCCATGTGCCCATCTACGAACTCTGCTGTACTATCCAAACGTAAGCAACGACTTCATAGTACAAGCTCTGATGTACCATCCGAACGTAAGCCATGGCTTCATGGTAGTATGCTTTTAATGTGTGTCACCAACACGTACTAATGTTGTTTATAATTTTCCAGGTACAATAAAAGTCTGCCTAGGCTTGGCTGCTCCTGCACTTAAAACCAAAACGAAGAAAAAAAAAGGTTACACACTATATATATCTTAATCATATAAACCCAGAAAAAAACAAGGTTGCACAACATATATATTAATCATATAAAAGAACATGTGTACATAGCTTATAATATGGTCTACTAAAATGTTGATCATGTTCTTTTACACATACTTATGTATTATGTTCAGTATTTTACACACTGCCCTATTTCAGGAACAAATAAAAAGCCCCATAAAATGCCAGGTTATACATCAGCAGGTCAGTGTACTTATGTATTGGTCATTATAAATTACACAAATACATCCAACCAGATGTAATAATGAAAAACACAAAAATGTAAGATAGTAAGTACAGATGTTCTTAATATACAGGAGCACAGGTGACGTACCTTGATCTTGGGGAACCAACGTGTATATGTGCAACATGTAACGCCTTGATGTGGTATGAAGAAAGATCTAAAAACACTAAAAACAGTGCAAATCCAACATTTTCAACATGTTGCCAAAAGGGCAAGATTTTATTGCCAGAATTGGTTGATGCACCGGATCCTTTAAAAAGGCTTTTGGATTATGAAAACCCGGCTGGAGTGAAATTCAAAGACAACATCCGGACTTACAACAACATGTTCTGTTTCACATCTTTTGGTGCAAAAATCGACCACAGTATAAACCAAGAAGAAATCTGTACACGTTTAGAATCAGTGGGCAAAATTACCATCTTATTGGTTCCATGCTTCCTGTTGAGGGAGAACAGCCCAGGTATGCCCAACTATACTTTTACGATACAGCAAATGAGCTATCGCACCGAATGTCGGCTTTCCTTGGTCATGAGAGCACTGAACAAAAAATAGACCCAAAAATAGTTGAAGAACTGATTAAGATGTTGGATCAACATAGTGCAGTTGCACAGGCATTTCGTATGGCTCGAGATTGGTGCGCCGTGAACAATACAGATGAATGCCGGCTGTGTTTAGTAGGTGAAAGAGCACCAACCAGACAATATAACAAACCAAATACTTCAGAAATTGTTGTATTGATCTCTAATGGTTTTGGTGAGAATTCCGAGCCAAGAGATGTGATAGTGAGTACAAGGAGTGGAAGCTTGCAGAGGATTTCTGAATTGCATCAATTGTACATGGCATTGCAATACCCTCTTCTGTTTCCATATGGAGAGACCGGTTTTCATGAGCATATACCTTACTATGATAATACCGGTGAGAATAAAACCAAGCGAACGTGCCTGACCATGAGGGAATACTATTCTTACCGAATCCACTACAGACCAAATGAAGGAACTACATTGTTTCGAGGTGGTAGGTTGTACCAACAATATTTGGTTGATTCCTATACAGCAGTTGAAGAACAAAGGCTGAGGTATATGCGATCTCATCAAAATGAGCTACGTGCAGACGTTTATCTTAACGTTTGTGACGCTGTGACAAGGGGAGATACAAGAGCCGATGCAATCGGCAAGAGGATTGTTCTCCAAGCAACATTTACAGGCAGTCCAAGATACATGGTACAAAATTACCAAGATGCAATGGCTATGTGCCGAGCTTTGGGAAATCCAGATTTGTTTATCACATTCACAGCAAATCCTAAATGGCCTGAGATTGACTATCTGGTTTCGTTAATTGATGGTCAGAAATCACATGACCGTGCAGAGACTGTTTCCCGCGTTTTCAAAATGAAACTGAATATCCTAATGGAGGATATAATGAAAAAACACATATTCGGCAAAACGAATGCAGGTAATACAATATAACATATACTTTTTCCTTATCTATTTGCATTGTCCATCTTTACTAAAATAACGTTTTCTTGGTAGTTTATAAAATGTAGTTATTATGAGGTGTTTCATAATATACCCACTGATGTATAACCTTTGTACAGGTGTGTATACAATTGAGTTCCAGAAACGTGGGCTGCCTCATGCACACATACTTATTTGGCTTTCATCAGAAGCAAGGTGCAAAACACCCGCAGAGATAGACGACTTGATCTCAGCTGAGATTCCTTCTGAACATGACGACCCAAAAGCATACGAGGCTGTCACAGAATTCATGTTGCACGGACCATGTGGGCCATCATGCTTGAATGAGGGTAAATGTACGAAACACTTTCCGAAACCATTTTATCAAGAAACAACAGTTGATGAGGATGGCTACCCCGTGTATCGACGAAGGAACAACAATGTTGTTGTTGTCAGAGGTAAGGCAGAATTTCATAACGGTTTTGTTGTACCTTACAACCGTTACCTCCTAATCAAGTTTAAGGCACACATCAATGTTGAATGGTGTAATCGATCACGGGCGATAAAATACCTTTTCAAGTACCTAAACAAAGGCCCTGACAGAGCAACAATTGCCATCCAAGAAAATGTTAACCGTGATGGTGAGACATCAGATGAAACGGTTGTTACTGTGGACGAGATTAAGGCTTATTTGGACTGTCGTTATCTGTCTCCATGTGAAGCCGTATGGCGTATGCATGCCTTCCCCATCCATTATTCTTATCCTGCAGTCATCAGACTTACTTTTCATTTAGAAGACCAACATATTATTACACTTCGGGATTCAGAAAGATTGCCAGCTCTGATCAATCGTGAAGGCATCACAGAAACCATGTTCACCCAATGGTTTAAATTGAACAGAGAGGATAGAGCAGCACGACAGTATACATATGCACAAATTCCTCGACACTATGTATGGAAACAGGAGAAAAAATATTGGTCAAGGCGAGACAAGAAGACAAAAAATAAAAACATCGGCCGCATTATGTACTGCAACCCTGCAGCAGGTCCCCGGTATTATTTGAGGGTCCTATTGAGTGTGGTCAAAGGTCCTACGTCTTATGATGATATCAAAACAGTCAATGGGCACAAATATGAAACATTTAAGGAAGCTTGCTATGCCCATGGTCTTTTAAATGATGACAAGGAATGGTCTCATGCAATTGCCGAGGCTAGAATTTGGGCAACAGGTGCACAGCTTCGTGACCTGTTCGTTACAATTTTGTTATTCTGTGAAGTTAGCAGCCCACGAAAATTGTGGGAAGATTCTTGGGAGTCATTAACAGAAGATTGTTAGGTCCAGATTTAGTCCAGATTTACTGGACTCGCTCCAGACTCGACTACTGGAGCCTTACTAAAGATCTGTCCAGAAACGTGTTCTACTGGACCTACTCCAGACTTGGAATCTGGAGTCCCTCTGAAGATTTGTCCAGAAATAATGGAAGACCAGTGAGCAAATACTTGTATGGAAATCTGGAGTATTCTCCAGATGAGCTCACTGGACTTCACCCCCAGTCCAGATCAACTCTACTGAAGACATTCTCACTGAAGTCAGAATAAAGAAGACTTACAAATGGCGGAGTCCGCTGGAAGTCTTACCAGATCTGTACACTGGAGGATTGTCAGTGTTCTAGACCTTACAAATCTGAACACTGATATCGAGGATTGACTTTTGCCTTTACACACTTTCCAAAGAACAATCCACTTGTTCTTTACCAAAGTATACGTGTGTAAAGGTGGTTGGATATTAGGATACAAAGTCATTTGATGTTACTTTATCCTTATTCCTTATCCAATGCATTTAATGTTCTTGTCGGATCATTAAATGCATGCAACCATATTTGTACGGCACAAAATTCACTGGTGAATTTTGTTGCCTATAAATACAAAGTCATTTCCTTGACATAAATACTTTTAAGCATACATTTTGCATTAAAGTGAATTTGTCTAAATACTCTCGATCTTAAATAGGGATACTTCACAACTTTAAGTATCTCGATCCAAAAGAGTTATTTGACAAATATAGATCATTTGTAATTCATAGGTTGTTAGGATACATACTTATTTGTATTATCTTGATTCCGCACAACCTTGTATTTTATTTAACATCATAAATAAAATACACCATTGAAAAATACATAATGTTCCACTTTACTTGTTTATTGCTTTAAGTCTTGTATTACTTTATTTATATACTTGCATTTATATTAAAGTAATACTAGTCCAATCTAGTGATTATTAGACTTGTTGTATTTTACACTTTCCTGGTTAACCATCGAACTTAAGGGACTCACATTTGGTATCAGAGCAGAAGGCTAAACATTGCCTAGATCTGTTTCTTTGATGGCTAACCAAGAAAATACACAAGGAAGTTTTAATCTTGGTCCCGATCCTAATGCTAATATTAATGATCAAAATTAACCACCTATTGTTAATAACACTAATCCACCACCTCCTCCTCCTACTCCTGCTTCTCCACACGTGCATGTGCACTACTCAAATAATCCTGTTACTAAATTCAGTGGGAACAGTGATGAATTTGGTACGTGGAAGGCTAGGATGGTTTTGCATATCACTGGTATTGAGAGGAACATGATGAAAATTTTAAATGAAGGTCCTTATGTCCCTATATCACCTCTCAATCCCCTTCTTGATCCTTCTGGATCTAGAAGAGGAAGGGAAAAGAGGGAGGAACATTGGTCTGAAGAGGAGAGGAGATTGGTGAATCTAGACACCCTTCTCAAAAACATGATCCTCGGGCCGTTCCAGAAACCCTAATTCCCACACTAGTTCTTTTTCCTAGTGCTAAAACCATGTGGGATGAACTTTAAACCAGCATGAAGGAAGAGATGACACCATTGTCACCAGAAAGGTCTCCTTAAACAAGAGGTATGAGTCATTTTTTGCTCAGCCTAATGAGTCTCTCACTGGTACTTACACCAGATTATGAGTATCATAAACCAGTTGAGAGGTCTTGGGGTTGAGAAGGACAAGGATATACTTCTGGAGAAATTTTGTGATATTTCTACCCACCAAATGGTCTCACATGATCCTGGTCTTACGACAAGGAAAAACTCTGCACACACACACTCTCTCAACTCTTTATAGAGCTTTCAGGTACACTGAAGAAAATCAAGCTCAGAGAGTGGTGGCAGAACAAGATGCTTTAACCATGCCCCCAGTAGTCCTAATGTGGTCAGTCATACTGAACCACAAAGTACAGCACTGATATCTTCTGAGAATGTATTTTCTATGAAGAAGATGGTGTCTGAACTCATGGATTCTGGAGAGTCCGGTCAAATCTCTCCAGACTGTTGTGATGAAACTGAAGATGATGACCTTATTGCAATGATTGCTAAAACGTTTAACCGTTTCAAAACAAGAGCAAATAGGCCATCTGGACAATTTGCATCCAGTTCTTCAACTGATAAGACCAATTTGACATGCTTTAAGTGTGGCAAAAAGGGTCATTTCATGAAAGATTGCAGGTCCAACCAGTTTGTATCCAAGCTTGGTCCATTCTCTTCAAATAATAAGCCTGATGATAGCTATAAACTGAAATATAAAAAGCTTAAGGCCCAGATTGCTCTCATGGCACAACAAATTGAAAACAATAATAAGTGCATGATCGCAACAACTGAAGAGAAGTGGGTTCCTTCTGATGAATCATCTGCTTATGAAGAAGAAGAAAGAGATTGCTGTTACATGGCTCTGGCAGACGATGAGCACCTGGTGAAGGAAGATGTCACATCTGGACGATGGGTAGACATTGTTATTAGAAGGTTAGTGATTATGATTGTGCAACTGACCAAGAACTAAAATTGGACATAGCTGAAGCTCTTAATTCTGATTTGATATTTGTAGAAACTGTTAGATCTGATTGTGTAAATGGTCTAGAAACAGATTCTTCTGAAATAACTGCTTTAAAATCAAAGTTAAAAGAACTTCAAGACATTGAACTGGCATTTCAAGCCCAGGTTCTGGTAACTGAACAATTGATTCAAGAAAAACAAGATCTTGAAGTCATTTTAGAGAAAGAAAAACTGGTAATTAAGTCATGGCTAGAAACCAAAAAGCCATATGATGCTGGAGTAAATCAATTTTCTGCTCAAAAACGTGCATACTTAGATGGAAATACTCATGTAGCATCATTAATACCAGTAATCGATCGATTACCAGAGGTTCAGGCCCACCACTGTTTATGATGAGCCTGTAACTCCCAAGGCCAATATTTTCCCAGTTCAATCCCCAGAGGTGAAGACTGGAGCATTGCAGATGACTGCTCCAGTTAAAGAGGTTTATCGGAATAAACCTTTGCCTCAGACCAATCCCCTACCTAAGCCTAGAACTGGAAAGGCTAAGGTATCATCTGAAGAAAATATTTTGTCCAGGTTAGAGAGCCAGATTCAAATTCTGACTCGTCAATCTCAAAGTTTTAATGCAAGAATAAACTTTATTGAGGGTACTTCATCTGGCCCTAGACAAAATACAAAACCTTTTGCTAAGAAAGACAAATCTATTTCTCCATTTGAGAAAAAGAAAAAGGTTTCAAAACTATCAACCCAGTGGTCTTTTTCAACTAAGACCACTGTTGAAGAAAGTGAACTAAACCAGATTGCCCCAGGGACCTATAAGGGAGGGTCCAGTGAACCCATCAGTCGATGGGTTCCCAAATCTAACTGATAATATCTGTGTGTGCAGGGCGATCGAAAGAAATATATCTGGTATCTTGACAGTGCAGCTGGCAGGACGATGACCGGATGTAAGACCCTGCTGGAGGAGTTCACCATTTCTGATAACCCTCCATTACTTTTGGAAATGATGGTTGTGGAAAGACTGAGGGATACGGTGTTCTGAACAATGTACAAGTCAAGTTCACACGTGTTGCATTTGTGAATGGTTTGAAATACAACCTGATCAGTGTAAGCCAACTGTGTGATGATGGCTATCAAGTTCTATTAAATATTGCTCAGGGTATCGTATTCAACAAGGACTGGAAGGTAGTGTTGATTGCTCCCAGAAAAGGGAATGTGTACGTGATGGATATGGAAAGCTCTCCTTCAGAGCAGTGTTTCTATACTCAAGATGATGAAGACACAAACTGGTTATGGCATAAAAGGTTATCCCATTTAAATTTCAAGAATATTAATAAGTTGTCCAGAAACAACTTGCAGATGGGATACCTTCAGTTTCCTTCAAAAAGGAAAGGCCATGTCCAGGATGTGAGATGGGTAAGCAGAAACGTACCAGTTTCAAGACCAGACAGAATTTTAGCATATCTGAACCTCTTCATATGCTTCATATGGACCTCTTTGGTCCAGTGAACGTTCAGACTCGTGCTGGTAAAAGATACACCCTGGTGATCGTAGATGAATTCTCCAGATATTGTTGGGTGATCTTTCTTAGGTCTAAAAGTAAAGCTGCTGCTGAAATCATCAGTCTTATCAAGCAAATTGAGCTCAAGTACAGTCGAAAAGTGTGTCAGTTAAGAAGTGACAATGGAACAGAATTCCAGAATGCAACTCTGGAGTCATTCTGTACTGACACTGGCATCTCCCAGAATTTCTCATCAGCCCGCTCTCCAGAACAAAATGGAGTGGTGGAAAGGAAGAATCGAACGCTGATAGAAGCTGCCAGGAGTATGCTTGCTGAATCTGGTCTGTCTACTAGTTTCTGGGCTGAAGCAATTGCTACTGCTTGCCACACCCAGAACCGGTCAGTGTATGTGAAGCGACACAAAAAGACAGTCTATGAAGTCTTTAGAAATAGAAAACCAAATATTGGTTACTTTCACGTTTTTGGAAGTCCAGTTTACATCCTAAACGACTCCAGTCAGTTAGGCAAATTTGATGCTAAAGCTGATGAAGGGTATTTCTTAGGCTATTCAGCCATTCGCAAGGCCTTCAGAGTCTACAACAAGAGACTGGAGAAGGTCCATGAGTCAATTCATGTCACATTTGATGAATCAAATGCTGCAATCAACAAGAAGCCAGCCCTTGACACTCCCCCAGTAACTCCAATTGTCTTTTGTGAATCTGATCCTATAAATGACAATAAAGAAGATTCAAAAGACACAGTTTCCAGTCATCCTGATCTGGAACCTGTTCAGAAAAAGAAACTCTCCAGTAGTACTCCATTCTATCCCTCTATTATTTTCAAACTACCCTCTGAAATTAATATTGGATCAGATGTTCGTACTGCTCCCCCAGTATCAGTGTCAGTTGAGCATATACCAGAAATGTCTTCTTATGAAGAATTCCAAACTAAACTAGTACTCCAAGAAATGCCTTCAAATAAAGAATTTCATGATGCAAATCGTGATTTAAATAACTCAGATGAAGATACTGAAGTAGTCTGGCAAGACACTCCTCCAGAAGCAACTCCAGAGGAGACTCAACTGAATTCTTGCACTGATATTATTGTCAGTAACAATCCTGGTCAGTACTCCAGATGGACAAAAGCTCATCCTATTGATCAGATCATAGGTGACTCCAGTAGAGGAGTTCAGACCAGAAGAGCCTCCAGTAATCAATGCTTATACGTTAGTTTTCTATCTTTGATGGAACCAAAGAAGATTGACGAGGCTATGGAAGATCCAAGCTGGGTGACTGCTATGCAAGAAGAGCTTCACCAGTTTGAAAGGAACAAGGTCTGGTATCTGGTTCCTTTCCCAGTTGGAAAGAAGGAACCAATTGGAACAAGATGGGTCTTCAGAAACAAAGTAGATGAAGATGGCCACGTAATCAGAAACAACGGCCAGACTGGTAGCACAAGGCTACTGCCAGTCAGATGTCGACTTTGATGAATCATTTGCTCCAGTGGCTAGACTTGAAGCGATCAGAATATTCTTAGCATTCGCTGCTTATCATCAGTTCAAGGTCTACCAGATGGATGTAAAGAGTGCTTTCTTGAATGGAAAGCTTGAAGAAGAAGTTTATGTCAGACAACCTCCAAGTTTCGTTGATGAAAAGCATCCACATTGGGTATATCGTCTGGACAAAGCACTTTATGGCCTCAGACAAGCCCCACGTGCCTGGTATGACACCCTGACTAAACATTTGTTGAAAAATGGTTTCAAACGAGGTGCAATTGACAATACCTTATTTATTCTTCATGAAAAAGGTAATCTGTTAATGGTACAAATTTATGTTGATGATATTATTTTTGGGTCTACTGATGAAACATGTGCAAGAAATTTTCAAAATAATGTCAACTGAATATGAGATGAGTTTGATGGGTGAATTAACATATTTTCTTGGACTCCAGATTAAACAAAACAAAGATGGCATTTTTATTAATCAGGAAAAATATGTTAGAGATCTTTTAAAGAAATATGATATGAACTCTTCACCATCTAAACCAACTCCAATTTCTGCACCACTGACCCTGGACTCCGATCCAGATGGAAAACCAGTGAACACCACTGTCTATAGAGGCATGGTTGGTTCACTGATGTATTTAACTGCCAGTAGACCAGATATTATGTTTTCAACATGTTTATGTGCCAGATATCAGTCTAATCCAAAGGAATCTCATATGCTTGCTATAAAGCGCATACTGAAGTACCTTAAAGGTGTCCCCAGTCTAGGTCTTTGGTATCCCAAAGGCTCAGGCATGGATCTAATGGGTTATTCAGATTCAGATCATGCAGGTTGTAAGATAGATAGGAAATCCACTACTGTGGATGTCATTTCCTTGGTGGCAAACTGGTCAGCTGGACCAGTAAGAAGCAAACTTCAGTTTCATTGTCCACTGCTGAAGCTGAATACGTATCTGCAGCCAGTTGTTATGCTCAGATACTCTGGATGAAGAACCAGTTGCTTGATTATGGTATTAAATACTCAAAGACCCCAATCTTTTGTGATAATACCAGTGCCATTGCTATCTCAACAATCCAGTCATGCACTCCAGAACGAAGCACATTGATCTCAGGTATCACTTCATTCGTGATCATATTATGAAAAACAACATTGAACTCCATTTTATTCCCACTGACAAACAACTCGCTGACATTTTTACCAAACCTCTGGATGTCAAAACTTTTGAATATCTTGTTGGTGAGTTGGGAATGTTAAACCCTTAAATCTGGTGACTGCTCAGATATTGAACGCCTTTGTGTACTATCTTTGCATTATTAGATTTCTGGAACAACATTCCAGGGAAAGACTTGAAAGATATTTTTTTTAAAAATGTTTTAAGTTCAGGGGGAATTTATTAATTTATTTTCTCACTGGACAAACTCTTCAGAAAATATTACTGGTACTTTGTAAATGTGTCCCTCTCACTGGTAACTGGACAGGTTGAAGTGCGTGTTTGAGGTGACTAATGTCTCCTTGTAAATGTGTCCCTCTCATTTGTCTGTATTAGTTGACGTGCAAGTTTGAGGTTACCAGTCTTTCAAAAATGGTTTTCACTGGTACTTTACTGGAGTGTCCCTCCAGTATACCATCAGTACATGTTCACTAGACTAATCCACCAGTGATACTGGAGTGTCCAGTCAACCTCCAGATGCACTGAAATATGTCATAATATTTTCTAAATACTTGGTCTTTGTGTGTGCCACGTAAGCAAATCTTTTTGAAGATATTTTAATCCTACGTGGCATGTAAATTTTTCAACGTAATGATGGTATTTTTACTTTGGGAAAACAAAAGTGCAACTTGTTACTGTTTGTGGGCTGTAAACCGTCATGCATTTATGTATGATGTGATGTAATTAATGCGGATCTCAGAACCTCGATCAAAATTATATTTGATAATTTCAAATAAACCGTTTGAGTTCCACATTCTTTCTCCTATATATACCCACTTTCAATTTCATTTGCATTTACTTCGAACATATTTACTCCCAAATCTCTCAAATTCCTTCATTTACTTCTTCATTCAATTTCCAATCATATTTATCTCTCTTATTTACTCCATTTTCTTTCATTCTTTCATCATAACCTATATATATTCAATTTCATCTTCATCTATTCTTTATAAATGGCACCTAGACAGTCAAAATCGCTCAAAAATCTCCTTGCCGCTGAATATGCTCCTTCTGAAAATGTTGGCAGGGCACCTCATATCTCTCTTGAGGCAAATGCCATAAGAATAAATATGAAGAACTGGATGGCAAGACTCTCTCTTTCCAGTGTTCATGATGCCCAATCGATTATTGGGAGATTAAACACATTTTTTCTCTCTTGCCCATTATATGGTGCGTTAACATTAAATCCAGGAAGGATGTACCACGAGTACCTGTGTGAATTCTGGTACACTGCAACATTTGATGATGAAACTTCATCTATCAATTATACTCTCAAGGGAGGTACCAGATCCCTTGGTTTCACTGCAAGTCTACTCAGGTCTGTTCTCCAGTTGAACTATTTTGAACAGAATGAGTTGCCTATTGAACTTCCCACTGGTATAAATACAAGGGAAGTGTGCAGACTGATGGGGCACACATATATCATGGATGAGCATGGCCAGCTATCCAGGAAAGGAACTATCTACATGAGCAAACTGTCAGACTCATGGAGATATTTCTTCACCCATATTGTTGAATGTCTGGGAGGTAGTTCTGGAGGGTTAGACCAGATAAATCAAACCCACCTCCAGATTGCCTACTGCTTATGGTTTGGGCTTAGAGTGGACTTTGCCCAGATTCTTTTTGATAATCTGGTTGAGCGCCTTAGAGTGAAAGGGAGAAAACCATTCGTTCCTTATATCCGTTTTCTCTCACTCATGTTTAAAAATGCTCTTGGCGACCAGTATGATTTTGATACTACTCACTTTTCTGTGAGTAAGTATATGAGGGATCTGGTCAACCTCAGATCTCCACTGGACGAGGTAGATATTCCTCAGTCCATGCTTTCCTTCCAAAGGGAAGAAGCTGAAATGGGTCCAGATAGAGGTCAAGCTGTTGAAGGACCATCTGGTGATCAGGATGTACAGATCATTGAGGCTGTACAACCCATTCGACAAGTTGCTCTAGAAGGTCAAGGTACAGAAGTTGTTGAACCTTCCAGACGACCTAGAACTAACAGGCGTCTGATGAGAGCTGGACTTCAGGTGAATCCTGAAAGACATCCTGGGGATGTTATGAATTTGGATGGGTCTCCAATTTTTGAACAAGAGAACGTACAAGAGGTTGTTGGGCAGGTGACTGATGAGGAGATTGAAAATGTTGCTCAGATTAGTGAGCAGGTTGTTGAGGAAGTTGAACATGTTTCTGGTGAGCAAGAGGCTCAACTAGACTTGAATGTAGAGGCTGGTATACTGGTTAATGTAGAGACTGGTGAACAGCCTGGTGATCAGACAGTTGGGATGGCTCCAGAATGGGATGATGTAGATTCCCCAATGTCTGAAGGTTTTGATGTTAACATGAATTTTCTGGGTGAAGATGTACAAGAAGAAGAAAGTCTACCAGAAATGCCACCACCTCCACCAGAAATGCCACCACCACAATCAACAAGAAATGCCACCACCTCCACCAGAAATGCCACCACCTCCACCAGAAATGCCACCACCTCCACCAGAAATGCCACCACCTCCACCAGAAATGCCACCACCTCCACCAGAAATGCCACCACCTCCACCAGAAATGCCACCACCTCCACCAGAAATGCCACCACCTCCACCAGAAATGCCACCACCTCCACCAGAAATGCCACCACCTCCACCAGAAATGCCACCACCTCCACCAGAAATGCCACCACCTCCACCAGAAATGCCACCACCTCCACCAGAAATGCCACCACCTCCACCAGAAATGCCACCACCTCCACCAGAAATGCCACCACCTCCACCAGAAATGCCACCACCTCCACCAGAAATGCCACCACCTCCACCAGAAATGCCACCACCTCCACCAGAAATGCCACCACCTCCACCAGAAATGCCACCACCTCCACCAGAAATGCCACCACCTCCACCAGAAATGCCACCACCTCCACCAGAAATGCCACCACCTCCACCAGAAATGCCACCACCTCCACCAGAAATGCCACCACCTCCACCAGAAATGCCACCACCTCCACCAGAAATGCCACCACCTCCACCAGAAATGCCACCACCTCCACCAGAAATGCCACCACCTCCACCAGAAATGCCACCACCTCCACCAGAAATGCCACCACCTCCACCAGAAATGCCACCACCTCCACCAGAAATGCCACCACCTCCACCAGAAATGCCACCACCTCCACCAGAAATGCCACCACCTCCACCAGAAATGCCACCACCTCCACCAGAAATGCCACCACCTCCACCAGAAATGCCACCACCTCCACCAGAAATGCCACCACCTCCACCAGAAATGCCACCACCCCACCAGAAATGCCACCACCTCCACCAGAAATGCCACCACCTCCACCAGAAATGCCACCACCTCCACCAGAAATGCCACCACCTCCACCAGAAATGCCACCACCTCCACCAGAAATGCCACCACCTCCACCAGAAATGCCACCACCTCCACCAGAAATGCCACCACCTCCACCAGAAATGCCACCACCTCCACCAGAAATGCCACCACCTCCACCAGAAATGCCACCACCTCCACCAGAAATGCCACCACCTCCACCAGAAATGCCACCACCTCCACCAGAAATGCCACCACCTCCACCAGAAATCCACAACCTTCACAATCTCAACCTCCACCTCGTGCGCCGGAGTCACCAGTTGCAACATCTGAAGCTGCAACTGAAGAGGACTGGGCACAAGTTCCTCTTTATGACCAGATTGCCTTCAACTCTTGAACCTCCCAGTGGTCTCTCCACTTCATCTTCTGCCGAGGTCCAAGGCCTTTTAAGTAAGGTGGCGGACCTGGAGAGATCACTCCAGACTTCATCTCAGGTTATTTCAGACTTCAAATCATTATTATCAAATAACCTGGCATCTGAGATGAATCTGTTTGCTGGGAATGAGAAGCTTGTATTTGAAAAGCTTGATGAACTGGTACTGGCCACAAATAACAATACTGAAAATTTCAAAGTGGCAGTCCAGGGTCTAGAGACAAGGTTGGTTAGTTCTGTTCAGACTGCAGTCACTGGTGAACTGGCAGGTCTGAAAGACGAAGTTCAGAATTTGGTTTCCAGGGTCAGTTCTCTGGAGACTAGATCCACACTTGACCAGGATGCAGTGGTCAGTACAATAAGTGATGAATGTACAAGAAAGTTCAGAAACAGTATGCTGAAAGAGTTATGTGAAGAGATTTCTGAGACTGTTCTTCGTACCATTCAAGATGGGGTGTTACCCCAAGTAGACAAGTTACTGGAAGAAAAGTTGCCAAAGCACTTGCCTAAAGCAGTTGCAAATGTTCAAAAGGAAGTGCAGGAACTTAAGAAAGTTGTGAATGAAACAACTCCAGTAACAGGTATAACTTTTGGTCCACTGGACAGACTTATGCTTGAACAGTTATGGAATGATCTCAAGTCAAGGACTGGTGATCATTCCAAGGGGGAAAAGTCGTCTGGTGACCAAACACTGAAGCACATGGCACAAAGAGCATATGGCACTGAAGCCGGGCTAACTGAAGAAGCTACTGGTACTGAAGCCAGTGAGCCCCAGTTTGAGTCCTTCCCAGATATACCAACAACTTTGAAGTCAGTTAAGGGAAAACAACAATTGGTATCTGGTGAAGAGGAAGAGCAAACTGTTGAAGATGCTGATGATGAAACTTCCAAGAAGTTAGAACAAGAATGCATCATGATAGAGATTTTCAAAAGAAATCAAAAGGATGAACTGCTGGCCCATCAAAGGGAGATGGCAACAATGGGGACTCTGGACTCTTACAATGCTGGAAGGTTAGGCATAAATGTTGATATATATAAAAAGATGAAGGATGACCCCAAAGTTCATCAATGCCTAAATGCATTAGATGATGTTCATGTACGCTCATTCTACGCCGAAGAAGAACAGGTCTATGATTCTATAATTTATGGCGTGAGTGTACCAGAACTCATCAGACAAAGGAAGGATGAACTGGTAAGTCTCCAGAAAAAGATCAGAAAGAACGCTGGTGCTCTGGAGATAGAGTACAGGAAGAGACTTACTGGTTTACCAAAATTGACTGCCAAGCAAATCAAAGCGCTCAAAGATGCTGATGTAAGCAAATTCATTCCCCTGGACACTTCTCGAAAAATCAATCGTCAAGAACTCCAATCTGCTGTAGAGCAAAAGAGAGTGTCCAAGGAAACTGAAGCATTGATCCAGCAAGCCAAGCTGAAAGAAAAATACAATGAGATGTTAAACTTCAGGGCTGATGCCAGAAGGATCACTGGTGCTGAGATCAAACTGGCTGAAAATAATGAAGGCATGTCTAAGTTTGAAGTAAAGTTGACCAGGGAGGGTAACTTTACTGATGAAAGGAAAAGTACTTCAGTCCAAGCATTTGGATGGAGTGAACTGAAAGAAATCACTTTAACGTTCAGGGGGAAGACAAATGTGTCGACTGATGTTAAAGCATTTCTGAAAAGAGTTGAAAAGGTATGGAGAAGAAAGCAACAGATGGAAGTTGCAATGGGCATAAGATCGCCAGAATCAATACCATCTTCTCCATCACCAAAGAGAAAGGCTACTGAAGATGCTCCAGGACAGGCATCAAAAAGAAGGGCCTGACTCTTATCATTTACTTGTTGTAAATTATTGTTTTATGAAAATTATATACTATTTATCAGTTGATGTATGTAATAATAGTTGCAATTTTTGATTCATATAAGTAAATGATCAGATTTAGTCTAAGTTAGAACTTAAAAGATGAAACTGAAAACACTCATGATCTATAAAGTGTTTTCCAGTAACTTAGATTTTTTAGACTAAAATCAAACTTGTGTTTTTCAAGCATACAAAGTGTATAGATTAAAGCTTGAAAACACTTGCATTATTTCTAAACAAATAGGGGGAATTTGTTAGGTCCAGATTTAGTCCAGATTTACTGGACTCGCTCCAGACTCGACTACTGGAGCCTTACTGAAGATCTGTCCAGAAACGTGTTCTACTGGACCTACTCTAGACTTGGAATCTGGAGTCCCTCTGAAGATTTGTCCAGAAATAATGGAAGACCAGTGAGCAAATACTTGTATAGAAAATCTGGAGTATTCTCCAGATGAGCTCACTGGACTTCACCCCCAGTCCAGATCAACTCTACTGAAGACATTCTCACTGAAGTCAAAGACTGAAGTCAGAATAAAGAAGACTTACAAATGGCGGAGTCCACTGGAAGTCTTACCAGATCTGTACACTGGAGGATTGTCAGTGTTCTAGACCTTACAAATCTGAACACTGATATCGAGGATTGACTTTTGCCTTTACACACTTTCCAAAGAACAATCCACTTGTTCTTTACCAAAGTATACGTGTGTAAAGGTGGTTGGATATTAGGATACAAAGTCATTTGATGTGACTTTATCCTTATTCCTTATCCAATGCATTTAATGTTCTTGTCGGATCATTAAATACATGCAACCATATTTGTACGGCACAAAATTCACTGGTGAATTTTGTTGCCTATAAATACAAAGTCATTTCCTTGACATAAATACTTTTAAGCATACATTTTGCATTGAAGTGAATTTGTCTAAATACTCTCGATCTTAAACAGGGATACTTCACAACTTTAAGTATCTCGATCCAAAAGAGTTATTTGACAAATATAGATCATTTGTAATTCATAGGTTGTTAGGATACATACTTATTTGTATTATCTTGATTCCGCACAACCTTGTATTTTATTTAACATCATAAATAAAATACACCATTGAAAAATACATAATGTTCCACTTACTTGTTTATTGCTTTAAGTCTTGTATTACTTTATTTATATACTTGCATTTATATTAAAGTAATAGTAGTCCAATCTAGTGATTATTAGACTTGTTGTATTTTACACTTTCCTGGTTAACCATCGAACTTAAGGGACTCACAAAGATATCTTATACATTAAGAGAAAACAATTCATGTTTCCTGCTTTGGAACTTTCAGACGAGCAAAAGCAAAACTATTGCTTAGTTGCAATTGAAGAAATTTTGCAACGAAATGGGAAGTCACTGGATGATTTCGCAGACCTACCAAAGCCTGATCAGTCATTGCTAACTTTGTTAGACAATCGACTGATACGTGATGAACTTAGTTATAACAGGGTACAGGAAGCAAATGAGCACAAGGGCCTTTATGCTGCATTAAATCCGGATCAATTATCAATCTATGAAAATGTGATCTCTTATGTTCACACGCAAAACGGTGGGTTGTATTTTGTCTATGGCCCAGGGGTACTGGTAAGACGTTTTTGTACAGAGCCATCTTATCACGGTTGCGATCGGAAGGATTAATTGCCCTTGCAGATGCATCGTCAGGTATTCTGTACATAAATATGCACATGCTAAACTTTTTGTGTTATTTCTATACATTTTTGGATGTTATCTGATTCGTCTTGCAAAAATGTTGTGGCAGGAATTGCTTCACTACTGTTACCGGGAGGAAGGACAACACATAGTCGCTTTGTCATACCATTGGAACTCTTGGAAAGCAGCACGTGCGGTATAAAACAAAACACACATCTTGCCTCATTAATGCAGGAAGCTCGGTTGATTATCTGGGATGAAGCACCGATGACTCAAAAGTATGCCTTTGAAGCACTGGACAAAACCCTCAGAGATATTCTTGGGTTCAAAGAACCAGCGAACAGGGACCGGATTTTTGGTGGGATGACAGTCTTGCTTGGTGGAGACTTCCGGCAGATATTGCCGGTTATCCCAAAAGGAAAGCGACAGGAGATTGTCCATGCCTGCATAAACCGGTCACTCTTGTGGAAATCTTGCAAAGTTTTCACCCTATCGCGTAGTATGCGTGTCAATGAGTACACTTCGACTGGGGGTGTTGACGTTGAAAAACAAAATTTCAACAAATGGGTTCTCAATATTGGAGATGGGGTTGTTCATGCAAAGGCTAAAGAAGATGAAGACGAGGCAACTTGGATTTCAATCCCTGACCAGTTTGTTGTTCCATACACTAATGATCCAATGGAAGAAATAATAAAAGCAACGTTTCCGGATTTTGAAGCAAATCAACAAGATGAAAATTACTTACGGGAAAGAGCTATCTTAACACCACAAAATGCATCAGCAGATGAACTAAATGAGAAGATGTTTAACAAGTTGAAACGCCCAGCCCGAATGTATCAGAGTTCAGATGAGGTGTGTCCGGCTTCTACCGAGTCACCAGAACAGAGTGAGCTATATCCTATCGAGTTTTTGAACTCATTGAATTTTCCAGGAATGCCACCACATAAATTACATCTCAAAGAGGGCTTACCGGTCATGCTCCTAAGAAATGTAAATCCAAGTGAAGGCCTATGTAATGGCACCCGAATGATCATCACAGATCTTGGCAGGTTTGTTATCAGGGCAAGAATAATTACAGGGTCTAAAATAGGAAAGACTGTATTGATCCCAAGAATCACACTGACTTCTACATCAACGCAATGGCCATTCATAATGAAAAGGCGACAGTTTCCTGTTAAGCCGTGTTATGCAATGACAGTGAATAAAAGTCAGGGTCAGTCACTTAATTATGTAGGATTGTATTTGCCAAATCCTGTATTCAGTCACGGTCAATTATACGTTGCAGTCTCCAGGGTTACACGACCCGAAGGTCTGAAGATCTTAATGGTCGAGGATAACAACAAAGAACTGAAACATCATACGAGAAATATCGTATATAAGGAAGCTTTCAATAATCTGTAGTAATACTTTTTGGTGACATTTTTTACATACTCAAACCAATGTGTTTTACTGGTATTATGATAATCCCTATTTAGATCAGTTTATGTACCCTGTATTTCTTAATAAGTATAAAAGTCACTATAGAAATCTTAACAAAAATTTCATTCCTTAATATAACACGTCTGTTACTAAATGTCATTCTAAAAAACCTCACAAGGCAAAATGGAATTTTTACTATATGCACATGAAGTGATCATTGAAAACATAACTAAATAGGTTTTGGTATTGTACATTATATATAACATGCTGTCATAAGCTTATCTAAAAGCTAACCAACCTAAAACACAATAATGTAAAAAAAACTTAACACTGAACACCAACATTCAATATTTACGACAAAAGGAAGATCGATTATTATAATCCGTTCATCACATTAGCAATCCAAATATATAAAACACCCATTATATTCAAATATGGGCCAAAACAGGGAAAACAGATTCCTTCAAAACAAGATAATCAAACACTTGAAAGCTTAAAATACTAAATACATCAAAATATTAAAGTAGAAATATGCAAACCATATCACCAGTCATACCCCCACTCCTCCTCCTCAGTCATTTCTTCAGATGCATAACCTCCGTCTCCTGCCCGTTCCTCCACTTCCTTCAACTTCTCAATCCTGACCCCCAAATCACACTCAAACTGCACTAAAAACTTACATCGCTTATTGGACTTCTTTTTGGTTGTGATTATAAAGTTGTTGGGAGTTATCTGCTGCAGCAGCTCAATATCGGTCGACTCCACCAACTTCTTCGCCGGAAACCACCTGTGTTTACCATCCCCCCAGAAGATCTTGACATGCCCTGTTTCCATGTGCGGAATTGGCATCCACATCCATCCCATGACTTTTTTGGATAAATCATCCAATGTCATGACGTATGGATCAAACCTACCTCTAAGGGCCCTTATCAACTCCTTCGCCTCCTCGGTCCTATGATTTTTCCATGCACCCATTCGATACACCTCCTTTAAAAATTCTTCATCCATGCGCAACACTCTCTTCATCTTCTCAATCTTGAGTTTTCGCATACCAGTCTTTCTGAACATATACCTTCGATCATTTGCTTGCACAGTCCAACCATACAATCGGCCCATTATGTTCCACACTTTTAATTTGATAATATATTTAAAACCCTAATGATAATGAGAATTGTTTTCATGATAGATTGAATACAATCTGTTTGTTATATAGTGCTAAAAAAATATCTGCCCCCACCCCACCAATAACATAACCGGCAGTTACATTTCAAGTGGTAACAGTTCCTCTCTTCGTTTCTCATTTGCCTCTTCGTATTCATTGTTTAATAGGTAATTAATTTAAATAAAGACTAAAATTCCGTTAAATTTTAAAAATAAAGGTTCAAAAACAATTCCAAGTTCATTTATTTACATACAAGACCCTTCATCTAAGTTTGTAAACAAGTTTCTCCCCAAAGTATTTCTATATGAACCCACATTGTTTAACATTAGGGGCAAGTTTGTTCCTGTAAATAGTCATGCTTTCATATAGATTACCTTTGGAAAAAAAAACTTGTCTTATGATTTTAATTGACAATATTTTTTTCAAGATACAACGACTACAAAAATATTATTAGTATGACTTCCGTAATTATATTTTTGCAACAATATTTACTTCATCCTTTTACCTCCATATACATCACCATATTTATTACAACAATTTTTTAAAGCTTATTGTAAATACATATAACATTTTTGGAAATTAATAATATGGTTGTTATATAGTTAAATAATAATCATCAATTACTATATTATTTTTACAAAAATTGAAAGTGCACGTCTTGATGTTTTTAACAGCCTAAATACATAAAAACTTTACTTTTAAACTGATAGCCCATCAAAATTGATAGTCCATCAAAATTTTGGGCCTTTATGATAGCCCATCAAAATTGATAGTCCATCAAAATTTTGGGCCTTTGATGACTTATGACTTATATGGATTTTTGTATATCAAGTACTTGATAATCTAAGTGCTTGATAATAATCTAACTAAGCAGATAACGATTTTAAACCAACTTACAATACTTGACAAAAAAATATCTTAAATTAAAATAATGAGTAAACAAGAAGTTATTTACTTATGATTTTAAAAATATATACTTCTATATAATAAAAGGATATATCTAATGGATCAGTATCACACTTTTTTGTTTATCTGCATAATCAGGGTATGAATCATATTGCTACATGTATTTCTACAACTTTTACAGAAATATATCGGACATCGAACGAGTGAAAAGCCCAGCCGTGCGTTGCACGGGCCTTCACTCTAGTATATACTTATTAGATTATTAACCCGCGTAATACGCAGGTGAACATATTAATTACATGTTATTCTTTCATAATATCAAATATGAATAATTACTAAGAAAAAAATGTTTTACAACTACAACATAATAATTTACATTAATATGATTTATTTTTATGCATATTTCATATGTTAAATAACATACTTTTTTTTTAAAGGCATTAACAGATAAATGACTAACACCATATATACATGTAACATTATAAAACAAATGCATATGCAAATATTTTTTATGTGATATAATAAATGTTCTATACAAAATAATAACTTTAGTAATAATGTTTTTAATTTTTAATCTGTAACAAAACTAAATGTATATAAAATTTATTAATGTAGTAAAAAAAGGTACTAAATTTGAACAACTATAGTATAAACTAGAATGCAGTCTCGTGCGATGCACGTCAGGTAAAAACATTTGTGAGATTCAAGTAATGGAGTGTCGTACACCTTGAACAATAAAAAGGATTTATATTAAGGGCACATTCTTTATACTACGGTTTAACCAAACCAGTCCTTTTTGACCCAATTCCAAGCCCAGCCGACCCTCCCTTTTAACACCTTGAGATCCCTTTAACACCTTGAGAAATCGATATCTCCCTTCAATACAATATAAGGCTCTTGTGCTTGATTAGACGTTTGTTTAAATGAATCATTTATACTCCATTTTCTATACTATCATGCATACAAAAGAAAAGAAATGAGAGGTAACCTCTTAAACAAAATCAGAATCTTTGGTGACTTCTCCAATTGAAACTTGG
Organism: Erigeron breviscapus; assembly: GCA_034093135.1. Classification (NCBI taxonomy): domain Eukaryota; kingdom Viridiplantae; phylum Streptophyta; class Magnoliopsida; order Asterales; family Asteraceae; genus Erigeron; species Erigeron breviscapus. The sequence continues at coordinate 35,424,215 of CM067168.1, forward strand.
AAGTATGACAAACAATCTTCTTGTCAACGTTGTTATAGAATTACATTCTTACTGTTTCTAAAGTCAGATTGTTAAAATGTGAAGATATGCACACACCAAGAATGACATAATTATGATATATGATTCCTTCCGGAAGATTTGTTACAATTATAACAAAAAAGAAAAGAGGGCAAAAATAATATAATTTCTAGTAAAAGTTTTTAATTTTTAATCTGTAACAAAACTAAATGTATATAAAATTTATTAATGTAGTAAAAAAAGGTACTAAATTTGAACAACTATAGTATAAACTAGAATGCAGTCTCGTGCGATGCACGTCAGGTAAAAACATTTGTGAGATTCAAGTAATGGAGTGTCGTACACCTTGAACAATAAAAAGGATTTATATTAAGGGCACATTCTTTATACTACGGTTTAACCAAACCAGTCCTTTTTGACCCAATTCCAAGCCCAGCCGACCCTCCCTTTTAACACCTTGAGATCCCTTTAACACCTTGAGAAATCGATATCTCCCTTCAATACAATATAAGGCTCTTGTGCTTGATTAGACGTTTGTTTAAATGAATCATTTATACTCCATTTTCTATACTATCATGCATACAAAAGAAAAGAAATGAGAGGTAACCTCTTAAACAAAATCAGAATCTTTGGTGACTTCTCCAATTGAAACTTGGAAGTATGACAAACAATCTTCTTGTCAACGTTGTTATAGAATTACATTCTTACTGTTTCTAAAGTCAGATTGTTAAAATGTGAAGATATGCACACACCAAGAATGACATAATTATGATATATGATTCCTTCCGGAAGATTTGTTACAATTATAACAAAAAAGAAAAGAGGGCAAAAATAATATAATTTCTAGTAAAAGTTTAAACAGCTTAACACTTAGGATGCATGATAAACTATAGCTCTCAGTTTTCAATTCAGGTTAGTAGTCACCTCTTTGCATGGTGGAGGTGCTCGCTTTCAGTTTATTGTCCGTGATCGTCGAAACACAACCTGCATTGAATATCTATCTATTTACATGCATGATCTGATCAAAGTTCAAATGCCAATGGTTATTTATGTGTGGGTATTATGCAGAACCGAATCCTGTTTCTTCACACACATCACATGTTATATGACCGTGGCCTACACAATAGAGACACTTCGTGCATTCGCCTACCCATTTCGGAACTGTGGCTCTATGTTTGGTTCACCAGTTTCATTGCATTCTAAGCACAATAAATGGCCCACACCACAAAATGTAATGCACTTTGTTGTCACAACACCTTTTCTATTAGTTTAAGTTTGACTTTGACCATTTTGATTCTTCAGTCGGGAGGCGTATTCCCATCTGTTATCTCGACGAAGAGAGACTCGATTATCAGACTTATAAGGTTCCACATATTCTTTCACAAAACTTGAAGGAAATTTTGGTACCTTTGTTATAGAAGTCGCATCAGTTCCATTTGCACCCCTCATGGATATTGAAGTTTGTTTTGTTGCTTTATAAACAATCTTTGAAGAATCCCGCCCGTCATCATTCCGTTTTCTGGCACACCAAATGAAAGGCTTCCTTTAACAGCTTGCTCTGTACCACTTGCGAATCTATTAAACTCCTCATCTTCCTCGCCACAACAAAATCCTAGTTTTAGCAATACCACCTGCAGCATTTGAACTTGATCACCCTCTGTTACAGTGAGTAACATTGTCCACACAAAAAAAATATACAAATAAACGCTTACAATTTGGCCGAACAGATCGGACCCATACTAAAATTTGTTAACTTGAACTCAAACTCTTCTGTCTAGCTGACCTAGTCATGTATCCATCTACTCACCTCTATTCAAATGCTCAAACGGGTTTAGAAGTGAAAGAAGTATATTTAATTGTATTCTCAAATGCATATATCATATAACTTAAAATAGTATACTATGATATATATATAGAGTGCAGTCCCGTGCGATGCACGGCCAGGTAAGAACATTTGTGATTCACATTTTTTAGATGCCATCTTACATCGAGAAATAATGAAATGACACACAGATGAGAAGTATCCAATATTTCTCGAAAAAAATCTTTTTATTAGTTACTGTGATATATTTGAACATCTAGGAGAAGCTTGATAGCTAGCACAGACGCATGTTGCAAACATGATGTCTGGACGACTCGCTGTGAGATACATCAGCGAACCAATCATGCCTCTATAATGAGTAGGATTCACATACTTACCATCAGGGTCAGCATGGAGATTATTAGGAGGGGACATGGGAGTTCCTTTTGGAGTAATATGAGTGAAATCAAATTTATGCAATATATCCCGAATATATTTTTCTTGATTGATACAAATTCCAGTGGGAAGCTGCTTAATGTGTAACCCCAGGAAGAAGGTTAATTCACCCATCATACTCATTTCAAAAGTACTAGACATGAGAGCGCTAAACTTTTGACAGAGTTTCGTGGAAGAGGAACCAAAGATTATGTCATCGACAGAAATCTGAACATATAAGACGTCAACTTTCTTCTTGTAAATGAAGAGAGTGCTGTTGATGAGTGATTTATTTGTGACTTTTTCCCCATTCGTTTGACACGTATTTAAGGTATAAATGAACAGTTAGTATGAACTTTAAGGTACTTAACGGAAGTAGGTTTGTGAACAGGTTTAATGTGAGAGATTACAGTTTGTGAGAGTAGAAATGAGCTAAGGAGATTAAGGATGAAGTTCGGGAGATTTACATAAGAAGAATTGGAGCTGAAACAAGAAATCGCGAGCGAAGCGGAGCTGCCAGCGCCGCTGGGGACCTACCCAGCGCCGCTGGATCCTACAGGAAGAAGCCCAGCGCCGCTGGCACCTTGCCAGCGCCGCTGGAACCTCCAAGCACACACCCAGCGCCGTTGGGCACACTGCCAGCGCCGCTGGGGCTAGGTCGGCAGATTTAGGTTTTTTTCGCATTTTGCCTATAAATACCCCATTATAAACCCTAAAAATATAACCAGAGCACATAGGTCGAAAGTGACGGCTAGGGATCGAAGAATAGGGTTTCTTGAGCACTCCAAAGCAGATCCAACATCATCAGACATCAAGGAATCCAACCTTGTGATTTATAATCAACCGGTTTTAATTCTTTTTCTCTTTCCGATATCTCTAGATTTCTATGTTATTTTATTTTATCAGATTGTTCATGGCTACTCAGTCTATGAGTAGCTAAGTTACTAGACATTCGTTTGGACGTGATGTAAACATGACTTGATTGTTGATTATGGTTGATTGTTGAACAGTTTCTATGCTAAATCGCCGATCCATATTTATTTGAATCTGATTTGTTATTGGTTTTCATATACAAACTTGTTTTATCGATTTGTTTGAGTCGGATTGGTACCGAGACTCTAGAGTCATTTAATCTGTTTGCGAAACATTGGTCGGTCTTTAATCAGTGTAATCATTTGATCTATAACTGGACATTTGATTGGAAATTAATAATTGGTTCAAATGAGTATGTGTTTAATGAGGTTAATCTAGTTGATCTGGCGAACGGAAACCGGATCCGGGTGGCTAGGGTAATCAGCGTCTTTTGACTTTAACAAGAATCCAGACTTACATAAAAGATTTCAGTCATAGTTACAGGCTCAGTTTTTAAAGCTCAGTGAGCGACCTTAACAGGAACTCACTGAAGGGTTTGACCAGTCGAAAGGCAGTCAGGCTAAATAATTTAGTGAATCTAACGAGAATCTGAATGTGAAAAGAGTCGTTCAACAACTTCAACTGTAACCACTTTTAAGCATGTCAATCAAAACCAAACGAATGCCAGTTTTTACATTTATTATTGTCTTTAATTTCTTATGCATTCTAGTTAACTAGGAAACCCCAAAAAGCTGTAGTCTCATTTATTATTTTAATTTCCTTAAATAAAGTCCCTGAGAACGAACCTGGACTTACCTAGGCTATACTATTATTAGACAGGGTACACTGCCCTTAGTTGCGTTATAATATAGAATAAGTAGATCCTTGAATTATAAATTTAAAACTTAGATAATTAAAACACACGCACACATCAGCTGTCTATGGTTCCTCTACGAAAACCATGGTCCAAGAGAAAAGGTAGAGAGGGTGTAATACTAGGCTCTAGGAGCCTGTTTGAGACCATAGAGAGCTTTATTAAGCTTGTAGACATAGTGAGGGTGCTTTGTATTCTCAAAGCCAGGAGGCTGCTTAACATAGACTTCTTCATCAAGAGTACCATTTAAGAAGGCACTCTTGATGTCCATTTGATAGTCAGTGAAGTCTTTGTAGGCAGCATGAGCTAGAAAGAGACGAATGGCTTCTAGACGAGCAACTGGAGCAAAGGTTTCATCATAATCAATGCCTTCAGCTTGAGTATAACCTTGCGCAACCAGTATTACCTTATTTCTTATAACCACACCAGCTTCATCCATCTTATTCCTATAAACCCAGCGAGTGCTTATGGGTTCCTTAGATGGAGGAGGAACAAGAAACCAAACGTGATTTCTTTCAAATTGTGTCAGTTCTTCTTGCATGGCTTCTACCCAAGAAGGATCAGCCATGGCTTCTCCAATGTTTCCAGGCACAATTTGAGATAAGAAATTGACATAGAGACAAGTATGACTTGTCGCTGAGCGAGTTTGGACACCATTGTGTGGATTACCAATCACATGGTCAAAAGGGTGATCAGCAGTCCATTGGAGTGCTGGTGTATGAATAGAAGAAGAGTGAGTGACAGCGGATAAGGTGGTGGTAGGATCATTAGGGGTAAGAGAGTAATTAGAAAGATCAATGGTTAGAGAAGGTTCAGAGGTACTGACAGGAGGTTCACTGATGACAGTGGGTACCTCTTGCTGAGAATTGTCATCATCAGTGTCTCCTGAAATGGGATTCGCTGAAGCATCATGAAAGATATCCTCAGCGACACTGTCAGTAACATGAGGTTCAGCTGAGGGAGTAACATTAATGGAATTAGCATTAACTGTCCTAAGGAGAGGCTCAACTGGATCAATAGAGAAAATGTGAGCAGCCACATACTCATCATTTGTTGAGAGACTTGAAGAGTCAGGAGTAGGTGAGTCAGCAACATCATGATGTGTCGCTGACTCTACTGGAGGATCAGCAAGATCGCTGAAGATTACTTCAGTGGATGATTGAGTTGAGAGATCACTTAGAGATGAACAACTTTCATCAAAGGTAACATGAATTGATTCATCTACCCTTTGAGTGCGAGTATTAAAAACTCTGAAAGCCTTACTAATAGAGGAATATCCCAGAAAATAGCCATCATCAGCTTTGGGATCAAACTTTCCTAAATGATCTTTATTATTGAGGATAAAAACTGGACATCCAAAAACATGGAAATATCCAATTTGAGGCTTCTTGCCTTTGAGAATTTCATAGGCAGTTTTGTCATGTCTCTTGACAATAAGACATCTATTTTGAGTGTGGCAAGCAGTACCAACTGCTTCAGCCCAGAATTTACTAGGAAGAGAAGATTCGCTGAGCATAGTTCGAGCAGCTTCAATGAGAGTTCTGTTTCTTCTTTCTGCTACTCCATTTTGCTCAGGAGTACAAACAGAAGAGAAGTTTTGTGCAATCCCTTGATCAGCACAAAAACTTTCAAGAGTGTGGTTTCTGAACTCAGTGCCATGATCGCTTCTGAGTTCTTTAACCCTTATGTTGTTGAGGTTTTCCATCTTTTTGATGAAATTTATAATCTCCTCAGCAGCATCACTCTTAGATTGAAGAAATATTGTCCAAGTATATCGTGAATATTCATCCACAATAACTAAGGTGTATCTGCTACCCCTTAGACTTTGGACATTCACCGGACCAAAAAGGTCCATGTGAAGTAGATGGAAGCAGCCATTGATTGAATTGGCTTGTTTGGTTTTGAATGTGGCCCTATGACTTTTTCCTTTTTCACAAGCACCACAAAGTCTGTCCTTCTCATAAGTGAGAGGAGGAAGGCCTCGAACAAGATTTTTCTTGGCTAGAAAATTGATTGTTTTAAAATTCACATGTGACATACGCTTGTGCCACAACCAATTGATTTGAGAGGCAGCTTTAGAGAAGAAGCAGGTCTCACTGTCAGTTTTGACAGGAGTGAAGTCTACCAAGTAGTTATCCCTTTTTCTAGGAGCGACCAAAACTACCTCTTTATTGATGTCAATTACTGTGCCTTGATGCTTATCAAGGATAACCTTGCAGTCAGCATCACACAGTTGACTGATGCTGAACAGATTGTGTTTCAATCCATTCACATAGGCAACCTTTGTGAATTTGATCAGCCCATTTGAGAGAGACCCATATCCTTCAGTTTGGCCAGTAGAGTTGTCACCAAACACCACTGTGGGACCATCGGTCACCACATAGTTATCCAGCAGGTCTTTAGATCCAGTCATGTGTTTTGAACAACCACTGTCCAAATACCACACTCCTTTTCCTAGCGAGGCCTGCATGGATAATAATAGAAGGACTCAGGTGGAATCTTGATTCTGTCCGCTGATAGTATCATCAGCAGAGATAGAGGAAGGGATAGAAGAATCAACGACTTCATCGCTAATTGAATCATCAACAATTTGATGAACAGGAAGCATCGCACGATTTACCTCAAAAGAGTAATATTAATCCTCAGAGGTATGAATGATGGTGTTTCCAGAGTCAAGAACGAACTTGTTACTTACTTCATTATTGCTCCCATATTCAAGTAGAATATCACCAAGAGCACTCGAAATAACCTGTTGAGATTGAGGAATGGAGATTCGGTGAGAGGAGATGAACTCAGTGATATTGTCCTCATTAAGAGCAACTGCTTCACCCAAGCTAATATTAGACTCAGCTGAGGGAGATGGCTCACTGACCATAGAGGTGGAAGGAGCAGCATGAGCTGAGGAAGGATTTGGTTGAATGACAACTTCAGGAGGATTTCTGGAGTCTTTGTCATTACAATCAGCAGCTATGTGTCCTTTTTCACCACAAAGATAACACTTTCTTCCAATTGGATTTTGTTTCTGACTTTGAATCAGAAATTCCTTGAGTTGGGAAGACAAATCGTTTACACGTTTAGTCAATTCACTTATCTCAGGATTGGAAGATGAAGTTGATGCTGCTGAAGAAGTCTTTTTCTTCCTAAATTGAGGAGGAAGAGACTTAGGAATAGGGCCAAGAATTGACTTGCCCTTTGATCGAGTATTAGAAGAGGAAGAACCAGGATGAGTCTGAACAACTCGCTGACCTTCTTGCTGAGGAGGTCTGACCTGCTGAACAGATTGTGTTTCAATCCATTCACATAGGCAACCTTTGTGAATTTGATCAGCCCATTTGAGAGAGACCCATATCCTTCAGTTTGGCCAGTAGAGTTGTCACCAAACACCACTGTGGGACCATCGGTCACCACATAGTTATCCAGCAGGCTTTAGATCCAGTCATGTGTTTTGAACAACCACTGTCCAAATACCACACTCCTTTTCCTAGCGAGGCCTGCATGGATAATAATAGAAGGACTCAGGTGGAATCTTGATTCTGTCCGCTGATAGTATCATCAGCAGAGATAGAGGAAGGGATAGAAGAATCAACGACTTCATCGCTAATTGAATCATCAACAATTTGATGAACAGGAAGCATCGCACGATTTACCTCAAAAGAGTAATATTAATCCTCAGAGGTATGAATGATGGTGTTTCCAGAGTCAAGAACGAACTTGTTACTTACTTCATTATTGCTCCCATATTCAAGTAGAATATCACCAAGAGCACTCGAAATAACCTGTTGAGATTGAGGAATGGAGATTCGGTGAGAGGAGATGAACTCAGTGATATTGTCCTCATTAAGAGCAACTGCTTCACCCAAGCTAATATTAGACTCAGCTGAGGGAGATGGCTCACTGACCATAGAGGTGGAAGGAGCAGCATGAGCTGAGGAAGGATTTGGTTGAATGACAACTTCAGGAGGATTTCTGGAGTCTTTGTCATTACAATCAGCAGCTATGTGTCCTTTTTCACCACAAAGATAACACTTTCTTCCAATTGGATTTTGTTTCTGACTTTGAATCAGAAATTCCTTGAGTTGGGAAGACAAATCGTTTACACGTTTAGTCAATTCACTTATCTCAGGATTGGAAGATGAAGTTGATGCTGCTGAAGAAGTCTTTTTCTTCCTAAATTGAGGAGGAAGAGACTTAGGAATAGGGCCAAGAATTGACTTGCCCTTTGATCGAGTATTAGAAGAGGAAGAACCAGGATGAGTCTGAACAACTCGCTGACCTTCTTGCTGAGGAGGTCTGACCTGCTGAACAGATTTGGGTTGCTGAGGGATATGTGTTTCCTTCTGAACATAGACAAGGTTAGGTTGCTGATCATGCATAACAGACTTACTGTCAACATGAGAGGGGTTAATGGAAAACGACAGCTGAGGCGCAGGGCGTTCAGCAACTACTGAGGGAACAAGATTCTCAGCAGGTTGACTAACAGACTTAGCTCGCTGAGGAGTGTTGTAGTCATATGGGATAGCGACCTTGCTTCTTTTGAAAGGGTCAACAGCTTTAGACTTAACAGTCAAAAGCTGAGGAGCAAGAGGTTTATAACCATCACTTGAAGAATCTCCTTCAAATGTTTGGGAAGAAGAATATTGAACTCTGCCTTCATTAGGCATCATATCAATAATGAGATGATTAGAAAAGATAGTTTTAGCAAAGCTAGCTGAAGAACTAGTTTCAGCTTGTGAAGAAGAGGTGCTGGGAGAGGATGATTCATCATTTAGCTCAGAATGATAGTCATTCATGCCTTTAATGAAGTAGTACTTCAGCATTTCCTCAGGAGATGCAACAACACTGGCAGGAATCCTCTCTTCAGAAGCAGGACTCTCGCTGAACATATTGGTAATGACAGCAGCAGTCTCATAATCGCCACCGATTATGGCTTTGGACCAAGAGGTAACAATCTTTTCAAGGTCAGCGACCTCATTTTTCAACTTCTCATTTGATATTTGAAGAGTTTGATTAAGAAGTTTTTTGAGATTCAAGCTCGACATGGATATTTCTTAAGTCCTTGAGCTTGTCAGATTTATCACTTAGCTCAGCACTAACTGAGTTAAGTTTAGATTGAAGATCAACACGAATGGACTCGACAAACTGAATATCACAAGTAAGAGATTCAAGAACTTTAGGTTTATCCTCTTCAGAGGCAGAGGAAAAATTGCATACCTTCTTGATTGTGACATTCACCCACTGACTAGAGCACACTTGATCTTTTGTCAGCGCTTGGTCGTCAGCGAGTGCCATAAAGCAAATGGCATCAACAAAGTCCTCGCTGTCAGATTTGTCAGACTCAGTCCAGTCATGTTCTTCAACAACAAGACCTTTGGCAGGAGCTTTGGCTTCTTCCACTTCAGCCATTTTGGCACGAAGCTCATAGTACTTATTTTTGTATTCATCAGCAGGCTTTACTGATGAAGAAGAGGGCTTCGCTGCCTGCAAATAAGGAATAGAAACTTTGCATTCTTTTTGATAGTGGCCTCTTCGGCCACATCTCCAGCATTCTTCTTGCGATTTGTCCACCTTTGGTTTTTGGGAAACATTCGACCTACGACTGTTCCATTTTTTTAGAGTATCTTTTACCAGCGATGAGAGCAAACTGCATGAAGTCTGAGAACATCTCTTGTCTCTCCTCGAAATCGAGGTCATTGACAAGATCTTGGATGTGAGAAGGGGTAGAATGGATGTTATTAACATGGACAGTGCTAATTTCAGCAGAAACCAATGCAAGAGGGTCATGAATATGAGAAACACTAGATAAAGAAGCAGTAGATGAAGCAGATGAACCAGCATGCCTCTTAGACTCAGCCTCAGCTCTCAGATTTTGAGCGAGGGCTCTCTCTTCAAATTGAAGAGTGCCATAGATTGACTCTAAGTCATGCTGCTTCAGATGCTTAGTGGTCCTAAGAATTTTTCTTAGACCTTGCCACTTGATGGGCAAGCTGTCAATGAACTTGTGGCATACTTCAAGCATATCATGCTCTATGCCAGCGTTTGTCATATCATTCAGAAGACATTTGATACGATTATAAGTGCCATCCAGACTCTCATTAGGAAGAGAAAAGAATCCTTCATAGGCACGTGTAAGATCTATCTTTTTGGTAGCGATAACATCTTCCGTACCATCAAATCTGGTACAAAGATTATCCCACACCTTTTTAGCAGAAGTAAGTTTGATGACAGATTTCATTATGTCATTAGGAAGGGTGTTTATAATTAAATTTCTCAACCGAGCATCCAGATTGACAAGACTGCGCTCATCATCTGTCAATTGTACTTCTGGTCTAATAATCTCAGTAACAACTTCAGGAGCATCAGTGGTAGCTCCTGGTGTCCTGGAAACCAGAATCGGTACATATGGTCCTTTGGTGAGAATGGTCATAAGGTAAGGTTCAACTCCTACAATGTGTAGGGGCATTCTGTCCTTCCAAGATCCGAAATCATGAGTTTCGAAGGGATTGAGACATACCCAAAATCCCTGGTATTAACCAGAGTAGGAATATGAGCCATGTAAAAAGGAAAGAAAAGAAAACATTTTTGATGGGCAAGCTGTCAATGAACTTGTGGCATACTTCAAGCATATCATGCTCTATGCCAGCGTTTGTCATATCATTCAGAAGACATTTGATACGATTATAAGTGCCATCCAGACTCTCATTAGGAAGAGAAAAGAATCCTTCATAGGCACGTGTAAGATCTATCTTTTTGGTAGCGATAACATCTTCCGTACCATCAAATCTGGTACAAAGATTATCCCACACCTTTTTAGCAGAAGTAAGTTTGATGACAGATTTCATTATGTCATTAGGAAGGGTGTTTATAATTAAATTTCTCAACCGAGCATCCAGATTGACAAGACTGCGCTCATCATCTGTCAATTGTACTTCTGGTCTAATAATCTCAGTAACAACTTCAGGAGCATCAGTGGTAGCTCCTGGTGTCCTGGAAACCAGAATCGGTATATATGGTCCTTTTGGTAAGAATGGTCATAAGGTAAGGTTCAACTCCTACAATGTGTAGGGGCATTCTGTCCTTCCAAGATCCGAAATCATGAGTTTCGAAGGGATTGAGACATACCCAAAATCCCTGGTATTAACCAGAGTAGGAATATGAGCCATGTAAAAAGGAAAGAAAAGAAAACAGAAAGTTTAAAGAAAAGAAAAGATTTTTGATGCAGAAAATTAAAAGTAAAGAAAGAAAGATAATCTTGCAAACACTTTTCAGATCAGTTTCAGTGTATCGAAACACTGCTCTGATACCAACTGAAAGTCCCAAGTTTGCAAGAATATGTAATTAACAACTAATGTAAATTACTCTAAGAACATAAGACAGAAAAGTAAATAAGTTTAATCATATGTATTATTGATTAAACAGTGAATACATGGCCGATTTAAAGAAGAAAGAAAGAGAAAACATTGTTAAGTTTTTGACACACTAAAAACTTAACAATTATACAATGATGTAAAACACACACTAAGTGTAAATGTGGAACACACCAACAGGATGCGGTTAGGTCAAATGATGCCTTATATAGGGTGAAAGAAGGCATCACATGACAACCCATTAGATGTTGACACCAGAAAGGTTGTCAACCATCTATTGGTGTGTAAGACTGTTCTGCAGGGGTCTCTTTCTCCATCTTGTTTCTTTCCAAAACGGGTATGAAAGAGAAACACCAAAGTACCATTTTGGTACAAGGTCACATGTCTTCAATCTGCTTATCAACACGTGTCCTTGGGGACCAGTCTTCTTATCTTCATTTTCCCGCCTATATTTGACTTACAAATCTTGGTGGTGAGTCATTGAACTTATCCTTAACTCGAAGATAGTTGTCGCTGACAATGTTCAGCGCTGAGTCTCCTCAGAGAATCCATGACTCAACATCATGTTTCCTTTTTTTTTACTTAAATGACTCTATGTGCTAACAGAATTAACCTCCTACTACCTGTCAAGAAAGTCTACTAACCAGAGCCTCACATGGTTACTAACCCAGCCAGCGATTAAGTGTTTCTTTTATTGATTATTTAGGAAATAAATAAAGAGTTCATATATGAAACGACCCAAACACAAAACGACAAACTTATTTGATTTGACTTCTTATTTTAAAAATTTCGGCATGACCTATCCGTAATGTCTAGTATCCAACCTGTATTTTCAAACTAATTTAGCTATCAAACTTACTAAACACAACTTAAAAGATACCATTACATGTCAAAATACATTTTGACTAGAGCATACAAACTAGTCTAATGATCACAACCAACACATATTACAACCATAACTTTAACTTTTGACCAAAAGATTTATAGCCTAAAGTTTGACCAAATTACATCCCAAAAGACAACACTTTCAAAACATTTGATCAAGAGCTTGGCTAGTAAAAGGGATTAACTAACACCAAATTTATACTACCTTCACTTCAAAAGCTCTAGCTAATTACTCCAACTTGGCTTTGTCCTTTAATTTGCTTGAACCTATAAAAATATAAACAACTAAAAAGATAAGCAATTTTGCTTAGTGAGTACAAATCATGCTACATTTATATACACGCACACATATGTTCAACATATCATACATAAACTATCACTTATCAATAAATACTCATACAATAACTTGCATCACATGACCTTTTATTAACAAGATCATCACTCAACACCTCATTTCTAAACACAAAGTCCTTAACCACAATCTTTGTTAAACACAAATTATCATTATACACAATCATTACCAAATCTAATCTTTTTCTTTTCATGTTGATTACCACAATACACTATAAACACCATACATAATTACCACTAAGCTCAATCAATCACTAAGCCCAACTACTAAACGCAATCACCAAGCCCAACCACTAAGCTCAATCACCAAGCCCAATCACTAAGCTCAATCACTAAGCCCAATCACTAAGCTCAATCACCAAGCCCAATCGTCACAAATCACACGTACTACGATAGTAGACATACAATCTCAACAAAGCATAATCAGATAAGTAAACATACTTGGTAGTACGATATTCTCTCGTCATCAAGTTACTCTATGTTAACATATATGCAATATATATTTTTAAGGCATAAGTTGTACTCACCTTTCAAACGACAACTTGCAAATAATCCTTAAGATAACTCGAACTCAAAACCTATTACAATTGCAAAATACATGATTACTTATATAGCTTACTTAACTTTCCAACTAACCCATAACATACATATATTGTTGTGTTTGGCTAAATACATAATACACTTTTCTTATAAAATTCTCAAGTACATAATATAACTTTACCATACTATCACTTAACAATATATCTTTGTTATCTCAAATCTTAATTTCAATTCCAATTCTAGTTAGCCAAACAACAACAATAACAATTATAATAATATGGGTTTCCATAAAAATTCTTATAAGAATGATGATAATTATCATCATGGGTTAAACATATAAATATTAACAATTATCAATAACTTTACCTTCACTTGAATTAACTATAGATACTAACTACACTTGAAATCCCCAATTCTTTCTTGATGAACCCTAGATAAAATCTTTCATATTTCACCCAAATCATTCAAAGATGTATTATTATTATTATTCTAAAATTAGAGTTCTAATTATGATGTGAAAATGAGATTGAACTTGTAAGTGAAGATTAAATCATTCACTCTTGCTGCCGTCTTTTCTTCTTGTCGGTTAGAACCTCACGACACACACACACACCACTAATTTCAAGTGGTTTCTAATATATCAATTATGTTTTAATTAAATTAAGGGTATTATATACTACTAGTTACACTTTAACCCCTATACTTTATCTAACTTTCCATTTAGGTACTAACATTTTAATAAGGAAACGACTCATTTATCCTTACTAACTATAAAATATAATATCATAGTTAAAATATTACCGTTTAAAAATCGGGGCGTTACAATATATCTATATATATAAATTATATATATATATATATATGGTATATATATATATATATAGATGTATATATATATATATATAATATATATATATATATATATATATATATATATATATATATATATATATATATATATATATATATATATATATATATATATATATATATATATATATATATATATATATATATATATATATATATATATATATATATATATATATATATATATATATATATATATATATATATATATATATATATATATATATATATATATATATATATATATATATATATATATATATATATATATATATATATATATATATATATATATATATATATATATATATATATATATATATATATATATATATATATATATATATATATATATATATATATATATATATATATATATATATATATATATATATATATATATATATATATATATATATATATATATATATATATATATATATATATATATATATATATATATATATATATATATATATATATATATATATATATATATATATATATATATATATATATATATATATATATATATATATATATATATATATATATATATATATATATATATATATATATATATATATATATATATATATATATATATATATATATATATATATATATATATATATATATATATATATATATATATATATATATATATATATATATATATATATATATATATATATATATATATATATATATATATATATATATATATATATATATATATATATATATATATATATATATATATATATATATATATATATATATATATATATATATATATATATATATATATATATATATATATATATATATATATATATATATATATATATATATATATATATATATATATATATATATATATATATATATATATATATATATATATATATATATATATATATATATATATATATATATATATATATATATATATATATATATATATTAACCCCTCACTCCTACAATGTGAACACGTGACTCGTACCAACCCTATCATCTACACACATATATATATATATGCAGTTAATTAAATGGTGTAAAGGTCTGTTTACATGTGAACACTATGTAAACACCCATAAAAAGTATTATAATCCCGCCAAAAAAGTGAAATTCTCTTTGAGAGATTAAAGTTTAATCTTCCTACAAAAGGCATTTAACATATCTCAGATCATAATAAAGAACACTAATCCAATTTGGGTAAATATGATAGCGTTTTGTAACCCCTCACTCCTACAATGTGAACACCCGACTGTACCAACCCTATCATCTACACACATATATATATATATGCAGTTAATTAAATGGTGTAAAGGTCTGTTTACATGTGAACACTATGTAAACACCCATAAAAAGTATTATAATCCCGCCAAAAAAGTGAAATTCTCTTTGAGAGATTAAAGTTTAATCTTCCTACAAAAGGCATTTAACATATCTCAGATCATAATAAAGAACACTAATCCAATTTGGGTAAATATGATAGCGTTTTGTAACCCCTCACTCCTACAATGTGAACACCCGCCTCGTACTAAGTCAGCAAGTCTATCATCTACGGGCAGTTAATTAAATAAAATTAATATTCCGTAGCCTAATTTCAGAAGCCAACGCCATTCAATGATTAAGTCAGCTATAACGATAATGTCATGTTCGCTTATTTTAGAGACTTACAGATTTATTCACAAACACGTAACATGTGGTGTATGTCTGGAACCATGGATTCAACTTTCTCAAGGCTCTGAAATACAAAAGAGAAGTAGATAAGGAAGAATAATTCTTGAAGTCAATTGTCGAGGGATGTAACCCCATGCTAAAAAAGAGTCAATATACCTCCACAGTAAGTGATCCTAACATTAACTTTTAGATAACTAAAAACTGTAGCACATAGTGACTGTTACAAAAAATGTTCATGTGAACTGTTGACAAATACTGACTTGGCTTTCACATTTTAATAACTACTAAACAAACCCAACATGCCTACCCAAAAGTAATCCAAAATAAAATTACGACTAACAAAATGATTCATAAATAGTAGACTTACTTTTCTCCAATAGAGTCCACCATGCAAATGTTGGCAGAAATAAGGACCAAACCTACACAGAATAATAGATTTTAATCTAACATTTACATAACTTAGTAAAGCTAAAGACTATCATGACTCATACGATCAAACCACAAATGGTATTTCAAGAATGGAACAGTAATAACTTCGGTGGAGAAAAAGAACTTCTTGCATACAAAACGACATTACCTTTATTTAATAATACTATTATGAGCATATGATGATTTCCAATATTCAGATTGCTAGACACTGAATGAATTTAAATACAAAAAGATTACAGAGTAGTTTTTGAAAAAACTATTTGCATCTAGAAAATAACATAATTCAGGGATATTCAGTATATATAGTGTCAAGTTCAAATTAGTTTAACTCTATGTACATGTGATAAGAGGAAGCATAAAATCTCAAGTGTTTTCAAAACTGTAGGTAGCACTTGCATTATAGTTTGCTTTCTTATTTTTGTTTACGACTAAACTATAAAAGTCTCAACCCATCAATTTTATGTGAATGTGAAAAAATCAATCACCCCAAATCTCACATTTTTATTTACATGTTTTTTATAAAATTTGTTGCTTTTCTTCTAATATTTCAGGCTGAATATATAAATGCGAATATAGGGTTGCAAACATACCAACGAAGTATTTGCTTTCTTTTATGCCCACCTGCATAGTTTTCCCCCACTGTCTATTTGCTAATACATACTGGATATGATAGTAAACAACAAAGAAAAAGGTTCGGGTTTAAATCAAGATAGCTCTAACCGGTAGAGTTTGCTGCCACTTTGTATCCTAAAACCAATAAAAGTGTATAATGAGTCTTATATACGCATATAAGTTTAATCCTTACACACACACACACACATATATATATATATATATATATGTAAGTGTTTTCAAATGAACCTATATATATATATACATATATTTATATAGAGTAATATTAAATAAACGTATTAATGAAAGTAATAATTCTCCCTATAAATTTCATCATAAATATTGTGTTAAAACTCTTTGGATAAAACCAACGGGCTTCCCAATAACTCTTTTCATTATCGTAAGAAAATAAAAAGGAGAGCAACCAGTGTATTGGGATATGAAAGACAATTGAAAGATATTTGGAACTATTTTGTATTTTGTTTCGAAGGGAATGTATTCAGTTTTTAGAATTTGGACGTTGTTAAGTTATACATAATTCATACAATTAATTGTGCTCAAAGGTTGTTTTAATGAGGTAAATAATTATACAATTAAACAAAACTATAAAAATTACATTTAAGTAAATATTAATTAATACACATATGGCAAAATATTCCTTTTAATTTTTATTTGCTAATATTTCCCCATTATATATATATATTATATATATATATAATATATATATATATATATATTATATATATATATAATATATAAATAAGTGTAAACAATTGATATATTTTTACACACTTGAAAGTGTGAACTTTCTTTTCCACATGTATAAGTGTGTAAATATTGTGATTTTTTAAATTTCTTCACACTTTGAAATGTAAATTATTTCTACACACTTTTAAATGTGAATAAATTAACAAAAATTTTCACACTTTTTAAAGGTATGGAAAAGTGTGAGGAAATGACATATTTGTTGTAGTGAAAGATACTATAAAATTTTTAACCGTAAATATAATAATTTTAGACACATATGGCAAAATATTCCTTTTAATTTTTATTTGCTAATATTTCCCCATTATATATATATATTATATATATATATAGCTATACAAATTTCTTACAATTTTGAAAGTGTGAACT
>CM067168.1:35447068-35605690 GCA_034093135.1 Erigeron breviscapus
ATAGATATAAACTGATTTTCTTTTATAAAAAAAGCATCAAAAGTTAAATCAAAGTTTAACTGACCTAAACCCAAAGAAGTTTCTCTAGCTTTACCAAGCAGCCTAGCATCGGCCATATAGACTCAAGCACATGTCGCTCGTGGAACCATAACGGAAATACTCTTCTGAAAGCATCAACTTCCATGAATGATGAAAAATCAGTCCCAGTATTCATAGAACCCCCGTTCTCCTGCCATTTTTAAAAATTTACAAAAAAAAAAAGCAGGAGGATTACTTTACCTAATTTCTTATAGATAATATTCTTTATGTATTTCGGCATAAGTAAAAAAGTCACCTGACAACGAAGAAAACCCCCCAGTCTGACCCGATCCAATTTTGTGACCACATAATAGCAACTCGATACCCTTTTGCACCACTTTCTCTGGAAAAAGAGTAGACTTGGAAGTTTTAAAGCCATCGCGTTGCCAATATAACCACGACAGTGGAGTTATTCTCTTATGATTTCCATTGTCCTCGATGCATCTCAACTTGATAAACTTGCCAAAAATTTCCCAAAACTTATCCTGAAATTACTTGATCAAATTTGAGTTAAAAACAAACCACAACAACACCTGGTGTGCATAGATATTGGTGTAGTATACATTCGAATACGAAGTAAATGCGCAGATTGATTCAGAATATGGACAGAACTGATACGCAAATACTGAGCATACAGATGTAATTTAGTGAAATTGAAAAAAAAATTACCCGTGAAATTGAAAATACTTTTGGATGGGTTATTACGATCCAACAATGTCCGCAGTGGCTCACGGGTATCAAGCAACTGAGGCAGCAAAACTTTGTCATCCTGGCAATACGATAAGAAGGTAGGGGCGATGGATGCCTTTGCATTTATGCTCCTCTCTTCATACCACACGATTGCTCCGCAAGACTGACATTTGTATGTGGGCTACCCAGGTCGAGATAAGCCACACGTAAACCTTAATATACCAAAAATGCACACTTTTAGTTTCTGTGATTTAAAAACATTATAGAATCTATGTTCTAACATGCTGCAAAAAACATGTTTGAACATAGATTTTATAAGTATGATACAGTGTACCAACGTAGAGCGGCAATTTATGAATCGTGGAATGACCTCTTGATGTAATCATGTAAAGGTCGTCCTTTGACGAACAGTAAACCCCAACCTTCTGATTTGTTCCTCTGAATCGTCCGGTGTCGAGGGGTAGAAGCCTCGTTTTGCATTGACTGCCTTTGGTCCGATAATGCATCCCCGACCATTGACGATGCATTGGAGCATAGATAGACACAGTTACGTGTAAGCAATATAATCCTGTACCCGATCGTAAATGCAGTCGTTGGTAAGTATTTAGTAGATCATAATGGACAAATTTATCGTGTCCAGCTTATATGTCTAATGCATTCAGAATTGTATACATATGAGCACGGACAGACAGCTCACATTTGTTTAGAGAAGTTATAGAGTTCTTTGCAGCATAGTCCCTGAGAATCCGCACTGTAAACACAAACCCGTATCATAACGTCTATACCAAATGCTAGATAGAACTCGATTATGTGATGATAACTATAATACTATATACTATATAGTTTGATTGCATGATTAACCATTTTAAAAAAATTTGGATATATTTTACATAATCCAGATATTCATGGAATTGAAGCATTTTATCAATCACTTAATATACATCACAAAAAGAGAATAGATATAGATATAGATATGTAGATACAAAAATCACCAAAATCCCAATTTGTAAATAACATTCATGCATAAAATAATTTGGGGGTTACCTTTTTCAATCATTTGAAGATTAATACTCATCTGATCGTGGTGAATGGATACCTATAGATATATATAAAGAAAAAGAACAAAAAGAATTGTATCATGTGACCAAAATCAATGTAATTTTCAGGAAACAAAAAAAATATATATATCAAAATAAATAATGATGATAAAAAGAAATTACAAACCTTATGTTGGAATGATCCAGACATCATTAAGAAATATATACCTTTTCCAATTTGATTTACACAGCTCAACAACAACACCAGCACGAAAAGAAAAAAAATGAAGATAATAAAAATAATAAGGAGGGTTGATGAAGATGACGATCAAAAATCAAGATTTTGAACTGATTCTAAAGCCCAATAATCTATAAACATAAACCCCATAATAAAATGCATTAGATCTAAAATAAAACAAATTGAAAAAATAAGATGAGGATGAGAGGCATAATATGGCGGTTTGGAGGAGAGTGGCAGATGTGAAAGGGGGAAGAAGGATGTTGAGCTAATGCATCAAGAGTTCAAGACCCTTCGTGACTCAATATTAATTTTCTTGGGCTGTTGGGCTGCATCCGGTGGACAACAAAAGGGTTGTACAATAATTGGGTTATTTATCAAGTGGCACTAAAAGGTCATAATTAACTATTAACTATACATACATATAAGTTATACGATAATTGCTTATAATATAAATATACTAATAATAAAATTATTCATAATAAACCAAACTAAATTAAACAAAATACATGTATTATACTAATGCATAATTGAAATTGATGGTTGATAATGGAAAAATAAGATGGTAATAATTAACCCCTATTTAGTACCCTAATAATCCTCATAAATACAACACTAAAAATCGTCAAATTCTTCCACCCCTTGATACAACTTTTAGATATATAATGATGATAAAAAGAAATTACAAACCTTATGTTGGAATGATCCAGACATCATTAAGAAATATATACCTTTTCCAATTTGATTTACACAGCTCAACAACAACACCAGCACGAAAAGAAAAAAAATGAAGATAATAAAAATAATAAGGAGGGTTGATGAAGATGACGATCAAAAATCAAGATTTTGAACTGATTCTAAAGCCCAATAATCTATAAACATAAACCCCATAATAAAATGCATTAGATCTAAAATAAAACAAATTGAAAAAATAAGATGGTAATAATTAACCCCTATTTAGTACCCTAATAATCCTCATAAATACAACACTAAAAATCGTCAAATTCTTCCACCCCTTGATACAACTTTTAGATATATAATGATGATTGATTTATTTTAATTAAATAATTATAAAATTTATTAATGTAGTCAAAATCTAAAAAAGAAATATGAAGTCATCAAAGCAATCCAATGGTTATGTTTTTTTAAAAAAGAATTTAGGGGTCTATTTTATAATTATTGTAAGATGTAAGATAATGTTGTCATTTAAAAAAAAAAACCTTGGATTTAATAATGGTAATGGGAGATCGGATAATATGCTTTAAGAAATATAAAAGATAAAGATTTTTGTTTCCTACTTGTTTTATAATTCCTAAATAGTGGGAAGTAGATAAATTGTATTTCTCCGGATTTCCTTTCATTTCTGTTTCAATGATCGAGACTTCTACTTCAATAAGAATTCCTTAAACCATAAACCACACATATATAATATACTAGATGGATGCCCGCGTGATGCGGCGGCGATGATAATAGCGGTGTGGCGGTAGAGGCGACGGGTGATGGCGACGACGAATAAGATAGGTTATCAATATCAATATGTAAACACAACAATCAAAAATCACCAACTTTTCTTTATTTATCAACATGTAAACAAACTTGTCTAACCGTATTACAAAAAAAAATATTGAATTATAAATTACATATTAATGTAGTAAAATCTAAAAAAGAAATATGAAGTCATCAAATCAATCCAATGGTTATGTTTTTTTAAAAAAGAATTTAGGGGTCTATTTTATAATTATTGTAAGATGTAAGATAATGTTGTCATTTAAAAAAAAAAACCTTGGATTTAATAATGGTAATGGGAGATCGGATAATATGCTTTAAGAAATATAAAAGATAAAGATTTTTGTTTCCTACTTGTTTTATAATTCCTAAATAGTGGGAAGTAGATAAATTGTATTTCTCCGGATTTCCTTTCATTTCTGTTTCAATGATCGAGACTTCTACTTCAATAAGAATTCCTTAAACCATAAACCACACATATATAATATACTAATTAATTATAAATTTATTAATGTAGTAAAAATCTAAAAAAGAAAATAAAGTCATCAAAGCAATCCAATGGTTATAATTTAGTCTTGTTTTTCATCCAATGGTTATGGTTTTTTTAAAAAAGAATTTAGGGGTCTATTTTATAATTATTGTAAGATGTAAGATAATGTTGTCATTTAAAAAAAAAAACCTTGGATTTAATAATGGTAATGGGAGATCGGATAATATGCTTTAAGAAATATAAAAGATAAAGATTTTTGTTTCCTACTTGTTTTATAATTCCTAAATAGTGGGAAGTAGATAAATTGTATTTCTCCGGATTTCCTTTCATTTCTGTTTCAATGATCGAGACTTCTACTTCAATAAGAATTCCTTAAACCATAAACCACACATATATAATATACTAGATGGATGCCCGCGTGATGCGGCGGCGATGATAATAGCGGTGTGGCGGTAGAGGCGACGGGTGATGGCGACGACGAATAAGATAGGTTATCAATATCAATATGTAAACACAACAATCAAAAATCACCAACTTTTCTTTATTTATCAACATGTAAACAAACTTGTCTAACCGTATTACAAAAAAAAATATTGAATTATAAATTACATATACAAAGCTAAATAATCAACCAACTATCCATAATCTTAATCTGGTTTACTTGCATCATCATGAAACCTCGCTTTCATTTCTGTATATCTATTGACAGCTTCTTTATATCCATTGGTATATTACCGAGAAAAGCAAAGTTACTTTTGAAGTTAGATGAACATGGTTTGACCGGTTTGACCATATGAATGATATCAACCTTGCAGACACACTTTTTGACCAGGTTAGGAATGCTCATATTGACCCATTACCCACTTTGCCCACTGCAATCGTTGGTTAAATAAGTTGTATTTACCTCGACGGGAAGCGGGGGTCTGAGGTCGTCCATTAGCACCTGTTTCACAACATATAAAGAATTTATACCAAAAATAATAAACATACAATAATAATATGACACACAACACATCATTAAATTAATTTCCCTATTGACAAAAAAGCATTATTATACAAACCACATAATAGATACACAGTTAGTGTTGAAGGTATGGGGCTAGTGATCTGGTTGTTCTTCATGTTCCCGTTTAGAGAGAGATTAGTACATAGTCAATAAGAAATTATTATGCTGCTAATAATTTATCATTAATTAACCATCAAAAGATTTTCCATGCATTAAGCGAGATACACTCACAAATCACAATAGTTCTTGTCGCTTCAGCTTTGAGATCGAAAACAGGATGCCACCGTACAACATATTGTCAAACAAATCCCTACAATCACAAATAATGAGGATACAAAATCGTTATAACGTAAATTGTGCCTAAATTATTTGGGAGTTTGTAAGGATAGGGCTATAAAGCTCACAACAAAATTAGAGAAACAAACTGCCAATTTCATCCGCTATTTATCCAGGCTTATTTCCCAGCAAATCGTTGTTGGCATTTAAACCAAACCATTAAAAATATCTCATAATGAAGGACACGTGCAAATAATATAAACTGGTGTTACATACACAGACTGCAGATTCAAGTCTCCGATAGCAGGTGAAATTTCACCTACGCGGTTCAAATTTGAAAGATATCTAAAATCAGACAATACTTGAGCCGACGCAAGATATACCAAATTATTAAATTTGTAGGAAAACATAATCAAGTTTATGAGAAACATTCCAAGAAACTATAGTCGTGCTAATATTACCACATATAATCCCTCTCCATGAACATAGACCGTCGTTCTGATCTATGAGGTTCTCTAGAAAGTCTTATATGCAAAAAGCTTATCTTGGCCAACTTCCTTCATGTTTGACATTTAACCTTTTACCGTAACTTTTCGCCTGACCCGTATACACAACCCATATCAATGGTGAAACATTATGTAAACCCATTAAAATAACTAAACTACACTCGATATCAACTAAACTCAGATACCTTATGTACAAAAAGCTTCTTGTCTAAACATGGCAGTGTCATGTGAAGAGAAAATCCACCCTTTTCGCTTGTCATTAAATTTCGGTGCAACATTGGATAAAAATGAAATCCTTCTTCGACAACTTTTTAAAGGTCATAACGGATAACAAATAACTCTAAATGATTCATAGCAACTAAAACCATGAAATGTTGGTTTCCTAAAAGTTAAAATAACAAATAATTTACCTCGAATAATAACAAAACTGAAACTATAAATCATAGTCTTGTTGACTTAAAAAACAAAAACAGTGATCAGAGTCAAACATCAAAGATTAAAAAAAAGTAATAGCTAACTTTTAAACATAAACTACAATCTAAATTTGGTAT
This sequence comes from Erigeron breviscapus, assembly GCA_034093135.1. Lineage (NCBI taxonomy): Eukaryota > Viridiplantae > Streptophyta > Magnoliopsida > Asterales > Asteraceae > Erigeron > Erigeron breviscapus. The sequence continues at coordinate 35,453,447 of CM067168.1, forward strand.
TTAGAAAAATACACATACCTGAGACCGCAAAGTCCAATCATTGTGAATAACGAATCAAAAGTCCTACAAATCATACACCTGACCAAAAAAAGGGAATTAAACTTATTAAATTAACAAATGATAATTAGATAGAATCAGTATATAAAACCAAAGATTTGGTAGGGATTCCTGGTTCTTTTGAGCCCCCCACCTGATATCATTGAATTATAAATTATTAAAAAAACAATAACCATAACCCAAAATTATTCTAATAATATTTTGATTATATAATATAAACATACCTAATTTCATGAACCCCCAAAAGTGATGATATAAAAGCTGATGATGGTGATGGTTGCATCAAAATTGATGATTGGATCTGATGCAAACCCCCTAAATTGATAATAGAAACCCTCAGAAATTGACGATCAGATGGTAACCCCCAAAATTGATGATACAAAGTTGATGGATCGGATGTTGATTGCGGTGGGAGTGACCTACGGCCTGAATGATGACATAAAAACCCATGATGAAACATACTGCCTGAATGATGACATAAAAACCCCAGAATGAATTTTTTGTTTATGGAGACATATAGCGGTGGGAGAGACAACAAAAACCCAGAATGTTTATGTTTTTGCCTATGTGTTTTTGGCGTAGGGAGAAACACGGCCTGAATTTTTGGTATGGGTATTTTTGTGTTAGCGTAGGGAGAAACACGGCCTGAATTTTTGGTATGGGTATTTTTGTCTTAGCCTATAAAATTAAGATAGGGAGTGTGTAGGGTAAATGAGTTATTTTAGGTTCTTAAAATTAACTAAGGGGTGGGGCAGGTGTATAGATATATCATGCCATATAACTATATTTACATACATAAACATACCTAATTTCATGAACCCCCAAAAGTGATGATATAAAAGCTGATGATGGTGATGGTTGCATCAAAATTGATGATTGGATCTGATGCAAACCCCCTAAATTGATAATAGAAACCCTCAGAAATTGACGATCAGATGGTAACCCCCAAAATTGATGATTGGATCTGATGCAAACCCCCTAAATTGATAATAGAAACCCTCAGAAATTGACGATCAGATGGTAACCCCCAAAATTGATGATTGGATCTGATGCAAACCCCCTAAATTGATAATAGAAACCCTCAGAAATTGACGATCAGATGGTAACCCCCAAAATTGATGATTGGATCTGATGCAAACCCCCAAATTGATAATAGAAACCCTCAGAAATTGACGATCAGATGGTAACCCCCAAAATTGATGATTGGATCTGATGCAAACCCCCAAATTGATAATAGAAACCCTCAGAAATTGACGATCAGATGGTAACCCCCAAAATTGATGATTGGATCTGATGCAAACCCCCAAATTGATAATAGAAACCCTCAGAAATTGACGATCAGATGGTAACCCCCAAAATTGATGATTGGATCTGATGCAAACCCCCAAATTGATAATAGAAACCCTCAGAAATTGACGATCAGATGGTAACCCCCAAAATTGATGATTGGATCTGATGCAAACCCCCTAAATTGATAATAGAAACCCTCAGAAATTGACGATCAGATGGTAACCCCCAAAATTGATGATTGGATCTGATGCAAACCCCCTAAATTGATAATAGAAACCCTCAGAAATTGACGATCAGATGGTAACCCCCAAAATTGATGATTGGATCTGATGCAAACCCCCTAAATTGATAATAGAAACCCTCAGAAATTGACGATCAGATGGTAACCCCCAAAATTGATGATTGGATCTGATGCAAACCCCCTAAATTGATAATAGAAACCCTCAGAAATTGACGATCAGATGGTAACCCCCAAAATTGATGATTGGATCTGATGCAAACCCCCTAAATTGATAATAGAAACCCTCAGAAATTGACGATCAGATGGTAACCCCCAAAATTGATGATTGGATCTGATGCAAACCCCCTAAATTGATAATAGAAACCCTCAGAAATTGACGATCAGATGGTAACCCCCAAAATTGATGATTGGATCTGATGCAAACCCCCAAATTGATAATAGAAACCCTCAGAAATTGACGATCAGATGGTAACCCCCAAAATTGATGATTGGATCTGATGCAAACCCCCAAAATTGATAATAGAAACCCTCAGAAATTGACGATCAGATGGTAACCCCCGGTGGATCTAACCCTATTTTTTTCACCCCGGGCCGGAGGTCCCTTCCACCTCGGTGGATCTGGAAGCAGCCTCCCTACCTTTGTGTAGGGGTAAGGTCTGTCTACATCATACCTCCCTCATAGCCCGACTTATGTCGGGATTGAGTACCTTGTTGTTGTTGTTGTTGTTGTTGTTGTTGTTGTTGTTGTTGTTGTTGTATTATTTGTTGTTGTTGTTGTTGTTGTTGTTGTTGTTGTTGTTGTTGTTGTTGTTGTTGTTGTTGTTGTTGTTGTTGTTGTTGTTGTTGTTGTTGTTGTTGTTGTTGTTGTTGTTGTTGTTGTTGTTGTTGTTGTTGTTGTTGTTGTTGTTGTTGTTGTTGTTGTTGTTGTTGTTGTTGTTGTTGTTGTTGTTGTTGTTGTTGTTGTTGTTGTTGTTGTTGTTGTTGTTGTTGTTGTTGTTGTTGTTGTTGTTGTTGTTGTTGTTGTTGTTGTTGTTGTTGTTGTTGTTGTTGTTGTTGTTGTTGTTGTTGTTGTTGTTGTTGTTGTTGTTGTTGTTGTTGTTGTTGTTGTTGTTGTTGTTGTTGTTGTTGTTGTTGTTGTTGTTGTTGTTGTTGTTGTTGTTGTTGTTGTTGTTGTTGTTGTTGTTGTTGTTGTTGTTGTTGTTGTTGTTGTTGTTGTTGTTGTTGTTGTTGTTGTTGTTGTTGTTGTTGTTGTTGTTGTTGTTGTTGTTGTTGTTGTTGTTGTTGTTGTTGTTGTTGTTGTTGTTGTTGTTGTTGTTGTTGTTGTTGTTGTTGTTGTTGTTGTTGTTGTTGTTGTTGTTGTTGTTGTTGTTGTTGTTGTTGTTGTTGTTGTTGTTGTTGTTGTTGTTGTTGTTGTTGTTGTTGTTGTTGTTGTTGTTGTTGTTGTTGTTGTTGTTGTTGTTGTTGTTGTTGTTGTTGTTGTTGTTGTTGTTGTTGTTGTTGTTGTTGTTGTTGTTGTTGTTGTTGTTGTTGTTGTTGTTGTTGTTGTTGTTGTTGTTGTTGTTGTTGTTGTTGTTGTTGTTGTTGTTGTTGTTGTTGTTGTTGTTGTTGTTGTTGTTGTTGTTGTTGTTGTTGTTGTTGTTGTTGTTGTTGTTGTTGTTGTTGTTGTTGTTGTTGTTGTTGTTGTTGTTGTTGTTGTTGTTGTTGTTGTTGTTGTTGTTGTTGTTGTTGTTGTTGTTGTTGTTGTTGTTGTTGTTGTTGTTGTTGTTGTTGTTGTTGTTGTTGTTGTTGTTGTTGTTGTTGTTGTTGTTGTTGTTGTTGTTGTTGTTGTTGTTGTTGTTGTTGTTGTTGTTGTTGTTGTTGTTGTTGTTGTTGTTGTTGTTGTTGTTGTTGTTGTTGTTGTTGTTGTTGTTGTTGTTGTTGTTGTTGTTGTTGTTGTTGTTGTTGTTGTTGTTGTTGTTGTTGTTGTTGTTGTTGTTGTTGTTGTTGTTGTTGTTGTTGTTGTTGTTGTTGTTGTTGTTGTTGTTGTTGTTGTTGTTGTTGTTGTTGTTGTTGTTGTTGTTGTTGTTGTTGTTGTTGTTGTTGTTGTTGTTGTTGTTGTTGTTGTTGTTGTTGTTGTTGTTGTTGTTGTTGTTGTTGTTGTTGTTGTTGTTGTTGTTGTTGTTGTTGTTGTTGTTGTTGTTGTTGTTGTTGTTGTTGTTGTTGTTGTTGTTGTTGTTGTTGTTGTTGTTGTTGTTGTTGTTGTTGTTGTTGTTGTTGTTGTTGTTGTTGTTGTTGTTGTTGTTGTTGTTGTTGTTGTTGTTGTTGTTGTTGTTGTTGTTGTTGTTGTTGTTGTTGTTGTTGTTGTTGTTGTTGTTGTTGTTGTTGTCGTTGTTGTTGTTGTTGTTGTTGTTGTTGTTGTTGTTGTTGTTGTTGTTGTTGTTGTTGTTGTTGTTGTTGTTTTTTTTGTTTTATTTTAACATGACTCTCCAAAGTAAACAATTATGATTTCATTTACATACATTGACGCAGACGGAATTTCTGGACAGATAATTGATCCTGTTGATTCAAAGAATACCCAGGAAAAATGTTGGGTCGAAAATCGACCAAGTATAATTTGTTCAGAAATAGTTGAAGCCCAGTGAAGATACTTGTACAGAATTCTGAACCTCTTCAGAATTAAGTTCTCTGAAGCTTCACTTCAGTTTCAGATAAGCCAAACTGAAAGCATTCATTCTGAAGTCAAAGACTGAAGACTGAAGAAAGAGAATCATCTCAGAAGCAGAAACCAGAGAAGATTCTACCTGATCGAAGACTGAAGCATCTCAGTGTAAAGTACTTACAACACTTTACACTGATTACGAGGAAGCCTTTTTTACTTTACCAACCTTTACCCAGTTAATAGCTTTATCTATTAACAAGTACAAGGTTGAGTAAAAAGGTTGGGAATAAAGTGTGAAATGTCACATCAAATAACTTTCACACTTAACCTTAAAAGTACGCATGTTAAGGAATTGACTTTAATTCCTTAAATGCTCCCAACCATATTTGTACGGCTTGGTCCACATCAGCATGAACCTTGCCTATAAATATAAAGACTTCTCACAACTTGCAAAAAGCTTGAAACTTTGGCATTGCAACTTGTGAGATATACTCTAAGTAATTCTTACGAGTATTTCCAAGTTATTAGATCACTTGTATTTCTAGGTTGTTTAGATATTTACACTTTTGTGTTTATCTTTGTTCCGCAACAACCTTTGTATTTGTTTATATCAATAAATGAAATACATTGAAAAAGTACATCGTGTCTCAATGCTACATACTTGATCTATACATATTATTTATATAGTTTCAGCACTTATTGTTTCTCGTTATTTACTTTAAGGCAATTACTTTATTGTTTATATTCATATCTGGATCGCATTCTGAACTGGTCTATTTTCAGAATAAAATTGCTTGCCAGTCGGGTTTAACCATCATATTTGGGACTCACAATTGGTATCAGAGCAGATAGGTTGAATTACTTTAATTCTATAACCTTTGATCTGTAAAGATGGTTGATCAAGTTTTCAATGAAGGTCCTAACCCTCCACCTATCGTTAACAACAATATACCTTCGCATAATGTGCATGTACATTTTCCAAATAATCCTGTTCCCAAGTTTGATGGGAACAGTGAAAATTTTATTACATGGAAAGCATGCATGCTTAAGTATATTGCTGGTGTTGAAAGACATTTGACCGACATTTTAAAAGAAGGACCCTTTGTTCCCATGAATGCTTCTACTGTTGTCAGAAATGCCGATGGGACTCCTAGGGTGTCACCTAAGGAGAAGGATCATTGGTCTGAAGAAGATCATAGGCTGGTGGACCTTGATACCAAGCTGCAAAATATGATCTTATATGCTGTTCCCGAAACTCTTATGCCCACTCTTGTCTTACTTGGAAATTCTAAATTAATGTGGGAGGAACTTATGACTCAGTTTGAAGGCACTTCTGAAACAATTGTCACAAGAAAAGTTGCTTTAAATAAAAGATATGAGGCTTTTTTTGCTATCCCTGGTGAAACTTTAACTCAAACCTATATCAGATTTATTAATCTGGTAAATCAACTGAAAGCCTTGGGAGTAACTAAAGACAAAGAAATTTTGTTAGAAAAGTTTTGTGATATTTTACCTTCAAAATGGGAAAATTTGATTTTGGTCTTAAGACAAGGAAAAACCTTGCACAATCACACTCTTGCTTCCTTATATGGAGCCTTCAGATACACTGAAGAGAATAAAGCTGAAAGAGCTGTGGCTGAGCAAGATGCCAAAAATCATGCTTCTACTAGTTCAGTCATGGTTCAGTATACTGAGCCACATGGGACTGCTCTACTATCTTCTGAGAGTGATCATTCTGACTCAATGAAGAAGATGGTTTCTGAAATGTTAAAAACTGGTATTTCTGATAATGTTACTCATGGTTGTTATGAGGATGACAATGATGATCTGGTTGCCATGCTGGCTAAAACGTTCAATCGTTTTAAGGCCAAATCTAATCGATCTGGCAAACCATTTGCTTCCAGCGCTTCTATTGATAAGTCTAATCTTGAATGCTTTAAGTGTGGCAAGAAAGGACATTTCATGAAGGAATGCAGATCTAGTCAACCTTCGTCAACACAATCTGCCCCTAACCACTCTATTTTACAGAGATCTGATGACAGCTATAAGGCTAAATACAAGAAGTTGAAAGCCCATATAGCTCTCATGGCACAAGACAACTCAAGCAATAATGGTTGTATGATTGCCAAAACTGAAAAATGGGAAGAATCTGATGAATCGTCTGATGATGAGGAAGAAGTTAGGGACATGTGTTTCATGGCTCGTGAAGATCAAGGTCATTTGGTCAAGTCTGATGTTGATTCTGGTCGTTGGGTGGATATCGTAATGAAAAAGGTTAGTGATTTTGGTTTTGAAAGTAATGAGGAACATAAACTGGATCTTTTGGTTCTTTTAGAGGCTGCCATCTCATTTGTTGAAATCTGTATGTTCAGAAAGTCTAAAAATGTTTGAAAGTAATACTTCTGAACTGAACGCCAGTCAGGCCAGATTAAAAGAACTGAAAGATGTTCAGTTGCCTTTAAAAAGTTATCAGTCTATGGTTGCCACTTTGGAATTAGAAAAGGAAGAACTTAAAACCATCCTTGAAAAGGAACAAAAAATAATTAAATCTTGGATGAAAGCACCAAATCCTGATGCTGCAATCAAAAATACTTTTGCTAACCAAAGAACAGCATATGAATCTGGTGATCTTCACTTGGCATCTATTATTACTGATTTAGATGCACTTCCAAAAGTAATGAAACCAGAAATTATTTTTCAAGAAGTTGGCAAGCAGAAAACTGTGACTGATAAGGCCCAGGAACAATCTGAGGGTAAATCTGAAACAGCTCAGACCACTGTTTCAGAAAAGAAGGCTAAATCCAAAAAGCCATCCCCTCAGTCTTCATCTAAGGTTCCTAAAAACCAAAAGAAGAAGAAAAATGTCTCCCCCACTGAGCCGTCTACCTCAGATTCAGGTAAGGCTCAGGTGTCTAATGAAGAATCAATTTTGTTGATGTTAGAGAGTCAATTTCAATTGTTGGCTAGACAAGTGCAAAGCTGGAATGCACGTTTAAAAAATGTTGAAACCACACCTCTCCAACCTAAACAAAATGCAAAACCTTTTTCCAAACAAATCAAGCAAAAATCTGAAAAGAAAAAGGTTGAAAGCTCCATCAAACCAACTGTTTTTATTTCATCTGAAATAATGACTGAGATCCCTTTTGATCCTTCAGTTCCTCCTGAACCAAAGAAATCTGAGACGTCTAAGGGAGAGTCTAGTGAACCCATCAAGAGATGGGTTCCCAAAAAGAACTAATCTTTGTGTTTGTGCAGGGAGACCGAAAGAAGAATATATGGTTTCTTGACAGCGCTGCTGGCAGAACCATGACTGGTTATCAAACCCTGCTGGAGGAATATAGGGTGCAAGAGGGGCCCTCAATAACATTTGGGAATGATGAAAATGGACAAACTGAGGGATATGGTGTTGTGAATAATGGACAAGTCAAATTCACACGTGTTGCATATGTGAATGGTTTGAAATATAACCTGATCAGTGTCAGTCAATTATGTGATGATGGCTTCAAGGTTTTATTTGATATTTCACAAGGCACCATATTCAACAGGGATTGGAAGGTAGTGTTGATTGCACCAAGGAAAGGAAACATTTATATCATTGATATGAATAGTTCACCCAGTGAACAGTGTTTCTACACCAAGGCGGATGAGGACACAAACTGGTTGTGGCACAAAAGATTATCCCATCTGAACTTCAAGAACATTAATAAGTTGTCGAGAAAACAACTTGTAGATGGGATACCCTAATTGTCTTTCAATAAAGACAAGCCATGTCCAGGTTGTGAAATGGGTAAGCAGAAAAGAGCTTCATTCAAGACAAAGCAAAATTTCAGCATAACTGAACCTCTTCACATGCTTCACATGGACCTTTTTGGACCAGTGAATGTTCAGACCAGAGCAGGAAAGAAGTACACCCTTGTTATTGTTGATGAATATTCAAGATATTGCTGGGTGATTTTCCTCAGAAACAAGAATGAAGTTGCTGCTGAAATCATTGCCCTCATCAAACAAATTGTACTCAAGCACAAGCAAAAAGTTTGTCAGCCCAGAAGTGACAATGGCACTGAATTCAGAAATGCCACTCTGGAGTCCTTCTGCACTGAAACTGGCATATCTCAGAACTTCTCTTCAGCACGCACACCAGAGCAGAATGGTGTTGTAGAAAGAAAGAATCGAACGCTGATTGAAGCTGCTAGAAGTATGCTCAATGAATCTGGTCTTCCTAAGAATTTCTGGGCTGAAGCTGTTGCAACCGCCTGCTACACTCAGAACAGATATGTCTATGTCAAAAGACACAAGAAGACTGCCTATGAAGTACTCAGAAATAGAAAGCCTAATATTGGATATTTCCATGTATTTGGATGTCCAGTATATATTCTGAATGACTCCAGTCAGCTTGGAAAATTCGATGCAAAGGCTGATGAAGGTTACTTCCTAGGATATTCAACAATTCACAAGGCCTTTAGAGTCTATAACAAGATACTTGACAAGGTTGATGAGACAATTCATGTTACCTTTGATGAATCAAACTCTGCAATCTTCAATAAACCAACTCCTGTACCACCCTCAGAAAATCCAATCAGTTTTGGTGAATCTGATCCTATTGATAAATCTGATCAGTCACCTGAACTTGCTTCTGAACATCTCAGTTCATAACCAACAAGAATTAAGACAAGCAACATACCATTCTATCCTTCAGTCAGTTTTAAACTACCTTCTGAACTGACTATTGGATCAGATGTACGTGCTGCTTCACCTCTGATATCAGTTTCCACTGAATTACCCCAATCTGAAGAATTTCATGATGCAAGTCATGATCTGCAGGAAGAAGATGATGAGACTGAAATAGTCTTTTCTAAAGCTGCTCCTGAAGTAAATCAGAGGAGTTCTTGTACTGATATCATTATTCATCCTGGTCAATACTCTAAATGGACAAAAGCACATCCAATCGAGCAAATCATTGGAGATTCCAATAGAGGGGTTCAGACCAGAAGAGCCACAAGCGATCAATGCTTAAATGTCAGCTTCTTATCACTGATAGAACCGAAGAAGATTGACGAGGCTATGAAAGACCCAAGCTGGATTGAAGCCATGCAAGATGAGCTCAATCAGTTTAAAAGGAACGATGTTTGGGAACTTGTTCCTTGTCCCAGCAATCTGAAGAATTTCATGATGCAAGTCATGATCTGCAGGAAGAAGATGATGAGACTGAAATAGTCTTTTCTAAAGCTGCTCCTGAAGTAAATCAGAGGAGTTCTTGTACTGATATCATTATTCATCCTGGTCAATACTCTAAATGGACAAAAGCACATCCAATCGAGCAAATCATTGGAGATTCCAATAGAGGGGTTCAGACCAGAAGAGCCACAAGCGATCAATGCTTAAATGTCAGCTTCTTATCACTGATAGAACCGAAGAAGATTGACGAGGCTATGAAAGACCCAAGCTGGATTGAAGCCATGCAAGATGAGCTCAATCAGTTTAAAAGGAACGAAGTTTGGGAACTTGTTCCTTGTCCCAGCAATCTGAAGAAGGATCCAATTGGGACAAAATGGGTCTTCAGAAATAAGATGGATGAAGATGGATATGTAATTCGAAACAAGGCAAGACTTGTTGCTAAAGGGTTACTCTCAAGAAGAAGGAGTAGACTTTGATGAAACTTTTGCACCAGTTGCTAGACTTGAAGCTATCAGAATTTTCTTAGCTTTTGCAGCTCATCACAAGTTCAAAGTCTATCAGATGGATGTTAAAAGTGCATTTTTGAATGGTGAATTAGAAGAAGTTGTATATGTGTATCAGCCACCAGGGTTCATAAATGAAGAAAAACCTCACTGGGTGTACAGACTAAACAAAGCATTATATGGTCGGAGACAAGCACCTAGAGCCTGGTATGATACTCTTACTAAACATCTTCTGAAAAATGGTTTTAAAAGGGGTACAATTGATAACACTTTATTCATATTGCATGATAAAAGTGATATTTTACTTGTACAAATTTATGTTGATGATATTGTGTTTGGGTCTACAAATAACAAAATGTGTGAACAGTCTTCTGAAATAATGTCATCTGAGTATGAAATGAGTATGATGGGTGAACTGACATATTTTCTGGGTCTTCAAGTGAAACAAACCAGTGATGGTATTTTTATAAATCAAGAAAAATATGTCAGAGATTTATTAAAGAAATATCAATTTGATTCAGTCTCATCAAAAGATACTCCCATTTCTGCACCTTTAACTTTGGACTCAGATCCCAATGGAAAACAAGTGGATCCCACAAAATATCGTGGTATGGTAGGATCCCTCATGTACTTAACTGCTAGTAGACCTGACATAATGTTTGCAACATGCCTTTGTGCAAGATTTCAGTCTCATCAAAAGATACTCCCATTTCTGCACCTTTAACTTTGGACTCAGATCCCAATGGAAAACAAGTGGATCCCACAAAATATCGTGGTATGGTGGGATCCCTCATGTACTTAACTGCTAGTAGACCTGACATAATATTTGCAACATGCCTTTGTGCAAGATTTCAGTCTGATCCCAGAGAAGCACACGCAAATGCTGTAAAAAGAATTTTCAGATACCTTAAAGGTGTCCCCAGACTTGGTCTTTGGTATCCCAAAGGCTCAAGTCTAGATCTAATGGGTTATTCAGATTCTGATCATGCAGGTTGTAAAATAGATAGGAAAAGTACCACAGGTGGTTGTCATTTCCTAGGTGGCAAATTGGTCAGTTGGACAAGCAAGAAGCAAACTGCAGTATCACTCTCCACAGCTGAAGCTGAATACATTTCTGCAGCCAGTTGTTGCGCTCAGATTCTGTGGATGAAGAACCAGCTGACTGATTATGGTGTTAAATATACAAGAACTCCAATATTCTGTGATAACACCAGTGCCATTGCCATCTCTCACAATCCTGTAATGCACTCCAAAACCAAGCATATCGACCTCAGGTATCATTTTATTAGAGATCACATTATCAAAGGTGACATTGAACTTCATTTCATTCCCACTGATAAACAACTCGCTGATGTTTTTACAAAACCCTTGGATGTCAAAACGTTTAAATATCTCATCAGTGAGTTAGGTATGCTAAATCCTGTATAGCATCACCTCAGGGGGAAGTGTCAAATATTTTTGTGTTTAAAAGAATTTTTCTCTAAGGGGGAACTTTGCTTTCTGAAAAATATTTTGACTGAAATGCTTCATAATTTCTGAAATGATTTCAGAATAATTGTATAAACTGAGATGGTTCAGATTGCTTAAATCTGATCATGCTCAGATTTTGTGTATTATTTCTGACATGAGTCAGTCCTTTATAATGTATTTTGGATACTTGGTCGTTGTGTGAACACGTGAAGGTTACTGTATAACATTTGAATAATGATACCTTTTGCTGACGTATCACACAAGTGGCGCCGTAAATGTAAAAGTGATGATCACTTTTTATTAATGAAAGTTGAAAAGTTTTCCAAAATGTGGGCCCTAACCGTCTTTGCATTAAATACAGACGTGTAACCCAAAATTATTTCGGATTTCAAACCCGATCAAAATTGATTTCGATTAAAATAAAATTTCTTTTATGGGTTTGAATTTCAAAATTATTTTTATTTTATTTATTTTGGAAAAACCCTTTGTATTCCATCATAAATATAAATACCTTTTTCGAAAACAATTCCTTCATTTACTCATCTTTACATTTACTCCCAATCATCATTCTCTCTCATTCTTTCTTCTTCAAAAATTCCAAAACCCTAAATCATCATCATTTTCAGTTTTCCCTTGTAGATATTATGGCTAAAGTTTCCCAAGCCAAATCTCTTATAGCTTTCGAATACAAACCAACTAAAGTAGTCAAGGCTAGTGCCTCATGGCCAAAATGGTTCGATCCATCGACCCTTCGGTACAATATGAACAATTTTGTGGCCGCACTAAATGCCAAACACAAAACATTAATGGGGAGGATAAACAGGTTTCTTGAAGAATCCCCTCTCCATTATGCCTTGACTGCTGATCCTCAGGTATTGTATCATAGATACTTACTTGAATTCTGGTATACTACTACCTTAAGCAAGGATGAAAAATCCATTGCTTTTTCCTTGAAAGAAGGCACAAAGCAGTATATCATTTCACTTGATGGGTTTCGGGAGGCCCTTCATCTGAACTACCTTCCTTATCCTTCAGCCTATGCAAAAAGGCTTAAGGGAGTTAATTTTAGGGAGGTACTGCACGCCATGGGTCACAATGACATGGTTGATGCTGAGCACAATCTGAAGACATCTGGGCATATTTTTCTGTCTGGATTTGGAAATTGTTGGCGTTACTTTTGGACTCAGATTGTGGAGTGCCTTGGAGGAAACTGGGGTGGATTGGACCAGATTTCCTTGCCACAAGTTGAAATGGGTTATTATTTGTGGCATGGGATTGAGGTGGACTTCGCTGAGATACTCTTCTCTCAGTTGGTAACAAAATTAAAGGGAAAAAGAAGTCCACATATCTCATTTCCCAGATTTCTGAGCATATGCTTCATGAACATGCTTGGAGAGGCGTATCACGAGGAGGGGCTTGAGGCTTCAGCGACAGAGTTCTGCAGGGATATTTCAAAGGCATCAACTTCAGAACCTGAACCAGAACTCTCCGCTGCAATGCTTCAGGTAATAAATAAAACTGAAACAGCACGACCGGCTGGCTCATAAAGGTCACCAAGCGGGTCACAAAAGAATGTGAGACCCATTGGTGCACCTGGTGGTAAATTATTGAAGATGTTTAAAACCCCAGCAACTTCATCTACCCAACCACCAATCCCCTCTTCCACTGAGCAACCTGAGGATCTCCCAAAAGATCCCTCAGGATCTCCAAAGGGCTTATTAAAACATCGTAAATATAAGCAGTCCTCACAGCGAAGGACATCAGTACCGAAGCTAACCCTTCTGGTTCTTCCCAACAAGAACCAGAAGAAGGTCAAATGGGAAACCCACAAGCAACCATCTATAGAACTTCTTTAGGAGGAGATGGTGAAGATAATACTAGTGTGCCAGCCCAGCACACATTAGAGTCTGTGTCTACACGTGCACCCCCTGAAACTTCACATATCTTACACTCTTCTGATGCACGAATTGATGAAGTCTTTGGTGTGACACCACCTGAGACTGAGATTCCAGACTCTACGGCCGATGAAGTGATTCTTGATGATGGTACGAGAATCATTAAGGCAACCCCCGTGTCTACTATCACTGGCGATGATACTTTGGTTGAGCCAACCCATAAATCTGGTGACGATGCATCTGCAGCAGCAGTTGTTGAACCAGAAGCTGGTTCAGGTACCAGTAATCTGAACCAGGGCATATCTGATCAGACTGCAGTTTTAACTGACCTCTGGGATGAAGATGAGCCACCTCAAGGGAATCTTGATTCCTTTGCTGATTTTGAGTTTGATGAGGGCTTACTGGAGGAGAATCAGTCTTTTGATTCTGAGCCAACCTTCAGCCTCACAAACGTCCCTCCTCCCCCAGAAATCCAAAATATACTTGTTGAACAACCATATCGCCAACCCCCAACTTCTCATGAACACCCATATTTTCCACCTGGCTCTACACCTGCCTATGTTACTTCACCTCGTTTTCAACCACAACTTCAACACTTACACCCACAAATTCACCAAGTACCAAGGCCCATCAATTATGATGATCAAACTGAGAAAGAGTTGGACTCTGCTACTGAATCTGAGAGTCCAACTGAAATGCAACTGGAGAAGGCATTAGATGGGCTTGGTAGAATTCCCTTTGTGGCTTCTGTTTCTGCACAACCACCTCCTCCTTTGAGTGTAGAAGCACAGTTAGAGAAGCAAAACACCAAAGTCCAAAGCCTACTTCTCAAGGTGGAGGACTTGACAAAATCTCTAACTGCCAATACTAGTTCCATTGCTGAAATGAAGGGTGCTCAGATGTTCCTTGACACTGAGTTAACCAAGGTTGCTGGAAATGAGGGACTAGTAAGTGGGAAGCTTAATGAGCTGGTACAGTCATGTAACAAAATAAGTTCAGCCATCAGGGAAGCCTTCAGACTGACCAAAAGAGATGTGCAAGCTTCAGTTGTTGCGAACTTGACATCTAGTGTTGAAATAATGAAACAAGAGGTCATGGCAGTCGGGAAGGAGGTAAATGAGTTGGTGAAGAAGCCCAGTTTTGATGAAAATAAATTTGGGGTTTCTCTAAGTGTTGGTATTGTTGAGAAGATGAAGTGAGCTATCTCAGGAACTTGTTGCTCAGATTTCAGCTTCTATGGCTGAAAAGGTTGAAGAAAGGGTCAGACTTATGGTTTCTGAACTCACCAAGGATACAAACAAAAGGGTGGATAAGGCTGTTGACGACGTTCAAAAATCAGTATCCACTCTTGGTGAATCAGTGAAGAACCAGTCTAAAACACTTGATGAAATTCTGACCTTGCTCAAGAAGAAAACTATTATTTCTTCTCATCCCCCTCCATCATTCACTGAAGCTGACAGAAAACAGTTGAATGAAGTTGTTAATAAAGAAGCACTGAACCTGAACTCTAATTTCAGATTGAGGTCTCAGTTTGCTCAACTATCCAAGGGATTGGCTGATTGTCTGAAGCAGCAGAGTTGGGAACCACTGAAGAACATGCAAATGGCCATTGAAGAATTTGCTAAGTTGCCTTCAGAGGTCCCCAAAGGGGGAAAAGATGTGTCGATTGGTCTGCTTGCAAGTACTCAAGAATTGATAGAAGCAACCAAGAAGCAAACTGAGGTGCCATCTGGAAGTGCCTCAGTTCAGGGGGAACAAAGCAAATCTGAAATCCAGCAGTCTGAGTCTAAATAGAAAGATAAGGGCAAGGCCCAGATGGTGGAAGCACCGAAGTCCAAAGCCTACTTCTCAAGGTGGAGGACTTGACAAAATCTCTAACTGCCAATACTAGTTCCATTGCTGAAATGAAGGGTGCTCAGATGTTCCTTGACACTGAGTTAACCAAGGTTGCTGGAAATGAGGGACTAGTAAGTGGGAAGCTTAATGAGCTGGTACAGTCATGTAACAAAATAAGTTCAGCCATCAGGGAAGCCTTCAGACTGACCAAAAGAGATGTGCAAGCTTCAGTTGTTGCGAACTTGACATCTAGTGTTGAAATAATGAAACAAGAGGTCATGGCAGTCGGGAAGGAGGTAAATGAGTTGGTGAAGAAGCCCAGTTTTGATGAAAATAAATTTGGGGTTTCTCTAAGTGTTGGTATTGTTGAGAAGATGAAGTGAGCTATCTCAGGAACTTGTTGCTCAGATTTCAGCTTCTATGGCTGAAAAGGTTGAAGAAAGGGTCAGACTTATGGTTTCTGAACTCACCAAGGATACAAACAAAAGGGTGGATAAGGCTGTTGACGACGTTCAAAAATCAGTATCCACTCTTGGTGAATCAGTGAAGAACCAGTCTAAAACACTTGATGAAATTCTGACCTTGCTCAAGAAGAAAACTATTATTTCTTCTCATCCCCCTCCATCATTCACTGAAGCTGACAGAAAACAGTTGAATGAAGTTGTTAATAAAGAAGCACTGAACCTGAACTCTAATTTCAGATTGAGGTCTCAGTTTGCTCAACTATCCAAGGGATTGGCTGATTGTCTGAAGCAGCAGAGTTGGGAACCACTGAAGAACATGCAAATGGCCATTGAAGAATTTGCTAAGTTGCCTTCAGAGGTCCCCAAAGGGGGAAAAGATGTGTCGATTGGTCTGCTTGCAAGTACTCAAGAATTGATAGAAGCAACCAAGAAGCAAACTGAGGTGCCATCTGGAAGTGCCTCAGTTCAGGGGGAACAAAGCAAATCTGAAATCCAGCAGTCTGAGTCTAAATAGAAAGATAAGGGCAAGGCCCAGATGGTGGAAGAACCAAAGTCCAAAGCCTACTTCTCAAGGTGGAGGACTTGACAAAATCTCTAACTGCCAATACTAGTTCCATTGCTGAAATGAAGGGTGCTCAGATGTTCCTTGACACTGAGTTAACCAAGGTTGCTGGAAATGAGGGACTAGTAAGTGGGAAGCTTAATGAGCTGGTACAGTCATGTAACAAAATAAGTTCAGCCATCAGGGAAGCCTTCAGACTGACCAAAAGAGATGTGCAAGCTTCAGTTGTTGCGAACTTGACATCTAGTGTTGAAATAATGAAACAAGAGGTCATGGCAGTCGGGAAGGAGGTAAATGAGTTGGTGAAGAAGCCCAGTTTTGATGAAAATAAATTTGGGGTTTCTCTAAGTGTTGGTATTGTTGAGAAGATGAAGTGAGCTATCTCAGGAACTTGTTGCTCAGATTTCAGCTTCTATGGCTGAAAAGGTTGAAGAAAGGGTCAGACTTATGGTTTCTGAACTCACCAAGGATACAAACAAAAGGGTGGATAAGGCTGTTGACGACGTTCAAAAATCAGTATCCACTCTTGGTGAATCAGTGAAGAACCAGTCTAAAACACTTGATGAAATTCTGACCTTGCTCAAGAAGAAAACTATTATTTCTTCTCATCCCCCTCCATCATTCACTGAAGCTGACAGAAAACAGTTGAATGAAGTTGTTAATAAAGAAGCACTGAACCTGAACTCTAATTTCAGATTGAGGTCTCAGTTTGCTCAACTATCCAAGGGATTGGCTGATTGTCTGAAGCAGCAGAGTTGGGAACCACTGAAGAACATGCAAATGGCCATTGAAGAATTTGCTAAGTTGCCTTCAGAGGTCCCCAAAGGGGGAAAAGATGTGTCGATTGGTCTGCTTGCAAGTACTCAAGAATTGATAGAAGCAACCAAGAAGCAAACTGAGGTGCCATCTGGAAGTGCCTCAGTTCAGGGGGAACAAAGCAAATCTGAAATCCAGCAGTCTGAGTCTAAATAGAAAGATAAGGGCAAGGCCCAGATGGTGGAAGAACCCAAGTCCAAAGGTTCTAAGGGTTCTGGTTTAGTTGTTGGTGAAAATGTCGATGAATATGGTTATCCCTTACATAATCTTGATGCAGATGGCAAGAAATTAGAGGCTCTGCAGAAGCAAGTCTCTAATCAGTTTATTATGTGGAGGGAAAATAAGGAAAGAGAAAGGGCACAACATCTTTCGATGGGGACCCTTGATCACATCGATGATGCTGCTCTTGGTCTTTCACTGGAAAGATATCAGAAAATCAAAAATGATCCAAGAGTGTAGAAAGCAGTAGTTGATGTGCTTGAATACGAGTGTGGGATGATGTATTCACCTCTTGAACAAAAGCTGGAAAGTCTCACCTTCAAGTTGTCTATTGAAGACTTGAAGAAAAATAGAATGAATGAGATGGATTTGAAAAAGAAAGAGATTCTAGCTGAAGTTGCCAAGGTTGAAAGGCAATTGTCAAGGCCACCCACAAAACCCAAAGTGACTGGACCAAGGTCTTCAAGGAAAGAATATTCGTGATGCTGACCTTTCTACCTTCAAGCCCATTTCTGATGATGCTGCTGAGATCCAAAGAAAGCATGAAAAGGATCAATATGAGCATTATCTGAAGCATCGATCTCATCCAGCCAAAATAATTGATGTTGAAATAACTAAGGCTGATGGATTGAAGTTATTTGATCTGGTGGTGACCAGAGAAGGAAGGGCAGCTGAAGAATATACTCAGGTTTCAGTTCATGAATTTGGCTTGGCTGAGCATAGAGAGATGATCCAGATTCTGAAGGCGAAGCCAAAATCTTCTCTAATTGGTGCATGGCTATCTAGAATACAACAAAAGATGCAGGCCAAGGTAGATATGGAGACCAAATTGTTTGGGAAGAATGATCACTCTCCACTGAAGAGGAAAGCTACTGAAGCTCCTTCTGGCTCAAGGGCTGCAAAGAAGTAGTTTCCTTCTTCAGAATATTATTTACTTGTATTTTTATTTGCATTTGTAACAAACAAATATGTCTGCATATATATGTTACAAATTGTAGCCAACAAGTAGATAATCAGTTTAAGTTAGAAAAACAACCGGAAAATTTTGAGGCATCAATGATCTATAAGATGTCCATAGAAAATTTTTACAACTTAAACTAAAACTTACATTTCAGACTTACAAACATGTATAGATAGAAGTCTGAGATGCATGCACTATTTCAGAACAAATAGGGGGAATTTGTTGGGTCGAAAATCGACCAAGTATAAATTGTTCAGAAATAGTTGAAGCTTAGTAAAGATACTTGTACAGAATTCTGAACCTCTTTAGAATTAAGTTCACTGAAGCTTCACTTCAGTTTCAGATCAGCCAAACTGAAAGCATTCATTCTGAAGTCAAAGACTGAAGACTGAAGAAAGAGAATCATCTCAGAAGCAGAAACCAGAGAAGATTCCTACCTGATCGAAGACTGAAGCATCTCAGTGTAAAGTACTTACAACACTTTACACTGATTACGAGGAAGCCTTTTTTACTTTACCAACCTTTACCCAGTTAATAGCTTTATCTATTAACAAGTACAAGGTTGAGTAAAAGGTTGGGAATAAAGTGTGAAATGTCACATCAAATAACTTTCACACTTAACCTTAAAAGTACGCATGTTAAGGAATTGACTTTAATTCCTTAAATGCTCCCAACCATATTTGTACGGCTTGGTCCACATCAGCATGAACCTTGCCTATAAATATAAAGACTTCTCACAACTTGCAAAAAGCTTGAAACTTTGGCATTGCAACTTGTGAGATATACTCTAAGTAATTCTTACGAGTATTTCCAAGTTATTAGATCACTTGTATTTCTAGGTTGTTTAGATATTTACACTTTTGTGTTTATCTTTGTTCTGCAACAACCTTTGTATTTGTTTATATCAATAAATCAAATACATTGAAAAAGTACATCGTGTCTCAATGCTACATACTTGATCTATACATATTACTTATATAGCTTCAGCACTTATTGTTTCTCATCATTTACTTTAAGTCAATTACTTTATTGTTTATATCCATATCTGGATCGCATTCTGAACTGGTCTATTTCCAGAATAGAATTGCTTGCCAGTCGGGTTTAACCATCATATTTAGGACTCACAAAAAATTCTTCTAAATTTTCGTTGATTCAAATATAATACCGAAATTTAGGATTTTCACACTAAAACACAAGCATGTGTATAGGGAAAAAAATGAATTTTTGATTTAATCAAGTCTGATCATTTCCCAATGTTTACAACGATATAAATAAGCATGCAAAATTCGAACGGGCCTAAAAACATAAGTGGGCCGAAAGTTATAACGAAAAGAAAATCCAAAAAACCCGAAAAAACATATAAAAAGGTCCATAACTCCTAGAAAACAGCGTTTTTGGGCCCGAAGACTAACCCAAACTGCCTACGGCCATTTGCAACTTGATGCTCTTCTTTCCAACGGTCGTTTCGACTGGTCATACGTCAAAATCGGAGCTCTGTAGCAAAAGTTATGCCCATTTTAGTGAAGGCCTTTTTTGTCTTGATCTTCTAAGTACAAAAGGGCCTGATCAAGAATGCTTGGGCCTGGGCCTGCATCATTCCCCCCTGGGTAGACAGAATTCGCCCTCGAATTCACACCAAGATCATCATCTGAAGACTCACCATGATAGTAGCAAAAGTTATGCCCATTTTAGTGAAGGCCTCTTTTTGTCTTGATCTTCTAAGTACAAAAGGGCCTGATCAAGAATGCTTGGGCCTGGGCCTGCATCATTCCCCCCTGGGTAGACAGAATTCGCCCTCGAATTCACACCAAGATCATCATCTGAAGACTCACCTTGATAAGGTAGCAGATGCTTCAAATTAAACACATTTGAACAACGAATGTGGCTAGGCAGCTTTAAACGATAAGCATTGGGGTTTATCTTCTGCACAATTTCAACAGGCCCAATCTTCTTGGCTGATAGCTTATTGTACTCTCCAACTGAAAAACGATCTTTAGTTAAAACAGCCCAAACAAAATCTCCTTCCTCGAAATCAACATGCCTACGCTTTTTATCTGCAGCCTGTTTGTACTTTGCATTGGCTTGGTTCAAATTGTCATAAACAGCCTTGTGAACTTCGTGTAACCCCTCTACAAATTCTTGGACCTTCTTGGGAACAGAACCAGAAACAGGAAGTGACATTAAATCAAGTGGTCCTCTGGGCTGAGATGAATAAACAACCTGAAATGGACTAAAACCAGTACTTCGATTCACAGCATGATTATGAGCAAACTCAGCTTGACACAATTTCTGATCCCACGCTTTCACATGATCACCAACCAAACATCGCAACAAATTACCAAGTGATCGATTAACAACTTCGGTTTGCCCATCAGTTTGTGGGTGATAAGCACTACTGAAATTGAGTTGAATATTCACCATCTTCCATAAACTACGCCAACAGAAGTAGGCAAACCATGCAATCGATACACATCATGAAAGAAAAGTTGTGCAACATTAACAGCATCAGTTGTCTTCTTACAAGGGATAAAATGAACCATCTTCGAAAACCGATCAACAACAACAAATATAGAATCATTACCTCTCTGAGTACGAGGCAACCCCAATACAAAATCCATGCTAATATCAACCCATGGCTGTGAAGGAACAGACGAAGGCATATAAAGACCTGCATTAGTAGTTGTGCCTTTAGAAACCTGACAAATACGACACTGTTTGACATAACGGTCAACTTCTTTCCTCATAGTAGGCCAGAAATAAGAAGCTTGCACCAACTGTAAAGTACGATCACGACCAACATGCCCTTCACCATGTAACTCCTTAATGATCTTCAATGGAAGACTAGAATCTGGAATACATAATTGATTGCCCTTGAAAAGAAAGCCATCATGTATCAGAAAATCTGATTTCTGCCCAGATTGCACATCCTGCATAACAACTGAAAAATATGGGTCAAGAATTAACTGCTCACGAATAACATCCAGACCCGGCACATCGACTCTCATAGATACAAGCAGATTACTCCTCCTGCTCATTGCATCAGCAACTCTATTAGAAACACCAGTCTTGTGTTTGACCACAAAAGTAAACTTCTCAAGAAATGCTAACCAACGGCCATGCCTATGAGATACTTTATCTTGTGTTCGTATATGCCTTAAAGAATCATGATCAGTGAACAAAACAAACTCCTTATGGAACAAATAATGACGCCAATGCTTTACAGCTTGGACCACTGCATAAAATTCAAAATCATAAGTGATATACTTCAATTTGGGTCCAGTCAATTTTTCACTGAAACATGTCTACCACCCTGACTAAGAACTCCACCAATTCCAACCTTTGAAGCATCAGTATGAAGTTCAAAAACTTGAGAGAAGTCAGGTAATACCAGAATGGGTGCTGTAGTGAGCTTGACTTTGATAGATTGAAAAGCCAACTCTGCCTCTTCGGTCCATACAAATGACTTCCCCTTCATGCAATCTGTCACTGGAGCCATAATAGAACTGAAATGGGGAATGAACCGCCTATAAAAAGAAGCAATTCCATGAAAACTACGAACTTCAGTAATGGTAGTAGGAGTTGGCCAATTATGAACTGCTGCAACTTTAGATTCATCCACCTGTATCCCATCACCAGAAACAACATACCCTAAAAACAGGACTTTAGGGGTCATGAACACACATTTCTTTGTTGCTGCATAAAAACTATCCCTGCGAAGTAAGGCCAAAACTTGCCTGACATGCATGACATGCTCATCAAAAGAAGCACTATAAATAAGAATATCGTCAAAATACACAACCACAAACTTTCCAATAAAAGGCCTAAGCAATTGATTCATCACACACATAAAAGTACTTGGTGCGTTTGATAAACCAAAAGGCATCACCAACCATTCATACAATCCTTCACGAGTCTTGAAGGCAGTTTTCCATTCATCCCCAGGTCTAATTCGAATTTGATAATAACCACTTTTCAAATCTAACTTTGTAAAAACAGTAGCACCACTAATCTGGTCAAGCAAATCATCAAGTCGAGGAATAGGAAATCTGTAACTCACAGTGATCTTGTTGATGACTCGACTATCAACACACATACGCCAAGTTCCATCTTTCTTTGGAGTCAACAAAGCAGGAACAGCACAAGGACTCATACTTTCACGAACATGTCCCTTAGAAACCAACTCCTCAACCTGCCTACGCAATTCTTTATGTTCACTTGGGCTCATCCTGTAATGTGTCCTGTTAGGCAACTGTGAACCAGCCTCTAAATCAATATGATGTTGGATGTCATGCAAAGGTGGCAATCCATCAGGCAACTCGTCTGGAAAAACATCAGAAAATTCCTCGAGTAAAGGAACCATGGCATCAGGAACATTGCCATCCTTAACCACTTCTTTTCCTATCAATACAAAAATATCATCATCCTCCTCCAACTCATCCTCAAACTGAGAAAGAGTCAACAGGGTACCAGTCAGTTTGGTGGCTACAACCTTAGGCTTACTAGGCAACAAAGTGATCTTCACATTATCAAACAAGAAACTATAAGTATTTTTTCGCCCATTATGTTCTACATTACGATCATATTCCCAAGGTCTACCCAACAACAAATGACATGCATCCATGGGAACTACATCACACCAGACATCATCCTTATATGTTTTACCAACAGAAAAAGGAACAAGAGAACGTTTAGATACTGTTACCTTCGCCTCCTTTCTTAAGCCACTGAAGCTTGTAGGGCTTAGGGTGATTTTCTGTTTTCAAGGCCAACTTCTTGACAGCCTCGTCGGAAACCAAATTATCACAACTTCCTGGATCAACAACAAAAGAGCAAACCTTCCCCAACATGGTACATGTTGAATGGAAGATGTTATGTCTAAGCCAGTCATCTTCATTAGCCTTTGGTGTATAACACGATCTCCTAACCACCAAATTCACTCCCACATCTCCAGCCACCTCTTCTTCATCATACTCGGGCTCTTCATCAAACACTGGGGCCTCTTCATATTCTCCATCGGCCTCCCCATCGTCTTCCCCGTCATTCGGATCAACATACAAGTGTCTCTTGCCAGGCTTTTTGCAATCTGACTGACGGTGACCAGATTCACCACAATTAAAACATTTCAAGCCACTAGAACTTGCCCCTTTTGAAACTGTACCTGAGGTTCCACCAACCTGTTTTGCTTGGTTAGGGATAAGACGAGATGTCGTGGGACCCGAACCTGAACT
Organism: Erigeron breviscapus; assembly: GCA_034093135.1. Classification (NCBI taxonomy): domain Eukaryota; kingdom Viridiplantae; phylum Streptophyta; class Magnoliopsida; order Asterales; family Asteraceae; genus Erigeron; species Erigeron breviscapus. Next base: position 35,476,802 of record CM067168.1, read on the forward strand.
TCCCCCGTCATTCGGATCAACATACAAGTGTCTCTTGCCAGGCTTTTTGCAATCTGACTGACGGTGACCAGATTCACCACAATTAAAACATTTCAAGCCACTAGAACTTGCCCCTTTTGAAACTGTACCTGAGGTTCCACCAACCTGTTTTGCTTGGTTAGGGATAAGACGAGATGTCGTGGGACCCGAACCTGAACTTCCCCCGTCATTCGGATCAACATACAAGTGTCTCTTGCCAGGCTTTTTGCAATCTGACTGACGGTGACCAGATTCACCACAATTAAAACATTTCAAGCCACTAGAACTTGCCCCTTTTGAAACTGTACCAGAGGTTCCACCAACCTGTTTTGCTTGGTTAGGGATAAGACGAGATGTCGTGGGACCCGAACCTGAACTTCCCCCGTCATTCGGATCAACATACAAGTGTCTCTTGCCAGGCTTTTTGCAATCTGACTGACGGTGACCAGATTCACCACAATTAAAACATTTCAAGCCACTAGAACTTGCCCCTTTTGAAACTGTACCTGAGGTTCCACCAACCTGTTTTGCTTGGTTAGGGATAAGACGAGATGTCGTGGGACCCGAACCTGAACTTCCCCCGTCATTCGGATCAACATACAAGTGTCTCTTGCCAGGCTTTTTGCAATCTGACTGACGGTGACCAGATTCACCACAATTAAAACATTTCAAGCCACTAGAACTTGCCCCTTTTGAAACTGTACCTGAGGTTCCACCAACCTGTTTTGCTTGGTTAGGGATAAGACGAGATGTCGTGGGACCCGAACCTGAACTTCCCCCGTCATTCGGATCAACATACAAGTGTCTCTTGCCAGGCTTTTTGCAATCTGACTGACGGTGACCAGATTCACCACAATTAAAACATTTCAAGCCACTAGAACTTGCCCCTTTTGAAACTGTACCTGAGGTTCCACCAACCTGTTTTGCTTGGTTAGGGATAAGACGAGATGTCGTGGGACCCGAACCTGAACTTCCCCCGTCATCGGATCAACATACAAGTGTCTCTTGCCAGGCTTTTTGCAATCTGACTGACGGTGACCAGATTCACCACAATTAAAACATTTCAAGCCACTAGAACTTGCCCCTTTTGAAACTGTACCTGAGGTTCCACCAACCTGTTTTGCTTGGTTAGGGATAAGACGAGATGTCGTGGGACCCGAACCTGAACTTCCCCCGTCATCGGATCAACATACAAGTGTCTCTTGCCAGGCTTTTTGCAATCTGACTGACGGTGACCAGATTCACCACAATTAAAACATTTCAAGCCACTAGAACTTGCCCCTTTTGAAACTGTACCTGAGGTTCCACCAACCTGTTTTGCTTGGTTAGGGATAAAAAAAAAAAAAAAAAAAAAAAAAAAAAAAAAAAAAAAAAAAAAAAAAAAAAAAAAAAAAAAAAAAAAAAAAAAAAAAAAAAAAAAAAAAAAAAAAAAAAAAAAAAAAAAAAAAAAAAAAAAAAAAAAAAAAAAAAAAAAAAAAAAAAAAAAAAAAAAAAAAAAAAAAAAAAAAAAAAAAAAAAAAAAAAAAAAAAAAAAAAAAAAAAAAAAAAAAAAAAAAAAAAAAAAAAAAAAAAAAAAAAAAAAAAAAAAAAAAAAAAAAAAAAAAAAAAAAAAAAAAAAAAAAAAAAAAAAAAAAAAAAAAAAAAAAAAAAAAAAAAAAAAAAAAAAAAAAAAAAAAAAAAAAAAAAAAAAAAAAAAAAAAAAAAAAAAAAAAAAAAAAAAAAAAAAAAAAAAAAAAAAAAAAAAAAAAAAAAAAAAAAAAAAAAAAAAAAAAAAAAAAAAAAAAAAAAAAAAAAAAAAAAAAAAAAAAAAAAAAAAAAAAAAAAAAAAAAAAAAAAAAAAAAAAAAAAAAAAAAAAAAAAAAAAAAAAAAAAAAAAAAAAAAAAAAAAAAAAAAAAAAAAAAAAAAAAAAAAAAAAAAAAAAAAAAAAAAAAAAAAAAAAAAAAAAAAAAAAAAAAAAAAAAAAAAAAAAAAAAAAAAAAAAAAAAAAAAAAAAAAAAAAAAAAAAAAAAAAAAAAAAAAAAAAAAAAAAAAAAAAAAAAAAAAAAAAAAAAAAAAAAAAAAAAAAAAAAAAAAAAAAAAAAAAAAAAAAAAAAAAAAAAAAAAAAAAAAAAAAAAAAAAAAAAAAAAAAAAAAAAAAAAAAAAAAAAAAAAAAAAAAAAAAAAAAAAAAAAAAAAAAAAAAAAAAAAAAAAAAAAAAAAAAAAAAAAAAAAAAAAAAAAAAAAAAAAAAAAAAAAAAAAAAAAAAAAAAAAAAAAAAAAAAAAAAAAAAAAAAAAAAAAAAAAAAAAAAAAAAAAAAAAAAAAAAAAAAAAAAAAAAAAAAAAAAAAAAAAAAAAAAAAAAAAAAAAAAAAAAAAAAAAAAAAAAAAAAAAAAAAAAAAAAAAAAAAAAAAAAAAAAAAAAAAAAAAAAAAAAAAAAAAAAAAAAAAAAAAAAAAAAAAAAAAAAAAAAAAAAAAAAAAAAAAAAAAAAAAAAAAAAAAAAAAAAAAAAAAAAAAAAAAAAAAAAAAAAAAAAAAAAAAAAAAAAAAAAAAAAAAAAAAAAAAAAAAAAAAAAAAAAAAAAAAAAAAAAAAAAAAAAAAAAAAAAAAAAAAAAAAAAAAAAAAAAAAAAAAAAAAAAAAAAAAAAAAAAAAAAAAAAAAAAAAAAAAAAAAAAAAAAAAAAAAAAAAAAAAAAAAAAAAAAAAAAAAAAAAAAAAAAAAAAAAAAAAAAAAAAAAAAAAAAAAAAAAAAAAAAAAAAAAAAAAAAAAAAAAAAAAAAAAAAAAAAAAAAAAAAAAAAAAAAAAAAAAAAAAAAAAAAAAAAAAAAAAAAAAAAAAAAAAAAAAAAAAAAAAAAAAAAAAAAAAAAAAAAAAAAAAAAAAAAAAAAAAAAAAAAAAAAAAAAAAAAAAAAAAAAAAAAAAAAAAAAAAAAAAAAAAAAAAAAAAAAAAAAAAAAGTTATGCCCATTTTAGTGAAGGCCTCTTTTTGTCTTGATCTTCTAAGTACAAAAGGGCCTGATCAAGAATGCTTGGGCCTGGGCCTGCATCATTCCCCCCTTGGTAGACAGAATTCGCCCTCGAATTCACACCAAGATCATCATCTGAAGACTCACCATGATAAGGCAGCAGATGCTTCACATTAAACACATCTGAACAACGAATGTGGCTAGGCAGCTTTAAACGATAAGCATTGGGGTTTATCTTCTGCACAATTTCAACAGGCCCAATCTTCTTGGCTGATAGCTTATTGTACTCTCCAACTGAAAAACGATCTTTAGTTAAAACAGCCCAAACAAAATCTCCTTCCTCGAAATCAACATGCCTACGCTTTTTATCTGTAGCCTGTTTGTACTTTGCACTGGCTTGGTTCAAATTGTCATAAACAGCCTTGTGAACTTTGTGTAACCCCTCTACAAAATCTTGGACCTTCTTGGGAACAGAACCAGAAACAGGAAGTGACATTAAATCAAGTGGTCCTCTGGGCTGAGATGAATAAACAACCTGAAATGGACTAAAACCAGTACTTCTATTCACAGCATGATTATGAGCAAACTCAGCTTGACACAATTTCTGATCCCACGCTTTCACATGATCACCAACCAAACATCGCAACTACCAAGTGATCGATTAACAACTTCGATTTGCCATCAGTTTGTGGGTGATAAGCACTACTGAAATTGAGTTGAGTATTCACCATCTTCCATAAACTATGCCAAAAGTGACTCAAAAACCGGGTATCCCGATCAGAAACAATAGAAGTAGGCAAACCATGCAATCGATACACATCACGAAAGAAAAGTTGTGCAACATTAACAGCATCAGTTGTCTTCTTGCAAGGGATAAAATGAACCATCTTCGAAAACCGATCAACAACAACAAATATAGAATCATTACCTCTCTGAGTACGAGGCAACCCCAATACAAAATCCATGCTAATATCAACCCATGGAAGGAACAGGCAAAGGCATATAAAGACCTACATTAGTAGCCGTGCCTTTAGAAACTTGACAAATACGACACCGTTTGACATAAGGGTCAACTTCTTTCCTCATAGTAGGCCAGAAATAAGAAGCTTGCACCAACTGTAAAGTACGATCACGACCAACATGCCCTTCACCATGTAACTCCTTAATGATCTTCAAGCGAAGACTAGAATCTGGAATACATAATTGATTTCTGCCCAGATTGCACATCCTGCATAACAACTGAAAAATATGGGTCAAGAATTAACTGCTCACGAATAACATCCAGACCCGGCACATCGACTCTCATAGATACAAGCAGATTACTCCTCCTGCTCAGTGCATCAGCAACTCTATTAGAAACACCAGTCTTGTGTTTGACCACAAAAGTAAACTTCTCAAGAAATGCTAACCAACGACCATGCCTATGAGATACTTTATCTTGTGTTCGTATATGCCTTAAAGAATCATGATCAGTGAACAAAACAAACTCCTTATGGAACAAATATTGACGCCAATGCTTTACAGCTTGGACCACTGCATAAAATTCCAAATCATAAGTGCTATACTTCAATTTGGGTCCAGTCAATTTTTCACTGAAATAAGCAACAGGTCTACCACCCTGACTAAGAACTCCACCAATTCCAACCTTTGAAGCATCAATATGAAGTTCAAAAACTTGAGAGAAGTCAGGTAATACCAGAATGGGTGCTGTAGTGAGCTTGACTTTGATAGATTGAAAATCCAACTCTGCCTCTTCGGTCCATACAAATGACTTCCCCTTCATGCAATCTGTCACTGGAGCCATAATAGAACTGAAATGGGGAATGAACCGCCTATAAAAATGAACCGCCTATAAAAAGAAGCAAGTCCATGAAAACTACGAACTTCAGTAATGGTAGTAGGAGTTGGCCAGTTTTGAACTGCTGCAACTTTAGATTCATCCACCTGTATCCCATCACCAGAAACAACATACCCTAAAAACAGGACTTTAGGGGTCATGAACACACATTTCTTTGTTGCTGCATAAAAACTATCCCTGCGAAGTAAGGCCAAAACTTGCCTGACATGCATGACATGCTCATCAAAAGAAGCACTATAAATAAGAATATCGTCAAAATACACAACCACAAACTTTCCAATAAAAGGCCTAAACAATTGATTCATCACACGCATAAAAGTACTTGGTGCATTTGATAAACCAAAAGGCATCACCAACCATTCATACAATCCTTCACGAGTCTTGAAGGCAGTTTTCCATTCATCACCAGGTCTAATTCGAATTTGATAATAACCACTTTTCAAATCTAACTTTGTAAAAACAGTAGCACCACTAATCTGGTCAAGCAAATCATCAAGTCGAGGAATAGGAAATCTGTACCTCACAGTGATCTTGTTGATGGCTCGACTATCAACACACATACGCCAAGTTCCATCTTTCTTTGGAGTCAACAAAGCAGGAACAACACAAGGACTCATACTTTCACGAACATGTCCCTTAGAAACCAACTCCTCAACCTGTCTACGCAATTCTTCATGTTCACTTGGGCTCATCCTGTAATGTGGCCTGTTAGGCAACTGTGAACCAGGCTCTAAATCAATATGATGTTGGATGTCACGCAAAGGTGGCAATCCATCAGGCAACTCGTCTGGAAAAACATCAGAAAATTCCTCGAGTAAAGGAACCATGGCATCAGGAACATTGCCATCCTTAACCACTTCTTTTCCTATCAATACAAAAATATCATCATCCTCCTCCAACTCATCCTCAAACTGAGAAAGAGTCAACAGGGTACCAGTCGGTTTGGTGGCTACAACCTTAGGCTTACTAGGCAACAAAGTGATCTTCACATTATCAAACAAGAAACTATAAGTATTTTTTCGCCCATTATGTTCTACATTACGATCATATTCCCAAGGTCTACCCAACAACAAATGACATGCATCCATGGGAACTACATCACATCAGACATCATCCTTATATGTTTTACCAACATAAAAAGGAACAAGAGAACGTTTAGATACTCGCCTCCTTTCTTAAGCCATTGAAGCTTGTAGGGCTTAGGGTGATTTTCTGTTTTCAAGGCCAACTTCTTGACAGCCTCGTCGGAAACCAAATTATCACAACTTCCTGGATCAACAACAAAAGAGCAAACCTTCCCCAACACGGTACATGTTGAATGGAAGATGTTATGTCTAAGCCAGTCATCTTCATTAGCCTTTGGTGTATAACACGATCTCCTAACCACCAAATTCACTCCCACATCTCCGGCCACCTCTTCTTCGTCATACTCGGGCTCTTCATCAAACACTGGGGCCTCTTCATATTCTCCATCGGCCTCCCCATCGTCTTCCCCGTCATTCGGATCAACATACAAGTGTCTCTTGCCAGGCTTTTTGCAATCTGACTGACGGTGACCAGATTCACCACAATTAAAACATTTCAAGCCACTAGAACTTGCCCCTTTTGAAACTGTACCAAAGGTTCCACCAACCTGTTTTGCTTGGTTAGGGATAAGACGAGATGTCGTGGGACCCGAACCTGAACTTCCCCCCGTCATGGCAAAAGATGAACCACCAACCCGTCGGTTCTGTTTCTCATATGCTAGGGCACGTTGATGTGCTTCAGAAAGTTTTACAGGATCAAACATGTTAACAAAGTCCATAATCTGGACCCTCAACCCGCCAATGTAACGAGAGACAAGCTGTTCTTCTGTCTCTTGAATATCATTTCTTGCAATTAATTGATAGAATTCAGTGGTGTAATCTTCAACAGATTTGGAACCCTGTTTCAGATTCTGCAACCGCTGGTACATTAAACGTTGATAATTATGAGGAATAAAGTTGGCCCTCATACACTTCTTCATCTTCTCCCAGGTTCTGACTTTTGACTTTCCAACTCTCACCCGTGTAAGTTTCAATTGTTGCCACCAAGCAGATGCCCTACCACGAAGCCTAGTAGCGATTAGTGAGACCTTCTTATCTTCTGGAACCCCCTTGAATTCGAAAACTTCTTCAACAACAGCAAGCCAATCAATGAAACTTTCTGGGTTCAAAGTATCGCCATCAAACTCAGGAATACTTGTTCTTATTCCAGACTCCCAACGGCTGTTATTACCCCGTTGATTTGGCTCTGGATCTTCATCAGAAGATGAACGGTCACCACCACCAGCAAACGGATTTTCATCCTCATCTTCATGATAATTACGATTATGACGCCCTCTTTGATTCATCAAGGCATTCATCTGATTAATCAAATCATCAGCAAATCGATCCAACCGCTCCTCCAATCGCCCCTCCAATCTTTCTGTAATTCGCTCCTCTAAATCCTGTTCATGGACATCATTAACATTTCTTGTTCTCCTGGGAGGCATATGGACCAGGAATTTAGGCTTTGATACCAATTGACGCAGACGGAATTTCTGGACAGATAATTGATCCCTGTTGATTCAAAGAATACCCAGGAAAAATTCTTCTAAATTTTCGTTGATTCAAATAGAATACCGAAATTTAGGATTTTCACACTAAAACACAAGCATGTGTATAAGGAAAAAAATGATTTTTTGATTTAATCAAGTCTGATCATTTCCCAATGTTTACAACGATATAAATAAGCATGCAAAATTCGAACGGGCCTAAAAACGTAAGTGGGCCGAAAGTTATAACGAAAAGAAAATCCAAAAAACCCGAAAAAACCATATAAAAAGGTCCATAACTCCTAGAAAACGGCGTTTTTGGGCCCGAAGACTGACCCAAACCGCCTATGGCGTTTGCAGCTTGATGCTCCTCTTTCCAACGGTCGTTTCGACTGGTCATACGTCAAAATCGGAGCTCTGTAGCAAAAGTTATGCCCATTTTAGTGAAGGCCTCTTTTTGTCTTGATCTTCTAAGTACAAAAGGCAGCCTGATCAAGAATGCTTGGGCCTGGGCCTGGGCCTGGGCCTGGGCTTGCATCACCATTTATAAGCAGTGAGTGGTAATTGAATGTTACCATACTCACTTACACACAAACAATGTAAATAGTCGATACCAAATAACTAATATAGTAGTAGTCATTCAACCATTTACTCCCATACTGGCCGTAATACATGATGTATAGCATTTGGTGAAATCTTGGTTTTTTTTAGTAGCAGACTTTGCTGTGTAATTGGTTTCGTTTATTCACTACACATTTTTTGGGTATTAGATTTAGGTCAAGAAGATGATCCATTAGCATCATTTGTGAAGCACAAAAAGAAGCTACATTCTTCAGGTTTTGAGCATGATGACAAGCTACTTAATGGCCTACTTTCTAGTCAATTTGATGAAGATTCTTGCCTCAGTAGGTACCAAGTAGCATCATACCGCAAAGAATCATCCTTAAAACCTTCTCCTTACCTCATTTCTGGGTTAAGGAGATCTGAAGTGCTTCACAAACGTTGTGGACCCTACACAGAGTCGTACAACCGAACTGTAGCAAAACTAAGGTCCGGTGAGCTCACCAAAGATGACGACTGTAACTATCTGGTTTGGGTATCCTTCAGCGGCCTTGGGAACCGAATTTTGACTTTGGGGTCAGCGTTTTCTCTATGCTCTCTTAACAGATCGTGTCTTGCTTGTTGATCGTGGAGTTGACTTGGATGATCTCTTCTGCGAACCTTTTCCAGAAGCTTCCTGGTTACTTCCTCTTGATTTTCCAATAATTGATCAATTCAAGAGCTTGAATCAGAAATCCCCAGAGTGTTTCGGTAATATGTTAAAGACGTCGAACAATTCATCGTCATCATCATCACCATATGTTTATCTTCATCTGGTCCATGATTATGATGATCATGATAAGCTTTTCTTTTGTGATCAAGATCAAAGCTTTCTTCAGAATGTACCGTGGGTGATCATGAAATCTGATAATTACTTCATTCCATCTCTTTTTTTTTATGCCATCTTTTGAACAAGAACTCCATAACCTGTTCCCCAACAAGGAAGCGGTTTTCCATTTCTTAGGCAGGTATCTATTCTTCCCCACAAATCCCATTTGGGGGCTTATATCGAGGTACTATAATTCTTATTTAGCACAAGCAGATGAAAGAATAGGCATCCAGGTCAGAGTTTTTGATACACGGGTTGGCCCGTTTCAGTATGTACTAGATCAATTCTCGCTTGTTCTTTAGACAACAATTCAGCACGAATGAATCTTTCATCATCTCACCTGGGAATCAAAAATTAAAAGCTGTTCTTTTGACTTCTCTAAGCTCGGGTTATTTTGAGAAAATTAGAGATATGTACTGGGAACATGCAACAGTGACCGGGGAAGTGATTCAAGTTTCTCAACCGAGCCACGAAGGGTATCAACAAACCGAAAAGAAGATGCATCACAGGAAAGCATGGGCAGAAATGTACTTACTGAGTTTGACCGATAAGCTAATCACTAGTTCATGGTCAACATTCGGTTATGTGGCTCAAAGTCTTGGAGGTTTGAACCCATGGATCTTGTACAAACCTGAGAATGAAACAACCCCGAATCCGGCCTGCACCCGCGCTATGTCAATCGAGCCTTGTTTCCATGCTCCACCCTTTTTCGATTGCAAAAAGAGAACCGGGATTGATACTGGTGCAGACGTGCAGTAGTCCCCCATATCCGACACTGTGAAGACATGAGCTGGGGTTTGAAACTAGTTAATCCAACTGCTGAAAGCATTGCTTAGGGCCACCTTTTTTGTAGTTTTTTTTTTCCGACAGATCTTTGTTGATGTATGTTCTAGTAGTTATGAGAATACATTCACGGTTTGCTGATTTAACTTGATTCTTAATATAGCTAGAACTGTTGTTTTAGGTACAATATCAGTTAAACAGCATAGCATCATTGCATCGTTATCTGTATTTCGTGATAGCGAATGTTTGATTAAATTTATAGGGTGTGTAGGGATGTATATCAACTTGCTTTCATAGCTCAGTTGGTTAGAGCACCCGGTTTAGTAAGCGGGAGGTCTTGAGTTCGACTCTCAATGAAAGCAATCATTTTTTATGTCGTCTTTATCTCAGGGGCTGAAATTGTTAATATTTATTTCTAGTGTAGTTTTTGCTTCAGATACTTAACTACTCCTATGGATAACCTTTTGAAGATTTACCCTGGTAATAAGTTGAAATCTATTTCATATACATATTCACCCCAAATTGTGATGCTATATGGGATTATAGTTAGAACCGAAATTGTCTTGTAGGGCTGTTTCAGTAGATTATGCAGATAGCATAGTACCATTGTATCCATATCCACTTCTTGTGGAGAGTGATGATAGTTTGATAAAACTAAAAGGTAGTGTAGGGATTATATATCAGCTTGCTTTCATAGCTCAGTTGGTTAGAGCACCCGTTTAGTAAGCGGGAGGTCTTGAGTTCGACTCTCAATGAAAGCAATCATTTTTTTTTTCCGTCTATGTCTCAGGGACTGAAACTGTTAATATTTGTTTCCAGTGCAGTTTTTGCTTCAGATACCTAACATCTATGAATAACCTTTTGAGGATTTACCGACGCATTAAGTTCTCATATTTACCCTGGCATTAAGTTCTCACAAATCTATTTCATATACCATTTACGCCGATTGAATTGTGATGCTATATGGGATTATAGTTAAAATTGAACTTATCTTGTATGGCTGTTTCAAGTAGATTATTCAGATAGCAATATAGCATAGTACCATTGTATCCTTATCCACTTCTTGTGGAGAGTGATGATAGTTTGATAAAACTAAAAGGTAGTGTAGGGATTATATATCAGCTTGCTTTCATAGCTCAGTTGGTTAGAGCACCCGTTTAGTAAGCGGGAGGTCTTGAGTTCGACTCTCAATGAAAGCAATCATTTTTTTTTTCCGTCTATGTCTCAGGGACTGAAACTGTTAATATTTGTTTCCAGTGCAGTTTTTGCTTCAGATACCTAACATCTATGAATAACCTTTTGAGGATTTACCGACGCATTAAGTTCTCATAAATCTATTTCATATACATTTACGCCAAATTGTGATGCTATATGGGATTATAGTTAGAACCGAAATTGTCTTGTAGGGCTGTTTCAGTAGATTATGCAGATAGCATAGTACCATTGTATCCATATCCACTTCTTGTGGAGAGTGATGATAGTTTGATAAAACTAAAAGGTAGTGTAGGGATTATATATCAGCTTGCTTTCATAGCTCAGTTGGTTAGAGCACCCGTTTAGTAAGCGGGAGGTCTTGAGTTCGACTCTCAATGAAAGCAATCAGTTTTTTTTTTCCGTCTATGTCTCAGGGACTGAAACTGTTAATATTTGTTTCCAGTGCAGTTTTTGCTTCAGATACCTAACATCTATGAATAACCTTTTGAGGATTTACCGAGGCATTAAGTTGAAATCTATTTCATATACATATTCACCCCAAATTGTGATGCTATATGGGATTATAGTTAGAACCGAAATTGTCTTGTAGGGCTGTTTCAGTAGATTATGCAGATAGCATAGTACCATTGTATCCATATCCACTTCTTGTGGAGAGTGATGATAGTTTGATAAAACTAAAAGGTAGTGTAGGGATTATATATCAGCTTGCTTTCATAGCTCAGTTGGTTAGAGCACCCGTTTAGTAAGCGGGAGGTCTTGAGTTCGACTCTCAATGAAAGCAATCATTTTTTTTTCTTTTCTTTTTTTTTTTTTCTTTCTTTTCTTTCCATTATTTTTATTCTATGTTTCTTTTTTTTTTTTTTTTTTTTTTTTTTTTTTTCCGTCTATGTCTCAGGGACTGAAATTGTTAATATTTATTTCTAGTGTAGTTTTTGCTTCAGATACTTAACTACTCCTATGGATAACCTTTTGAAGATTTACCCTGGTAATAAGTTGAAATCTATTTCATATACATATTCACCCCAAATTGTGATGCTATATGGGATTATAGTTAGAACCGAAATTGTCTTGTAGGGCTGTTTCAGTAGATTATGCAGATAGCATAGTACCATTGTATCCATATCCACTTCTTGTGGAGAGTGATGATAGTTTGATAAAACTAAAAGGTAGTGTAGGGATTATATATCAGCTTGCTTTCATAGCTCAGTTGGTTAGAGCACCCGTTTAGTAAGCGGGAGGTCTTGAGTTCGACTCTCAATGAAAGCAATCATTTTTTATGTCGTTTTTATTTCTTTTTTATTTTTTCAAGTTTTTTTTTTTTTTTTTTTTTTTTTTTTTTTTTTTTTTTTTTTTTTTTTTTTTTTTTTTTTTTTTTTTTTTTTTTTTTTTTTTTTTTTTTTTTTTTTTTTTTTTTTTTTTTTTTTTTTTTTTTTTTTTTTTTTTTTTTTTTTTTTTTTTTTTTTTTTTTTTTTTTTTTTTTTTTTTTTTTTTTTTTTTTTTTTTTTTTTTTTTTTTTTTTTTTTTTTTTTTTTTTTTTTTTTTTTTTTTTTTTTTTTTTTTTTTTTTTTTTTTTTTTTTTTTTTTTTTTTTTTTTTTTTTTTTTTTTTTTTTTTTTTTTTTTTTTTTTTTTTTTTTTTTTTTTTTTTTTTTTTTTTTTTTTTTTTTTTTTTTTTTTTTTTTTTTTTTTTTTTTTTTTTTTTTTTTTTTTTTTTTTTTTTTTTTTTTTTTTTTTTTTTTTTTTTTTTTTTTTTTTTTTTTTTTTTTTTTTTTTTTTTTTTTTTTTTTTTTTTTTTTTTTTTTTTTTTTTTTTTTTTTTTTTTTTTTTTTTTTTTTTTTTTTTTTTTTTTTTTTTTTTTTTTTTTTTTTTTTTTTTTTTTTTTTTTTTTTTTTTTTTTTTTTTTTTTTTTTTTTTTTTTTTTTTTTTTTTTTTTTTTTTTTTTTTTTTTTTTTTTTTTTTTTTTTTTTTTTTTTTTTTTTTTTTTTTTTTTTTTTTTTTTTTTTTTTTTTTTTTTTTTTTTTTTTTTTTTTTTTTTTTTTTTTTTTTTTTTTTTTTTTTTTTTTTTTTTTTTTTTTTTTTTTTTTTTTTTTTTTTTTTTTTTTTTTTTTTTTTTTTTTTTTTTTTTTTTTTTTTTTTTTTTTTTTTTTTTTTTTTTTTTTTTTTTTTTTTTTTTTTTTTTTTTTTTTTTTTTTTTTTTTTTTTTTTTTTTTTTTTTTTTTTTTTTTTTTTTTTTTTTTTTTTTTTTTTTTTTTTTTTTTTTTTTTTTTTTTTTTTTTTTTTTTTTTTTTTTTTTTTTTTTTTTTTTTTTTTTTTTTTTTTTTTTTTTTTTTTTTTTTTTTTTTTTTTTTTTTTTTTTTAAGCTTCATTCATCCTTAAGAAGATTCGAACCATTAATTCTTCCTATTAAAAAGAAAAAAAAAAAAAAAAAAAAAAAAAAAAAAAAAAAAAAAAAAAAAAAAAAAAAAAAAAAAAAAAAAAAAAAAAAAAAAAAAAAAAAAAAAAAAAAAAAAAAAAAAAAAAAAAAAAAAAAAAAAAAAAAAAAAAAAAAAAAAAAAAAAAAAAAAAAAAAAAAAAAAAAAAAAAAAAAAAAAAAAAAAAAAAAAAAAAAAAAAAAAAAAAAAAAAAAAAAAAAAAAAAAAAAAAAAAAAAAAAAAAAAAAAAAAAAAAAAAAAAAAAAAAAAAAAAAAAAAAAAAAAAAAAAAAAAAAAAAAAAAAAAAAAAAAAAAAAAAAAAAAAAAAAAAAAAAAAAAAAAAAAAAAAAAAAAAAAAAAAAAAAAAAAAAAAAAAAAAAAAAAAAAAAAAAAAAAAAAAAAAAAAAAAAAAAAAAAAAAAAAAAAAAAAAAAAAAAAAAAAAAAAAAAAAAAAAAAAAAAAAAAAAAAAAAAAAAAAAAAAAAAAAAAAAAAAAAAAAAAAAAAAAAAAAAAAAAAAAAAAAAAAAAAAAAAAAAAAAAAAAAAAAAAAAAAAAAAAAAAAAAAAAAAAAAAAAAAAAAAAAAAAAAAAAAAAAAAAAAAAAAAAAAAAAAAAAAAAAAAAAAAAAAAAAAAAAAAAAAAAAAAAAAAAAAAAAAAAAAAAAAAAAAAAAAAAAAAAAAAAAAAAAAAAAAAAAAAAAAAAAAAAAAAAAAAAAAAAAAAAAAAAAAAAAAAAAAAAAAAAAAAAAAAAAAAAAAAAAAAAAAAAAAAAAAAAAAAAAAAAAAAAAAAAAAAAAAAAAAAAAAAAAAAAAAAAAAAAAAAAAAAAAAAAAAAAAAAAAAAAAAAAAAAAAAAAAAAAAAAAAAAAAAAAAAAAAAAAAAAAAAAAAAAAAAAAAAAAAAAAAAAAAAAAAAAAAAAAAAAAAAAAAAAAAAAAAAAAAAAAAAAAAAAAAAAAAAAAAAAAAAAAAAAAAAAAAAAAAAAAAAAAAAAAAAAAAAAAAAAAAAAAAAAAAAAAAAAAAAAAAAAAAAAAAAAAAAAAAAAAAAAAAAAAAAAAAAAAAAAAAAAAAAAAAAAAAAAAAAAAAAAAAAAAAAAAAAAAAAAAAAAAAAAAAAAAAAAAAAAAAAAAAAAAAAAAAAAAAAAAAAAAAAAAAAAAAAAAAAAAAAAAAAAAAAAAAAAAAAAAAAAAAAAAAAAAAAAAAAAAAAAAAAAAAAAAAAAAAAAAAAAAAAAAAAAAAAAAAAAAAAAAAAAAAAAAAAAAAAAAAAAAAAAAAAAAAAAAAAAAAAAAAAAAAAAAAAAAAAAAAAAAAAAAAAAAAAAAAAAAAAAAAAAAAAAAAAAAAAAAAAAAAAAAAAAAAAAAAAAAAAAAAAAAAAAAAAAAAAAAAAAAAAAAAAAAAAAAAAAAAAAAAAAAAAAAAAAAAAAAAAAAAAAAAAAAAAAAAAAAAAAAAAAAAAAAAAAAAAAAAAAAAAAAAAAAAAAAAAAAAAAAAAAAAAAAAAAAAAAAAAAAAAAAAAAAAAAAAAAAAAAAAAAAAAAAAAAAAAAAAAAAAAAAAAAAAAAAAAAAAAAAAAAAAAAAAAAAAAAAAAAAAAAAAAAAAAAAAAAAAAAAAAAAAAAAAAAAAAAAAAAAAAAAAAAAAAAAAAAAAAAAAAAAAAAAAAAAAAAAAAAAAAAAAAAAAAAAAAAAAAAAAAAAAAAAAAAAAAAAAAAAAAAAAAAAAAAAAAAAAAAAAAAAAAAAAAAAAAAAAAAAAAAAAAAAAAAAAAAAAAAAAAAAAAAAAAAAAAAAAAAAAAAAAAAAAAAAAAAAAAAAAAAAAAAAAAAAAAAAAAAAAAAAAAAAAAAAAAAAAAAAAAAAAAAAAAAAAAAAAAAAAAAAAAAAAAAAAAAAAAAAAAAAAAAAAAAAAAAAAAAAAAAAAAAAAAAAAAAAAAAAAAAAAAAAAAAAAAAAAAAAAAAAAAAAAAAAAAAAAAAAAAAAAAGTCAGTAAAAAAATAGAGAAAAAAAGAAAAAATTGAAGCATAGAAGACAGGGTTGTAGAAAAAAAAAAGAAAAAAAAAAAAAAAAAAAAAAAAAAAAAAAAAAAAAAAAAAAAAAAATTTTTGCAGCTCATTTATAGTTTTAACACATACATTCAGTTTAGAAATTACAATCAAATTCTCATTTGTAAATTAGAGGCAACTATTAGTGTTAAAGTGTTTTAAAATGTAACAAACTATAGCTCGAATGATATATAAATATATATCTTACTTTAAACAGGTTTTTCATGCTTAACGAGACCATCTACATGACTACATGCTTAAATCCCTGGGAGAAAGTGCGAAAGCGAGAACAAGGAAATGTTATCCATACCTCATCGTTACTTGACTGTATCTTGCCAAATTAAATACATTGAACGGAAATAAAAAGACGTCAATGTCATTAGTCGTATTTTTCTTTGTTGAACTATGTAAAAATACTTAAAGTTAATGCATGAATTTGCACTTACAGTATTTTAAATTTTGTTTTGAAATTTGAGGTGTATAATTATTTGTTAAAGACAGTCATAATTAAACTTTTCTGTACGAAAAATATATGAGTTTGGTAAGAATGAAAATTAACAACATGGGTGTTAGTTCAAGATTCAGGATAATTCGGACAAATAGTTCTATTTTATTTTATGTAAATTGTAGAGCACAAAAAGTTGCTATTAGTTAAAGACAGAACAATATGACTAATTTACTCATAACTATAAGGCCATAACTCTTGATTCGACTATTTTTTAAACTGTATAAACAAAAAGAAAACTTAGTGTTTTACATCGTATAGCCCGTGCTTTCACAGGTCCTAATCTAGTAAGTTTAACATATGACTAAAAAAAGTCAATGAAGGTCTGCATTGACTAGCATGATTAGTGAATGCATTGTCAAATGAATGAGAATGAACAAATGACTGTTAACTAATGCATACCAAAAAACGGCCATGTTTATGGATGTATACACACTTACCAATCAAAGGGAAGGTCGAGCTCCTTTCCTTCCGACCTTCTTAAGCACCATTCATCTTCTTACCATTCTTTTTGGCAATAGATAACTTCTTCCCCTTTTTCAAATTGGTGACAGACTTCAATTTTCCGACAGTTTTTTGTTTCGGGGTATCTAAAGCACAGATTTTATCTTTCAATTTTCTTGTTGGCTTAAACACCTTGGTGATCAAAGGGTTCAACACATCACTAGAACACTCAAGGGTGAGACCCATGGCTATTGCCTCCTCATAAAGCTCTCTGCCTTTCTCAAACTCACCGTTGCTGCAGAGCTTTGGTATCAGCAGGTCATAAACTGTTTCATACCCACCTAATGAGCTCTTCTTCATTAGATCAAATAGCTCAAGAGCGTAATTAACCCTCTCGACCCCACAAAGAATACCAATTAAGTCATAGTAGAACTTGCGTTCAGGGACTAAACCGTCTTCAATCATCTGATCAACCATTTGCTTACCTTTACCAAATCTTCCAGTTAGATACAAAACTCGTGCGACAAGATAATAACTCGCCCAATCAGGAGAACACCCTGCTTTTCTCATTGTGTCGAGAATCTGAAGAGATTCTTTAACTCTTCTAGTTCTACCAAGACAAGATAACAATATATTATAACTTACAGTAGTTGGTGCAATTGCATATGTTCGCATCTCAATCATAACATTCAATGCTTCAGGAACTAGCCCAGAAGGGTTAGACTTCAAGTTTTTTTTGCAAAGACATTTGAGAAACGTGTTGTAGCAGAATAGGTCTGGATTGATTCCTGCACCTTTCATGTCCTTTAAGATTCGTCTTGACTCTTTCACATTCTCTTGCATAGACCATCCGTGAAGTAGATTTTTGTAAATGAGATGTTTCAGTTTCGCACTAGAGATCTTATCTTTATGGTGATAAATGACCCCCTCTGCTCTTTTGACATGTCCTTTTGAGCATAAAGCAGAAACTATGGCAGTAACGGTTGTACTATCTTGCGGGCACCTTAATTTATCCAAGTTCTTGAATACACCCAATGCTTCATCGACTCTTCCTAGTTTAACCAACGACTCAGCTACAATACCAAATGTCGAGCTCTCCATCACCCTATTTTCTTTACCAAGATTCGAGATCAGCATATCTAATGCTAAAAAATCCTTCTTCTCGGCAAACACTCTAATAGCATGATTATAATCTTTATCTTCCAGCTTAACATCAACACGTTTTTCTGACCATGAAAAGAATCTAAGCAGCCGTCTCACCGGCGCATCTCTCTTACTAAATTCAAGCACTTGGGTCACAACCGACGAGCAGCAAGAAATCTTGAGCTCATCAAGACTTGCTTCTAAATCATCTAAACTACCAACCCCATGAGAAACAACATCACATAACTTTTCAACATCACTTGACGTCGAGTAGTTACATAATAAAAAACACCTCGAGTTTAACATGCCAAAATTCCCCCATTTGGGTTGCCACAAAGCCTTCATATCCTTGAATAAAATCACCCAAACATATATAAACAATCCAACATTCTTTGAGACATTTCATCGAACACCTTGTGCGCAATCGCAAACTTCCAAAAACACAATCCTTAATGAAATATTATCATCAATCCTTGATAAGATATCTTCGATTTCTATTAAATCTCGAACCTGCAAACTCAACTACAATACTATTATATCTGTGCCATCCAAAAGAAAAAGAAACCAAAAATTCGAATAGATATAGTTTTCTTATTTATTGCACAAGTATAGGGGTAATTTTGAAAGATTGAAAATTTCAGTGGCAATCGTGTCAATTTAGTAACTTGGAGTAAACTTACATACATTATTTGTTCAAAGAAATAAATAAATAAATATATAAATACTTTCAAATAAACATTCATTTGGCGCTTTCACGAATATCAGTCAGATCACGGCGACACTTTCCGTTCAATTTCCGGCGAATAAAATCACTTTCCGGTAATCAATTATTCCCTATAGTTTAGTTCCCTTTCTGTTAACTATCTTTTTGTGTCTATTAATCATCATCATATAGTTAGCAAGTTAATGGTTTTATTACCTGATAAAAGTTTAATTTTAGATTTTTAGGTTAACAAATAGTATGAGTAAATTGATGGATTTTGATTCAGGATTTTGATGGTGAAGAAAGGAAAATGAGTGCGGTTTTCGAAGGATATGATTGCGAATTCTGCGAGCTTTTTGCGGATTTATCAGGGAAGTGTATGTCTGCTAGGGTTCTTACTGAAGGTAATGTTTCATCTTTTGTTTATTTTAATTGTTGCTATTTCTATTCAAACTGCATTTATTATGTATAGTGAAAGATTTTGATGAGTACCACAAAAAGATCAAAGAACTGCGAAAATTATCCAATTTGGTGTTAATTCACATGTGAAAAGAGACAAGGTTCAAATGAGAAGAAAAAAAGAGGTCGAAACCATCAAATTATGTTTTAGATCAGTCGGATTAGGATTCGTTCTTATATGTGTAATTTGCATCATTCTGATGTTATAAACGTTTCAAATTTATATCTTTTTGGTCTCATTTGAACGTTTTATCAATATTTACACGTCAGGTTCACATGATTTGTGTAGTTATCGTTTGAAGTATGCGTGGGTATATAAGTTTGGGTTTTAAGTCCTACATTTTCTCATTTGACCTTTCAAGTTTTATTCATTTGAAATAGGAGTTAAATGCGCCAAAATGTATGTACTAAGTGACCTCTTAATCAAACGATCGCTAAGTTTATGCGGTTGTGGCAGCCATATAATTTGCCATGTTATACAAGCTTGTGTCATGTCATTGGTTTATATGTTATAACAATTCAGATATGAAGTACTCTATATAATAGCAAGATTATAAGTTTCATACGTACAAATGAAGGTTTGAGAGTATAACACACACAATATCAATATCTGATTAGTTTGATAAATTTAGATGCACTTAGCACATTTAAAATAGTACATAACCTGCCAAGTATGAACTGCCATATCCTAGTTGACCAAATTTGGCCAATGTTAAGCCATAATAAGGTTTTCTTGTCTCTGCTATGCTGCTGTTGCCCAAAACAACATAATGAATTCTTGTAGAGTTCTCACATGAATAAATGTTGAAGTATTTATGCAAAGTATACAAATTCTGGTAGTTTAGTGGCTATCTGGTAATATATGATGGAGAAATTATTTTTTATATATGAGACATTCTCTTATTTTGATAATAAACAAACATCTTGCATTTCAGAGGAGAAGAAAAAGAGAGTTTCAGAAATTGCAGGAGAAATGAAAGAGGCTGAGGCTCTGGTAATGCAGCAATCTCTGGTTTAGCATGGTTTCCTCTTTGTTTTTATTGGTTATATGCTTCTTAGATGGTTTTTTGTTCTATAGATGCGTAAAATGGATCTTGAGACTAGGAGTGTGCAACCCTCAGTGAAAGCTACACTGCGTGAAAAGATATGCGAGCATAGAAATGACCTTAGCAATCTGAAAACTGAATTGAAAAGACTTGGTTCAAGTAATACTAATCAGGCTCGGGCTGAATTGTTGGGATCAGGAGGCTCCAACACAATACAGGTTTTTCTCATAATTAAGTATCATTCTGTTACATGTTTCCAACATTGGCAAAATGACTGCAATGTGTTTCAGTTTAGCTATAAGAACATTCGAAGCACTGTGTTTTCTATACAACCTCTTTGTTAAAGAATAATACATCGGCTCTTTCTCCAGAAATGATCATCATACACAACAAGAAAAAGATTGTTCAACTTAATGATTCACAAAGCAACACACTGTCAAACAAGAAACCTATGTGTGTTATCAATTATGGAGCTTTATAAGTTAGTCCCTTTGCCTTATGAATGTTTGCTTACTGGATAATTATGAAACAGGGGTCTGCTGCTCTAGGAGGAAGACTCGCAACTTCAACTAAGAATTTAAAAAGGTTCAGTCAGAGAATCAAAGTTAGCAATAGAAATTTGCTGGAATCGGGACATAAGCCTCTGCAGCTTGCAAATACCACCGTAGGTCTTCTTATCTAACTCGGTTTTTCACTTGTGCTTGTTTTAAAGTGTTTTCTTAGTACAAATTTTTTTAAGAATATTGCTTTGAGTTAATGTGATAGAACTTTATGTCAGGTTTGTATATGCGATCTTAATTACCTTTTGATTCATGCATTTTGTCTCCTGAACAAAGGTTATAAACGCATCAATGTATGTTTTTGCAGCTCCATGGAATGAAAGATAATGCTGATAGGAACAACAAAAATTTGAGTGGTATGTCAAAGAATACAAACTGAACATTGCCTCTGTTATCAACCATAATTTGTAAATCAACTTATATCGTTGTCAAAGAAATTAGGGGTGGATATGAATCCAATGTAAATCCTATCCATGTTACTAGGAGCTCAAACTAAATGCTAACCTGCATATATCTGGTTTCTTGATTGCATAGTATTCTAACAACATTGTAATATTGCATCTATCTACAGGCATAAGAATTCCCATATACTAAGTCATAATCTTAAGAGCTATATATAACGGACTGCCAGATTAAAAGCATAACTTTGCTTATATGCTGTTAGGCCAAGAGATCATACATAACGAGTAAAATCTTAATCTTCATCCCAAATTATCATTTGTCTTGTAAGAATTTACTTCACCTGCAGTCGCATTTGCTTTCTAAACTGATTGAACTTTTTCCTGCATTTTACAATAATAGATGCCATCTACATGTTCACAGCTACGAAACGAACCATTATCGCAAATAGATTGGATGCCTTGATATAGATGAATAATTACTTAGTTTGTTTTTGTGCAATTTTCATGAGGCAGATGGAGTATTAATATGGTAAAGGAAACAGAGATGCTTCATGTAAAAGTAAAGACGAAAATTTGAGATTTACAGTGAAGTGCTCTTAGATGCACACATTGTTCCTTTAAACACAACCTCTTTAACAACTCCCCATCCGGCTTCAAACCACTCGCCAACATTTTCCTGAATACGTTTTCAGCCTCTGCGAACTTTCCAACCCTCATTAGTGTCACTACAAGCGAGCTATAACACTCACTTTTAGTAACACTCTCTTTAGCAAAGAATCTATCAACCAACTTATAAGCTTCCTCAATTTGCTCCTCCTTGCAAAGACCATCAATCAAGGTACTAATCGTGACCCTATTTGGTGCACAACCACACACCTCCATCCGATCCAAAATATTCAATGACCCAACCGCTCTCTCCTTTTCACAAAATCAACGAATCATAGTAGTATACGTAACAACGATTTGCCCCACCTTTCTTTCCATTTCTTTCAACAACTTCAACCCTTTTTCCAAATTCCCAACCTGACAATGCCCGTCCAGCAATGCCAAATACACAACAACATTCGCCAAACACCCTTGTCCATCCACAACCTCAAACAACCTATAAGCATCTTCAACTTACGCAAATCACAAAACCCTTCAACCAACTTAACAAACGTCACCATATCCAGATAACAACCCACCACCCTCATCTCCTCCATCAACTTAACCCTTCATCAACCCGACCCGTCTCACACAACACGTAATCACCGCATTATATGCCGTACTATCTGGCCTACAACCAAATTCACTCATTTTTCTTAACACCCACAACCCCTCATCCCTTATATTAGCCTCCTTACACAAGTTCAAAACAATCTTAAACTTTTTCACACTCACAACACACTTATCGACCCTATACGCCTCGACTACTTCCTTAATCAAGTTAGGATTTTTATGAATCTTGAGATGTTTACAAGCAATATTATACATATATAAACTATGTTTAATTGTTTATAGCCACCACCACCTTGAATTACGAGAAAAATAAAGAAAAGTCAAGTTGGATTTCTTGAAAATTTGGGTTCATACATAACTTCCAGCATCTATAGTTGAGTTTGTGTGCTAAGTTTACTAACAAATTACAAACAGATCTGTACAAAGTGATGTGTTACTATTGAGATGAATAGAGAGAGTGAGGAAAGAAAATAGTTTTACATGTAATTGGTACATCTTAGTTGACACATCATGTGAGAATGTATTTGTAATTTGTTTGTGATCATAACATTACTCCAATTTTTTATTTTATTTTTTTCAGTTTATTTATAACTCAGCATAATAATTAAGATACTTAATTTTGGGCCATTTGTTTTTATTTCTTGTATTAACCTTTTCGTTTTCTTTACATTTTGGGCTAAATCTGAAATTTCTTAAACCTATCGATTCAAACAACTACGCCGAAATAATTTACAAAGATGTCACCACCGACAACCTCTGATCATATGTACATCGTGCTGCCAACACAATTAAACACACCCATCGTCATCATTAAACAACAATACTTGCAATCAATTCATCAACAAAAACACACACTTTCACCTTTTACACACACAGTAAACCATTTTTCCACCACTTCCAATCAAAAAGCAAGAAGCTTTTCAATAAGTCAACACGTTTGACTTCGTTTCTTGCATACCCATATGGTAGATATGAGAAGATTACACAAAAATCCAAGTGATCCACCCAATATTCCGGATCTTGAAAACGACGTCGTAGCTCATGATCAACCCACCAAATTTGGGGTGAATCCTTTGAAATTAATGGGGGGTTTTATTGTTTGCTTGATGGGTCTTTCTGTTTTGTTTTCAATTTCTGTCATTTTCAAGGATTTTTCACCAAATAGTGAGAGTAACATATGGAATGTTGCTGATGCTACTAGGGTTCTTGATATGGCCCCTCCCAGAGGTATACTTGCATATCTATATACATATACTTTTATGTTATATATATACTCATTCCGTCTCATGATAAGTGTCCACTATGTTATTGACGTTTTAGAAACTTACTGTCAACCAATAAATTTGACCATGAAGGTTTAGATATATTCTTGCATGTTGAAAAAATGTTTTTTGAGGATTTATTGATATTTACTAACATTGTTAGGCTGGATAATCACACACAAAAGAATTGTCAGTCCTGGCTAACATTTGTTGAGCCTAGATGAGGATCAATATAATCATATTCAATAGGATTGCTATGTCATGTATCAAAATCTAGAAGATACAAGTTTATGGTTTAGAATTTCGTAATAAAAAGAGATTTTGGTTTTAATGAACTTGATGAAGCGTTGACGTAATTGACTGGGAGAAGTCAAACGATTAATATTATTATGTCTTTAAAAATGGTATTGAATTGATTGTGGTTTCTTTTTTCTCTGCTTGATCCTGAAATGTGAATAAAAGTAGTAATAGAATTTATGGCATGATGGAACATATAAGATATGACTGCCCTTTTAGTTGACCAGGTAAAATCATCCATCAAGAAAATAGTGGCCATTTAAAAATGGTATTGAATTGATTGTGGTTTCTTTTTTCTCTGCTTGATCCTGAAATGTGAATAAAAGTAGTAATAGAATTTATGGCATGATGGAACATATAAGATATGACTGCCCTTTTAGTTGACCAGGTAAAATCATCCATCAAGAAAATAGTGGCCATTTATAAGCAGTGAGTGGTAATTGAATGTTACCATACTCACTTACACACAACAATGTAAATAGTCGATACCAAATAACTAATATATTAGTAGTCATTTAACCATTTACTCCCATACTGGCCGTAATATATGATGTACAGCATTTGGTGAAATCTTAGTTCTTTTTAGTAGCAGACTTCGCTGTGTAATTGGTTTCTTTTATTCACGACACTTTTTTTGGGTATTAGATTTAGGTCAAGAAGATGATCCATTAGCATCATTTGTGAAGCACAAAAAGAAGCTACATTCTTCAGGTTTTGAGCATGATGACAAGCTACTTAATGGCCTACTTTCTAGTCAATTTGATGAAGATTCTTGCCTCAGTAGGTACCAAGTAGCATCATACCGCAAAGAATCACCCTTAAAACCTTCGCCTTACCTCATTTCTAGGTTAAGAAGATATGAAGTGCTTCACAAACGTTGTGGACCCTACACAGAGTCGTACAACCGAACTGTAGCAAAACTAAGGTCCGGTGAGCTCACCAAAGATGACGACTGTAACTATCTGGTTTGGGTATCCTTCAGCGGCCTTGGGAACCGAATTTTGACTTTGGGGTCAGCGTTTCTCTATGCACTCTTAACAGATCGTGTCTTGCTTGTTGATCGGGGAGTTGACTTAGATGATCTCTTCTGCGAACCTTTTCCAGAAGCTTCCTGGTTACTTCCTCTCGATTTTCCAATAATTGATCAATTCAAGAGCTTGAATCAGAAATCCCCAGAGTGTTTCGGTAATATGTTAAAGAAGTCGAACAATTCATCGTCATCATCATCACCATATGTTTATCTTCATCTGGTCCATGATTATGATGATCATGATAAGCTTTTCTTTTGTGATCAAGATCAAAGCTTTCTTCAGAATGTACCGTGGGTGATCATGAAATCTGATAATTACTTCATTCCATCTCTTTTTTTGATGCCATCTTTTGAACAAGAACTCCATAACCTGTTCCCCAACAAGGAAGCGGTTTTCCATTTCTTAGGCAGGTATTTATTCTTCCCCACGAATCCCATTTGGGGGCTTATATCGAGGTACTATAATTCTTATTTAGCACAAGCAGATGAAAGAATAGGCATCCAGGTCAGAGTTTTTGATACACGGGTTGGCCCGTTTCAGTATGTACTAGATCAAGTTCTCGCGTGTTCTTTAGACAACAATTTACTTCCGGAAATCAGCACGAATGAATCTTTCATCACCTCATCTGAGAATCAAAAATCAAAAGCTGTTCTTTTGACTTCTCTAAGCTCAGGTTATTTCGAGAAAATAAGAGATATGTACTGGGAACATGCAACAGTGACCGGGGAAGTGATTCAAGTTTCTCAACCGAGCCACGAAGGGTATCAACAAACCGAA
Organism: Erigeron breviscapus; assembly: GCA_034093135.1. Taxonomy (NCBI): domain Eukaryota; kingdom Viridiplantae; phylum Streptophyta; class Magnoliopsida; order Asterales; family Asteraceae; genus Erigeron; species Erigeron breviscapus. The sequence goes on from CM067168.1 coordinate 35,501,889, forward strand.
AAGAAGATGCATCACAGGAAAGCATGGGCAGAAATGTACTTACTGAGTTTGACCGATAAGCTAATCACTAGTTCATGGTCAACATTCGGTTATGTGGCTCAAAGTCTTGGAGGTTTGAACCCATGGATCTTGTACAAACCTGAGAATGAAACAACCCCGAATCCGGCCTGCACCCGCGCTATGTCAATTGAGCCTTGTTTCCATGCTCCACCCTTTTTCGATTGCAAAAAGAGAACCGGGATTGATACTGGTGCAGTAGTCCCCCATATCCGACACTGTGAAGACATGAGCTGGGGTCTGAAACTAGTTAATCCAACTGCTGAAAGCATTGCTTAGGGCCACCTTTTTTGTAGTTTTTTTTCCCACAGATCTTTGTTGATGTATGTTTTAGTAGTTATGAGAATACATTCACGGTTTGCTGATTTAACTTGATTCTTAATATAGCTAGAACTGTTGTTTTAGGTACGATATGCAGCTAAACAGCATTGTATCATTGCATCGTTATCTGTATTTCGTGAATGGGGAATGTTTGATTAAATTTATAGGGTGTGTAGGGATGTATATCAACTTGCTTTCATAGCTCAGTTGGTTAGAGCACCCGTTTAGTAAGCGGGAGGTCTTGAGTTCGACTCTCAATGAAAGCAATCATTTTTTATGTCGCTTTTATTTCTGGGGCTCAAACTGTTAATATTTATTTCAAGTGTAGATTATTGCTTCAGATACTTAACTACGTCTACTCCTATGGATAACCTTTTGAAGATTTACCCTGGCAATAAGTTGAAATCTATTTCATATACATATTCACCCCAAGTTGTGATGCTATATGGGATTATAGTTAGAACCAAAATTGTCTTGTAGGGCTGTTTCAGTAGATTATGCAGATAGCATAGTACCATAGTATCCTTATCCACTTCATGTGGGGAGTGATGATAGTTTGATAAAACTAAAAGGTAGTGTAGGGATTATATATCAAGCTGGCTTTCATAGCTCAGTTGGTTTGAGCACCCGTTTAGTAAGCGGGAGGTCTTGAGTTCGACTCTCAATGAAAGCAATCATTTTTTATTTCGTCTATGTCTCGGGGACTGAAACTTTTAATATTTGTTTCCAGTGTAGTTATTGCTTCAGATACCTAACATCTCCAATGAATAACCTTTTGAGGATTTACCCTGGCATTAAGTTCTCAGATTTACCCTGGCATTAAGTTCTCAGATTTACCCTGGCATTAAGTTCTCACAAATCTATTTCATATACATATTTACGCCAATTGAATTGTGATGCTATATGGGATTATAGTTAGAATTGAACTTATCTTAACATCAAATCAAAGTATCAAAACAGATTCTCTCCGCGTTTGGCGATTTTGGCGCCAAAATCTGTTTCTAATCATAACCGTTTTCCACCATTAAATTCCTTCAATTCTTCATCAAATTAACATCAAATTTCATCATTCTTCTTGTATTTTCATCCTATTATGCATCCCGCACAATCCTATCGGTGTAATTTTGCGTTTTTTTGATTGTATGTAAAACCCTAGAATTTGGGTTTTTTCGAGAAAATGGCAAAAAAAAAGATCATCTGGTAGAAGTACTCGAATTCCTATAAATTTGGGCGATTATGTGCTGAATAATAAGAATAATAATCAAATTAATACTAGTAATGATGATATTGGTGATAAGGAGGTAGATGACGTCATAGGACTGAAGGAGAAGGTCGATTTGGAGGTTGAAAATGGCATAAATGGAGAGCAGCAAAAGAATCTGGATGTTAATATGGAGCAGGGAGAGTTTTTGCCAGATAGTGGAAAGAAGAATGAGGAATTTCCTACTGTAAGTAAAGCTGGTAGCCCTAATACTGTTAATACTGTTGAAAATGGCATAAATGGTGTGAATAATACTGATAACAAGAGTGTGAATAGTGATGATAGTGTTTTGAAGAAGAATTTGAATATGTCATTTGCTAATGTTGTCAAGAATAAGATTGTTGAGGTTGAGAAGAATTTGTTTTATGTGCCAACTGAAATGAATGAGAAAGGAGAAGAGGTTGTCATTTTTGAGGAAGAATTGGTTATGGAAGGTTGTGAGAAATGGAAATTAACAGCTTGTGGTTTCTTTTTGGGATGTTATATGCCTATGAATGAGATGAGATATAATCTAAGAAGAATGTGGGGTAAGTTTGGTCTGGGAGAGATTCTGAAGGATAATAATGATATATGCTACTTTAAGTTCAAAAATAAGGAGGGTATGAACTATGTGGTAGAGCAGAGCCCATGGATGGTGAATGGAAAGCCACTAGTAGTGCAAGAATGGAGTCCTGATGTGAATATTGAGAGAACTGAACCTAACAGGCTGCCTATATGGGTCAAACTTAGTAATGTCCCTCTGGAAGCATGGAGTTTGAAAGGTATCAGTGCAATAGCTAGCAGACTTGGAAAACCATTGATGATGGATAATGTGACTGCTTCCATGTGTCACTCTGGAACTGGAAGAGCTGGATTTGCAAGAGTATTAATTGAGATTGAGGCAGGAAAGGGAGTTTTGGATAAAATTGAAGTGGTGTATAAGGATGAGATGAAAAACATTAAAAGGACTAAGTATGTTAATGTAGAGTATGCCTGGAAGCCTATTGTCTGCAAACACTGTAGTGTATTTGGACATAATGATGAGAAATGTGTTAAGAATAAGACTTGTACAGAAGTTGATGGAAAGGATGAAGAGGTTTCTGAGATTGTGGGGCAGGGGAATAAAAAGGAGGAGGCAGGATGGATGAGAAATAAGAAGGTTCCAAACAAAGTAAGGAATGAGCAGAAATATGTAGGTGGGAAGGGGAATAAGGAGAGTAGTAAAGTTGAATATAGGAAGGTGGTGAATCAAAATGCAGATAAGACTAAAGGAAAAGAAGTGTTTAATACTGGTACCTCTAGTAAGGGAGTTAGCACTGCCAATAAATATGATGTGTTGAATAATGAGCAGGAAGAGAATTGTCAGGAAGAGTTATTGGATTTTTGGGAAAGGTCTAAGGTGGATTGGTATGTAAGAAGTAACAAACAACCTACATCTGATGATAAAAAGGGTTGGTCAAGTCATATGCAAGAGTATTTTAAAAATCAATGGCAGAAGAAAGTTAAGGAAAAGGAAAATAATGAGTTAGAGGAAGATATCATAGATGATGGAATTGATGCTACTAATGACTTAGTGGCTGATGAAATGAATGGGGGGGATAATCATATCCTCAATCAGTAAGATTTGCAATGGATTTTAAATTGATTGCATGGAATATTAGAGGTATGAATACTGCTATCAAGCAGAATGAGGCTATGCAAATTATGCAGAATGAGAAAGTGCAAGTGTGTGCTTTCATTGAAACTCACTTAAAGGTGAACTCTGTTAATAAAGTGGGTAATAAAGTATTTAGAAATTGGGAGTGGGTGTCTAATGTGCAACATAGTCCTTCTAGCTGTAGGATTCTGTTGGGATGGAACCCTAGTTTGGTCAAATTGATGGTTATTGAGAAGACTAAGCAAGCAGTTTTTTGTATAGTTGAGATGGTGCCTAATAAAGTTAGGTTTTTCTGCAGTATTGTCTATGCTAGTAATAGTGGTGCTGAAAGAAGAGTTTTGTGGAAGGAGTTACAGCAGCAGAGCCATTTTGTGAATAACCAACCTTGGGTAGTTTTGGGAGACTTTAATGTTATAAAGGATATGTGTGAGCAGTCAATTGGGGGCTCTAGTAGGACTGGTGATATGCAAGAATTTGTGGAAACTATCAACAATATTAAGGTTGATGATCTTAGCAGTAGTGGCTTCTATTACACTTGGACTAAATCCTTAAAGAATAAGAAGTGTTCTGTTTTTAAGAAGTTAGATAGAATCATGGTGAATGATGAATTCTTATGTAGATTTCAGAGAGCTCATGGAAGATTTATGCCTTATTCTATCTCAGATCATAGTCCTGCAGTATTGAATATCAAAGATGGTCTTCCTAATAAGAATAAATCTTTTAGATTTGCTAATTTTGTGGCTGATAAGGATGAATTCTTAGATTTGGTGAAGCAGGAGTGGGATGATAGTATTCAGGGGTGTCACATGTACAGACTGGTTAAGAATTTGAAGAAGTTAAAGAAGCCACTGAAGCAATTAAGTTGGAGTAAAGGTAACATATTTGAGAGAGTTAAGGCACTTAAAGAGGAATTAGCTAATAACCAAAAAGCTATGAATGACTTTCCTCATGATGAGCAGATAAGAAGAAAAGCAAGTGAATCCTTAAATGAGTTTATGATTAGTGCTAGTGATGAAATGAAATTGCTTCAACAGAAAGTCAATCTTCAATGGCTGAGAGAAGGTGATAAGAATACTGCTTTTTTCCACAATATGCTGAGATCTAGAAGAAACAAGAATAGAGTGGAAAACATTAATGATGAGAATGGTAACAATTATGAAGGGGAGGAGGTTATCAAACAATTTGTAAAGCATTTTGATAATTTTTTGGGAAAGAGTGATCCTGTTGAACAGTTGATGGATGGTTTATTCACAAATGTACTCAGCACTGAAGAAGCTAATGAAATGGTTAAACCTGTAACTAATGATGAAGTGAAGGAGGCTATATTTAGTATGGATAGCAATAAAGCTCCTGGACCTGATGGCTTTACCGCAGGATTTTTCAAGAAAGCTTGGGAATTTGTGGGAACTAAGGTGTGTTTGGCTGTGCAGGAGTTTTTTCAAACTGGAAATCTGCTTGGAGAGGTAAATGCTACACTTATTGCTCTTATTCCTAAAATTAATACCCCTGGGAAAGTGTCAGATTTCAGACCAATAGCTTGTTGTAATGTCCTTTACAAGTGCATCAGCAAAATACTTACTAAGAGAATTCAGAGGGGGTTGGGCAAAATTGTGCATATTAACCAAAGTGCTTTTGTGCCTGGAAGACATATTCAAGACAATATTTTGATAGCACAAGAACTCTTAAGAGGTTATAATAGGAAGAGTGGCCCCAAAAGATGTACAATGCAAATTGACATCCAAAAAGCATATGATACTGTGAGCTGGGAGTTCTTGGAGAACATTCTACATCAGTTTGGTTTTCATACAATTATGGTTAAGTGGATTATGACATGTGTAACCTCTGCAAAGTTCTCTATTTGTTTAAATGGTGAAATTGAGGGGTATTTCAAGGGTGGTAGAGGGCTTAGATAGGGTGATCCTATCTCCCCTTACCTGTTTACCCTGGTTATGGAGGTGCTCAATCTAATCATGATTAAGAATATTGAGAGTTCTAATGAGTTTGGATACCATTTTGGATGTAAGGAGCTTAAGTTGTCACATATGTGTTTTGCTGATGATTTGTTGGTTTTCTGCAAAGGGAATGTGGGCTCTCTTAGGGTGATTAAGAAAACTTTGGATGATTTTGCTAAGGTTTCTGGTCTTATACCAAACTTAGGGAAAAGTGTGATTTTCTTTGGCAGTATTAAAGAAAATGAGAAAAGTGAGATGTTGAATGTGTTACCTTTTAAGTGTGGGAAGCTTCCTGTTAGATACTTGGGTGTTCCATTACTTGCTAAGAAACTGGGGGTAGGAGATTGTAAGGTTTTAATTGAAAGAGTTAAGGATAAAATTGGTAGTTGGAGAAGCAAGATGTTGTCCTATGCAGGTAGAATCCAGTTGATTGCTTCTGTTTTATCTTCTATGCAACTTTACTGGGCATCTGTCTTTATGCTCCCTAGTACTGTTATTAGAGAGATTGATAAACTGCTCAAAGGTTTTCTTTGGAATGGGGGTGATTCTGCATTGGGGAAAGCCAGAGTTGCTTGGAAAGTTGTTTGTAGGCCTAAGGAGCAGGGAGGGTTAGGAATTAAGGATATGAGAAGATGGAATGAAATGTTGTTAATTAGGCAGTTCTGAAAAATTATTGAGAATAAAAACTCTCTATGGGCAAAATGGGTCAATGTTGTTAAGTTAAAAAATTCAAGTATTTGGGAAGTTGAAGAGGATAAGTATGATAGTGGTGGATGGAAAACAATGCTGCATATTAGAGATATGGTGAAGCAACATGTCCTGTATAAGATTGGAGATGGTAAAAAGATTTCAATGTGGTATGACAAATGGTGTTTTGAAGGTCCTTTGAGTCAGTTTATTAGTAAGAGAGCTTTATATGATGCAAGACAGATGGCTGATAGTAAAGTTGCAGACATGCTTAATGATGGGCAATGGTGCTGGCCTGATGGCTGGGAAAATAGGTTTGATGTGTTGCAAAGAATTGTTACTCCTGAATTGCAGTTAAATAAGGAGGATCGAGTTGTATGGGTCTCAAAAAATGGTCAACAGTTGGAATTCTCTACTAGACAGGCCTGGCAGGACTTGAGAGAGGTTTGGCCTAATGTTGGATGGAAAGGAGTGGTGTGGTTTAAGCAATTTAATCCAAGGCATGCTTTTATCTTGTGGCTTGCTCTGCAAAGGAAATTAATGACTCTGGATAGAATAGCTAAATGGCAGAGTAATAATAATATGCAATGTGTTTTATGTAAATCTGGGAATGAAGACCATGATCATCTATTCTTCAAATGCAACTTTTCTGCTGAAATTTGGAGTAAACTACAGAATTTAGGCTGGGGGATGAGTAAACAACATATGTTTCAGGAAGTAATTCATGAGATTGTTGGGCAGAAAGGTAAAAACAATATTGGAATTGTGGTGAATAAACTTGTTGTGGCTGTAGTTGTGTACTTTGTTTGGCAAGAAAGAAATGCTAGAATTTTCAAGAAAATGGAGAGAAATGTGGAGACAGTGCTTAATCTTGTGCAGGAAAGTGTTAGAACTAAGTTGATGTCTTTAAGAGTGAGGAAGACTTGGAATGTGGTGAATATTGGAACTAAATGGAAGTTAAACTGGATTAATTCCAGTTATGTGGCTATGTGGCTATGTGAGATCTGGTGATATTTGCTAATCTTTAAAATATGTGTGCGAATTGGAATAGTGAGTTGTGAAAGATGAAGCTACTTGGTCCAATTCTAGCATATTTTGAGGATTGTGCAGAGCTTGGTTGTTGTTTCTGGAGGTTATGTTTGCTGGTTTTGCTTGTTTGTTGCTGCTGGTGATTAATAGTGATGTATAGAGTTGGTTTGGGGTTCTTGGTATGGAGTTGGTAGTATGTTGCTGTTTTTGTTTTGCTGTACAAGTATAGTTGTATTAGTTGTATGTAGTTTGAATGAGTCGGTATGTTTTACACTTTATTTGTTTGTAAATATTTGATATCAATATATTCACACGTTTAATTAAAAAAAGAATTGAACTTATCTTGTAGGGCTGTTTCAAGTAGATTATTCAGATAGCAACATAGCATAGTACCATTGTATCCTTATCCACTTCTTGTGGAGAGTGATGATAGTTTGATAAAACTAAAAGGTAGTGTAGGGATTATATATCAGCTTGCTTTCATAGCTCAGTTGGTTAGAGCACCCGTTTAGTAAGCGGGAGGTCTTGAGTTCGACTCTCAATGAAAGCAAACATTTTTTATTTCGTCTATCTCAGGGACCGAAGTTTTTAACAATCATCCTCAATGTATATCATTAAGCAAGCGTAACCAGAGGGGGGTTCCCTCGTGACCGTTTCCGAACTTTTTCATGGCCACCCCAATATGGGGAGGCTTAAAACCTAACACCTCTTGTGAGGATATCAAGATGCCTAACCAATAGGCCTTGGTGGTGGTTTCCTGTGTACGTCATTGTCTCACATATTCTAAATTTTAGATCTTCTTTTATAGATATGAAACCATGTGAAGCATTAACATTTTATAAACCTTTATTCTTCTACTGTACATGTTTCCCTATCATATCTGTAACAATGGCTAGAAACTGTAATGGTCTTGTAGGATTGTTTCAGGTAATATAATATGCAACAAAAGAGTGTGGTACACCATTGCTACCCAATCCAGTTTTTGTGGAGGGAATGATAGTTTGATAAAACTAAAAGGTAGTGTAGGGATTATATATCAGCTTGCTTTCATAGCTCAGTTGGTTAGAGCACCCGTTTAGTAAGCGGGAGGTCTTGAGTTCGACTCTCAATGAAAGCAAACATTTTTTATGTCGTCTTCTCTCAGGGACTAAAAGTATTAATATTCACTTCCAGCCTAGTCTTTGTTTCACATACTTTAGACTTTAGAGTATCTCCTATGGATAAAACCTTGTTAATAGTTATCAGGACACTAACTTGTTAAACCTCCTAGATCATATACATATTTTCCTCTTTATGATATGCTATGGTAGTCTAAATCACAACTCCAACTTTAATGGCCTGTTTCAGGTACAATATGCAGATCAATACTATAACAATAATACACCATATTGCCGCTATCCACATTTTGTGGCAGGGGAGCTACATACAACCCTGAGAGGATGCAGTTGATCCGATGCAAGGGAGCTACATACACCCAAGAGGGTGCAGTTGAAGGCACCACAAGGGAGCAACATGCACCCGAGAGGGTGCAGTTTAACCCGCTGAACAAATTTTCTCTTCATAGTTTGGGTGTAACGTGGAGTAAAGTTCGTATAAATATGTATTTAAACTCTCTGCTTTTACCCATAAGCCATGATCTTGGCTTATTATGATTTACGCCTCAGACAAGTATCCCGGCTCCTCCCTTGTTTTTTGGTGCTAGTTTCATTGAATGAAATGAGAATGCAGGGCTAGATATCAACTTGCTTTCATAGCTCAGTTGGTTAGAGCACCCGTTTAGTAAGCGGGAGGTCTTGAGTTCGACTCTCAATGAAAGCAATCTTTAATGTTCTATTTTTTTTCAATCTTAGGAATTGAAACTCTTAAATGTTCAGTTCTAGACTGAGTTCAGTCTTTGCTTCACATACTTCAGATCATCTCTTGTGGAGAACATTATCAACATTCTATGTCATACATATTTCCTCATTACTGATATATTACATTTATTTGAATTCGTAGCTAGAAGCCTAGAACTATAAATTGTAGGATTGTTTCAGGTACAATATGCAGCCAAATATGAGTGCACCATTTACCTTTATGGCCTTATCCAGTCATCCACTTCTTTTGGTCAGGACTTAGGAGTGATAGACTACCATAAAATGAAAAGAAAAAAAGCAGTGATAAATAACATCTTGCTTTCATAGCTCAGTTGGTTAGAGCACCCGTTTAGTAAGCGGGAGGTCTTGAGTTCGACTCTCAATGAAAGCAATCTTTAATGTTCTATTTTTTTTAATCTTAGGAATTGAAACTCTTAAATGTTCAGTTCTAGACTGAGTTCAGTCTTTGCTTCACATACTTCAGATCATCTCTTGTGGAGAACATTATCAACATTCTATGTCATATACATATTTTCTCATTACTGATGTGTTACATTAATTTGAATTCGTAGCTAGAAGCCTAGAACTATAAATTGTAGGATTGTTTCAGGTACAATATGCAGCCAAATATGAGTGCACCATTTACCTTTATGGCCTTATCCAGTCATCCACTTCTTTTGGTCAGGACTTAGGAGTGATAGACTACCATAAAATGAAAAGAAAAAAAGCAGTGATAAATAACATCTTGCTTTCATAGCTCAGTTGGTTAGAGCACCCGTTTAGTAAGCGGGAGGTCTTGAGTTCGACTCTCAATGAAAGCAATCTTTAATGTTCTATTTTTTTTAATCTTAGGAATTGAAACTCTTAAATGTTCAGGGTATTAATCCATTTTGATATACTTTCAAGAAATTATCCACTAAATATCAGAAAGTAATCTTCCAAATGTCCAATCTTAATTTGAATATTCCTATATTTTTCTAAAAGTGTCCACTTTAACTATAAGGAAATAACTTTTGATATCAAACGTAAGTCTAACAAAAGCACTGCCATTAATGGTCAACAAGTGTTTAATTATGATTGCACCACACATGTAACCGTGTTTTTATTAAGAAAAATAATAATAACAGCTCTAAGGTTGTCACTAACAAATTATTACATGATTAAAAGAATGTATATTATGTAATAAAAACTGCCCCCTGAATTTAACAACTTATTACATGCTTAAAAACATGTATATTATATGTTAAAAACCGCCTCCCTGAATTTTCTAACAGCAAGGTACAAATTTTAATGCACCCAAATAGTTTTTACTAACATTAAAAAAACTTTTTATTAATAAAAAAAAATGACTCCTTATATCCTACTGATGACGCTAGTGGAAAACAATTTTGGGTTTAACTTCGTTGATGTACATTAAGAGTAGATTGTAGGTTTGTGTATATATACGATAGATCAAAGTAATTATATTATTTTTTAATAATTATTATTTTTTTTTTTGAAAAGCGAATAGTTTAGTAGTTAGCAGTTAGTTCGAAACACCACAGTGACATCCAATTGTACAGTATGAGGGGCTCGAATCATGCATGCCTGAGATGAAACCCGGGACTCTCGAAAACCCCTCTAATAATCCACTCCTACAAATATAGGAAGTGAGATTTGAACCCTGATGGATTTCTCCAAGGTCTAAGACATACTAATACTACAAAAATGAATAAGAAACAATGGAATCGAAAAGATAGGTGCTAAGATTTTATCAACTATTATCCTAAGTCTACACTTAGTATGTATATTTATATAAATCGTGTACTTTTATATTGGCCTTATAATATTTTGTGTGAAATATATTGTTTATAGCATTACAATAATTACATCTTGGAGCTGTTTTGCTAACTAAGAGATCTATTATTGTAATCATATGTCGTGAAAGCAAGCTATGAAGACCCCCAAGAATGGATTACCTTACCATAAATTTATAGCATATAAAAGTTTTACAGCAAAACACATTGCAAAACAAGTAATGTTGCAATTTGGTCTATAAATTTATAGCATATAATGTTGCAATTTGGTCTATGGACAGACCACATTGCAGACTTATATATGCGGTTTGATTGGTTGATTAGCGAAAAACCCAAAAGGTTTTTGTTAGAAAGTAATACTCGTATCCAAATGGGTTTATTGGTTACCTATTTTTTTTTCTCTGTTTATAATTTTGTATCAACTTACATTGAAACAATTTATGTACATTCAGCTCATTTAATTTTGTCATGCAATTTAATTCAAAATAAACAATTTTAATTTTTCAAACCTATTATGACTAATTACACAACCTTATCGACCTTTTGTTTTGAGTTTTTGACACCTCTAACTATTGTTATTACATGGAGACGTAACATATAAAGAGATTACAATTAGAGTAAAGTAAAACAACACCATTATATGTTATGACGTGATACAAAAAGAATTTCTAACAAACTGATAATGATTGAATTCTTGATGGTCAAAAACCAATTTAATGGCATTTTGTGTTTAATTTCGTATAGGATTCTTTCTTTCCATTTATGAAAATTTTACGTGAACAGGTTCGGAAGATTGATTCGTTACAAAAACGTAAGAAATTTATATTGTAAAGGGTTAATGTCAAGAACATATATACTACCAAATGGTCTAGTGGCAAGGAGTTCCCTTTTCTCACAAGAGGTCATGGGTTCGAGTCTTGCCCTAGACATATTTGGCCCTTATGGTGGGCCTGGGTGACAAAACTAATTTCCTAAATCTCTTATTATGACATCATATTTTCTTAATAAATTACTTACATGGACTAATTTTGATGTCATTTCTCTATTAATATGGTTACACTAAATTCATGTTTTTACATGTTACTCTTTTAAGCGAGATTTTGAATTTCTAAACAAAATGTTATCGTTGGAGTTTTTTAAACAAAGGGTTAGTTGATTTTACTTTTCGAAACAATTTTTATAAAAAATCAACAAGTAATATAAATAATTTATATTTTAAAGGGTTAATGTCAAGAACATATATACTAGATAACTTAGATTTTTGAAAAATATTATGACAAAACTAATTTCCTAAATCTCTTATTATGACATCATATTTTCTTAATAAATTACTTACATGGACTAATTTTGATGTCATTTCTCTATTAATATGGTTACACTAAATTCATGTTTTTACATGTTACTCTTTTAAGCGAGATTTTGAATTTCTAAACAAAATGTTATCGTTGGAGTTTTTTAAACAAAGGGTTAGTTGATTTTACTTTTCGAAACAATTTTTATAAAAAATCAACAAGTAATATAAATAATTATATATTTTTGTTTGGAATTTTTATTAGATGACCCAGTTTGAACCCGAGCTGAGTTCGATTTGCTAGTAATAAGTAAATGGAAATCCCAGTTTAACACAACTAAACTTATAATGGCCTCATATAAGACTGCTTATTTACAATTTTTTCCAAATAATATATGATTTCTTGTAACTACAAACATTGAATAACAAAAAAGTTTTTACTTCATATAGACCCACTTCAATCAAACTGTTAGCGAGCAGCCTGACCATTATGATTTGCTATAATTTATCAATCCCAACTTCATATACCAGCATATTAGCATTGGGTACTTCAGTGTCATATATTTTTCTTATCTCAACACAAACATATGTTATATGAGCATTAGGTATAAAGAATTTGAAAGTTATAATTGGTTGATAAGTTATTAGAACAACTTTTAATATATTAAACGAAAAGATTTAAATTTCTCTACTTAATATACTTATAATACCTTTTATGAAATTATTACAACATACATCTTCACTACCCTTAAAATAATACATTACCTCATATACATCAATTACTTTTACATAATAATCACACAGTCACCGCCACCACCGCCAGTGGTGGAGACAAGGGGGGGCTGGGGGGTGCCAAGCTTCCCCCAATAGCTGTAAATGCAACAGATTTTTCATACTCCGATTGAAAAATTTTCGAGTTTTATATAATTAGCCCCTTCCAATGAGTTTAAAAATGATGGAAATAGTATATAAATCACCTTGTTGTGAGGATGTTGGATACGTGTATATATGATAATATCAACGGTGGGTTTATTTGCGTGGTTTCCGGCAGCCCTCAGTCCCTCGCCGATCACTTTTGGAAACAGAGAGTGAGACTGTTTAAGAGATAAATATATATATTAACTACAGAAGGAGAGAGAGGGGAATAAAAGAAAAGGATGGAAAAAAAAATGCTTATATGGTTATATAGAGTTTTTTTTGTGTGACAGTGAGACATTAGAGGGATGGCATCTTACCTCCCACTTTCTTTTTCACCACTCGTTTCTAACCAATCATATTATGTCACCTCAACTCTACCACTCACTCACCACTTATCCAAATTTTGTTGGCATCCGACCACTCACTTCTCCACTCACTACAATTAGATTAATTAAGTGTGAATATTTAATGAATTAGATTAATTAGATAACTTTAAGTAGGATAGAAAATGAAAATGTGTAAAATCAAGATTAGAAGTGAAAGTTATTAGGGGCAAAAGTACAAATTTTATGAAAAAAAGTTATTACCAATAGCTTGATATTCTTCAAGCTTTTGAAGAAAAAAGTCTTTGTTTGCAATGGTATAAAGTCATTGAATGACTTATTTGATAGAAAAAAGCTTTTGATCAAATGCCATTGAAGTTGCTCTTATATGTGTATATGAGGTGGGTTTATGCTTAGAAGTTGTACTTTGTGCATCAAAATTTGTAAAGTATTATTGTAACTAAAACAGGTTACTGTACAAACTAAACTGGGTATTGTAACTAAACGGCTACAATACCGGTTCAGTTGAAATTTTTTTGTACCACTTTTAATTGTTTGTGTTGTATTTTTTTTTACCTTTATGATACGTTTTTGTAATGTACGTTTAGCTATATGTATGTATCAATGACCTTATGCATGTTGCAATTTTACGTATCGTTATGTTTCTCGGGGCAAAGCCCGGGTAAAAAACTAGTTCATTAATAAGTTAGTTGTTTCTATTTTTGTATTTTTATTAATTAACTTGAAAGAAAAAGGTTGGAATTGGTTTCTAGTTTTAAAGTTAGTACGTAATTAACTTAAAGATATTAGTTATATTTATTTCACAAATTTTAATAATACAAATTACTTGATGTTATAGCTATTAAATTTTATAAACAACTATATTCATGATGTATCAAGTTGTTTAAAACTAAAATAAACATGATATCTTTATTAATTAAAACAGATTATGATAATCCGTTATTCTACAACTTGACTAACAATTCGTCACAAAAATTTGCGAATGAGTTAAAACTAATATATATATATACACCATATATTTTGAACAACGAGATAGTATGGGATCTTGAACCACGCATGTCTGCAATGAAACTCAGAGCATGAGTCAAGTTGCGAGCCAAAAATTTAATATTATCGTCGCTTTTTGAGTCAGAGTCGACAACTAGGGATGGTGGGTGCGATTATCTAGTCACGAGTCGACAATAGCTTTCGTCACCCGGCCCCCGTCAATCGAAATTCCTCGCTCCGCCCCTGACCACCGCGGCCGCCGTCTCCGCCACAACCACCCGTCTCCACCACCACCGTCATTGCCATCGCCCGCCAATACCTATCTCCGCCGTCACACCGTTGCATCACGCGAGAACATGTCTAGTAGTATATCAATATCAAATGTTGTTTGGCGTTTAGTTACTTTGACATCATTTTAGAGTTTAAAAAATTCGTATTTTTATTGAATTATAAGTATTTGATATTATTTTTGATTAAAATCTATATTTTTCTTAACTAGTTAGCTAAACCGAGTGAACCAAAACTAGCCATCAAACCAAGTCATTAGTCAACATAAAAACTGGGTTTCAAAATATTGACGAAAGCAAATAACTAATATCATCAAAAAAAAATCACGAATGTCAAGAACAAAACAACATCGATCACCAACCAATTGGATACCTCAAATATCTCATAACACTAAAATAATCTTAATCTTATCTTACATACATATCATAAAATAAAATAATAACTAATCAAAACGATATATTATAACTATAATAATCACCTCGTGTATTTAATTACAAAAACAACTACTATCATCTTATCTTATTTATAATAATTTCTTATATTCTTCTTTAAATCTTCATCATCTTGTAATGTTTGTCTTAATCCAACCCATCACTCTGTTTCAAGATTTCAGCATCAAACACACAAACCATTATGCATCTATTCATTCTATCTTGAGTAACAAACTTATTGTTGATAATTATTGATTTCAATAATTCCATAAACAATCCAAATCAATTGGCCCAGTTGAAGTTGATGGGGCTTCTTGATCTTCAATTCCTCTTTTACCCTTTTCAAGATTCGAAGAAATCATAATGTTTTTCTCCGAGCCCGCCCCTGTTTCATGCGGCCCGGTTGCCAGCTCTGTTTCCATCTTCAACCCCTGACCGTGAGAACCTATCAAACCTCTTAATATTGCTTGATCATGAACAGGAAATGGTGAGCTAGAAGGAAATTGACGCATAATTGGATCAGAATGGCTTTCGGGCAATAAATTTGTATTCGGGTCGAATGGGAAAAGTGGATTGTTGATGAAACTATTGATCATGGTTTTTTGGGTTGTTTGAATATCAATAGGATTGGAGAAGCAGGGTACGCGAATAGACTCGGATATATTTGGGTTAGTGATCCTGTCACCAAAAGATGGCAGAGAGTCCATTAATGGTGGCAGAGAAGCAGCAAGACAACCCGAATCCATCCTCATAAGCCCGGAAATGTGGACTTTCTTTCCGTCTGCTGATTTGTGAAACACACGACAAATCACCCATTCATTCTGCTTTTCAAATTTTTTTACAAAGGATTAGACAACAGAATATATTGAAAACAGGGTAAAAACAGAGTAAAAAAAACAGGGGAGGAAATAAGTATGCTATACCTTGGCTGATTTAGGCAAGTTTTGCATAGACAATTTACCCTCTAGTCTATATTCATGCATTACCCAATTTGTTTTTTCTCCTTTGGGAGCTCTGCCCATGTAGAAAACTAAAGTTTTCTTCATTCCAACAAGCAATCTTCCTCGAAAAATCTCCTTATCTTTTCCGGTGGCTTTCCAATAACCCGCCGCAGTTGCTCTATTTGTCCTTAATCCAGTTGGGTACTTTTTATCTCTAAGACAAAAGAAGTACCACTCTTTTTCTCCCATTTTCGCCATTCCTTCAAGTTCAAAAAACGTCGATAATTTGAAAATTTTTAATGATTCATAATTTAAATAAAACAAGAAACAAAGAGATATAGAAGTTAAAGAACTCACTAGGCAAGTCCCATGGTTCAATTTTATTCATGTCCACCTCTCCAATTGCTTTAGCAAAAAAACTGTAATCCAAGACTTTTTTCGAAAGATAATGAGTGATTAATTCTTCATCTGTTGGATGAAATCGGAATCCCGGTGGCATATCCATTTGATCATCTTCTTGTTCATGACTAGAGAGCTTCTCCATCTTCCAAAAACACTTTCAAGGTTAAAAACTTGTTAAAAAAGATGAGTTTTTAGGCCAAGTTATCATATGGGCTCTTCATCAAATAGCTCACTTTATATAATTTTATTTTTTTCAAAGTTGAATGAATATATATATGGGATGGGAGATTTGGTGATGAAAGCTATAGGAAATCATTGAAGAAGTAGGAAAAAGCAGCCATGCATGACTTAAAAAGTAAAGCCAAGAGATAGTGTAAGCTAAAAGATTGAGGTGTTTTTAAGGAAAAGAAGAAACAGAATGAACAACTTAGCTAAAGAGCTCAAATATCATGTGGGGAGGACATAAGATTATAAGTGTCATTTTTTTCATATTTTTTACATTTATCTTAGAGGAATTTAGAAGGAAAAAAAAAAGCAATATTTTACCATAAATTAGGAAACATAGATTATTTTTGAACAAATAAAGAGCATAAAAGTTTATAATTTAAAAAAAAAAAAGTTAACCTTTTTTTATAGATCGTTAGGCCACGCTTTCACGGTTCGTATTCGTACTGGAAATCAGAATCAAACGAGCTTTTACCCTTCTGTTCCACACGAGATTTCTGTTCTCGTTGAGCTCATCTTAGGACACCTGCGTTATCCAAATTAAAAATTTGAGATTATTTGTTATTTATTCAAAACATTTTGGATATTATGTTACTTTTTTAACCGATTTTTATTTTTATTTTTAGTTTTAGAAGACTGTTGACAATATCTTATTTTTTCCGACAAAACTAAAACTTCTATTTCTTTTCCAAATACATCATACGTTTCCCTTACCAATTTTTTTTTATGTAAATATGTTTTTTTTTTGAAATATTACCTTATACTATTACTACTACTATGGAAATATTTATTAAATGAATGAATATTTTTTATAGTTCTTTTTAACCGAATTTTTTGTAGTATTATGCATGTGATTTGATGATGGTGAATGAACCTAAACCCGACAGTAATGTTGTTGATATGTGCATCAAATTCTTGTACATTATTAATGCTTTGTTGGATGGAAATATTGTTAACTTGTTTAAGAAGTTTTCTTTATTAAATGGTGTAGTAAAAATTCATCACTTTAATGGTCTTTTTGTTAAGTCAAATGATTACAAAAGAAATAAATAAAATAATAGTAAAATCAATCTTCATTTTACAAGAAGTATTATATATTTCCTCCATGGTAATTATAAACTTTTACCACAAGAAACATATTTATTTACATGACCAAAATTTATAACTTTAGGCATTGTGTTAATAAGAAACTTTTTAGGTTTATTAAAAGTTACAAGCTCACACTTTGAAGATAAAATTAAATTTGTAATAAACTAAAATTAATAGATAGCAATCCAATTGAGAAGAATAAAATGTTTTTTGGAAAACAAACTTTGGTCATGAGTCATGACACCAATGCGGTTTTCATGAATATTTCTTAATACGTTTTTTAAGGGATAATAAGAATTTCGGACGATTAAACTATAGAAAGGTCGTTATCATTATAGATTATGATAATACATGTGGCTGTTCTAACAATTAAATAATTAATTTTGAGATATCAATATTAATTAATCCTGCCTCCTTGCTAATTATATTATAAAAAACGTTAAAAATGCTTAGAAGAAAATTTCAGAAGCATTGCATTTCTAGAATATTAATTTTGCTTACAAAATTTTCGACTCAAAAATTTCAAATCGACCTCGTACAAAAGTTATATTCATTCTACCACACAAAACTTATTCATCTTAATATCCTAATAAGCTGTCAATAAACATATGAATCAGTAGATTATATCAATCTGATATTCATTCAATTTTCAATTCATTCGATAACTAACATTTCATCGATCCAACATATCTCAAGTGGTATCTATATTCACAAAATACATGGATAGTAGTGTCTATAATAAAACAACTAAAATAAGGGCGTTAGACCTTATGTTTTAGAAAGCGTCAAATTTTATATTTATAAATAGGTCAAACGAAAATCACAAAAAGCTTGGGACTAGTAATAATATCAATTTATGCATTAACTATCATGAGAACATGTTTCATTATGTATGAAAATTCCTGAAAAATCCATTCAAAAAAATAATAATAATAGGTTAAAAATTAAAATAGCACGAAAAAATATCTAATTATCAAACTACATCACGAATACGTGAGAATATTAATATAGAACATGATAATGCAAGGTTTCACCACATGGACCATAGATGATAGATGTATATACTTTACGTTGTTAGTGTTAATATATATATATAAGTAATTACAATAAAAATATATATATCCTCGATCGATCAAGTCTCAAATCCATCATCAAAATGAAACTTGGTTGTTTTTTGATCTCAATGATCATATAGATCGAGTTAATCTTGATATATGGATCTCGTACGTCATTTACAATCTTAATTGTCAACATATCATGCTTGTTCCAAATGTCTTCAGATTATACAGTACAATTTTTCTCCTGACATCACTACTATATATCTTATCTTTTTCTTCCACACATATATATTTTTTTATATTTGATTTGAATCTTAAAAAGCTATCACAAGGTTAAACGAAGTCTAAAGAATAGTAATTGCCTCATAATTAGCTTAACATACACTTAATTAACACATGACAAATAAACCTGCATGATATATATATGTCCACATCCATATTCATACATAGATAATTAGGTGCATCTAACATGCATATATTTCAATTTAAGATTTTATTTTATGATATATATCATCTTTTTTTTTTTAGTATCAAGTCGGCAAGATGAATCAACGATTTACGTGGTCAACCAAGTCATAATGTCACATGAATAAATGCTAGGACTTTTTAAATTCATGAACATGTATAAAGTAAGGTATATTAGAAATAATTTTTTTAAACAATATACATCTTTAAAAATATACATTAATTAATATATATATTAAAAATAAAGGTACGGATTTGCGTGCAAAGAATAGTAACTTTTTTATTCTTTTTATTTTCACCACAATAGTTTAACTCTTTACACTTTTAGCACTAAACTTTTATACTTTTTAATTTTCTTACATTTTCACCACAACATTTTAACATCTTACAGTTTTAACACTAAACTTTTATGCGAACTACTTTCACTTTCACACAAACTTTTTATTCTTTTTATTTTCACCACAATACTTTAACTGTTTACACTTTGGTACGGGAAAACTTGTAAAAAATAGTAAACTTTTTATTCTTTTTATTTTCACCACAGTACTTTAAGCCTTTACACTTTTAACACTAAACTTTTATACTTTTTTATTTTCTTTTATTTTCACCACAACATTTTAGCCTCTTACACTTTTAGCACTAAACTATTATACTTTTTATTTTCACCACAATACTTTAACTCTTTACACTTTTAACACTAAACTTTTATACTTTTTATTTTCTTTTATTTTCACCACAATATTTAACATCTTACAGTTTTAACACTAAACTTTTATGCGAACTACTTTCACTTTCACACAAACTTTTTATCCTTTTTATTTTCTTTTATTTTCACCATAACATTTTAGCCTCTTATAGTTTTAACACTAAACTTTTATGCGAACTACTTTCACTTTCACACAAAACTTTGAATATTCGTTTTTTAACCGACAAATGTCAATTTTTGTTTTATTCTTAATCATTTGAATAATATATGTTTTTCTTCAAAAAGTTTGTGGTTTTTTTAACCTCGATCCATGAATGCATGCCTATTTGTAACGCATTTTTTCATCGTTATCGAAACGTCATAACTAATATTAAAAATATTTCATTGTCATTTTTTATAATTATTGATATTATATTCGTCACATATTTTCTCATTTTTCTAATAGATATGAATATTTCTTTTCTATTAGACTGTTAACAAATGTAATGTCTCCCGGGGCAACGCCCGGGTGACATATCTCGTATATATTAAAAAGAAAGGTACGGATTTGCGTGCAAAGAATAGTAAACTTTTTATTCTTTTTATTTTCACCACAATACTTTAACTCTTTACACTTTTAACACTAAACTTTTATACTTTTTATTTTCTTTTATTTTCACAACTAACTTTTTATTCTTTTTATTTTCACCACAATATTTTAACTCTTTACACTTTTAGCACTAAACCTTTATACTTTTTGATTTTCTTTTATTTTTGCCACAAACTTTTTATTCTTTTTATTTTCACAACTAACTTTTTATTCTTTTTATTTTCACCACAATACTTTAACTCTTTTCACTTTTAGCACTAAACTTTATACTTTTTAATTTTCTTTCTTTTTATTTTCACCACAACACTTTAACTATTTACACTTTTAGTACTTAACTTTTATACCTTTTTATTTTCTTTTATTTTCACCACAAACTCTCTATTCTTTTTATTTTCACCACAATACTTTAACTCTTTACACTTTTAGCACTAAACTTTTATAATTTTTGATTTTCTTTTATTTTTACCACAAACTTTTTATTCTTTTTATTTTCACCACAATACTTTAACTCTTTTTACTTTTAGCCTTAAGTTTTATACTTTTTGATTGTCTTTTATTTCACCACAACATTTCAGCCTCTTACACTTTTAACACTAAACCTTTATACTTTTTTATTTTCTTTTATTTTCACCACAACATTTTAGCCTCTTACACTTTTAGCACTAAACTATTATGCGAACTACTTTCACTTTCACACAAAAAGTTTACTGTTCGTTTTTTAACAGTCGCGTGCAAAGAATAGTAACCTTTTTATTCTTTTTATTTTTACCACAACATTTTAACCCCTTACACTTTTAGCACTAAACTTTTATACTTTTTGATTTTTCTTTATTTTCACCACAACATTTTAGCCTCTAACCCTTTTAGCACTAAACTTTTATGCGAACTACTTTCACTTTCACACAAAACTTTACTGTTCATTTTTTAACTGACAAATGTCAAATTTTGTTTTATTCTTAATCATTTAAATAATACATGTTTTCTTCAAAAAGTTTGTGGTATGTTAACCTCGATCCATGAACGCACACCTATTTGTAACACATTATCTCATCGTTATCGAAATGTCGTAACTAATATACTTATTTCTAGACATTTTGTTATTTCTATCAAAAATTTATTTTAATAGATTTGAATAATTTTTTCTATTAAATCGTAACAAATATAATGTCTCCCGGGACAACGCCTGAGTGACATATCTCGTTTTTGGTTAAATAAAAAATATCCTATATATCTTATGTATCAGTAACATCACACGTGGATTCAGTAGTCACTTGAGTGAACAAAAATAATAATTTAGGTATAGCTAATGACGGACCCAGATGGTTTGACTATCTTGACCACCTTTGTTGCGGTTCATTTTCAATCAGCAACCAACCATATGTAGCATGAAAAACGACATGCTTTGCATGTCAAGCCCTTATTGGCATGCAACCCGTAAGCTAAGGGGCCAAAACCAAAATGATTAGGCATTGACGTGGCAGACGTGTGTCTTAGACAACAAAATTCGTATTATAATATGATTATGATATATGATGATTGATAATGAGCCACCATTACAACATGCAAACAAATACAATTACAAAAGGAAGTGACTTTAGCAAAGCTTAAAGGCAACATACACAAATCAAATCGAGGTGTTAGATTGGATACCAATCAATAAAATATTCGAATCTATGGATGACTCACATAATAATTAGTGGATATTTGTTTTACAAAAGCTTTAAATAATACGGAGTATTGAATAATGTTTGAGCATGAAAATGTTAAGCTCAATCAAAGAAGGGGTTTAACCATGAAAATCATCAAGATCTCCTACAAAGTAGTGCAAACCTAATAAACTCTTGACGAATCTAAGGTGTTTGATGATTTTTCCAAAGAGACGTTTCGATCTTTGAAGGATATGAATGTTATATATTTTTATATAACCATTGATGAATAATTGATGATGAATATCTTGAATATGAATATTTCTGAATATGAATTGTATTGATGATGAATGTGTGTGTAAATGTGTGTAATGAATTAATTATGGAATTGAATGGCTCTGACAACCAATGATGAGAGGTATTTATAAGCCTCATACTAGGGCAACTTTGTCTTGGGCCGTACCAGATATGGGCCCTGGCCCAAATTCCAAGGATACGAGGTATTGAACATTCCAGAATAATTATCTGTCAGTCGTTCATATGTCACTTGACTTATAAGTAACTCTGATAAGTATAACAATATTTAAATTGATGTGACATACGAGAGATAGAAGAATTCCTAAATTCTAGCTCTCCTCCAAAAATCCTGAATTATTATAAACTCCGTTTGGAGGTTTGAGGATTGGGCCAGGCCCAGTGTGGACTATGGAGGAGATTCAAAACCAAGTTCATGTCTTTTCCTCAATCTTCGATGAAGGCTTTCCAAGGCTAGGCAAAGTGGGCCTCGATCTGAATGAAGGCTTGCCAACATGTTGAAGGTTCGCTGCCTTCTCTCTAACTTCGACACTCCGCTGAGTGGGGTCCACTCCAAGGTTGAATGTCTTTTGTCTCTTTGTGAAACTTCCACTCCAAGCCTCTACCTTTTCCTTTGAATCGCTGCCTTCTCTCTAACTTCGACACTCCGCTGAGTGGGGTCCACTCCAAGGTTGAATGTCTTTTGTCTCTTTGTGAAACTTCCACTCCAAGCCTCTACCTTTTCCTTTATTTAAGGTCCGATTTATGTATATATATAATTCTAGCTTTAGAAAAGACTTTGTCTATGTCTGATTCTCTCTCCTTCTCTAAGCTACTCCTCGGCTGGGGCCCACTCCTACGTGAACTTCGACCAGTCTTACCTTCTTTCTTTGCTAAGCGCCGATTCTCTCTCCTCCTCCTTACACTTCGATCTTTTTTATATATATTAATTAAGCCTTGATAAAAAATATAAAAGAATTGTAGACTAAGTTTCGCTGGATTCGTGCTTCTCCCCTCTAGGTCCGATTCTCTCTCCTAATCCTAGCTTTAAGCTTCGACATATTCTTCTTTAAGGCTCGCTAGCTAAGACAGTATCATTGTAAATCTGACTTGCATCGCCTCGATCTCAATTATATAAGAAATTAGGGCTTGTTTATGTGAGATCTCACATAACTCATCAAGTCCCCAAGTTTGAAGGTAAGGTTTCAATTGAAAGCTTGGATTCAAACTTTTATCCCTTCTCTATTCGATTTTGTTTTGAGATCAGCGACCTAGAAGGAATTAAGCGGAATATTTCCTTTTTTCTTTATTTGCTTTCAGATCGGTGAAGCCACAAAATAACGAGGAAGTTCCTTCTCCTTTTTTCTTGGGTCGACGGGTAACAGAAGAAAAGAAAAAGTATAGATCTTTCCCTTCTCTTATTTCTTTTGTTATCCTCATTTTTCTCCTTCTTTTCTTTATTTTTCCTTATTTTTGCATCTAGTTTTGACATGAGAAAATAAAAATAGGCAAAGGAGAAACAGAGAGGTATTATTGTGCTGCTTCTATCCATTGGATCGGTTGAGTCAAGAAAAGGAAGAATTAAAAAGGTATAAACTTTTCTCTTCGATTTCCTTTTTGTATTCCGGTATATGCATTGCATTGAATTATATATTATGATAATTCAATCTTTCTTACTTCTTTTTCTTTTGTAAATCGAAGCAGCAAAGAAAGAAAACAGGAAAAAAAGGAAAGAAAAGGTATTTTCTATTATCTTTTTTGGATTGTTGAGCCAATTAGCATGGGTTAATTGCATAAGCAGAAAAGAATTGATTTGCTTCGCTTTTTTGTGAATAGTGTGGTGGTGAACTTCTGTGGTGGTCAAGCCTTTTTCCTAATCAACAACACTTCTCTGGTTTTGAAGGTATTCGCCTTTTGATCTCATGCACATTTCTGAGCATATATGTTTGCTTTGAGCATTAGAATGGACTGTTGCTGCTACTTTAGTTTGTATTTTGCAACTTGCTTAGTAGTTGAAATGTGGCATTCCTTGTAGCATTACCATTTTCTTTCAAAAACCATTGACACACATGATACTTTAGTAATTCATGCTAGGTGTATGAGCATTGTTGTATTTTTCATGAGTTATTGAATACTTTGCCATATGAATGTGATACCACATATGATAAAATGTGTAATTTATTTGTTCATGAGACTATTTAGGAGAAGCTTTGTTTTTGGATCCTTATTTAGGATTTTTGTTTGGATACAGGTGTTGTTCTGTTCTTCCTGCCTTGCCTTTGAAAATTTGAAAGGATAGAAGTGTTGTTTTAGGTGGATACCATGTCTGAGGCTAGTAGTGACCATATTGAGGAAACTAGTGGGTCCCAGCCTAAGGTTGGCAAGGTTAGGAGACCTCCTACCTTAGCCAAGGAGTGTTGCACCTCTGTTACTGCCGGTAGCTTAGCCAAGCTAGTTGAGACTTATCCCTGCCTTGCCAAGTATAACCCCATTGTTCCTGAGGATACTGACAGGGTTAACCTTCCACCTTCAGGGAAGGTTGCTTTCTATAGGGATTACCTTACTTGGTCTGGCCTTAGAGTTCCACTGACACCCTTCTACCTATTGTGCGATTTGAGATGATCCTTCGGGCGTTAGGGCAGCCTTTGTCCCTGCCTATGTTTAGGAAGGTGTTCTTGCTTTCAAGGACTGGTGATTGTTTTACTTTCCTTTATCGGGATAAGAGTTTTAGGCTGATAGAAGCTCCTGCCAAGATTCCTCCCTGGAGATTTTATTTCTTCTTCCTAGATGATACATTTCTTCCAAATGATAATAAGAAAATTCTTCGAAAAGGTAGTAAGGATTATACTTCAGACATGGTGTCTAAAGTGAATAAGAAAGTTGCTGAAGATCTGGTTGACCCTGACCATTATGGAGATCTTCTTGGTAGTTGTATTACTTATACGAATAGACTTATGAAATCCATCCTTCTTTATATATGCTTCTTTATTTGCATTATGTATGCTTACTTGTATTATTTGAGTTCCAACACTTTGTTTCTTTTCTTATTTTCAGCTCTTAGATTGATGGATTGCTTGGACTATCCCTTCGAAGATTATGATGTTCGTTATGAGTCTAACACCGAAGCAGAGAAGCTTCGAGAGACAGCTAGGGAGGTTCTTTCTCTTCGCCCTGATGGAGCTTCATATGATGATGAGTATGTCTCTCTAAGCGTCTATCAAGCTGTGGATCGAGGCGAGCATTCCTTGGCTCCCCCTACTGCCTTTCTTTCTTCTTCTCAGGCTTTTGGTAGCCTTGAGGGTGGTAAGTTCCTTTTGCATTGCTAAATGTTGTTATCATTGTATATATATGTATGTATGACTTATAATTCTTTACTTTTCTTGTAGGTGATCATTCAGATAGAGAGCAGCCTGTCACTGTTGAAGATTTTGAGGATGATGAAGATAGTGATTCCTATCCTAATCCACATGCAAAGAAGAGATCACGAGATGAGCTTTTTAGTTCTCCTTCCAAGCTTCAGAAGATTCCCCAGCCTACTTTTGCATCTTATGGGAGTGTTGGAGGCTTTACTCCCTATTGTCAGGTGGGGCAGACACAGGCTCAAATTACTTCAACCCCTTTGATGTTTCTTACTTCTTCCTCTACTCAGGATACCTCAGCACCTTCTTCTCCTTCCTTCTTACTTGGTGCTGCCTCAGGTCCTAGCTTTCCTATATTTGCTAACGGTATTGTGGAGAATTGCTATTTCTCCGGTTCTGGGTCAACTCTTAGGGTGGACTCTTTTTCTCCTGCTCATTTGCATGACATAGATCGTCTTGCCGAAGCTAGGTTAAAATCTAGCTCTCCTATTGCCCCCTTTCAGCCTTCGCGGGCGGGGTCTACACTTATTCCCACAGAAGCCGGCGATCTCAACAGGTCGATTGGGAACTTCTATTATGCTCATCCGACATCAATTAAAGTTAAAGACGATGGTCAAAATCCTGAGCATGCCAAGAAGCTTTTGGAGGCCATGATTCCTCCAGTTCTTGCTGCCGAGGCTCATTTTAGAGATATCCCTGAGCTCTCTCTGCAGTATGTCAATACTTAATTGTGTTGCTAGTAGCGTGGCGTTTTAGACTGCTGGGTAAGATTGGTTCGTTGACTAGTGAGGTTGAGAGGCTCCAGGGAGAGTTGCCTTCTCGTGATGCTAGGCTTGCTTCCCTTTCTAAGGACTTAGAGGAGGAAAAGCTTGCTTGTACTAGTCTCAGGGAGGGTAAGGAGAAGGCTGATTCTGATCTTGAGTTGGTGAGGGGTACTCTTGAGTCTCTAACTCAAGAGAATATGAGGATGACAGAGAGAGTTTCTGAGTTGGAGAGTAAGACTAATATCTTAGAGGTTGGCATGACTCATAAGGATAAGGTGATTCAGGAGCTTAGGCAGGAGAGTGAGGATTCCCACTCTAAGTTGGAGGTCCAGGCTAGTGATATTGAGCGTATGAGATCTTTATTGACCTCCTTTCCTCAGTTTTTTAAGGATCTACTTGGTCATCCAGACGTGAAGGAGACTTTTGCGCTTCTTGCTTGCTGCCAATAAATTTTGGACATTGGGATGGTGCTTACAAGAAGTTGGTTTTTCATAAAGGCAGTGCAACTGAGGCTCGCCAGGTGATGGACGATATTGGTAAATTCTAGACTGATCGTAAGTTTCCTATATTGGATGAGGTTGCCTCTGTACTTGACACGAAGACCGTGAATGATCATGAAGATGTGAAAGTGGAGCAAGTGGAGTTAGAGAAGGAAGTTGTGAATTCAAGGAGTCCAGGAATAATGGAGAAATTAGTAACAGCTGAGAATGGAAATAATGGCGGTTGTGATGGCGGGTCTAGTTATACCTCTAAGATGGTGTTAAGCAGGGAAATAATATCTCAATATTTCTACATGCCAATTACACAAGCTGCTAAGGAGCTTAATGTTGGGCTGCTAAGGAGCTTAATGTTGGATTGACCCTGTTGAAGAAACGTTGTCAGGAGTTGGGCATTCATTGCTGGCCTCATCGCAAGCTTATGAGTCTTCAAACACTCATCAACAATGTTCAGGTCAAAATTCTTTCTGGTTTTTTTTTTCTAAATCTTATAACTCCTTAATTTACATTTTACTATGAGGTGTCTATTTTTTCATGGACATATATTGTGCAACAGATATTGGGGAAAGATTCGGGTGAGAAAGCTGAAAGAAAGTTGAGGGAAGCAGTAATGACACTCGAGCAAGAGAGGAAGAAATTGGAAGAGACGCAGGATTTGAAACTTGAAAACAATACAAAGAGACTGAGACAAGCTTGCTTTAAGGCCAACTACAAAAAGAGGACATTGACCGCATTGATCATGACCATGAATAATCCTCTGGCCTACACATTTATCCATCATCTAACACCGAAAAAGTCAAAGCTTAGTAACTCTGCTGTTCATTAATTAAATAGGGAAAAGCAAAAAACCCACAATTTAAGATATGAGAAAAATTTAGACGCTCTTACCGCCAACTGTTTTTTCAATTGTGCATTCTCTTCCAGCATCTGAGCTTCCTGGATATTCATTTTGGTCAAATTATTCAGTTAGGATATACATTTTACTTATCATATAGGAGTATATCTTAAATTTATCATTTAAATTTAAGTAGGAACTGGCAATATATCTTCACTAATATGTTGGTAACTATGTTGTAAGTGTTCTAATTAAGTTCCTATCACCTTTTGTCACTAATAAAGGCGTGCAATTCATTAAAAATAGTACTAGTATGTGAAAATGAAACTTGAGTTAGAAGAACATAAAGGTGTAGCTGATCCATGACCTTCTGCTTTAGAGTATTGATATCTTTTGATACTGTTTCTGCCTGAAAGTAGAACATATTGAAGTAAGGAAGTATAATAAACCTTCTCGTTCGATAAAAAGTAATTAACAAACTGTGCGCTAATCATGGAACAAGATGCCAACACAAACACACCTTACCTTTGCTTTTACTACTGCAACCAATCTAGATTCAATAATAGCCTCTAATTTGCTTAGCTCCTTGAGATCAAGTCCTTGAAGATCTTCTCCTTTCATTTGCGTGTCATTATCATAATTGAGCATTTAATTTGGGTTTTACTATAACAACTCAAACTTCCAGACTCTGATTTATGGAATAATATATAGGGAAAGAAATAATAATTTGTACCCCAATTCACGGTGTTTTTCTACAAGTTCTTTGCTCAACATGGCAGATTTTAATCATTTTATGTATATAAGATACACAAAATGCTTGTCTGTATAGAGCTGGATGATATCGTGTCTTTGTGTTTGAGGGAATCAGGAACACTGCACAGGGAAATAGTAGTCATGTTTGACAACGGAAAGGTTGTGGTGTTGTAAGGAGACTAGTTGGGTGGTTTCTTGAAATAATGGTTAGATGGTTTAAGTTCAAAAGCCCTAATTCTAACCAAAACCATCTATTTCGTGTTCGTCTGAGCAGTTAGACGAAAGCCATGTGAGTTCGGCGAAAGTCATATATAGTGTAGCTCCTGCTATGGGTCATAACTAGGTGATTAATGGGCATTTATTATTACTATCATTTGTAGTTTTGCAACTTTGATTTGTTTATATTTTTCGAGAATTTGAAATCTGATGTATGCTTTCTTAAAATAATATCGGTAACAGGTGGCACATCCAGAATGTAGTTCAAGAGTTCCAGCTATTGTGACTGCTCTTGAAAAAATGGAGCTTACTCCAAAGGTAAATAAAACACTTCTCGTTTTTTGTAAGTGTTTTATATTCAACACGCTACGTTTGTGCTTGACTTTTAGTTTTTCCGTATTAGTTATTTACAAGTTGGGATCAATATAGTTCCCGTTCTGCAATTTTGAATTGCCCACAGCTGTTTGTTTAGTTTGAACCTTGTCATAATGCATCATAATTCATAAAGTGAGATTATTCCTCATAACCAGTTTTTGAAGGTCAACTACGGGATATCGGTGATTCTGAAACTTTAATCACTTTAAATATAATGAACATTGAGAGAGAATTAGGGGATTTCCCTTTTTTGATTAAGCTTGCATCATTAGAATATCTGTACATGTATGATTCAAGACTATGTTACCTCGCAAAGCGGTTTAAGCGAATATCTTTAAAGCTTCTGGCCTGGGCAAGTTTTGGTTTCCAGTATCTCGCATGCCAAATAATGGTAGTGATTGGCCCACTGTTGACTCTATGATCCATGAGAACCAGCGGTTGGTAGTATTCACCTCTAAATCTTCTAAAGAGGCTTCTGAAGGTATTGCATATGTATGGAGATACGTGGTTGAAAATCAATGTGAGTTTCATTGTCTACTTTGGTATAATTTTTTTGTGAAATTGGATAGTTGCATATTTCTTGATGGTCTTTGAAAATTGCAGATGGAAGTGATGGGATGAAAAATGGTTCTTGCCCCAACCGTGCTGAGTCAGCTCCTATGAGCACCACATCAAGATCACTGGTTTTGTTGAATCACTTCCCAGACACCCCAGATTTTATCGAATCTTGCAACCACAATTCAGACCCATTAATAGACAGGATGAACACTTGCCATGAAGCAACCGGTGATCGATGGCCTAATTTCATTGCTGTTGATTATTACAAGGTATTTTCCAAGTCATTTAATAAATATAAAGTAGTCTTTAGCCTAAGCATGAAATGATCAAGATACTAAACTGTCACGTTTTATGGAATTTCGTAGAGGAGTGACGGTGGAGGTGCACCGGCTGCTATAGATTTTGCTAATGGGCAGCTAGTTTGTGGTTGTGACAGCATTGACTCATGCAGGGTATGCATCATATATGTAACGCTAATCAGTAAAATCTCGATACTGTTTTCATTAGCATAAATGAAACTAACACATCAACAGTATGATTTGACTTTTATAACTTGATTATTGTACAGCCAAAGATGGCATTTGGAGACTGGCACCAGAGGCTAGTGTAACATCCGTGAGTTTTGACCCGTTGACTTTTCGTGTAATATGACTAACAATTTAAGTTAATGAATTATTTGGGTCGTTTTGTGAATTAAATGATAATGTGTTATATTCGGGTCGATAATATGTTTTGATTGGTGTTTAAATGTCTAGCGATTGTAATTTGGTTGAGAAGAGAAACGGGTCGGCCCGTGGGTCATCCACGACCCATCAGCCCCCCTTGACCCATTTCTCCCCCCCTTATCCTTTCCTTTACTTCTCATTTCTCTCTTCTATCTTCTTTCTCATTTCTCTCAAGTAAAAGCAAGCAAACCCATTTCATTCCTTCATCTCTCTAGCATCGATTGGTGCTTTGAAACTGGTATAACACTAGAATCATCGTCATCTATACCACATTATCGTCATATCGAAGATTCAAAGGTTGTAGTGCAAGCATTTTACCCATTTTGACCTAATTTCGGGTTTGAGCTCAAGAAGGAGTTTTGGTAAGTCAAATTCATCCCATCTTCACCTATTTATGCTTATTTATATGTTGTTGGTCGATTTAAAGTATTTACAAGTCTTAAATCGGGTCGAATTGAAATTAGGGTTCAATTAGGGTTTTGGTTTGGGTTGAATGATTTGGAGGTGTTGTTGATGTTTTGGAATGGAAATTTGTAATGGGTTATGTGTATTTATGTTTAATGGCACTTAGTTAAGCTTCAAAATGAGTTTCAAGCTCCTACAAATCGTTTTGGTATGTTTAGGGTCGAGTTTTGGGGTTTTGGTTCGTTTTCCTGCACCTGGAGCTGCTGGTGCTGGTGCAGGGAGTTGTCCCACTGCGGCGCAGTGGAGGGACCTTGTCCCACTGCGGCGCAGTGGAAAACCACTGCCCTTTTTGCTTCGTTTGGCCCACTGCGGCGCAGTGGCATGGCTTTGCCTCACTACGGCGCAGTGGATTTATTCTGGAAATTTCGCGCGCGTCAGTTTTCAAACGTTAATAACTTTTGATCCGTAAGTCCAAATAAGTCGTATGACCTACCGTTGGAATCGTAAGAGAGTCTAGTTCCTCGTAGTAACCTTCCTTTTGTATGAATCTTCGTACATTTCTGAAAATGTCAAGTCAAAGTGTTATGTTTCACACTCGGTAATGTTAAGAAAGTAATTGTGGGTTCGTGACTCAACTTAAACCTAAGGAACCAACTTGTTTATGATTATGAAGTTGACATTATGATATATGACATGCTTTGATAGGTTGTGAATGCATGGGGCCCAATACTCGCTATTAACCTTTTATTAACTCGACTTAAGTTTCTTTGCCGATCAAGGTGAGTTTCGTATCTCCCTACTCGCTTGAGATTCGGGCTGAAAAGTGTAAACTTGCGTGTTTACTTACGTTGTTGATTGATTGATTGATTGATTTATTGATTGATTGTTGATGATGATGATTGATTGATTGATTGTTGATTGACTTGATTGATTGATTGATTGATTGATTGATTGATGATTGATTGATTGTTGATTGTTTTGATTCGTTTGTGATTATTATATATTGCTTGATTGATTGATTGATTGATTGATTGATTGATTGATTGATTGATTGATTGATTGATTGATTGATTGATTGATTGATTGATTGATTGATTGATTGATTGATTGATTGATTGATTGATTGATTGATTGATTGATTGATTGATTGATTGATTGATTGATTGATTGATTGATTGATTGATTGATTGATTGATTGATTGATTGATTGATTGATTGATTGATTGATTGATTGATTGATTGATTGATTGATTGATTGATTGATTGATTGATTGATTGATTGATTGATTGATTGATTGATTGATTGATTGATTGATTGATTGATTGATTGATTGATTGATTGATTGATTGATTGATTGATTGATTGATTGATTGATTGATTGATTGATTGATTGATTGATTGATTGATTGATTGATTGATTGATTGATTGATTGATTGATTGATTGATTGATTGATTGATTGATTGATTGATTGATTGATTGATTGATTGATTGATTGATTGATTGATTGATTGATTGATTGATTGATTGATTGATTGATTGATTGATTGATTGATTGATTGATTGATTGATTGATTGATTGATTGATTGATTGATTGATTGATTGATTGATTGATTGATTGATTGATTGATTGATTGATTGATTGATTGATTGATTGATTGATTGATTGATTGATTGATTGATTGATTGATTGATTGATTGATTGATTGATTGATTGATTGATTGATTGATTGATTGATTGATTGATTGATTGATTGATTGATTGATTGATTGATTGATTGATTGATTGATTGATTGATTGATTGATTGATTGATTGATTGATTGATTGATTGATTGATTGATTGATTGATTGATTGATTGATTGATTGATTGATTGATTGATTGATTGATTGATTGATTGATTGATTGATTGATTGATTGATTGATTGATTGATTGATTGATTGATTGATTGATTGATTGATTGATTGATTGATTGATTGATTGATTGATTGATTGATTGATTGATTGATTGATTGATTGATTGATTGATTGATTGATTGATTGATTGATTGATTGATTGATTGATTGATTGATTGATTGATTGATTGATTGATTGATTGATTGATTGATTGATTGATTGATTGATTGATTGATTGATTGATTGATTGATTGATTGATTGATTGATTGATTGATTGATTGATTGATTGATTGATTGATTGATTGATTGATTGATTGAGATTGATGCTGAAAAGTGAACATGTGATTGATTGATTTATTGATTGAATGATTGTTTGTTTGATTGATTGATTGATTGATTGATATCGAATCGGATTATACTTTGAATCATTCGTGTTAGTTATTTGATTGCATGATGTTTTGAGCATGATTACTTGAGTTAATGATAGACATTTGTAAAGAATTTGACATGATGACATGCTAAGTAACAATCCCATAGGATTCTAGCACTCTTGCTTTAGCTTAACGATATGAAATGAGTATGTGGTATCGGTATGAGAGCATTGACTACTTGTGTGACTAACATGTGAGCAATTGAGACTAACTCTCGGGTCAACGTGTCACTTGTTATATAGAAATGGTGAGACCAAGGAGAGCTGGAACGAACTATAGGGCTGAAGTGGAAGAACCTCAACCGGAAGCTCAACCGGAGGTACAAGGAGGTAGAGGTAGGGGCCGTGGTAGGGGTCGTGGTAGAGGTTGTGGTAGAGGCCAAGGAAGGGGCTCGTGGTGAAGTTTCTGAGCCAAACATGGCTGAGGTGATCGCTCAAACGATCGCCAATATCATGCCAACCATTATTGCTCAAGTCACGGCAAATCTTGGGCAAAACAATGGGCCTCAAAACAATGAAGCCCCAAAAAATGTGAATAACGAAAATGCTCAACCTCAGGCCGTGGAAAATGAAGAAGAGGAACCAGTGAGAATTGATAACCGCATGCCCATGTATAATCAATACGGAGGATACGGACAGGGATGTATATTTAAGGACTTCAAAAGCTGTGGGGCACCGGAGTTTAATGGAAGGGGTGGTCCCACTGAGTGTATAAGGTGGTTTGAAGAGATTGAAGCAGTGATCGAAAGAAGTCATTGCACATATGACGACCGGATTTCTTATGCATCCGGCATGTTTAGGCATGACGCCTTGAGTTGGTGGAACCAAGAGATAACTTTGGGGCGGACTTATAACTTGGAATGGGTCGATTTCAAGGACAAAGTGAAGGCAAAGTTTTGTCCTCCCTATGAACTACAAAATTTGACCATTGAGTTTGCTAATCTCAACATGGAGGGAGCCGATTACAAGAGCTATGTTAGACGATTTCAAGAGTTGTCTACCCTCATTCCTCACTTGGTGGGTTCCGAGTCTCAGGCCATCCAGAAGTTTGTATTGGGCTTGAATCCTCAAGTCCGATCTTATGTAAACTCTAACATGCCTACTTCTTTGGCCGATGTGGTTAACCGAGCCGGGAGTGTGACTGAAGATTTGTTGAGAAGCGGTGTTTTAAACAAATCCTCAACAAACAAGAGGAAAGAAGTGGCAGAGTCTAGTGGGGTGAAGAAAGTGGGAAGGTTTGACCCCAAGAATGCATATAGGGGTAGAGTGATGGCGGCGGTGGAACCGGCTAGGAGGCCTTATACTGGGCCTCATCCTTTCTGTGGGAGATGCAACAGGCATCATTCCGCCAATGCTCCATGTGGGGCATGCTATAACTGCAACCAAGTTGGGCACGAATCCAAAAATTGTAGAGCTCCAAGAACGGGCCCAATGAATGTGGCTCCTGTTCGGACCGTCCCTCCTCAAGGTAACCAACGAAGAGGTGAATGTTTTGAATGTGGTAGTCGTGACCACTATCGTAATAATTGTCCTCGATGGGTGGGACAACAAGTGCAAGTAGCCGTCCACCCCAACCAACTACAAATGGTCGGGCCTAACCAAAACCGGGGCCAACAAGGCCATTAAGTGCAACCACGCGGCCGAGCCTTTGCGGCCAATGCAAATGAAGCCCGCAACGATCCCAACGTAGTAGCAGGTACCTTTCTCCTTAATGGTCACTATGCAACCGTTCTATTTGATTCCGGGGCCGATTATAGCCTCGTGTCCTCTAACTTTGTTCCTTTGATTGATGTGCATCCTTGTGCTCTAAACTATGTGCTTGACATTGAAATGGTAAATGGGTCACTAACTAGACTTAGTCAAATACTTCGCGACTGTGTCTTGACTTTAGAAGACGTCGACTTCTTCATTGACCTCATGCCTCTTGACATTGGTAGTTTTGACATTATAGTGGGTATGGATTGGTTAACGGCGGTAAATGCGACGATTGATTGTGGTGAGAGAGTTGTTAAGATACCATTGACTAACGGCAAAATTCTAAGGGTTCAAGGTGAAATCTCCGATTTCTCTAATTCTAAAGTCTTTAGTGCTACCATCACAAAGGTAGAATTGAAGACCGTTCCAATTGTTTGTGAATTTCCCGATGTTTTTCCGGATGACTTACCGGGATTACCTCCAACTCGTGAACTTGATTTTCGTATTAATCTTACCCCCGAAGCCGCGCCCGTAGCAAAAGCTCCGTATAGACTAGCCTTAACCGAAATGCAAGAATTACAAACTCAACTCAAGGAACTCCAAGAGAAGGGTTTCATTCGCCCTAGTCAATCTCCTTGGGGTGCTCCTGTTCTCTTCGTCAAAAAGAAAGACGGGTCCTTCAGAATGTGTATTGATTACCGGGAATTAAACAAGCTCACTGTGAAGAACCGATACCCCCTCCCTAGAATCGATGACTTATTTGATCAACTTCAAGGTGCTAAGCACTTCTCAAAAATTGATCTTCGCTCGGGTTATCATCAACTCCGAGTACATGAAGATGATATCCCCAAGACGGCTTTTCGCACAAGGTATGGTCACTTTGAATTCACCGTAATGCCTTTTGGGTTGACTAATGCACCGGCGGTGTTCATGGACTTGATGAACCGGGTGTGTCAACCATACTTAGACAAGTCTGTCATTGTGTTCATTGATGACATACTTGTATACTCGAAGACGAAGGAGGAGCATGTTGAGCACTTGCGTGAGATGCTTGAACTACTAAGGATGGAGAAATTGTATGCTAAATTCTCCAAGTGTGAGTTTTGGTTGGAAGAGGTCCACTTCCTTGGTCACGTAGTGAGCAAGGATGGTATTCACGTGGACCCAAGCAAAATTGAAGCGGTCAAGAATTGGAGAAGACCCGAAACGCCATCCGAGATCCGCCAATTCCTTGGATTGGCGGGTTACTATAGAAGATTTATTGAAAACTTCTCCCGTATTGCACAACCACTCACTCTCTTGACTCAAAAGGAGAGAAACTTTGAATGGGGCGAAAGACAAGAAAACGCCTTCCAAACTCTTAAAGATATGCTATGTGATGCTCCTATTTTGACACTACCGGATGGAATTGAAGATTTTGTTGTTTATTGTGATGCCTCGGGGCAAGGGTTGGGTTGTGTTCTTATGCAAAGGGGTAAAGTCATTGCTTATGCCTCCCGTCAACTGAAGGTGCATGAGAAGAACTATCCGATACATGATTTGGAATTGGGAGCGGTTGTGTTTGCTTTGAAGTGTTGGAGACATTATCTCTACGGCACCAAATGTGTGATTTATACCGATCACAAAAGTCTTCAACACATCTTTAACCAAAGTGAATTGAATATGAGGCAAAGGCGTTGGCTTGAACTATTTAGTGATTATGACTGTGACATCCGTTACCATCCGGGCAAGGCAAATGTAGTAGCCGATGCCTTGAGTAGAAAGGAGAGAGTGAAGCCAAGACGGGCTAGAGCTATGAGCCTCACGGTGAGGCCAAATATTCGTAACCGAATTATTGAAGCCCAAATTCATGCCACCCTATCGGAAAACTTTGGAGACGAAAACCTAGATGGCATGGAGCAACAATTCGACCGAAAGAGTGATAATGGGCTATACTTGGTTGAAAGACTTTGGGTTCCTATTTTCGGTGACTTAAGAACACTTATTATGAATGAAGCTCATCAATCGCCTTATTCGGTCCATCCCGGGTCGGATAAGATGTACTTTGATTTGAGAAACTTGTATTGGTGGCCGGGCATGAAACGTGATGTGGCTAAGTATGTGAGTGAGTGTCTTACTTGCTTACAAGTCAAGGCCGATCACAAGAAGCCACCCGGATTGTTGGTACAACCGGTGATGCCCGAATGGAAGTGGGAACATATTTCAATGGACTTCATTACTAAACTTCCGAAGACGAGAAGCGGTCGTGACACGATTTGGGTGATAGTAGATCGGTTAACGAAGTCGGCTCACTTTCTAGCACACTTTGGCTCGTTTATACATCAAGGAAGTAATATCTAAACATGGAGTACCGATTTCTATCATTTCCGATAGAGATGCCCGTTTCAAATCAAACTTTTGGGTAGCCTTTCAAAAGGCAATGGGTACTCGACTCGACATGAGCACGGCTTTTCATCCTCAAACGGATGGGCAAACCGAGAGAACCATTCAAACACTTGAAGATATGCTGAGGGCTTATGCAATTGATTTTGGTGGAAGTTGGGAAGATCATTTGCCGCTAGTTGAGTTCTCGTACAACAATAGTTATCATGCCACTATTCAAATGGCGCCCTTTAGAGCATTGTATGGTAGGATATGTCGTTCTCCTCTAGCTTGGGCGGAAATCGGAGAGAGTCAACTTATCGGGCCAGAAATTGTGGTTGAAACGACGAAGGTAATATCTCAAATTAAGGAGAAGTTGCAATTGGCCCGTGAACATCAAAAGAAGTATGCCGATGTGAGGCGGAGACCGTTGGAGTTTGAAATTGGTGATTATGTACTTTTAAAAGTGTCACCTTGGAAAGGTGTTGTACGTTTTGTGAAGCGGGGAAAACTTGCGCCAAGGTATATTGGTCCTTTCAAGATTCTTGAACGGGTTGGAAAGGTTGCCTACCGATTAGAAATACCACAAGAGCTTAGCGGTGTGCATGATGTGTTTCATATTTGCAACCTACGCAAGTGTTTGGCGGACCCTACACATCATGTGCCCATGGACGAGGTTAGGGTGGATTCGAATCTTAATTTTGTTGAAGAGCCGGTAGAGATCTTGGATCGTCAAGACAAGAAACTCAAGAATAAACGCTACACGATTGTTAAGGTTAGATGGAATGCTAGACGTGGAGTCGAGTTCAATTGGGAGCGAGAGGATCATATGAAGTCTAAGTATCCGCATTTATTTAGTAATTAGTGTTTTATTGAATTTCGGGACGAAATTCTTTCAACGGGGGAATAATGTAACATCCGTGAGTTTTGACCCGTTGACTTTTCGTGTAATATGACTAACAATTTAGATTAATGAATTATTTGAGTCGTTTTGTGAATTAAATGATAATGTGTTATATTCGGGTCGATAATATGTTTTGATTGGTGTTTAAATGTCTAGCGATTGTAATTTGGTTGAGAAGAGAAACGGGTCGGCCCGTGGGTCATCCACGACCCATCAGCCCCCCTTGACCCATTTCTCCCCCCCTTATCCTTTCCTTTACTTCTCATTTCTCTCTTCTATCTTCTTTCTCATTTCTCTCAAGTAAAAGCAAGCAAACCCATTTCATTCCTTCATCTCTCTAGCATCGATTGGTGCTTTGAAACTGGTATAACACTAGAATCATCGTCATCTATACCACATTATCGTCATATCGAAGATTCAAAGGTTGTAGTGCAAGCATTTTACCCATTTTGACCTAATTTCGGGTTTGAGCTCAAGGAGTTTTGGTAAGTCAAATTCATCCCATCTTCACCTATTTATGCTTATTTATATGTTGTTAGTCGATTTAAAGTATTTACAAGTCTTAAATCGGGTCGAATTAAAATTAGGGTTCAATTAGGGTTTTGGTTTGGGTTGAATGATTTGGAGGTGTTGTTGATGTTTTGGAATGGAAATTTGTAATGGGTTATGTGTATTTATGTTTAATGGCACTTAGTTAAGCTTCAAAATGAGTTTCAAGCTCCTACAAATCGTTTTGGTATGTTTAGGGTCGAGTTTTGGGGTTTTGGTTTGGGTTGAATGATTTGGAGGTGTTGTTGATGTTTTGGAATGGAAATTTGTAATGGATTATGTGTATTTATGTTTAATGGCACTTAGTTAAGCTTCAAAATGAGTTTCAAGCTCCTACAAATCGTTTTGGTATGTTTAGGGTCGAGTTTTGGGGTTTTGGTTCGTTTTCCTGCACCTGGAGCTGCTGGTGCTGGTGCAGGGAGTTGTCCCACTGCGGCGCAGTGGAGGGACCTTGTCCCACTGCGGCGCAGTGGAGGGACCTTGTCCCACTGCGGCGCAGTGGAAAACCACTGCCCTTTTTGCTTCGTTTGGCCCACTGCGGCGCAGTGGCATGGCTTTGCCTCACTGCGGCGCAGTGGATTTATTCTGGAAATTTCGCGCGCGTCAGTTTTCAAACGTTAATAACTTTTGATCCGTAAGTCCAAATAAGTCGTATGACCTACCGTTGGAATCGTAAGAGAGTCTAGTTCCTCGTAGTAACCTTCCTTTTGTATGAATCTTCGTACATTTCTGAAAATGTCAAGTCAAAGTGTTATGTTTCACACTCGGTAATGTTAAGAAAGTAATTGTGGGTTCGTGACTCAACTTAAACCTAAGGAACCAACTTGTTTATGATTATGAAGTTGACATTATGATATATGACATGCTTTGATAGGTTGTGAACGCATGGGGCCCAATACTCGCTATTAACCTTTTATTAACTCGACTTAAGTTTCTTTGCCGATCAAGGTGAGTTTCGTATCTCCCTACTCGCTTGAGATTCGGGCTGAAAAGTGTAAACTTGCGTGTTTACTTACGTTGTTGATTGATTGATTTGGTTTAAATGTTGGATTGATGAGACGGTTTATCACGTTGTCTGACTTGGTTTACGTTTGTTAAGTATTTCATTTATATTAGGATAGACGTACATACATGGAAGTCGGTTATACCTTCATTGGGTTTTGGTTTGGGTTGAATGATTTGGAGGTGTTGTTGATGTTTTGGAATGGAAATTTGTAATGGATTATGTGTATTTATGTTTAATGGCACTTAGTTAAGCTTCAAAATGAGTTTCAAGCTCCTACAAATCGTTTTGGTATGTTTAGGGTCGAGTTTTGGGGTTTTGGTTCGTTTTCCTGCACCTGGAGCTGCTGGTGCTGGTGCAGGGAGTTGTCCCACTGCGGCGCAGTGGAGGGACCTTGTCCCACTGCGGCGCAGTGGAAAACCACTGCCCTTTTTGCTTCGTTTGGCCCACTGCGGCGCAGTGGCATGGCTTTGTCCCACTGCGGCGCAGTGGAGGGACCTTGTCCCACTGCGGCGCAGTGGAAAACCACTGCCCTTTTTGCTTCGTTTGGCCCACTGCGGCGCAGTGGCATGGCTTTGCCTCACTACGGCGCAGTGGAGTTGTCCCACTGCAGCGCAGTGGAGGGACCTTGTCCCACTGCGGCGCAGTGGAAAACCACTGCCCTTTTTGCTTCATTTGGCCCACTGCGGCGCAGTGGCCATGCCCTTTTGCTTCGATTGTCCCACTGCAGCGCAGTGGAGGGACCTTGTCCCACTGCGGCGCAGTGGAAAACCACTGCCCTTTTTGCTTCATTTGGCCCACTGCGGCGCAGTGGCCATGCTTTTTGCTTCGTTTGGCCCACTGCGGCGCAGTGGAAAACCACTGCCTTTTTGCTTCTTTGGCCCACTGCGGCGCAGTGGCAGGGAGTTGTCCCACTGCGGCGCAGTGGAGGGACCTTGTCCCACTGCGGCGCAGTGGAAAACCACTGCCCTTTTTGCTTCGTTTGGCCCACTGCGGCGCAGTGGCAGTTGTCCCACTGCGGCGCAGTGGAGGGACCTTGTCCCACTGCGGCGCAGTGGAAAACCACTGCCCTTTTTGCTTCGTTTGGCCCACTGCGGCGCAGTGGAGGGACCTTGTCCCACTGCGGCGCAGTGGAAAACCACTGCCCTTTTTGCTTCGTTTGGCCCAC
Source organism: Erigeron breviscapus (assembly GCA_034093135.1). NCBI lineage: Eukaryota > Viridiplantae > Streptophyta > Magnoliopsida > Asterales > Asteraceae > Erigeron > Erigeron breviscapus. The sequence continues at coordinate 35,542,656 of CM067168.1, forward strand.
TGCGGCGCAGTGGAGGGACCTTGTCCCACTGCGGCGCAGTGGAAAACCACTGCCCTTTTTGCTTCATTTGGCCCACTGCGGCGCAGTGGCCATGCCTTTTTGCTTCGTTTGGCCCACTGCGGCGCAGTGGAAAACCACTGCCCTTTTTGCTTCGTTTGGCCCACTGCGGCGCAGTGGAAAACCACTGCCTTTTTGCTTCGTTTGGCCCACTGCGGCGCAGTGGAAAACCACTGCCTTTTGCTTCTTTGGCCCACTGCGGCGCAGTGGAGGCTTTGCCTCACTGCGGCGCAGTGGATTTTTCACGGGCTGAAAAGTGTAAACTTGCGTGTTTACTTACGTTGTTGATTGATTGATTTGGTTTAAATGTTGGATTGATGAGACGGTTTATCACGTTGTCTGACTTGGTTTACGTTTGTTAAGTATTTCATTTATATTAGGATAGACGTACATACATGGAAGTCGGTTATACCTTCATTGGGTTTTGGATGTGGTGGGAAGGCTGCGGGTGACCCTATATATAAGCATCTGGGGCTCGAAGAAAGTAGAATCCTCTTAAGTGTATGTACGTATAGTTGGTTTGATTTGTGATTATTGGTTTATGATTGACGAACATTGATGGTTGGTTCATGACAGACGATTTGTGATTGGTGCATATACGATTGATTGTAAGCATGCATACATTGTACATAATCCCTCGGTTGAGGATTCAAACATCCTAGTGTATAGATGTATACACTTGTCCTGTGAGATGTTGGAGACATGACATCCGGGTATATAGACATATATACGCCGATGATTTTGAGATGCCGCCTTGTTCATTGTGATGACAGGCGAGTATCGTTGCATAGGTGACTTGAGTTCACGCATAAGATAGGCATGTTGGCTTATTTATGCATTCGACATTTGCATTGATACGTATATCATTTGTGCATTCATATTACACACTTACTTGTCTTGTGTAATCTTGTTGTTGGACGTTATTGTGTTACTTAGAGGCTCGCTGTAAGTCATGTCTAGTCTCTACTCGTACATTCTGATTATTGACGCTGGTTCTTTATGGACCATTACTACGAACTCACCAACCTTGTGTTGACTATGCTTAGTACACTTTTCAGGTAATCAGGTTATTCCCGGACGTGGAGTTTAGTTGCTTGCTTGCTGTTAAACCCGGGCTTTGGACTTTATGAATCAAGGATTCATCGACCTTCTCTTTTGCATTATACTTAGGATTGATTTGCCATCTTTGGGATGTTCTTTTGTAAACTTTGATGGCTATTTGCTCCTTATGTATTTTGTTACTTGTTTCGTATTGTTATGGATTCACTGAATCCTTATTTGCATTTAGTTATCATTCTATTGTAATTCCACCTTGCGCTATATGATTTCCGTGATATTTCGAGCCTCGGCTTGGGGTGTTACAGAATGGTGGCCCATGCGAGGTCGTAGAGAATTAGGCGGTTTGACCTAGACTACGGCTTAAGTTAAAACTCTTCATATAGCATGCATGGTTAGGAAATTCGTGTGCAATGTGAATTATGTGAATCCCCGTGTGAGTTCGTAGTTAAGACCACTTGTGTGATAGCTTGAATTCAATGTGATGAATGTGGTTAATATGGTTTGTTGTTATTATTGGTTGGAGCTAATTTGATGATTTAGAGCAAAATGAAGTTATGCCATTAACTTAGTATAATATTGTGGCAACCCTAAAAGAACCCGATCAACTCTTTTATGGTTACCCAACATTATAGCAAGTTCATGACATCGTGGATTGCGCACGTGTGGCTTAAAGTATAATAAGGAACCGATATGCTTAATGGAAGTTGATTAGGTGGAGGGTTAGCCATTGGTACACCCTGTATACATACCCGGTCGATAACTAGAGAGCATATCGAATTCGGATTATACTTTGAATCATTCGTGTTAGTTATTTGATTGCATGATGTTTTGAGCATGATTACTTGAGTTAATGATAGACATTTGTAAAGAATTTGACATGATGACATGCTAAGTAACAATCCCATAGGATTCTAGCACTCTTGCTTTAGCTTAACGATATGAAATGAGTATGTGGTATCGGTATGAGAGCATTGACTACTTGTGTGACTAACATGTGAGCAATTGAGACTAACTCTCGGGTCAACGTGTCACTTGTTATATAGAAATGGTGAGACCAAGGAGAGCTGGAACGAACTATAGGGCTGAAGTGGAAGAACCTCAACCGGAAGCTCAACCGGAGGTACAAGGAGGTAGAGGTAGGGGCCGTGGTAGGGGTCGTGGTAGAGGTTGTGGTAGAGGCCAAGGAAGGGGTCGTGGTAGAGGTTGTGGTAGAGGCCAAGGAAGGGGTCGTGGTGAAGTTTCTGAGCCAAACATGGCTGAGGTGATCGCTCAAACGATCGCCAATATCATGCCAACCATTATTGCTCAAGTCACGGCAAATCTTGGGCAAAACAATGGGCCTCAAAACAATGAAGCCCCAGAAAATGTGAATAACGAAAATGCTCAACCTCAGGCCGTGGATTCATCGACCTTCTCTTTTGCATTATATTTAGGATCGATTTGCCATCTTTGGGACGTTCTTTTGTAAACTTTGATGGCTATTTGCTCCTTATGTATTTTGTTACTTGTTTCGTATTGTTATGGATTCACTGAATCCTTATTTGCATTTAGTTATCGTTCTATTGTAATTCCACCTTGCGCTATATGATTTCCGTGATATTTCGAGCCTCGGCTTGGGGTGTTACAGTTAGTCCTGCTGAAGCACCAAATATAGTAGCATCAACAGCCGCACCATTAACTGCATCAACAACAGGAACTGGAGGAGGATTTGAGAGTAGCTTTGCAACTAGTCAAGCACATGGGCTTGACATTCCAGACATTGATTGCATAGTGCAGGTAGAGCAATTGCTCGCTAGCTAAATTCTAAGTATTGATTAATTATGGTCAAAAAATCAATTTCACACTAGCTGCAACAAAGTTAAATTATCATATCCTACGGTTTATGAGACACTCATTTGACCTTTCTGATCCTAGGTTGAATTTATTTGTGAAATCTTTAGTTTAGTAGCTCCCTGGCTTGTTATTTTGCTGCTTTGGAGTTTGATAGCTAGATAGTTTGTAAAGTTAAGGTTTTTTAAACACCCTTTATCTGTTTTTACACAGAGTTGATGAAATCCAAAGAGAAAAACAGAAAATGCTCGATTCTAGAACTTTCAGTGCGGATATGGGAGGGTATGCTCTCGATTCTGGAACTTGCAGTACATAGTATTTTTGTGATGATCTTTGAGGCATCGTCTTCCTGTGACAGGCTTAATTTCTTAATATGATTTGCAGGTTAGAGGTGCAGTATTAGCACTTAGATATAATGAGCAATTTCCCATGCTTCCGGCTGATTTTGAGGTTCCTGCACAACGTAGCTTAGACATGTTTGATTTACTGCAATTTGTGTTCGGTTTTTAAACAACTTGTGGTTGTATGAAACACATTGTTTTGATATATATGAAATGCGCTCTTTTGCTATTTGTGTATTTATTTGTATTATGAGATTAACTGTAATTTAATGTGTGGATATTAGTAATTTTATAAAAATATTTTTAAAAAAAAAAATTGAACCATGACACGCAAAAAAGGTGTCATAAAATAGTGTCATAAAAGTGTGTCGTAAAAGGGTGTCATAAAAGCGTGTCATAAATTCATGACACGCGAAATGCGTGTCATAAAGCTTTATGATGGGTCGATTTATGACACCAAAAAGCGTGTCATCTGACCCCTTTTATGACACGCATTTGGTGTCATTAAAGGTGTTTTTTCTAGTAGTGCGAAGATTCATTTGGATGACTTTGTTACGAGTATTATATGTCATCAGTAGTCAACGTTAAGTATTTAACTCACAATTACTCATAAAAATGGCTTATTAACGATGTAGAAATATGTATAATTATGGATACATCAGTGGTCTAATGCAACCTCCTGACATATTATCGATAACCAACCACTATACAGGCTTACATTTTCCATTCCTTACTCCTTAAACCATTAGTCATCTCTTTAAATTTTGATAATTGTTTGAGATTTTTTCAGAAGTGGCCTTTCATTATAGATATAAGACTGTCTAAATCTTTCTCCTCTCATATTCTGTTTAGGTCAACTTTAATTATCTGATAACGTACATTACCTTCAATTTAATTGATTATTGTCACACCCGCCCTAGACGGGGTGCGACGTACATAGATTCACAACACAAGATATACTGAACGACACAAAACGTTGTTGTTTTAAAAATACATTTGAAGATAATATAGTTTTACAAACTTATATTACAAATTTTATAGAAAGTATATTTTTGGAAACATTTATTTAATATTAAACAATATTAAATAGTAGTCTGAGACTTTAGCAAATTGATGAGTCATTTCTAAAGTCTGAGGGTAGGTCTTGGTTCATTATGCAGCATGCAGCGGAAATGGTCCCATGCACAGAGTATCATTTAGTTACCTGAGAATACATGTTAAAATACGTCAACATAAAGTTGGTGAGTTCAATTAGTTTTTCATATAGAAAATATAGTTTCACGATGTCCAGAGTTCAGTATGACCATTGCCTTACGACAATGTCAATTATTTATGATACAATATAAAGCATAGAGTATCATAGGTTTTTAATAGAAAATATAATACAAGAGTAGATACTGTATACATCAAGTTCTAAGCTCATGAACCGAAACTAGACAAGTGTGTGTTTATTTGCCTCCGGAGAAGTACCTTGTTCAGGGTACTCTAGTTTTCCAGATATAATGCATTCGTTTAATCCAGTTGGTGCGACCAACCCGAATGGGAGTGCCTACCCCAATAGTACTATTCAATATACCCACGTTTATGTTTCCATAATTAATCGTTCATGATGGTGAGGACTTTGGGTGAACAGAGCAACTTAGAATCAACCATATATACAAATCTGAAGTACTTGTGTTCATTAAAACAGTGAAGAGTTTGTATTTAACCTCAAAGGTAAAATAGAGTAGAGTTACAAAATATATAATATAATATATAAATTTGTAAATATACATATAAGTATATTACATATAATATAACTTTGAAAATATACATATAAGTATAACAAGTAGTTTTATTATGCATGTATCTCAGTCCCCGAAATAAATCATATAAAAGAATTAAAAAGGGGAATATGGAAACTCACCTTAGTGTTGTAGAAGAAAGATCACTTAGACGTACTTAGTCTTGTGTGATTATAAGAGAGAAATTTATAAGTGAATATATGATGTGTGATTTTATGGTTAAATGAAGGTGGCTATTTATAGAAGAAGAAAATAAAACGCGTTCGATATATCGTAAATTTTATTATTATTATATTATATTATGATTAGATTTTATTATTATTATATTATAAAGTTAATCATGAATAAGGGGTATGTATATATATAGTATTCTTTTTGTCCATACATTAGTGAACTAGACCCGTGATTCATAATTTATAAATTTTAAATTATAAAGTAGATAAAAGTGTGTTTCCCACTACTTCTTGGACGTTTCTAATGATAGATTTCCTTTATACTAGTAGTATATATTTATACATTGTTTTAATCCTAAATTATGCATACGGGCTCTTATTGAGAAAATTCAAGTTTCTATAAGATCAGAAAATTAAGATCTACAACTTTCATTTTAATAATTTTTACTCAACTAACCCCTGTGAGCGGGTTTTGGACGTTTATATTATAGGAATAAAGTATGAAAGCGACGTTTACTTTATACTATTTACTTTTTGAAAATTTTAGAATTCTGAATTCAACGTGGGTCCTGCGTGGGTCCCGCCGTTTTACTTTTTACCCTTACCTCGACAAGATCATTAAATGCATTGGTTAAGGTACAAGGATAAATCCTTTTAACCAACCACCTTTACACACGTAGGTACTTTGGTAAAGAACAAGTGGAATGTTCTTTGGAAAGTGTGTAAGGGCATAAGTCAATTCCTCGATATAAGTGTTCAGACTTGTAAGGTCTAGAACACTGACAAACCTCCAGTGTACAGATCTGGTAAGACTTCCAGTGGACTCCGCCATTTGTCAGTCTTCTTTATTCTGACTTCAGTGAGAATGTCTTCAGTAGAGTAGATCTGGACTGGGGTGAAGTCCAGTGAGCTAATCTGGAATACTCCAGATTTCCTATACAAGTATTTGCTTACTGGTCTTCTTCATTATTTCTGAACAAATCCTTAGAGGGACTCCAGATTCCAAGTCTGGAGTAGTTCAGTAAATCTGGACCTAACAAATTCCCCCTATTTGTTTAGAAATAATGCAAGGTTTTTCAAGCTTCTAACTATACAACTTTGTATGCCTGAAAAACACTTGTTTCGATTTTAGTCTAAAAAATTTAAGTTACTGGAAAACACTTTATAGATCATGAGTGTTTTCAGTTTCATCTTTTAATACTAACTTAGACTAAATCTGATCATTTACTTTTATGAATCAAAAATTGCAACTAATATTACATACATCAACTGATAAATATTTACAATTTTTATCAAACAATAAATTACAACAAGTAAATGATAAGAGTCAGGCCCTTCTCTTCGATGTCTGTCCTGGAGCATCTTCAGAAGCCTTTCTCTTTGGTGATGGAGAGGATGGAGAAGAAACTGGTGGTCTCATACCCAAAACAGCTTCCATCTGTTGTATTTTTAACCAAACCTTCTCAATCCTCTTCATGAATGCCTTGACATCTGGAGATAAATCAGTTTTTCCTTTGAAAGTTAATCCTATCTCCTTCAGTTCAGTCCATCCAAAAGCTTGGACTGATGCATTCTTCCTTTCATCACTAAAGTTACCCTCTCTGGTCAACTTTATATTAAATCTGGTCATGCCTTCATGTTGATCAGCTAGTTTGATTTCAGCACCTATGATCTTTCTGGCATCAGCCCTGAATTTCATCATATCTTCATACTTGGCTTTCTGCTTAGCCATCTGGACCATATGTTCAGTTTCCTTTGATACTCTATGTTGTTCTACAGCAGACTGGAGTTGTTAACGATTGATTTTTAGAGAAGTATCCAGGGGAATGAATGTGCTTAGATCAACATCTTTAATTGCTTTCAGCTGTTTGGCAGTGAGTTTTGGCAGACCTTTCAACTTCTTCCTGTACTCTAACTCTAGAGCACCAACATTTTTCCTTATTTCCCTCTGGAGGTTCACCAGTTCCTCCTTCCTTTGCCTGATAAACTCACTTACACTGACACCATAAACTATTGAATCATAAGTTTGTTCTTCTTCAGCGTAAAAGGAGCGTACATGAACATCATCTAATGCATTCAGACATTGATGAACTCTGGGGTCTTCCTTCATCTTTTTGTACACATCAATATTTATGCCCAACCTGCCAGCATTATATGAATCTAGAGTCCCCATGACAGCCATCTCCCTATGATGGGCCAGCAGTTCATCTTTTTGATTTCTTTTGAAAATCTATATCATTATACGTTCTTGTTCCAGTTTCTTAGAGGTTTCATCATCAGCAGTAGGAAACTCTGATGAACCTTCAACAGTTTGTTCTTCTTCTCCAGATACCATTTGTTCTTTTCCTTTTACAGACTTCAGAGTTGTTGGTATATCTGGGAAGGATTCAAAACGGGGCTCACTGGCATCAGTACTAGCAACTTCTTCAGTCTGCACAACGGCTTCAGTGCCAAGTGCCTTCTGTGCTTCTTGTGCACTGGCATCAGTACCAGTCACTTGTGTTTGTTGCACAATGCTTTCAGTAGCAAAGGCCTTTTCAATAGCACTGTCCACAACTTCCTTCTTCTTCCTTATCAAACCTTCTTGAGCACCAGACGACTTTTCCCCCTTGGAATGATCACCAGTTCTGGACTTGAGATCATTCCATAATTGTTCTAGCATATGTCTGTCCAGTGCACCAAAAGTTCTTCCAGCCACTGGAGTTGTATCATTCACAGTTTTTCTGAGTGCCTGCACTTCCTTTTTAACAAAATCAACTTCTTGAGGAAAGTGCTTTGGCAATTCAACTTCAATCATTTTCATAACTTGTGGCAACAACCCATCTTGAATTGTTCTAAGAACAGACCCAAAAATCTCTTCAGAAATTTCTTTTAGCATTCCATGTCTGAACTTCTTAGCAACCTCATCACTGATTGAACTAACAACAGCATTCTGATCAAGGGTTGGCCTACTCTCCAAACTACTTAACCTGGTCGTCAACCTCTGAACTTCATTTGTCAGACCTGCCAGTGGTTGAACAACTTTACTTTCCACTGCAGTCTGAACCAAACTGACCAGCCTTTCTTCTAATCCCTGGACTGCCACTTTTATATTTTCAAAATTGTTATTGGTGGCCAGTACCAGTTCATTTAACTTCTCGAACACCAGCTTCTCATTACCAGCAAACAGATTCATTTCTGACGAAATATTATTCGATAAAAGAGATTTGAAGTCAGAAACAACCTGTGAAGAACACTGGAGTGATCTCACCAGGTCCGCCACCTTACTTAAAAGGCCTTGGACCTCGGCTGAAGAAGCGGAGGGACCATTGGGAGGTTCAAGATGAGAAGTCAATCCGGTCATTAAAGGTACTTGTGCCCAGACCTCTTCAGATGTTTCATCAGTTACAACTGTTGAGTCCAGCACACGAGGTTCAGATAAGTTAACAGGAGTTTCAAGTGGTGGAGGTTGAGATTGTGAAGTTTGAATTGTTGGAGGAGTGAAGTATGGAGTTGATTGTGGAATTGAAGGTGGTGGTGGTGGTGGCATATTGGTTTCTGGTGGAGGTGGTGGCATTTCTGATTCTGGTGGCGGCATATTTGTTTCTGGTGGAGGTGGTGGCATTTCTGGTAGACTTTCAACTTGTATAATATCATCACCAAGAAAGTTCATATTTACATCAAAATTCTGACCTTCTGACATGGGAGAATCTGCCTCATCCCAAAACGTTTCACCAACAGTTGCATCACCAGCCTGAGCACCAACCTGTTCACCAGCCTCAACATTCAAATCAATCTGAGCATCCTGCTCACAAGTTACTTGTTCACCAGCCTGAACAACTTGTTCTACCTGCTCAACCATTTGTACATTTTCTTCTTGCACGACAGTCTGTACAACATTCTCTGTCTGCTCAACAACTTGTACAACTTGTTCAGTTTCAACATTCTCCTCTTCAAAAATAGGAGACCCATCAATGTTCATTACATCACCAGGATGTCTTGCTGGATTCACCTGAACACCAGCTCACATCAGACGCCTATTTGATCTTGGTCGTCTGGAAGGTTCAACATTTTCTGGTCCTTGACCTTCAGGAGCCACTTGTCTTATGGGTTGTACAGCTTCTATAATTTGAACATCTTGGTCACCAGAGGGTCCTTCACCAACTTGACCTCTACCTGGAGCCACTTCTACTTCTTCCCTTTGAAAAGAGAGCATAGTCTGAGGAATATCTACCTCATTCAGTGGAGATCTTAGGTTGGTCAGATCCCTCATATACTCACACACAGAAAAGTGTGTAGTATTATAATCATACTGGTCTCCTAGAGCGCTTCTAAACAGCAGTAAAAGAAAACGGATATATGGAACAAAAGCTTTTTTACCTTTCACTCGAAGACGCTCTACCAGATCATCAAATAGGATCTGAGCAAAATCCACTCTACAACCAAACCAGAGGCAGTAGGCAATCTGGAAATGAGTCTGATTTATCTAGTCCAATCCTCCAGAACTGCCTCCCAAACATTCAACAATATGTGTAAAGAAAAATCTCCATGAGTCTGAAAGTCTGCTCATGTAGACTGTTCCTTTCCTGGATAGCTGGCCATGCTCATCCACTATTTTTGTATGCCCCATCAGTCTGCACACTTCCCTTGTATTGATGCCAGAGGGAAGTTTCATGGGCAACTCATTCTGTTCAAAATAATTCAACTGTAGAATAGTCCTGAGTGTATTGACAGAGAAACCCAAAGATCTGGTACCTCCCTTAAGAGTATAAGTAATGGATGAAGTTTCATCATCATATTGGGCAGTGTACCAGAATTCACATAAATAATCGTGGTACATTCTCCCTGGATTTAGGGTTAATGCACCATACAGAGGGCAAGAGAGAAAAAATGTGCTTAATCTCCCAATAATGGATTGGGCACTATGAACACCGGAAAGAGAGAGTCTGGCCATCCAGTTATTCATATTGATCCTTATTGCTTTAGCCTCTAATGTGATGTGATTGGCCCTAACAACATTTTCAGCCGGAGCATATTCGGCGGCAAGCAGATTTTTAGGAGAGTTTGATTGTCTAGGAGCCATTGAATATGATGAATAGATGAAGATGAAATGAAAGATTTAAGGTTTATGAAGATTTGATGAAGAATTTAATGGAAATGGAATAAATATGAGAGATGATTATGAATGGAAATTGAATGAATTGAAGTAAATGAAGGAATTTGAAAGATTTGGGAGTAATATGTTCGAAGTAAATGCTATTGAAAGTGAAAGTGAGTATATATAGGAGAGAGAATGTGGAACTCAAACGGTTTATTTTGAATTTATCAAATATAATTTTGATCGTGTTCTGAGATCCGCATTAATTACATCACATCACACATTAATGTGTGATGGTTCACCGCCCACAAAAACTATCAAGTTGCACTTTTTGTCTTCCCAAGGTAAAAAATACCATCATTTCGTTGAAAAAATTACATGCCACGTAGGATTATAAGATAAATATCTTTAAAAAGTTTGCTTACGTGGCACGCACAATGACCAAGTATTAAAAAATATTATGACTCAATTCAGTGCATCTGGAGGTTGACTGGACACTCCAGTATCACTGGTGGATTAGTCCAGTGAAGCATGTACTGATGGTACACTGGAGGGACACTCCAGTAAAGTACCAGTGAAAACCATTTTGAAAGACTGGTAACTTCAAACGTGCACGTCAACTAATACAGACAAATAAGAGGGACACATTTACAAGGAGACAAAGTTTCCTCAAACATGCACTTCAACCCGTCTAATTATCAGTGATAGGGACACATTTACAAAGCACCAGTAATATTTTCTGGAAAATTTTGTCCAGTGAGAAAATAAATTAATAAATTCCTCCTGAACTTAAAACATTTTTAAGAAAAAATATATCTTTCAAAGTCTTTCCCCCTGGAATGTTGATCCAGAAATCTATTAATACAAAGATAGTACACAACGGCGTTCAATATCTGAGCAGTCATAGATTTATAAATCTGTTAAATCAAGGATCCCCAGTAGTACACAAAGGCGTTCAATACCAAGGTTCCAAATTCGTCTTGGAGTGCATGACTGGATTGTTTGAGATAGCAATGGCACTGGTATTATCACAAAAGATTGGGGTCTTTGAATACTTAATACCATAATCAAGCAACTAGTTCTTCATCCAGAGTATCTGAGCACAACAACTGGCTGCAGATACATATTCAGCTTCAGCAGTGGACAATGAAACTGAAGTTTGCTTTTTACTGGTCCAACTGACCAGTTTGCCACCAAGGAAATGACATCCACCAGTAGTGGATTTCCTGTCTATTTTACAACCTGCATGATCTGAATCTGAATAACCCATTAGATCCATGCCTGAGCCTTTGGGATACCAAAGACCTAGACTGGGGACACCCTTAAGGTATTTCAGTATGCGCTTTACAGCAAGCATATGAGATTCTTTTGGATTAGACTGATATCTGGCACATAAACATGTTGAAAACATAATATCTGGTCTACTGGTAGTTAAATACATCAGTGAACCAACCATGCCTCTATAGACAGTGGTGTTCACTGGTTTTCCATCTGGATCGGAGTCCAGTGTTAATGGTGCAGAAATTGGAGTGGGTTTAGATGGTGAAGAGTTCATATCATATTTCTTTAAAAGATCTCTAACATATTTTTCCTGATTAATAAAAATACCATCTCTGGTCTGTTTAATCTAGAGTCCAAGAAAATATGTTAATTCACCCATTAAACTCATTTCATATTCTGTTGACATTATTTTCGAAAATTTCTTGCACATTTTATCATCAGTAGACCCAAAAATAATATCATCAACATAAATTTGTACCATCAGAAGATTACCTTTTTCATGAAGAATAAATAAGGTATTGTCAATTGCACCTCTTTTGAAACCATTTTTCAATAAATGTTTAGTCAGAGTGTCATACCAGGCACGTGGGGCTTGTCTGAGGCCATATAGCACTTTGTCCAGACGATATACCCAATGTAGATGCTTTTCATCAACGAAACCTGGTGGTTGTCTAACATAAACTTCTTCTTCAAGTTTTCCATTCAAAAATGCACTCTTTACGTCCATCTAGTAGACCTTGAACTGATGATAAGCAGCGAATGCTAAGAATATTCTGATCGCTTCAAGTCTAGCCACTGGAGCAAAAGATTCATCAAAATCGACATCTGACTGGCAGTAGCCTTGTGCTACCAGTCTGGCCTTGTTTCTGATTACGTGGCCATCTTCATCTACCTTGTTTCTGATTACGTGGCCATCTTCATCTACCTTGTTTCTGAAGACCCATCTGGTTCCAATTGGTTCTTTCTTTCCAACTGGGAAAGGGACCAGGTACCAAACCTTGTTCCTTTCAAACTGGTGAAGCTCTTCTTGCATAGCAGTCACCCAGATTGGATCTTCCATAGCCTCGTCAATCTTCTTTGGTTCTGTCAGTGATAAGAAACTGATATATAAGCATTGATCACTGGAGGCTCTTCTGGTCTGAACTCCTCTTCTGGAGTCACCTATGATCTGATCGATAGGGTGAGCTTTTGTCCATCTGGAGTACTGACCAGGATTGTTACTGACAATATGATCTGATCGATAGGGTGAGCTTTTGTCCATCTGGAGTACTGACCAGGATTGTTACTGACAACAATATCAATGCAAGAATTCAGTTGAGTCTCCTCTGAAGTTGCTTCAGGAAGAGGTTCTTCATAGACTACTTCAACATCTTCATCTGATTCATTTAAATCACGATTTGCATCATGAAATTCTTCATTTGAAGGCATTTCTTGTAGTATAGGTTCAGTATAGAAATCTTCATAAAAAGGCATTTCTGGCATCGTCTCAACTGATACTGATACTAGGGTAGTAGTACGAACATCTGATCCAATATTAATTTCAGAGGGTAGTTTGAAAATAATAGAAGGATAGAATGGAGTACTACTGGAGAGTTTCTTTTTCTGAACAGGTTCCAGATCAGGATGACTGGAAACTGTGTTTTCTGAATCTTTATTGTAGTTGATAGGATCAGATTCACAGAAGACAATTGGAGTTACTGGGGGAGCATCAAGGGCTGGCTTCTTTTTGATTGCAGCATTTGATTCATTAAATGTGACATGAATTGACTCATGGACCTTCTCCAGTCTTTTGTTATAGACTCTGAAGGCCTTGCGAATGGCTGAATAGCCTAAGAAATACCCTTCATCAGCTTTGGCATCGAATTTTCCTAACTGACTGGAGTCGTTCAGGATGTAAACTGGACATCCAAAAACGTGAAAATAACCAATATTTGGTTTTCTTTTTCTTAAGACCTCATAGGCTGTCTTTTTGTGTCTTTTGATGTACACTGATCGATTCTGGGTGTGGCAAGCAGTTGCAATTGCTTCCGCCCAGAAACTGGTAGACAGACCAGATTCAACAAGCATACTTCTGGCAGCTTCTATCAGCGTTCGATTCTTCCTTTCCACAACTCCATTCTGTTCTAGAGAGCGGGCTGATGAGAAATTCTGGGAGATGCCAGTGTCAGTACAGAATGACTCCAGAGTTGCATTCTGGAATTCTGTTCCATTGTCAGTTCTTAACTGACACACCTTTCGACTGTACTTGAGCTCAATTTGCTTGATAAGACTGATGATTTCAGCAGCAGCTTCATTTTTAGACCTGGGAAAGATAACCCAACAATATCTGGAGAATTCATCTACTATTACCAGGGTATATCTTTTACCAGCACGAGTCTGAACATGCACTGGACCAAAGAGGTCCATATGAAGCATATGAAGAGGTTCAGATATGCTGAAATTTTGTCTTGTCTTGAAACTGGTACGTTTCTGCTTTCCCATCTCACATCCTGGACATGGTCTTTCCTTTTTGAAGGAAACTGAAGGTATCCCATCTGCAAGTTGTTTTCTGGACAACTTATTAATATTTTTAAAATTTAAATGGGATAACCTTTTGTGCCATAACCAGTTTGTGTCTTCATCAGCTTTGGCATCGAATTTTCCTAACTGACTGGAGTCGTTCAGGATGTAAACTGGACATCCAAAAACGTGAAAATAACCAATATTTGGTTTTCTTATTTCTTAAGACCTCATAGGCTGTCTTTTTGTGTCTTTTGATGTACACTGATCGATTCTGGGTGTGGCAAGCAGTTGCAATTGCTTCCGCCCAGAAACTGGTAGACAGACCAGATTCAACAAGCATACTTCTGGCAGCTTCTATCAGCGTTCGATTCTTCCTTTCCACAACTCCATTCTGTTCTAGAGAGCGGGCTGATGAGAAATTCTGGGAGATGCCAGTGTCAGTACAGAATGACTCCAGAGTTGCATTCTGGAATTCTGTTCCATTGTCAGTTCTTAACTGACACACCTTTCGACTGTACTTGAGCTCAATTTGCTTGATAAGACTGATGATTTCAGCAGCAGCTTCATTTTTAGACCTGGGAAAGATAACCCAACAATATCTGGAGAATTCATCTACTATTACCAGGGTATATCTTTTACCAGCACGAGTCTGAACATGCACTGGACCAAAGAGGTCCATATGAAGCATATGAAGAGGTTCAGATATGCTGAAATTTTGTCTTGTCTTGAAACTGGTACGTTTCTGCTTTCCCATCTCACATCCTGGACATGGTCTTTCCTTTTTGAAGGAAACTGAAGGTATCCCATCTGCAAGTTGTTTTCTGGACAACTTATTAATATTTTTAAAATTTAAATGGGATAACCTTTTGTGCCATAACCAGTTTGTGTCTTCATCAGCTTGAGTATAGAAACACTGCTCTGAAGGAGAGCTTTCCATATTCATCACGTACACATTCCCTTTTCTGGGAGCAATCAACACTACCTTCCAGTCCTTGTTGAATACGATACCCTGAGCAATATTGAATAGAACTTGATAGCCATCATCACACAGTTGGCTTACACTGATCAGGTTATATTTCAAACCATTCTTAAATGCAACACGTCTGAACTTGACTTGTCCATTGTTCAGAACACCGTATCCCTCAGTCTTTCCACAACCATCATTTCCGAAAGTAATGGAGGGTCCATCAGAAATGGTGAACTCCTCCAGCAGGGTCTTACATCCGGTCATCGTCCTGCCAGCTGCACTGTCAAGATACCAGATATATTTCTTTCGATCGCCCTGCACATCCACCAGATATTATCAATTAGATTTGGGAACCCATCGACTGATGGGTTCACTGGACCCTCCCTTATAGGTCCCTGCAGGTATCTGGTTAAGTTCACTTTCTTCAACAGTAGTCTTAGTTGAAAAGACTACTGGGGTTGATAATTTTGAAACCTTTTTCTTTTTCTCAACTGGAGAAATAGATTTATCTTTCTTTGCAAAAGGTTTTGTATTTTGTCTAGGGCCAGATGAAGTACCCTCAATAAAGTTTAATCTTGCATTAAAACTTTGAAATTGACGAGTCAGAAGTTTAATCTGGCTCTCTAACCTTGACAAAACATTTTCATCAGATGATACCTTAGCCTTTCCAGTTCTAGGCTTAGGTAGGGGATTGGTCTGAGGCAAAGGTTTATTCCGATAAACCTCTTTAACTGGAGCAGTCATCTGGAATACTCCACTTTTAACCTCTGGGGATTGAACTGGGAAGATATTGGACTTGGGAGTTACAGGCTCATCATAAACAGTGGTAGGCCTGAACCCCTCTGGTAATCGATCAAGCACTGGTATTAATGATGCTACATGAATATTTCCATCTAAATAAGCACGTTTTTTAGCAGGAAATTGATTTACTCCAGCATCATATGGCTTTCTGGTTTCAAGCCATGATTTAATCACCAGTTTTTCTTTCTCTAAAATGACTTCAAGATCTTGTTTTTCTTGAATCAATTGTTCAGTTACCAGAACCTGGGCTTGAAATGCCAGTTCAATATCCTAAAGTTCTTTTAATTTTGATTTTAAAACAGTTATTTCAGGAAAATCTGTTTCTATACCATTTACACAGTCAGATCTAACAGTTTCAATAAATATCAAATCAGAATTAAGTGCTTCAGCAATGTCCAGTTTTAATTCTTGGTCAGTTGCAGTATCATAATCACTAACCTTCTTGATAACAATGTCCACCCATCGTCCAGATGTGACATCTTCCTTCACCAGGTGCTCTTCGTCTGCCAGAGCCATGTAACTGCAATCTCTTTCTTCTTCTTCATCAGCAGATGATTCATCAGAAGGAACCCACTTTTCTTCAGTTGTTGCAATCATGCACTTATTATTATTTTCCATGTTTTATGCCATGAGAGCAATTTGAGCCTTAAGCTTTTTGTATTTAGATTTATAGCTATCATCAGGCTTATTATTTGAAGAAAATGGACCAGGCTTGGATACAAACTGGTTGGACTTGCAATCTTTCATGAAATGACCTTTTCTGCCACACTTAAAGCATGTCAGATTGGTCTTATCAGTTGAAGAACTGGATGCAAATTGTCCAGATGGCCTATTTGCTCTTGCTTTGAAACGGTTAAACGTTTTAGCAATCATTGCAACAAGGACATCATCATCAGTTTCATCACAACAGTCTGGAGAGATTTGACTGGTTTCTCCAGAATCCATGAGTTCAGACACCATCTTCTTCATAGAAAATACATTCTCAGAAGATATCAGTGCTGTACTTTGTGGTTCAGTATGACCAACCACAACAGGACTACTGGAGGCATGGTTAAAAGCATCTTGTTCTGCCACCACTCTTTGAGCTTGATTTTCTTCAGTGTACCTGAAAGCTCCATATAAAGTAGAAAGAGTGTGTGTGTGCAGAGTTTTACCTTGTCGTAAGACCAGGATCATGTGAGACCATTTGGTGGGCAGAATATCACAAAATTTCTCCAGAAGTATATCCTTGTCTTTTTCAACCCCGAGACCTCTCAACTGGTTTATGATACTCATAAATCTGGTGTAAGTACCAATGAGAGACTCATTGGGCTGAGCAAAAAATGACTCATACCTCTTGTTTAAGGAGACTTTTCTGGTGACAATGGTGTCATCTCCTCCTTCATGCTGGTTCAAAAGTTCATCCCACATGGTTTTAGCACTGGGAAAAAGAACTAATGTGGGAATTAGGGTTTCTGGAATAGCCCCGAGGATCATGTTTTTGAGAAGGATGTCTAGATTCACCAATCTCCTCTCCTCTTCAGACCAATGTTCCTCCCTCTTTTCCTGACCTCTTCTAGAACCAGTAGGATCAAGAAGAGCATTGAGAGGTGATGTGGGGACATAAGGTTCTTCGTTTAAAATTTTCATCATGTTCCTCTCAATACCAGTAATATGCAATATCATCTTAGCCTTCCACGTACCAAACTCATCACTGTTCCCACTGAATTTAGGAACATGATTGTTTGAATAGTGCACATGCACATGTGGAGAAGCAGGAGTAGGAGGAGGAGGTGGTGGATTAGTGTTATTAACAATAGGTGGTTCATTATTTTGATCACATTAACATTAACATTAACATTAGGATCGGGACCAAAATTAAAACTTCCTTGTGTATTTTCTGGGTGACCATCAAAGAAACAGATCTAGGCAATGTTTAGCCTTCTGCTCTGATACCAAATGTGAGGTCCCAAATACGATGGTTAAACCCAAAAGTGTATAATACAACAAGTCTAATAATCACTAGAATGGACTAGTATTACTTGAATATAAATGCAAGAATATATAAACAAAGTAATACGAGACTTAAAGCAATAAACAAGTAAAGTTGAACATTATGTATTTTTCAAGGTGTATTTTATTTATGATGTTAAATAAAATACAAGGTTGTGCGGAATCAAGATAATACAAATAAGTATGTATCCTAACAACCTATGAATTACAAATGATCTATATTTGTTAAATAACTCTTTTGGATCGAGATACTTAAAGTTGTGAAGTATCCCTGTTTAAGATCGAGAGTATTTAGACAAATTCACTTTAATGCTAAACGTATGCTAAAGTAATTTTTACAAAGAAATGACTTTGTATTTATAGGCAACAAAATTCACCAGTGAATTTTGTGCCGTACAAATATGGTTGCATGCATTTAATGAACCGACAAGATCATTAAATGCATTGGTTAAGGTACAAGGATAAATCCTTTTAACCAACCACCTTTACACACGTAGGTACTTTGGTAAAGAACAAGTGGAATGTTCTTTGGAAAGTGTGTAAGGGCATAAGTCAATTCCTCGATATAAGTGTTCAGACTTGTAAGGTCTAGAACACTGACAAACCTCCAGTGTACAGATTGCTTCCTCCCGGGGTTTTTATGTCGGCAATCCATAAAGGATTAAGGGCTTTTCCTCGATAACAAATCTCGGTGTTCTTGTTCTCTACTCTTTACTTTAATTGCATTACTTATAAGTTCTTTACTTTGATTCGCATTATTTATCATTATTGCTTTCATTTCGATACTTATCATTATGATCTTTATCATTTGACACCTTTATTCTTAGTTTAGTCGACATAATCATTCTTCAAATCTTTCTTTTTAAACGCATCTTTGAATCTCAAACCTATTTTACAAGCCCTTAACCTCACGAACGAAAGTTTGGTTACATTATTAATCTAAGTCTTTATCGTAAATTATCTTAGGTAATTTTTGACCAAAACAATTTGGCGCCCACCGTGGGGCAAAAGGTGCTTTCGATCGATTAAAAACTCTTTTGATTTTTATAAGAACTGATTTTTCGAAATTAATTCCGATAATGTCGACTCAACCAACTAATTCTTCACAAAACACTCCTGCTATTTCTTCTTCTATGATGCCTCCTCCTCCAGGAAATAATTCGTATCGAAGGAACAAGAATAATGCTGCTCGAATTCCAAATCAAAGCAAAGATAAGGGACCAGCTGATCAAAGTGACGAATTCAATATCACTGGCGATACACCAGCAAGAAATCTGTCTCAAACTTATGATGGATCTGGATTAGCGAGAGGATCGGACTTTTTCAACAATCAAGGCTATGATCCATATAATATTGGATCCAAGGAAGCTGCTCAAAACATCAACGATGAAGAAGTCTCTAATCTACTTTCTATTTTGCAGAAATTAACTGACACTGTTGCAGTGAATCAAGAACTCAATCAGGCTCAATTCAGAATTTTGGAATCCAGAATTACAGAAAATAGACCTCCAATCACACCAAGGAATTTGTTTTCCACTCCAGGAGCATCTGTAGCCCCTGGATCTGCGCCGTTTAACACGTCATTCCCAACTGCAACTCAGAATTTTGGGAACAATATTCCACAAAATACTCATGCTGCTGGAACGTCTGCCACTATGGGTGCAGGTTTGCATAATTCTAATAATTATAATGGATCATTTGCTTTTACTAACTCATCACAGGGACAAGGATCAAACGAATATATTGCAAGAGAGTTCCAGAGGCTCAAAGACATGATCTCTAGCGTTCCTGGATTTTGTAATCCAATTCCAGAAGTCAACCCTGCATCCTACCTTATTAATAGATATGGTGACAGGATCGCAAATGTAGAGATCCCAAAGAAGTTCCAAGTTCCAAATATGAAGCCATATGATGGAACTACTAACCCTCAAGAGCATATCGCGCTATATTTGGAAAAGATGGAGACTGTGCCTATTCCATCCAATCTGAAAGAAGCTTGCCTATGTAGAAGCTTTGGATCTACACTTTCAGGATCAGCCTTAAAATGGCTGCAGAGTTTGCCTCCTTTATCTATTAACTCCTTTGCTGATTTAACTAATTTATTTTATAGTCAATTCTTATGCAGTAGAACCTTCGAAAAATTGACTGATGATCTTTATAAAATTATACAAAAACCACACGAATCACTTAGGGACTTTATGACTAGATTTATGAAAGAATCTCTTAATATTCCTAAATTAGATATGTTAACTGCCATACAAGCTTTGCAGAGAGGGCTCTATAAAGGGTCCAAATTCCAGGAAGATCTTATAATGACGCCATGCAGAAATCTGGATGAAGCTAAAGCGAGGGCTGCAAGATTTATAAGACTTGAAGAAAATGAGTTGACGTCTTCAAAACTGGAGGCTTTGTCATATGATCGTCCAAATAGGAAAGCAGAAACTCCAGTATTTAAGCCAAGAAATAAACCCTACACAAGACATGTTGATAATCAAGTGAATGCAGTTGAAGAAGATGATGGGATTGAATATCCTGCCCTTACAACATACTGCTTTTCAGTAGGATACCCGGTATTATAATGGCACTTAGAGATCTTGGAGACAAAGTGAGATGGCCACAAAAGAAAAATGATTCTTATTTAAAAAAAAGGGATCCTAGCCAATGATGCGCATACCATGAAGACTTTGGCCATCTTACCAAAGATTGCAAGATGTTGAGAAGGGAGATTTCTACTCTTCTGGACAAAGGATATCTTAAAGAACTCCTTGGAAGGAAGAAGGCCAAGGATGTTGAGGGTATAAAATTTGCAGGGCCTGACTCAACTCAAAAAGCGGATTCTCCACCTCCAGATGCAAGAGTAATTAATACTATTTCTGGCGGATCAGAAGTATGTGGAACAACATACTCAGCAGCCAAAAGATTTGCAAAACAAAGCAAAGGAGATAAAGGAGAAAAAGGCGTGAAGAAAGCTTCAATTTCCGATTCAGATGTTGTCTCTTTTGAAGACGATGACTTCGATGACATAATGGAACCTCACCATGATGGTTTGGTTGTTATCCTTTTTATTGCTAACCATTATGTGCGCAGGATTTTAATAGATAATGGAAGCTCAGTAAATATAATCAAGCTGGAGACCTTAAGAAGAATGGACATTTCTGAAGATAATATTATTGGCAAGGCGTCTCCATTAATAGGATTCAGTGGCGAAACTAAATATACTGTTGGAGAAATTAAGCTTCCAATATATGTTGGAGTGGTTAATTCCATGCAAAAATTTTGTGTGGTCGATACTCTTCCATGAAATGAAGGCAGTACCATCGACGTGTCACCAATGTGTTAAATTACCAACACCTTGGGGAGTGGTCACTGTTAAAGGAGATCAACAAGAAGCTAGAGAATGTTATACATCCACCATGAAGTCACCAGCAAGGCCAACTTCGCAATAGCAATTACAGGAGAGGATCTTCGATGTCAACGAACTAGAAGAGCAAGATGTTAAAGAAGTTATTCTGGTCCCTGAAGATCCTAATATCAAAGTATTACTAGGCGCAAAGATCTCTAAAGATTTGGAGGTTCAGCTCACTAATTTCCTAAGAGCCAGAATGAAAACTTTCGCTTGGAAACAAGAAGATATGACTGGAATATCTAAAGAGGTGATTACACATAAGCTTGGAATTGACAAAAGTTTCAAGCCAATTCAACAAAAAAGAAGAAAATTTGCTCCAGAAAGAAATGCTATTATCCAAGAAGATGTGGAAAGATTATTAAAAGCAAAAATGACCAGGGAAGTAAAATTTCCTGAATGGTTGGCAAACGTAGTAGTGGTACAAAAGAAGAATGGGAAATGGAGAGTTTGCGTAGACTTCACTGATTTGAATAAAGCATGTCCAAAAGATCCATTTCCACTGCCACATATTGATGCAATGGTCGATGCAACTTCTGGACATGAGATGCTCACATTTATGGATGCTTCTTCTGGATTTCAGCAAATTCAGATGGAGCCTGAAGATCAAGAAGCCACCGCCTTCATGACCCCAACAGGTATTTATTGTTATATTGCTATGCCTTTTGGTCTTAAAAATGCAGGTGCAACCTATCAAAGGTTGGTGAATATGATGTTCAAAGACCAACTGGGGGATACGATGGAAGTCTATATAGACGACATGGTGGTGAAGTCGAAGAAAGCTGAAGATCATCTGAAAGATCTTGAAGTAGCCTTCAACATCCTGGATAAATACAACATGAAGCTGAACCCTGCGAAATGTAATTTTGGAGTAGGCGCTGGAAAATTCCTGGGGTATATGGTTACAAAAAGAGGAATAGAAGCAAGTCCAGAGCAAATCAAGGCTATCTTGAACTTAAAATCTCCATCAAATACCAAAGACGTTCAAAGATTAACTGGAAGACTGACCGCTTTGAATAGATTTATATCAAGATCTTCTGACAGGTGCAAAGAGTTTTATGATATCTTGAAAAAGAACAAAAAATTCGAATGGGGAGAAAAACAAGAAGAAGCTTTCCAAGAATTGAAGAAGTATTTATCTACTCCACCACTGCTGATGAAGCCTGAAGATGGTGAGCCTCTATATCTTTACATGGCAGTATCATCAAATGCAGTGAGCGCTGTCTTAGTAAAGGAAGTGGAAGGTCAACAGCATCCAGTCTATTATGTAAGTAAAAGTTTAATTGATGCTGAAACCAGGTACTCTCATCTCGAAAAACTTATACTTGCATTAGTTATGGCATCTACTAAGCTTAGACATTATTTTGAAACACATGCTATACACATTAAAACTAATTATCCTATAAAATGTGTGCTTAGAAAACCTGAAGTATCTGGTAGAATGGCTAAATGGTCTGTAAAATTAAGTGCTTTTAATTTAATTTATGAACCTAGGACTGCTATAAAATCTCAAGCTTTAGCCGACTTTGTGGCTGATTTTAGTACTGATTTGCAACCTGAAGTAGATCTAGAAGTAAAAATGTTAGAAGAAGCTACTAAAAAATGGATTTTATACACTGATGTTGCAGCTAATGTTAAAGGAATAGGTCTAGGTATAGTACTAAAATCGCCACAGGGGGATATTATACCCCAAGCAGTGAACTTTCATTTTATAGCTACTAATAATGAAGCAGAATATGAAGCTTTAATTTCTGGTATACAACTAGCTAAAGATATGAACATTAGAAACCTTAAGGTGTATGTAGATTCATTACTTTTAGCTAATCATTTTAATGGGACATACGCTGCAAAAAGTGAAAAATTGATGCAATACTTAGAAATTGTGAAAAAATTAGCTGAGAATTTTGATTTATTTGATATAGAACAAGTGCCTAGAGAAGAAAATACTGAGGCTGATGCTTTAGTAAATCTAGGATCAACACTTAAGATGTCACCTGAAACTAGGATTCCTATAATTCATGTGTTACATCCTGCTATAGAATCGACTAATATATTGGCTGTTCAAGATACAGAAACAGAAAATTCTTGGATTACACCGATAATGGAATATTTAAACAATGGGACAATCCCTAAAAATGAAAACCCAAGGAACTTTCGCATGAAAACGACACATTATTCTATGATAAATGGTATTTTGTATAGAAAATCTCTTGCAGGACCATATCTTAGGTGCTTAGAATTTCCTGAGACCAATGAGGTTCTTAAGGATATACATGAAGGAGAGTGTGGGAATCACACAGCTGGAAGATCTTTATATTCAAAGATCTTGAGGACAGGTTATTATTGGCCAACTATGAAACAAGATGCTGAGGAATATGCGAAGAAGTGTGATGCATGTCAACGACACAGCAACATTTATCATCAACCAGCAGAACCCATGTACCCAGTTCTATCACCATGGCCATTTATGAAATGGGGAATGGATATTGTTGGGCCAATGACAGAATCTTCAGCTGGAAAGAAATATTTCCTGGCTATGACAGATTATTTTTCGAAATGGATTGAAGCTGAATCATATGCCAAAATTCAGGAATCACATGTCATATCTTTCATCAAGAGAAATATATTGACAAGGTTTGGAGTTCCAGCGGAAATAATTTGTGATAATGGGTCACAATTTATAGGAAAAAAGACTACAAACTTTTGTGAAAGATGGGGTATTAAGATGATTACTTCTACTCCAGTTCACCCACAAGCTAATGGACAGGCGGAATCGAGCAACAAGATTATTATGAATAACCTAAAAAAGAGATTGGGACAAGCCAAAGGAAAATGGGCTGAAGAATTGCCATTTGTCTTATGGGCTGATCGAACAACTTCGAAGAGTGCTACTGGACAAACTCCATTTTCACTTGTATTTGGAGCTGAGGCAGTTCTACCCACTGAGATGGATCTACCTACTGCTAGAATTAGTTTTTTAACTTATGAGAAAAATAAAGAGCTGTTGCTAGAAGATTTGGAAGCTGTAACTGAGTTACGAGAAAGGATCAAGATAAGAATAACAGCTTATCAACAACGAATCGCCAAGTCTTATAACAAAAATTTGAGATTGAGGCGGTTTCAAGTTGGTGATTTGGTTCTTAAGAAGGCTTTAATCAAACCAGATGGTAAGCTAAATCCAAAATGGGAAGGTCCTTATTTAATCGAAGCAGAGGCTGGAAAAGGATCTTATTGGCTTCAAGATTTACAAGGTAACTTGGTTCCAAGAGCTTGGAATGCCGTTCATCTCAAGATTTATCATGTGTAATTTATTTTGTCTTTCGACAAAATCAGGTATAGTTTTTTACCCTTGAATTTATATTTACATTTTACTTACTATTGTTCTTTCCAAAATGATGATACTGACTTGGGCGTCGGAGTGGCGTTAGCCAAATGGCTAACGTCAGTTTCTAAGATTTTTGCTTTGTAGATCTCCAAGGAGGATCAACATCATCAAACATATACATTACAACGTGGAACAAGGTCTTCACCTTTTGGCTTTCACGCCAACTTTTGGTTGAAGGTTTTCACCTTCTCATAAATTCGCCCGTGTCGCACGCTAATTAATTTCACGGCTGAAGGGTTAAATTCCAAGGTCGTTGAAATTAATTCTGTTGGTTGTCGATGTTACCATCGATCTCCCGAATTGGCTAACCACGCCATCTCCCGAAATTGGCTAACCACGCCTCCCAAACAAGTTCAAGATATTGAGACTCCCTCTATATCTTGAACACCTATGTCCCTACGAGAATCTTAAAATTAAGAATCCCCTTCTTAATTTTAATCCCCTCCAAAAAATCAATCCACTCCCACACATATTATTTTATTGCAGGAATAAATGTTGGAGACTGACAACAATTAAAGATACTGCACACCAGAGATCATAGCCAACAAGTGGGATCTTAATTACCTATAAAAGGTGCATGTATCTTACTCTTTAATTACTACTTTGATTTGATTACTTACTGTTGATGTAGTCGAATAAGTCAAGTATAATTATTAACTGACATGTGACGTCATTAAATTGATTAGTCATTTTCCGTTTTTACCCTCAATAACACTTTTGATTATTGAAATAAAATAGATCAAAAGACGGTTTTCATTCATTCAAAAGTTATTTACAAAAAACTACTCGAAAGCAGTTTTACAACCATAATTGATCATTCCAGATCAATCTCTCCCCTCCTAAATACATTGTTATTCTACATTTCACATCCCCTATCGATTCATCTTTTCTAACCAACAAAAGAGTTTAAAATGGGCTCTGGCCTTTGCATTATATCCTTCATCGCCCACAAAAAAACTTCTTATTCAGAGATACTAGGCTTTAGCTTTTTGGCGACCCTTAGGTAGATCAAATCCACCTTCGCCATTTGAAGTTCTTCTTTGGTTTTAGCCAACTCTGTTTCTAACTCCTTTATCCTTGACGCCTGAGCTTTTCTTGACTTTAAGAGCCATTGAATATACTGATTCTGGCTTTTCAGTTCCTCATCCTTGATCCTTGCAACTTCCATATGTGCGTATCGCATCTGGGAAAAACACTGTAGAAAAAGATAAATTTAGTTTTCGAAAAATACGAATAAATTTAGTCTTTTCTCTGATTTATTAACACCCCAATCGACTCTTGGAGGATCTTGGATTTGAAGATGAGATTGGCCACTTGTAACTTCGGACATTGTGGTATTGTAAGAATTTATGTAAACTGAAAGTATAATGAGTACCTTTTTGAGCATGAAAATTATTTGTGATTTTCGAAATGAGAAAACTTTTGGCTTATATAGAAGGGTGAAAAGATGGAAATGAACCGTCGAGTAGTTACCTATCAAATCAAGACTCTTGGTTATCCAACTTACACGCGTCTTATCTTAAAGGCAGTTTCAAAATTTACTAATTGACTCCGGTCAAAGCTTTTTCTAGAAGATTCAAAGTTATTTTAACAAAATAGATTTTATTTAAATAACTTTGGGGACAATTGTTATGGGTGAAATTTCAGGTGTCAATATCCTGAGGTCCAAGATCTTGACGTCCCAGGATCTTGACATAGTAGAATGTTCGGATTACTTATTACTAATTTGCTAACGATATACTTCAAGTATTGTTGTTGTTTCCACGTGAAATAAGCATACAGGTACTGGAATATTCAATACAGGGCTAAGCAAAATACCTCTAACGGTATAAAAAGGATTTCGCACATGGTATAACTCATCAACACGCAAAAAAGACTTAGTCTGCCATGATAATCGGACTTCAAGTTGATTTCAACATGAGGAGAAAAGCTTCAACGGTCACTTGACTGAGCAAGATCCTCCACAACGTTCAATTACTGAAGACCAGGAAGATCCCTACAATATCGCATAATCAGTTAGATCCTAGGTCTATATAAATGAAGGAGGCTGATCGATTTAGGCATTAAATCTCATTTTATTTTTCTGCTCATTACTCACTTGTATACACACACACAGCTTTCGTTTACTTTACACTTAGAAACATCGATCAACCGAATTCCACCATTTGTAAACATTTAACAATCATTAATAAGAGAACAAAGGCATGGACGATTGCTTCCTCCCGGGGGTTTTATGCCGGCAATCCAAAAAGGATTAAGGGCTTTTCCTCGATAACAAATCTCGGTGTTCTGGTTCTCTACTCTACTCTTTACTTTAATTTCATTACTTATAAGTTCTTTACTTTGATTCGCATAATTTATCATTATTGCTTTCATTTCGATACTTATCATTCTGATCTTTATCATTTGACACCTTTATTCTTAGTTTAGTCGACATAATCGTTCTTCAAATCTTTCTTTTTAAACGCATCTTTGAATCTCAAACCTATTTTACAAGCCCTTAACCTCACGAACGAAAGTTTGGTTACATTATTAATCTAAGTCTTTATCGTAAATTATCTTAGGTAATTTTTGACCAAAACACTCAGCCACTTGCTTGTCAACTTTAATTCTTTCTTTTCTCTTTCAAGTTCTTCTTGCTCAATCTGTGCAACACTCTTCTCCCCCTTTTTGTCATCATCACCAGGGAAAGAACTGACTGGAGTGGCAAAGACTCCACTTAATTTGTGGTTGAGCAAGTCATTCTTAAAATTATTGACACAACATGCTCTAAGTAATTCAATGTAGCCAGCATGGAGGAATCCAATATTTGATTTTACACCCTTTGAGACTTCAATCAATTCATTCTTGAAATCTGCTTGTGATTTGTTGGCAGATTGAAACTCAATGGTGATATCTCTGGTAAATTTTGTTGCACTTTGCTCAATCTGACTCAGAGTACTCTTGTTTCTTTCCTTTTCTTCATTGATTGCCTTTGTGAGACCATCAAGAGACTCTGTCAGCTTGGATTGGTTCTGCTGAATCAAGTCAACTGCCTTCATCACACTTTCTTTTAGTGC
Organism: Erigeron breviscapus; assembly: GCA_034093135.1. Lineage (NCBI taxonomy): Eukaryota > Viridiplantae > Streptophyta > Magnoliopsida > Asterales > Asteraceae > Erigeron > Erigeron breviscapus. Next base: position 35,570,367 of record CM067168.1, read on the forward strand.
AGTCTGATCTTGACTCAGCTTCTCCACCTTCTTATCTGTCAATTCTTGATCCTTTTGGATCTTTTCCAAGCATTTGGTCAGCTGTGAGTTCTCAACCATATAGGTTGAAGGGAACTCAGTGAGCTGACCCACCACATCTGAAAATGAGATAATGACAGCTTGGGAAGAACTTGCAGTTGTCTTAAAAGCCACTGACTCTGGAAAGAGCAGCCTGCAATCCTTAAAATTACGGTCATTTGGCTCATATAGAAGGGGGTGGAGGCTAAGGGAGTTTTGGTGAATTTTCTCATGAGAGTGAGTCTCATGAGTAGATTTGTCAGAAATGATGATGTGTTGGTCAGCCTGAGAAGGATTGACGTTTAGTTCAGGCCGAGGGCGAGTGGGAATGTGTTGATCTTGATTTTGATCAACTCCTCCACTGGCATCTTTCATCAGATCATCCCTTGAGGATGGATGGCCAGACACATCATCGAATGAAGAATCACTTCCGGAGATAGTGATTATATTCTCATTGGCAACGAGAGGACCACCAATGGTTCCCATTGCTGCACATGGGGCTGACATAACTGCCTTAAAGACAACCATGTAACCTACAGAATCCCTCTGTCCAAGGACAGATGCAGACACAGGTCCTGCAGGTGTAATGTTTTGTGTAAATGTTTGCCCTTCAACAGAGGTGTGTTGTTGCACCAAAGTATCCTTAGGGAGAATTTTTGAGGCCTGTACCCCTCCTTGTGATCTAAAAGGGGCATTGGCAGCCTGTGTAGACTCAAAGTGTATGAGAGAAGGAGTCTGACCAGCTTGGGGAGGAGAAGCAGTGTCACCAATGCGTTCGATACTTCTCTCCTTTGGATGATCATCCTCAGAAAAGATGTTTATAGACTCTGACTCTTGTTGGATCTGGGCTAGATCCACTGTTATCCCTTTTATGATATCATCAACCTTTTGGGAGGCTGATGATGGCGATATAGGTTCAGACACAGTATGACCTTGGGAGGAGGTCTTTGTTTCAATACCTTCAAAGGGTTAGGTAGTAATAGGTGTTCCCTTTAACTCGTCTACACTCTTTTGGGAGAGTGCAGATGGGTGTGGTGATATCGGCTTATCAGCTTGGGTTGCAGAGTCAGCTTTGGAACGTTCCTCAGCTTCCAATGCACCTTGGGGGACTTCAAGAATTGATGGTGTTGTTTTGTCAACCCCAGAAGCTGATACAGATTTCCTTTGAGTTTTTTTCTTTTTCACACTGTGAGACAATAAGTCCTCAACAATGGGTCTTTTTGATGTGGATTTTGAATGATTGGATGAGGGTGTGGCTAGGGTGGCTGATGATTTGGCCAACCCTTTACCCTCTTTCGAAGGAGAAAAATAAATAGATTAAGAAGAGTTTGAGGGTTCAGAAGCATGTGTACCTTGGTCCCCCTGATTAGCAGATTGAGTGTCAGACTCAGATCGCGTCGAAGAAGGGACAACTTCCTCACTTGCTTCTTGTTCCCTTGCTCTTTGCCTGCAGAAATCAAGGTAAATCTGCATTGCTGGGGTCAGACCCTGCGCAGTTACCTTGGGACTATTGAAAATGTTATTGTTAATGGCCTTACATTCCACAGTCTGACCAGTTGCCAGACTGAAATCATTATCAAGAATGGCTTCAATAATGAGTGCAAGAATCCTACCATAAGGTATGGTAAGACTCTTATTATTGACTCGGCCAACTAAGTCTCTAAAAATTACTGCAGCAAAATCTATTCTGGTCATAGTGACCATTACATGAAAAATTTGCAACTCTAAGGCATTAGGTTGGTCAAAGCTGTCTGCCTTTACTTGTAAAGATTTTGAAATAGTGCTTAACAGATAGTTCCATATACTAGTTAGATATTTCATTTTTATAACTGAAGCCAATTGACCAGTATAGCCAACTTCTTGTAAAACATTTTTGGCTTCAGTGTGAGAGACGTTATCTTCATAAATATCATCTGGCATATAAGACAGCTCAAACGCAGACCTAATCCTCTGTAATGAAATATATACCTTTTTCTCACCATTGAGGATAGTGCCATAGATTGCAGTATCTCCTTTCTTGTTCTGACCCACATAATAGCTTGCCCAAAACTCACACAGAAGATCTTGGAACACCACATCTGGCTTTTCAATCAGCACCTTTCCAAAAGGATGATGCCATAAGAATGCCACAATATCACCATATCCTTTAGCCCAAGAAGGAGGATGAATGTTGGCAGAAACCAGATTGACTATCTTGATTTTACCAGTATCAAGATCAGCCGGAACAACTATTACCTTATTTCCCACTACATAAGGTGAAAGCTTATTAGCGCTTACTGGAGCTGGGTATAGGATCCCAGATTCATAAGAAGAATCGGATTGAGAGTTATTAACAGGAGGAGAAGCAGAAGATGATGCCATTTGTAACAAGATTTTTGAAAAAGAATTTAAACTAAATAAAACAGTATACAGATTTGAGAGAAAATGGAGAAAGATTAGAAAGTAATAAAAGTGATTTCGGGTTTAGGTTAAAAGAGTATATATATATACTTTATTAAAACAAATAACTTTTAACCGTTTTAAAATTGGAGAGAGAAAACATTTGATTGGTGGAAGAACAAGTAGTGGAGGTACTTTTTCAGTAACCAACAGTTTCCACTACACGTGTCAGTCACCAATTGAATAGAAAATGGATAAATAAGTAAACTAAATAAAATAATGTAAATAATAAAACGCACTGAGATATTTAATAACAAAAACAACCACTAAGCTGGGTCAGACTCAGCTTACCCTCTTTAACTTGGAAATGCACCAAGTATAAAAGGGTAGTCTGGGTCAGACACAGCTTACCCTCAAAATTGAGTAAAGTTCAAGGGGGTCAGATTTGTTATTACTTAGCTCACTACCTTTTACATATTTAGCATACCCAGCTTACTAATAAGATAGTTGAACCTTGATTCATCCAATGGCACATTAAACAACCGTTCACACATTATTACATAAATTCGACATCAAAATGAAATGTATTCAAAAGTCTTCATAATAAGCAACTAGGGGTAGCTAAGGAATCTGCATGCTTTCTACCCACGCCCTCACGTTCTGCACCTACAAGTCCTTCAAGCTAAACCTGAGGGAACAACCACATTAAAGAAACAAGTGTTAGCTATAAGAATAGCTAAGTAAGATCACACTTAATTTAAAAGCAATTTGTCCAATTATAACCTTTCTTCATTATTAGACAAATTCATTAGGCACAACACACAACACACATAACTGCATATCAACTTCATATCAAATAGGATAATCATCCTAAATGTGCCTATCCTGCATTAGTTCACACATTGTCACACATATCTTCATTATCTGCATATAAGTGTGCCCTGCATCACACCCGACTGGATGATCAACCAAAAGACTAATCATCGTACGTCGTTAAGGAATGGCAAGCCAATCCAAGAGTAATCCGTATGTGGAGGTTGGTCAAACCCCTCGTATTACTCGCCCTGCATTATAAAGACCATGTTGCAAGGAGCCACCCAAGCAACAACTACGTCAACGTACTCGTCCGGCTAAGACTTGTACGGGTTAAGCTTAACACTTTCCCTGCATCATATTTACGAGCTCGATCCCACACATAATAGTTTAGGAAACACACATAACCTAAACATAATCACACATCACCTTCATTTCGTTTGGGCCCTTAAACGTGCAAGTGACATGGCAACCTACCAAGTCTAGTGAGCTAGGTGTACGAGCCATGTAGTATGCATATGTCACACAACAACTTCATTTCTACATTTCACACATAATAAGACACTTCATAAATCTACATAAACTGCATAACAATACCCTACATTGAACAATACTTCATTTCACTACATTAAGGTCTGCATTTCAGGTCTCATGGTCAACTACATATCCCATAATACCTCCCGTGTAACCCGAGATACCCACATATATCATAAGTTACCGTTAAGGAAGTTATAAGTATGAAACCTTTGCTTGTTGAACCCTCAGCGTGACAAAAGTAGTGTATCTTACCTTGATACAGCTTAACAACAAGCTACAAGCACAATACAACGATGACTAGGTGTCTCCAATAACCTAGAACAAGTATAAGATCGAAATATAAGCTAAACGACACATTTTGTGGAATCTGGACATGTGGTGCGCCGCACCTTCCATGTGGTGCGTCGCACCAATCCTCCAGGGAAATTCAAATTAACTACGAGTGCGCCGCACCTACCCTTTGGTGCGTCGCACAAAACCATCAGAAAAAACTTATCAACAATAGGTGCGCCGCACCTACCCTTTGGTGCGTCGCACTAATCTTCCAGGGAAATTTAGATTAAGACCAGGTGCGCCGCACCAGCCCTTGGTGCGTCGCATATCGGGGTTCACCAAAAACCCAAACTGGGCTGTGGTGCGCCGCACCACTCCTTTGGTGCGCCGCACCTGGGGTGCAGACCAGCAAACCAATTTTTGTTCTTTGATCAAACGATTTCCATACGAACCCATACCCCAAATCCAACCTGGGGACCTAAAATTAACCCTTTTAATTGCACTTTCATCATCTTTAACCATCCTATTAATCCTTTAATCCTTTACATCATAAGTCAATCGTTTAATCACCCAAATAACATGAAATCGGTGAACGTTTAATCTAATAACCCAACCCAAACCCTTATGGCCTGGATTAAGACTAATATAAGACTCAAACAATCATTTCTCCAAAGAGGAATACCTATATTACCTGTATTAGATGACAAAGATCCAAAATCTAAGCAATGCACGATCGATTTGGCTCCAACACGAATAGATCTAGCGAGAAACTTGAGGGGAAGGGAAGGGATCAGCTAGGGCTTGTTTAGGAGGAAGAAAACCTGCATAATGGCTCTCTAAAGACAACCCCTAAGCCTCTAAACCCGTTTTTAACTTTGCACACATGTCAAAACTAGCCCCTAAGCTTCCTAATCCTTCATTATTGGTCACAAACTACTTTATTGACCATACACATCATTAATCCTTCATTAAATGTCACTACATAGACATTGATCTTCATATTACACACATTTATACTACATTAACATTTAGGCTTACAAGCCTCACACATAACACACATTAGCTACATATAAACATTAAATCTAAAATAGACTTAACGACACACACAATATTGACTTAACGGCATTAGTCAACTAGTAAAGAAAAGTTTGGGATGTTACAATTACCTCCCCCTTAAGAGGATTCCGTCCCCGGAATCTCTTCATTAAGGAACAACTCGGGATACTTTTCCTTCATTACTGCTTCAGTTTCCCACGTCAAGCTTTCTCCATGGTTATGCTTCCACTTTATCAACACGAGGTCAATCACTTTTCGGCGTAACTTCTTTTGCTTTCTTCCAAGTATCGCTACTGGTTCGTCTACTATTCTCTTCATTGGGTCAATACTCACGTCTTTAATAGGAATCACACTTGACTCCTCAGCTAAACATTTTCTCAAGTAGGATACATGGAAAGTGTTGTGAATTCCATCCAATTCTGGAGGTAATTCCAACTGATATGCCACGTCTTTAATGCGCTTCACAACTTTAAAAGGTCCAATGAAACGTGGACTCAATTTTCCCTTCTTTCCAAATCGAATAACTCCTTTCCAAGGTGATACTTTCAGCATCACTAAATCTCCAACATTAAACTCAATCGGTCTCCTTTTCTTATCTGCATAAGTTTTCTGCCTTTCTCTTGCCACACGCAAAGCTTCTTTAGCTACATTAACCTTTTCAGAGGTAATTTCAATAATTTCGGGACCGGTCAACTGCTTTTCACCGGGCTCCATCCAACAACTTGGGGTCCTACACCTTCTTCCATATAACATCTCAAATGGTGGCATTCCAATGCTTGCATGGTGACTATTGTTGTAAGCAAACTCAATCATCCTCAAATGATCATCCCATGCTCCACCGTATTCGAGTACACACGTTCTCAACATATCCTCCAAGGTTTGAATGGTTCTCTCACTTTGCCCATCGGTTTGGGGATGATAGGCGGTACTCAAATTTATTCTACTACCCAACTCCCGTTGGAGACCCTTCCAAAAGTTTGACACAAACCTCGAGTCTCGATCCGAAACAATAGATAAAGGAACTCCATGTTTCGCAACTACTTCATCAATATACATCTTTGCCATCTTTGTTAAAGGCACATCTTGTCGGGTAGCTAGAAAATGAGCACTCTTCGTCAATCTATCTACAATTACCCATATCATATCATTCCCTTTCGGCGTTTTAAGTAGCTTCGTTACAAAGTCCATGGTAATATGATCCCATTTCCACTCGGGAATTTCTAATTGATGCAACAAACCATACGGCTTTTGATGGTCCGTCTTCACTCTTGCACACGTCAAACACTTTGCTACAAAATGAGCTACTTCTCCTTTAATATCCGGCCACCAATAAATCGGCTTCAAATCTGCATACATTTTGGTGACACCGGGATGTACTGAATATCTACTTCTATGGGCTTCCTCAAGGATCAATTCTCGGTTACCACCAAGCAATGGCACCCAAATTCGACCCTTGTATGTTTTGAACCCACGGCTATTAGTCTCCATCACAAGACGTTTCTTCTTTCCAATACTTTCATTGTCAATGTTATCCTTCATCAATGCCCTCACTTGTGCTTCCTTAATTCGATCAAGTAGCCCCGACTTGGCTTGAACTTGCATGCTCATCAACTTACAAGAAGAACTTTGCACCTTCCTACTTAGTGCATCCGCCACTACATTGGCTTTTCCCGGATGGTATTTGATTTCACAATCGTAATCCTTAAGTAATTCCATCCACCTCCTTTGTCTCACGTTCATTTCCTTTTGATTAAAGACATACTGCAAACTTTTATGATCGGTAAACAAAGTGCATTTTGTACCATAAAGGTAATGTCTCCACAATTTCAATGCAAATACAACTGCGGCCAATTCAAGATCATGGGTAGGGTAATTCTTCTCATGTGGTTTCAACTGGCGGGAAGCATAGGCGGTCACCTTGTCCCTCTGCATCAGTACACAACCCAAACCCGTGATAGATGCATCACTATACACAACCAAATCATCGGTACCTTCAGGCAAGGCAAGTATAGGAGCTTCACACAACTTCTTTTTCAACGTTTGAAATGCATTCTCCTGCTTTTCGGTCCACTCAAACTTTACTCCTTTCTTTGTTAGTTCAGTCATGGGCTTGGCTATTCGGGAGAAATCCTGAATGAACCTTCTATAATATCCAGCCAAACCAAGAAAACTTTTAATCTCAGTAGGAGTCTTTGGCTGCTCCCACTTTGAAACAGCTTCAATCTTTGAAGGATCCACTTTAATACCTTCCGATGAAATAACATGACCAAGAAACTGCACCTCTCGAAGCCAAAACTCGCATTTAGAAAACTTGGCATACAACTTCTTCTCCCTCAACACCTCCAAAACTGCTTTCAAGTGCTCACGGTGCTCATCTTCTGACTTAGAATAGATCAAAATATCGTCAATAAACACAATAACAAAATGATCTAGAAAGGGACGGCATACCCGATTCATTAAATCCATAAACGCGGCTGGAGCATTAGTCAACCCAAATGGCATGACCAAGAACTCATAATGACCATATCTAGTCCGGAAAGCTGTCTTTGCTACATCCTCCTTCTTAACCTTCAATTGATGATAACCGGACCGCAAATCTATCTTTGAAAAATATGAAGCACCATGTAGTTGATCAAAGAGATCATCAATTCGCGGGAGAGGATATTTATTCTTAACCGTTCGCTTATTCAACTCACGGTAGTCTATGCACATGCGCATAGTTCCATCCTTCTTTTTAACAAAGAGAACCGGAGCTCCCCAAGGCGAGGAACTAGGTTGAATGAAACCTTTGTCAAGTAACTCCTGAAGTTGGGACATTAACTCTTTCATTTCTGTAGGAGCTAATCGGTAAGGTGCTTTAGCAATAGGTGTAGCACCGGGAATAAGATCTATCTGAAAAGTAACTTCACGGTCAGGAGGGATACCGGGAAGATCTTCGGGAAACACATCGGAAAAATCGGATACTACATCAACACTAGCAATAGAAGGCTTCTCCTTTCTCACATCAATAACATAGGCCAAGAAATGACTCTTATTCTTCCTTATACATTTAATAGCCTTCATCATACTAATGATCTTTATTCCCCCTCTCTTCTTATCCCCATAAACCGTTACCACATTACCATCGGATGTAGGAAACCGAATAATCTTTTGGGAACACAAAATACTAGCTTCATTTCTAGACAACCAATCCATACCAATCACTACATCAAAACCGGCTAAGGTAGTAGGCAATAATTGGACTGGAAACAAACGACCTTCAATCTCAATGTCACAATCATCATATCCCACACGTATATCACTAACCGTACCATTAGCAATTTCCACCTCTATCGAGCAATCTAAAGGGGTAGTGACTCTTCCTAGCTTAGGAGCAAATAAAGTAGACACAAACGACCTATTTGCACCCGAATCAAATAAAACAGAAGCAGGTTTTGAATTAACAAGGAAAGTACCACTTACCACCTCGTCGTTGTTTTTAGCATCGTCAACAGTCATTTGCAAGGCTCTCACTTTTGTTGCTGAAGTAGCTGCTTTCTTCCCGTCATTCTTCGTTTGTGGGCAATCGGCAATAAGATGACCCGTTTCTTGACACTTGTAGCAACGAACCTTGTCCCTACATTCTGTTGCAAGATGTCCCGACTTTCCACACTTATGACACCTTCTTGTCTTGTCAGAACATTGGCCTTCATGAACACTCTTGCAAAAAGCACACCAAGACCCATTCTTCTTTTTATCTTTGTCACCACTTGAGTTAGAATTCCCACGAAACTTCTTATTATTGTTGCTATTGTTATTAGATGACCAATTTGACCTTCTTTTGAACCCTGCTTTCTTGTCATCAACTTTCTCCACAACTTTCTCACTCTTGAAGTCATCATCCAACCTCTTTGACTCCTTAATAGCCGCCGACAAAGTCACATGCTGCCTACATAGTCCACGATAATTAACGGGAAGACCATCACAATAAGCCTCAATTTGGTCCTCCTGCCTTCGAACCAAGTGTCCAACAAACTTCAACTTCTCCATAAACGAGTGTGCATAATCAGAAATTGCACCGGGTTTAGCAACCAACGATCTAAACTCCTTTTCAATTAACCTTAACTCACGCATTCCCACATACTCCTCTAGAAACTTCTCCTTAAATGTTCCCCAAGGCATAACTGCAAGTACCTCAGGAGCCATAGACACTGTAGTAGCCCTCCACCAATTACGGGCATTCTTCTTCAACATCCTACTAGCACACAAAACCTTCATATCATCCGGACAATAGCAAGATGCAAAAACTACCTCAATGTCCTCGATCCACTCCATAGCACCCACTGCATTTTGGGTACCATCAAACTCCTTGGCACCACATTTCTGAAAACTTTCATATTTGAAGTTATTAACACGAGGTGCATTAACAACTCCAAGTCCTCCACCATTAACTTCATTAACACCCACGGCTGCCATGGATGGTTCAACACTTTGGGAGGGATTAGAGTAATTCCCTTCCGAACGCTCACCCCTTTGTTCACTCCTAATCCTTTCTGCATTTCTTTCAGCCCTCAATTGAGCTAACTCCTCTTCATTTCTCATTAAGAGAGCTCGGATAGCTCTCAATTCTTCATGTAATTGGGCTTGATTGGGAACCTGCTCTATTACCGGGTTTGCCCTATCTACTTCAGAGGCGGTTGGTGGATCACCAAGACGGCGATTTTGTGCACGGGGTTGCCTTTGCTCTACTTCATTTCCAGCCCCGTTTCCATTAGGAGGAATACCACCACCATTTCCTCCTGCTCTCTGGTTACTAGCTCTAGTGTTTGCCATTAATTCTACAAAGCAACGACGACGGTTAGCAAGAATTAAAGAGTGACTACATATGTTAAGGCTCTACTACATATAACTACATTATCACACACAATAAACAAGCCTTAAATCACACTCTCACTCACTCTCCAACCCGTCTTAGAGCATTCCACTTCATTAGCTAGGCATCCTACTTAAGCCTAACCTATTTCTCATCGGTCTAAGTCCAAAATCCTACGGCATAAGTCGAATTTTGGTTCACTTAAACCAATTCTCTGATACCAACTTGTAACACCCGACGTTTAAAAATATGGGTTTTCAAAAATCTTTCACCTAACGGTGTTAAATTGCGGAAGTAAAGACCGTAAAAGTCAAAACCGATAAAAGCATTTCGGTTTCTGCGTTTAGTTGGTGTTACATGCCATATCAAACATTAGTTCAAATGAAAACCCAACGGTTGCCCAACATTAAACAACCGTTCACACATTATTACATAAATTCGACATCAAAATGAAATGTATTCAAAAGTCTTCATAATAAGCAACTAGGGGTAGCTAAGGAATCTGCATGCTTTCTACCCACGCCCTCACGTTCTGCACCTACAAGTCCTTCAAGCTAAACCTGAGGGAACAACCACATTAAAGAAACAAGTGTTAGCTATAAGAATAGCTAAGTAAGATCACACTTAATTTAAAAGCAATTTGTCCAATTATAACCTTTCTTCATTATTAGACAAATTCATTAGGCACAACACACAACACACATAACTGCATATCAACTTCATATCAAATAGGATAATCATCCTAAATGTGCCTATCCTGCATTAGTTCACACATTGTCACACATATCTTCATTATCTGCATATAAGTGTGCCCTGCATCACACCCGACTGGATGATCAACCAAAAGACTAATCATCGTACGTCGTTAAGGAATGGCAAGCCAATCCAAGAGTAATCCGTATGTGGAGGTTGGTCAAACCCCTCGTATTACTCGCCCTGCATTATAAAGACCATGTTGCAAGGAGCCACCCAAGCAACAACTACGTCAACGTACTCGTCTGGCTAAGACTTGTACGGGTTAAGCTTAACACTTTCCCTGCATCATATTTACGAGCTCGATCCCACACATAATAGTTTAGGAAACACACATAACCTAAACATAATCACACATCACCTTCATTTCGTTTGGGCCCTTAAACGTGCAAGTGACATGGCAACCTACCAAGTCTAGTGAGCTAGGTGTACGAGCCATGTAGTATGCATATGTCACACAACAACTTCATTTCTACATTTCACACATAATAAGACACTTCATAAATCTACATAAACTGCATAACAATACCCTACATTGAACAATACTTCATTTCACTACATTAAGGTCTGCATTTCAGGTCTCATGGTCAACTACATATCCCATAATACCTCCCGTGTAACCCGAGATACCCACATATATCATAAGTTACCGTTAAGGAAGTTATAAGTATGAAACCTTTGCTTGTTGAACCCTCAGCGTGACAAAAGTAGTGTATCTTACCTTGATACAGCTTAACAACAAGCTACAAGCACAATACAACGATGACTAGGTGTCTCCAATAACCTAGAACAAGTATAAGATCGAAATATAAGCTAAACGACACATTTTGTGGAATCTGGACATGTGGTGCGCCGCACCTTCCATGTGGTGCGTCGCACCAATCCTCCAGGGAAATTCAAATTAACTACGAGTGCGCCGCACCTACCCTTTGGTGCGTCGCACAAAACCATCAGAAAAACTTATCAACAATAGGTGCGCCGCACCTACCCTTTGGTGCGTCGCACTAATCTTCCAGGGAAATTTAGATTAAGACCAGGTGCGCCGCACCAGCCCTTGGTGCGTCGCATATCGGGGTTCACCAAAAACCCAAACTGGGCTGTGGTGCGCCGCACCAGCCCTTTGGTGCGTCGCATATCGGGGTTCACCAAAAACCCAAACTGGGCTGTGGTGCGCCGCACCTGGGGTGCAGACCAGCAAACCAATTTTTGTTCTTTGATCAAACGATTTCCATACGAACCCATACCCCAAATCCAACCTGGGGACCTAAAATTAACCCTTTTAATTGCACTTTCATCATCTTTAACCATCCTATTAATCCTTTAATCCTTTACATCATAAGTCAATCGTTTAATCACCCAAATAACATGAAATCGGTGAACGTTTAATCTAATAACCCAACCCAAACCCTTATGGCCTGGATTAAGACTAATATAAGACTCAAACAATCATATCTCCAAAGAGGAATACCTATATTACCTGTATTAGATGACAAAGATCCAAAATCTAAGCAATGCACGATCGATTTGGCTCCAACACGAATAGATCTAGCGAGAAACTTGAGGGGAAGGGAAGGGATCAGCTAGGGCTTGTTTAGGAGGAAGAAAACCTGCATAATGGCTCTCTAAAGACAACCCCTAAGCCTCTAAACCCGTTTTTAACTTTGCACACATGTCAAAACTAGCCCCTAAGCTTCCTAATCCTTCATTATTGGTCACAAACTACTTTATTGACCATACACATCATTAATCCTTCATTAAATGTCACTACATAGACATTGATCTTCATATTACACACATTTATACTACATTAACATTTAGGCTTACAAGCCTCACACATAACACACATTAGCTACATATAAACATTAAATCTAAAATAGACTTAACGACACACACAATATTGACTTAACGGCATTAGTCAACTAGTAAAGAAAAGTTTGGGATGTTACATGCTTTATGTGCAAGTACACGGATAAAAGGATTTATCTATGTATAAAGTACAAAAGTACATAAAGCAGGTTGGATAAAGTGACAATGTGTCATAACTTTATCTAGCATTTTAAGGAATTAAAAGCTATTCCTTAAATGCTCTCAACCATATTTGTACGGCCAAAGTTGACATCCCAATGTCAACTTTGCCTATAAATATAAGGTCTTTGCATTTCACAAAATACACTTTGCAAACCTGCAATATATTTGGTGAACTTGTGCAATATTCTCTCAATCGCAAAAAGGAACATTTCACTCCTCTAAGTGTTTCGATTGTTGAAGAGAATTTCCAAGTATTAGATCGATTGTAATTCATAGGTTGTTAGGATATTTACTCTTTTGTATTATCTTGGTTCCGCAACAACCTTTTAATTTATTTAACATTAATAAATAAATTACACTTGAAAGTTACATATCATCTCATCAATTTACTTTACTAGTATTTACTTATTGCATTGTCTATTACTTATATTTTCACCTTTATAAGTAAACTATCCAGACCTGGTATACTGTCACTGCAACTGGTCGTCTCCAGTTTAGTAACGTATTGCAAAGTTAACCCACCATTGACATAGAGGTGTCCTCAACTAGTACCATCTATTCGTATTTGGGACTTACAAGTGGTCTCAGGGCAGAAGGCTAATATACTTGCCTAGATCTGCTTAGATGGCCAACGTTGAAGGTGGGAATGGTTCTGATCAAAATGTTGAAAATATTAACTTCAATGTTCCTCCTGAATCACCTAATCAAAACATAAACCAAAATGTTAATAACAATCCTCCTCCTCCTCCAAACACCCCCAGCCATGTCCACGTACATTATTCTAACACTCCTGTTCAAAATTTGATGGAAACAGTGAGACCTTTGGTACGTGGAAGGCCAGAATGCTTTTGCATTTTGGTGGGATAGAGAGGTATATGTTGAAAATCCTTAAGGATGGTCCATATATACCCATGTCTCTTGGGGTAAGTCATCTTCTTGATCCAACTGGAAGAAGAGGCACCAAAGAAAAGCTCGAAGACCACTGGTCTGATGAGGATCGCAGGTTGGTGGACTTGGACACCAAACTGAAAAACATGATCCTTGGAGCTGTCCCTAAAGATTTTATTCCAACACTTGTGTTGTTCCCCAGTGCAAAGGCAATGTGGGATGAATTAATCATTCAATTTGAAGGAGGTGATGACACTATTGTCACCAGGAAAGTTGCCCTGAACAAGAAGTATGAATCCTTCTTTGCAATTCCCAATGAAAGTTTAACTGGTACCTACACCAGATTTACTAGCCTTATTAATCAATTAAGAGGCTTGGGTGTTAATAAGGATAAAGATATCCTTCTTGAAAAATTCTGTGATATTCTTCCTTCTAAATGGGAAAATATGGTTCTTGTCTTGAGACAAGGTAAAACCCTGTACAACCACACTCTTGCATCGCTCTATGGAGCCTTCACATTCACTGAAGATAATAATGCTGCAAGACTTTTGGCTGAGCAGGATGCCATAAACCATGCCCAGAGTCCAAAGGTTGCTAGTATAACTGAGCGACCTTGTGCTGCTTTAATATCTACTGAGAGTGCCCAACCACACTCTATGAAGGAGATGATAAACAGTTTCTTAAACTCTGGTCTGACCACTCAAATCAGTGATGGTTGTGATGAAACTGACGGTGATGATCTGGTCGCCATGATTGCTAAAACCTTCAACAGGTTTAAGCATAAATCTAATAGATTTAATGTGTAACAACCCTCCTTTTTAATATATATATGTGCTAGTTATGTTGTCTATGATCCCGCAAGCCATAGTTATACTTGAAGCTAGTAGATAATGCCCCTAAATTAGCAATCTAAAGCTATTGTTTAGTTCTAAATTTAATTTATAAAATGCCATTGAACAAAAATTTTATTGATGATTAATCAAGTTATAAATGATAAAGTAAGCCTCACAAGTTGAGATATCAATCAAATTCTTACGAATGTCCAACAAATTAATCACCAAGCCAATTTAAGTAAATATGACATGAGAATAAAGATTTCTATCTCAAAGTATATTCATAAATTAATATGTACATAAAAGTGTTTAAATAATAATAAGTATATATATATATGCTTAAAATAAATACAAGATTACAACCAATGAGCCTTGTAACAAATTAAAACACCAAAAATATATACATACATACATATATGTACGGCACATATGTATATACATACTAACACAAATTGTTTAAATCACAAATAACTAGTAAATAATAAGCATGCATGCATATATACATATAACCTATACATGTACACATTATACACCTACAACTAATACCCCAATTTAAAATTTAAACTAAAAATCCCCTCTAAATCCCAACCCCAAAACCGGCCCCCCATGTTCCAATGCCACTCCACCAATTAGAAATCATCTAGCTTCTTTTATTCTTGTGTTTTCCCATACTAACTTCACACCACACTCAAATCCCTTTACACTCCCAACACACACAACTTTTACTCTCTCAAAACAACTTTCTCCCTTTCTTTTTCTCTCTAGTTCGGCAGCCACAAAGCAAGAAAAGAGGGAAGAAAATTAATATAAACACTTATTAATAATAAGGGTTTAAGTTAGATTGTTAAAGGGTTAACTCAAGCTAAGGTTTAAGGGTTGTTTAAGGCTTAGATTAAGGGTTATAAGAGGCAATAAGGGTCACGAAAATCTGCTCATTTTCATCATCAAAACCGACTTCAAAAGGGTATAATCTTCATCCTTTTTGTTAGATCTAATCTTGTTCTTGTTTATATTCAAAGGTTTTATCAAAAACTCATACTTTCTTCTTGTTTTCTTTGTAATATACACTTGATGAGGGCAAAGTTGATAGGATCTTTCTTTTCATGCTCATGCATGTCGAATCTAAGAAGAAAAATCCAAGGATTCAACAAGTTTAAGACCCAAAAGTGTTGTTATAGACTAAGTAGCTTTTAAAGTGATTTTCCTTTTTATAGATCTATATGTTTTTGTATATTTTGAAGAATATATTTCTGAGATTTTTCATAAAAAAATATGTTTTTATGTTGTTGGATTAAAGATGGATAAAGATTTGTTGTTAAAATGATGAGATGATTACATGCATGTTTAGATCTAGGAAAGTTGGATCTTTTGTTGGATTATGAGATGAATATGGACTTGTCATAACTGAAAAATATGTTAATCTTGATGATAATATTCTGGAAAAATTGATAAAATATCAAGGATATAAAGCTTGAATCAAAACATGTTAAAATAAGCTAGAAATCATAAACCGAAAACACGCAAAAATGCATTTTGAGCACACACATGCACCATAATCTTATGACCAAGAAAATATGATAAACCTACTGGAAATAAGTTATTTCAAAAGTATAAAACATGAAATTATAAATTAAGAAGCATATATATCAGAATATAACTCAAATAAAACTATTCATAATTTATAAAGACAATTATGACACTTAAAAGTATTTTTAAGGAATTATTTAGTTAATAAATCAATAAAGTGAATAAATAAGTAATTAAATATTAATAAATTAAATAAATAATTACAAATCAGAAAATATACATAAATAAATATTATAAATTAAAAAATAATTACAAATCAGAAAATATACATAAATAAATATTATAAATTAAAATAAATAATTACAAATCAGAAAATATACATAAATAAATATTATAAATTAAAAAATAATTACAAATCAGAAAATATACATAAATAAATATTATAAATTAAAAAATAATTACAAATCAGAAAATATACATAAATAAATATTATAAATTAAAAAATAATTACAAATCAGAAAATATACATAAATAAATATTATAAATTAAAAAATAATTACAAATCAGAAAATATACATAAATAAATATTATAAATTAAAAAATAATTACAAATCAGAAAATATACATAAATAAATATTATAAATTAAAAAATAATTACAAATCAGAAAATATACATAAATAAATATTATAAATTAAAAAATAATTACAAATCAGAAAATATACATAAATAATTAAGTAAAAATAACTAATTAAATATTATTATTAAGATTAATGGAAAATACACAAATAAAAGTATAAAACATGAAATTATAAATTAAGAAGCATATATATCAGAATATAACTCAAATAAAACTATTCATAATTTATAAAGACAATTATGACACTTAAAAGTATTTTTAAGGAATTATTTAGTTAATAAATCAATAAAGTGAATAAATAAGTAATTAAATATTAATAAATTAAATAAATAATTACAAATCAGAAAATATACATAAATATTAATATTATAAGACCACTAATTTCAAATATTATTATTAAGCAAAGTATACAATGGAGATCATATAAATCAAAGCCAAACTACCGAAATTCCAATAAACATACAAAAACGTATAATGAGAAAACGACTCCTACCACCAAATCTCTTTTAACCAAATAATGAGAGCATCATAATGCACTTGAATTCCACAATTAAGTAACAACCAAAGATGGGCAAGTCTACTAGCAAACATCTCATGATCTAGCACACTAGTTCATGCTACACACACTTACGTTGTGTATATATAAATACCATGGTTTAGGCTTGCTTGGGGAGCAACACGACTAGACGAAGATCTCGCATTTGATCAGCCCCTAACACTCTCGAATCAAGTGAGTCATAGCCCCCTTTCAAACTCTTTTATGTGTTTTACTTTCTGGGTGAAAAGCATGATAAATAAAAATTGCTTTATATATATATGAATGATTCTTGAAAGAATGATTATGAAATGGGATATATTATATGTTCAATGTGTTATAAGTTATATGATGAGCTTGAGTTCTGTCAAACTATATCACTTCGGTACACTACTATTAACTCCGAAAGGGGAGGCCTGTAGTTAGAGGGTTGCACAACTAGGAGTCGTCCACTCACCCACTAAAATAGGTAACGGTGGAATGTTGGTTGCCTTTGTGGCCACTTTCATTGCCAGTCCGACCCGAGCGGTGCTCTAATCTACTTTATATTAGGCGGTCGTCTCCATGGCACGATCCCCTTCTTTATTAATTGCACTTGATTGACAGCTTGTGCTATGAAATGAAATATTATGTTGGTTGGGACAGGAAATGGTCTTAGTAGTGTCTCAATTATGCCTTTGGATGAATGGAAATTTATTATTATTATGGATGGAAATTATGTCTTGAACATACGGTTTGGGTACGGACATTATGAAGGAAATTCTTGGAAACTATATGATTTACTACTTCATAAATTTGAATCGGTTGTACGTATATTTGGTAGAATAAACCTATGAACTCACTCAACTCTCGTAGTTGACACTTTTTCTTCATGCTTTTCAGGTCTAGAGCAGTAAGTTAGCACTATGGACCGCCTCTTGGATGATGTGTTTGTTTGTTGCATGTTGGACTAGTAATGCGAACATTTGATCCTTTGATTATGAATTTGGTTATGTAATGTTTATTAAACGTCAACTTGAACTTGTAATCTTTTGAATTTGAATGGCATTTGAAACTTTATGTTGATGTTTTATATTTAAATCTTTTGTACCATGTCGTTCTGTGGCATCTCGTGTTTCCGCCTTAGTCGGGGTATTACATAATGGCCCCAACAATGCTTCCAGCTCCAACTCTCTGGACAAAACCAATCTTACCTGCTATAAGTGTGGTAAGAAAGGTCACGTTATGAAGGAATGTAGATCTAGTCAGATGAACAACCAAACTGGTCCCCCTGCTCCTATTTTTAACAGGTCTGATGATGGCTACAAAGCTAAATACAAGAAGCTCAAGGCCCAGATTGCCCTCTTGTCATTTGAAAAAGAAAAGAACAAATGCATGATGCAAAGACTAAAGAGATATGGGAATTCTCTGATGACTCATCTGATGATGATGAAGAGATAAGGGATGTGTGCTTTATGGCCCTGGAAGATGAACAGAAGCATGTGGCAAAAGATGATGTCATCACTGGAAGATGGGTAGATATCATTCTGAAGAAGGTATGTGATTATGATTGTCAGGTTGATACAGAACTGAAACTGGACCTTGCTGAATCATTAAATGGTGATTTAGTTTTTGTGGAAACTACTAGGGCAGACAGTGAAAGATATCTGGAGACTATCTTAACTGAACTGAACAATATTAGGCCACAACTAAATGATTTACAAAGTGTCCAGTTGGCTCTCAAGGAGTCAGTTTTGAAAATAGAGGCTTTAGAACTTGAAAATCAAAGTTTAAAATCAAATCTTGAAAAAGAACAAATGATTATCAAGTCATGGGTAAAGGCATCTGGAAAGAATTATGATGCATTCTCCAGAACTATTGATGCCCAGACAAATGGGTGGAAATCTGGAGATCTGGAAATGGCAGCTCTCATACCAGATCTTCATGCATTGCCTCCAGATCTTAGGGTTGAAACTCCATATGATCAACCTAAGAATGTTAAGACTGAACCCAATGAGACCACCCCCACTGAGGTCAAACCTGGAGCTGAACAGGCTAAAGCTCCAGTTAAAAAGGCAACTGCCAAGCCTTTACCTCAAAAGTCTAAGGAGACCAAGATTCCCAAGACCAAATCTCCAGTTGAACCTAGGTCTAACGTTCAGCTGCCTAAACAAAATGATATTTTGTTAAAACTGGATAGTCAGCTCCAACTTTTGTCTCGACAGGTTCAGAGTTGCACTGCCAGAATTAAAAATTTGGAAGGATCTTCAACTCCTTCAGTTCTTAATCAAAATATCAAACCCCCTTCTAAACAAAAGCAAAAGAATGTTCCATCTGGAACAAAACTTGAAAAGAAAAAGGGGAGCAAATATCAAATACCAATCGTTTTTACTCCTGCACCTGGAGCTGATGAAAAAGCTCCAGATGCATCCTCCAATTCCAATCTACCAAAATCAACTGAGACTTCTAGGGAGAAGTCCAGTGAACCCATCAAGAAAAGATGGGTTCACCAAAATAACTGATGATTTTTGTGTGTGTGCAGGGCGATCGTAAAAAGAACACCTGGTATCTGGACAGCGCTGCTGGACGGACAATGACCGGATGTAAGCCCCTGCTGGAAGAGTTCACTGTCCAAGATGGACCGGCAGTGACGTTTGGTAATGATCAAAATGGAAAGACTGAAGGATATGGTGTAATCAATAATGGACAAGTCCAGTTCACTAAAGTTGCATTTGTTAATGGTTTGAAATATAACCTTATCAGTGTCAGTCAACTTTGTGATGATGGATACAAGGTATTGTTCGATATTGCTCAAGGCACCATATTTAACAAGGATTAGAAAGTGGTGATGATTGCACCAAGGAAAGGAAATGTGTATGTCATGGATATAGAACCAGCTCCAAAAGAGCAGTGCTTCTATAGCAAGGCTGGTGAGGACACCAACTGGCTGTGGCACAAAAGGTTATCTCATCTCAATTTTAAAAATATAAATAAGTTGTCTCGCAAAGAACTGGCAGATGGGATACCTACAGTTTCCTTTAAAAAGGATAAGCCATGTCCAGGGTGTGAGATGGGCAAACAGAAAAGGGCCAGTTTCAAAACAAGGCAAAACTTTAGCATCACTGAACCTCTTCACATGCTTCATATGGATCTCTTTGATCCAGTGAATGTTCAAACTAGAGCTGGCAAAAAATATACTCTAGTTGTTGTTGATGAATACACCAGATACTGTTGGGTGGTATTCCTCATCAAGAAAGTGATGCACCTGCTGAAATCATCTCCCTCATCAAGAAAATTGAACTCAAGTATACTCACAAAGTGTGTCAGTTGAGAAGTGATAATGGTACAGAATTTCAAAACAAAGTACTTGAATCATTTTGCAATGACACTGGCGTCTCTCAGAACTTCTCCTCAGCTCACACTCCAGAGCAAAATGGTGTAGTTGAAAGAAAGAATCGTACACTGATTGAAGCTGCAAGGAGTATGCTATCTGAATCAGGTCTTCCTACCAGTTTTTGGGCAGAAGTAGTGGCAACTGCTCGCCACACCCAAAACCGGTCAGTTTATGTGAAAAGACATAAGAAGACTGCCTATGAAGCCCTTAGGAATCGAAAACCAAACATTGGATATTTCCATGTTTTTGGTTGTCCAGTTTATATTTTAAATGATTCCAGTCAGTTAGGTAAATTCGATGCCAAAGCTGATGAAGGTGTCTTTTTGGGGTATTCAGATATTAGAAAGGCCTACAGAGTTTATCACTATAGACTCCAAAAGGTTCATGAGTCAATTCATGTCACATTTGATGAATCTCTTGAAGGAATCAATAAAAGACCAAGTCTTGACTTATCTCCAGTTGTTCCAATAAATTTTGGTGAAACTGACCAAGTTCTTCAGTCAGTTGTTTCACCTGAAGAAGTTTCCAGTTACACTCAACTAGAACCTGTCAAGAAGAAGAAATCCACCAGTGACACTCCATTTTATCCCTCCATCAGTTTCAACTTACCACGGAAACTTGTGATTGGATCAGATGTACGTGTCACTCCCATATCAGCACCAGTTCAAACTCCAACTTCCCCAGTTCTTCAAGAAATGCCTTCAACTGAAGAATTTCACGATGCTAATCGTGACCTCATTGATTATGATGAGGATATAGAAGTAGTTTGGGCTGATCCTCCTCCAGTTGCTACAACTGAAGAGGATCATCTGGTATCTTGCACTGATATGGTTGTACACCATCCTAGTCAATACACTAGATGGATTCGAGGACATCCAATTGATCAGATTGTTGGAGATCCAACTAGTGGGGTTCAGACTAGAAGAGCCACAAGTGAACAATGCTTGAACGTCACCTTTTTATCACTAATTGAACCGAAAAAGATTGACGAGGCTATGGCAGACCCAAGCTGGGTGGAAGCTATGCAAGAAGAGCTCATCCAGT
Organism: Erigeron breviscapus; assembly: GCA_034093135.1. Classification (NCBI taxonomy): domain Eukaryota; kingdom Viridiplantae; phylum Streptophyta; class Magnoliopsida; order Asterales; family Asteraceae; genus Erigeron; species Erigeron breviscapus. Next base: position 35,591,953 of record CM067168.1, read on the forward strand.
TCGAAAGGAATAATGTTTGGGAACTTGTTCCTTGTCCACCAGGGTTAAAGAAAGAACCTATTGGAAGAAGATGGGTCTACCGAAACAAGATGGATGAAGATGGCAATGTTGTAAGAAACAAGGCTAGATTAGTTGCCCAGGGTTATTGTCAAGCAGAGGGCATTGATTTTGATGAGACTTTTGCTCCAGTTGCAAGACTTGAAGCCATAAGAATTTTCTTGGCTTATGCAGCCCATCTGCAGTTCAAGGTCTTCCAGATGGATGTCAAAAGTGCGTTCCTTAATGGAACTTTGGAAGAAGAAGTGTATGTTAAGCAAACTCCAGGCTTCATCAATGAGAAGCATCCTCACTGGGTATATAGACTGAACAAAGCTTTGTATGGTCTAAGACAAGCCCCAAGAGCCTGGTATGATACTTTAACTAAACATCTTCTTAAAAATGGCTTTCAAAGAGGTGCAATAGATAATACCTTGTTTATCTTAAAAGAAAAAGGTAATATCTTATTGGTACAAATTTATGTTGATGACATTATTTTTGGTTCAACTGATGATGCAATGTGTAAAAAGTTTTCTAAAATCATGTCATCTGAGTATGAAATGAGTTTAATGGGTGAATTAACTTTTTTCTTGGGTCTTCAGATTAAGCAAACTGAAAATGGAATTTTCATAAACCAAGAGAAATATGTCAGAGATTTGTTAAGAAAATACAAATATGATTCAATCACATCGAAAAACACACCTATTGCAGCACCATTAAATTTAGACTCTACCCAACTGGCAAACAGGTGAACACAACTGAATATCGTGGTATGGTTGGTTCACTGATGTATTTAACTGCCAGTCGACCAGATATAATGTTTGGAACATGTCTTTGTGCCAGATTTCAGGCTAACCCAAAAGAATGACATTTGCATGCTGTTAAGCACATCTTCAGATACCTAAAAGGGTGTCCTAGCCTTGGTCTTTGGTAACCCAAAGGCTCAGGGTTAGATCTAATGGGTTATTCAGATTCAGATCATGCAGGTTGTAAGATAGATAGAAAATCCACAACTGGTGGTTGTCATTTCCTTGGAGGAAAACTGGTGAGTTGGACCAGCAAGAAGAAGACTTCAGTCTCTATGTCCACTGCTGAGGCAGAGTACATTTCTGTGGCCAGTTGTTGTGCCCAGATTCTCTGGATCAAGAACCAGTTACTAGATTATGGTCAGACGTACACAAGGACCCCAATCTTTTGTGACAACACCAGTGAAATTGCTATATCTCACAACCCAGTGATGCACTCCAAGACAAAGCATATTGACATCAGGTATCATTTCATTCGTGATCATGTTATGAAAGGAGACATTGAGATTCATTTCATTCCCACTGACAAACAGTTAGCTGATGTTTTTACAAAACCTCTTGATGAGAAAACTTTTAAACATCTCATCAGCGAACTGGGAATGTTGAACCCTTAAAACTGGAGAATTCGTTATGAACGCGTCAGTGACACTGATGAAGTTCTCCAGTTGAGTGGTCCAGATAATCTTTGCTCGCCAGGCTATCGAACGCCTTTGTGATACTATCCTGGCATTAATTGATTTCTGGATCATCATTTTAGGGGGAAAAACTCAAAATTATTTTTCTGACTAAAAATTCTTTTGTTTGAAAAATGACAACTGGAGAACTCTCCAGTTGAGAACTGGCACTGCTCTAATTCTCCAGTGTACATGTTCAGTCTTGTCTTAAAACTGGTAGTCAACCAGATTTCGTAACGTTAGAAATACTTGGTCAATACTTGTGACACGTGATGGTACTCGAGTGTTTTAACCTACTCGCTATCGTCATATGATGTTTTAAGGTCATTTTTGTAAAAAGGAACACTTTTTATTGGGAATGTGAAAGTTATTGGGCGCGTGGGTAAGATGAGCCGTCGTAGCATTTATTGCTGACTTGATGGCTTTAAATATTTTTGAATTTCAAATTTTTCATAAATCAAAATATCTTTTGTTTTATAAAATTTTGGGGATTAAAATAATATTTTCGTATTTATATTGGGATTTTTGATACCCTTATAAATACCCCCTCATTTACTCCGCTCTAAATTTACTTCTTCTCGCATTCCTTCATTTACTTCCAATCATCATCAAAATTGCTTCATTTCTCTCTTTGCTTCACAAATCAAAAACCCTAATTCCCAGATTTTCAATTTCTAATCTCTCTAAAATGGCACCTAAATCTAGAAGTAGGGATGTAAATCTGCTTACAGTCCGTTATAATCCATCAAAAATGTCAGACGAGCCACTGGTGCCCCCTCAAATCCTGCTTCCATAAAATTAAATCCGAACAATCCAATGGCTAGTTTGAGAGGGACTCAAGCCGCCGATTCACTTAATTGGGAGAATCCAATCATTTCTTCGTGATTCTCCCCTCGGTGAGTCTTTTTCCCTCAACCCACGCAAGTTATACCATGATTACTTGTGTGAGTTTTGGTATACTGCAGAAATTTTTGAAGACTGCTCATCTATTTCTTTCACCCTTAAAGATGGGTCAGTCAAGTGTACCATGACTACACAAACGTTGAGGGATGCTTTACATCTCAACTACTGGAGAGAGGGTGAGTCTCCAGTTATAATATCCCAAAACATCAATTTTCGCCAGGTACTCCTTGACATGGGAAACAGGGAGTGTTTGGAGAATGGGGTATTGAAAACCAAAGGTGCGATGACGATGAAGGGCCTTTTACCATCCTAGAGGCACTTCTTCATTCATCTTGTAGAAAGCATGGGTGGGAGTTCTGGTGGATTGGACCAGATCAACTCTACACAAGCAGAGATGGCTTACTGCTTGTGGAATGGACCCAGAGTGGACTTTTCCGATATCTTGTTCAGGAGCCTGGTAATCAAACTGAAGGGCTCCAGGGGATTATGCATCCCTTTCTCCAGGTATTTGTCACTTTGTTTCCTACAACTTCTGGGCAGTGAAGAATATCATAACACTCTTTCACTGTACACTATTCCAGAGTTGTTGAGGAATCTTGACTCCCTAACATCTGTCGATGGGGAGGTTGAGATCCCTCGTAGAATGTTGCTGGCATTCTCTAAAACCGATGCACCAGTCCAAGGTGAGTCAGAAAGACAACTGGGCGGGCCTCAAAACAATGAGGGACCCACCAGTTCGTCTGCTGGAATTGTGACCATTGCCGAACCCGGGAAACAGTCTAACCCCTCCAGGGCCAGCGTGTCAGTCCATCCAACCATTTACCCTGGAGACCTCCCAATAGGTCATTCAGGTGCTCCAAAGGCAAAAAGAACAACTCGACGCCTTAGGAATTTGTCAGAACTTGCCACTGACAGTAGTAACCCAGCCAGCCCTCCAGCTTCCTCCCAACAGGAACCTGGAGAAAGTCAAATGGGACAACCGCAAGCAGCCACCCTCGAAACTTCTGTAGAAGAGGGTGGTGAAGATGATACTGGGCTACCCCAACCCAGATTAGAGTATGAGTCTGCACAAGGTGTCCACGGCCAAACTTCTGACACTTCTTATGCACGAACTGACGATGTCTCTGGCCAGTCACAGCTGGAGACTGAGGTTCCAAACTCTTCGGCTGATGATGTTATGACTATGGATGGAGTAGTTATAACTGAGGCAACCCCAGTGACCTCTATCCCTGGTGATGTTACTACGGTAACTGAACCCTCAACAGATGCAACCTTCCAAGAAACTGGAGAAGGTCATCTGGAGACTGACCAATCTGGTCAGCCCTCAGTTACATTCATGGATCTGGACATGGATGTTAATGACGAGGAAATCCTTATTAAATCTTCGGATTATGAAGGAACTGCTTCAGACATTGAGATCTTTGAGTCTTCTGTACAAGCTCAAATCCCTTCATCTCATGTCTCGCCTCCAGAATCTTCAATTTCAGTTTTACAAACTCAAGAAAATGAGCCAAGTGAAACACCATTCCCCACATATACCTATGTGTCTGGAAACAAATGCATGGCACCATCACCAACTGGGCAGCTCTCACTCCTTCGAGAAATGCCACCACCACCGCCGCCGTTGGACACACCTGAGCATTCTCAGCATAGTCCAACAATTTGAATTTCCAGTCCTTTCTTCTTCAACCACTCCTACTATTTCCTCAACTGATGGGATGTCAACTGGGGAGGCTTCTCTCAACTTGCCTCTTCCATTTGCTCCAGTAGTAGCTGCTGCTGGTCCAGTGACACGTCCTCTTCGGTCACTGGACACTCAATTTGCCTCCTTCCAAGCTGACATCCAAAACCTTCTTCAAAGGGTGGAGGATGTTCAGAAGGCAATTGACAAAAACACCAAGTGCTTCTTCAGATACAACAAGGACACAATAACAAATTCAAAGGTTGTTGATCTGGGGATAAACAAGTTTGCTGAAAATGAGGATTTGGTGTTCAAAAAGCTCAATGAGCTAGTCATAGGTTGTAACAATCTGGCCACTTATCTGAAAGAAGCCTTTGACCTTACTCAGACTAAAGTTACAACTTCAATCACCAACTTGCTGGACAATACTGTTAGACAATCAGAAGTTGATCTGGAGGAACTTGAAAGGCAGGTTAAGGACTTAGTTAAAAAACCTGGCCTAAATGTAACTGAGCTTGGGCAGCAGTTGATGACTTCAGTTGGTCAGAAAATTGATGATACGGTGGGTGCAAGGGAAACACAATTGATTGAAAGGGTGATAGCTGAGATCACCAAGCTGGCCACTCCTCAGGTTGATCTGGCCCCACTCACTTCTGAGATCAACCAGTTGAGGGGCAGCATAGATAATTTAAACACCCAGGTATCAAATCACTCTCAGTCTCTTGACAAACTGACAACTGAAGTCGAGAACTTAAGAAAGAAGGATGAAGAAGTTAAGGAAAAGGTGGTTTCTGGTCTTGATGAAGATTCTAAGACCTTAGATGCACTTAAGACTGGTCAGCAAGAATTTGCAGCTAATGTTCTGACCCAGACAAATGAAACCAACCATCTGTGGAGATCTTTCAGGATGATGTGCACTATCTTTAAAGAGTGCAAGGACTTACAGTCGTGGCAGCCTCTTGACCGATTGCCACATAATCATCGCGACTGGGAAGTCATAAGGGCAGGTCTAGATGCTGCCAAGGGGGAAAGTCATGCAGTCCTTGCACGAATTACACCAGTTGCAACTGAAAGTGCTCCATCTGGGAGTCAATCTGGTCGTGAAATGGTTGTGGTTGCCAGTACTGAAACTGGTGAGCAAGAAGATGTGATGGATAGGGGGAATATTGACAAAGGCAAAGGGAAAGCAACTGATGAATCTGCCCAGCCGGCCACTGATGCACCAATGTTAGAAATTGGCAATCTTGATAGGCTTCCTCCAGTTTCTGAAAGTGATAGGAAGAGACTGGCAAGACTTGGAAATGAAATTAAAGAAAGAAAGAAGATGAAACAAATGAACTAAGTCGCTGCCAGGGAACGACTTACAAAGATCAAGATGCTTGATATAAGTGATTCTGTTCTTTTGGGTATCACAAAGGAGGAATATGCCAGAATCAAGTATGATCCAAGGATAGTGGGCGTGTTAAAAGAAATGCTTGAAATTAAACTGGACAGACACTATCCTGATGATGAAGCTGAATATGATGCCAAAAATTTGAACATCTCAGTGGAGAAGGCTAAGGAGATTCGGGCGAGTGGGATTCTTAGACGAATTAAAAATGTTAAGAAGGTTGTGAAAAGGGTCTTGAATCCACCAAGAAGGACCACTCAACCAAGAAAACCAATGCCTAGAGATGCTGACCTAAGAACATTTGTTGAACCAACTGGTGAAGTCTCGAATGATGACATCAAAGCTGCTGTTCAGGCTGCTGGAGCTGGGACCATTAAGATTTCGAATGAATCTGAAGCTAGAAATTATTATTCCCAGATCATGGCAACCAGAAAGCATAGTGGGGCAATCAATGGTGTCTTTGTAACAATCAAGCCAGGCACCAAGTACTTTCATGTTGAAGTCAGTTATACTAGAGGGCCACTAGTTAAAACTGACAATCCTGGTGTGATGCAATTTGGCTTTTCTGAATGGGTAGAAATGGTAAACTTTTTGGAAGCCAAGGCACAAAAGAATAGGTTTGAGAAGGCTTGGGTCAACTTCTTGAAAGGCAAGATTCAACACAAAGTGAATCTGGAGCTGAAGTTGAGTATTGATCCTGAAGACTCTCGTCCTATCTCTTTAGTGTCAAAGAAAAGGAAAATTGGCGAAGGGCCATCCACTTAAATTTTCCTTCCATATTTATCTACTTTTATTTTTCTTTACATTATGTAACTTGTAAATTTCTTGTATAAATGAAGTTACCAGTTTGTAACCACAAGATAGATAATAGATTGAATCTAACAAACTCAAAAGGAAAACCCAAGGCATTTATTGATCTATAAAAATGCCTTGGAAAATTAGATAGATTTAGTCGAATAAGTCTTTACAGTTCATACTTGTATAGATACAAGAACTGAAAAAGACTTAGCAATATTTCAGGACAAATAGGGGGAATTTGTTAGGACCAGTTCACCTGGAACTGGCCAGTCTCCAGTTGCACCTGGAGACTAAGAAGATTTGTCTAGAAATATATTGAAGTCCAGTTGCAACGTACAGTTAACGCAACTGAAGACTTCCTCCAGTTGAGATCTGACCAGATGAAGAATCATTCCAGTTGAAGTCAAAGACAACAAGTGGAAGATAAAGAATGACAATGGCAGCGAAGCCCAGTTGGCATTCTCCTCAGATACAAACTGGAGAACTTCAGTGTAAATGCACTTACAAAGCTTTACACTGATTACTAGGAAAAGACCTTTATGCTTTATGTGCAAGTACACGGATAAAAGGATTTATCTATGTATAAAGTACAAAAGTACATAAAGCAGGTTGGATAAAGTGACAATGTGTCATAACTTTATCTAGCATTTTAAGGAATTAAAAGTTATTCCTTAAATGCTCTCAACCATATTTGTACGGCCAAAGTTGACATCCCAATGTCAACTTTGCCTATAAATATAAGGTCTTTGCATTTCACAAAATACACTTTGCAAACCTGCAATATATTTGGTGAACTTGTGCAATATTCTCTCAATCGCAAAAAGGAACATTTCACTCCTCTAAGTGTTTCGATTGTTGAAGAGAATTTCCAAGTATTAGATCGATTGTAATTCATAGGTTGTTAGGATATTTACTCTTTTGTATTATCTTGGTTCCGCAACAACCTTGTAATTTATTTAACATTAATAAATAAATTACACTTGAAAATTACATATCATCTCATCAATTTACTTTACTAGTATTTACTTATTGCATTGTCTATTACTTATATTGTCACCTTTATAAGTAAACTATCCAGACCTGGTATACTGTCACTGCAACTGGTCGTCTCCAGTTTAGTAACGTATTGCAAAGTTAACCCACCATTGACATAGAGGTGTCTTCAACTAGTACCATCTATTCGTATTTGGGACTTACATTTTCATAGGTGAGCAATCACTAAATCCAAATTTACTTAAGAGATCTTTAACATATTTTCCTTGGTTTATGAAAATTCCATTTTTAGTCTGTTTTTCTTGTAAACCCAGAAAATAGTTTAGTTCTCCCATCATGCTCATTTCATACTTTTTAGACATTAGTTCTGAAAACTTTTTGCAAAGTCTTTCACTACTAGACCCAAATATAATGTCGTCTACATAAATTTGTACAAGAAGAATATCACCATTATATTTTCTTACAAATAAAGTCTTGTCTACATTACCTCTTTTGAATTTGTTGGCCAAGAGAAATTTAGACAAAGTATCATACCATGCCCTTGGAGCTTGCTTCAAGCCATAAAGAGCTTTGTCAAGCTTGAACACATGATCAGGAAACTTTGAATTCTCAAAACCTGGAGGTTGTTCAACATAGACTTCTTCTTCCAATTTCCCATTCAGAAATGCACTTTTCACATCCATTTGATAGACCTTGAAACCTTTGTGTGCAGAGTAAGCCAAGAACATTCTGATTGCTTCTTACCTTGCCACAGGTGCAAAGGTCTCATCATAATCAATTCCATCCTCTTGTCTGTAACCAAGAGCTACCAATCTAGCTTTGTTTCTAGTCACAACTCCCCTTTCATTCATTTTGTTTCTGTAGACCCACTTGGTTCCAATCACAGTCTTGTAATAAGGTCTTGGAACAAGTTCCCAAACCTTGTTTCTTTCAAACTGTGTAAGTTCATCTTGCATAGCATTTACCCAAGATGGATCTGCCAGAGCTTCATCAATCTTGGTGGGTTCCATCTTACTCACAAAATTGACAAACATGCAAAAGTTGCCTGTTGCCTTTCTTCTTGTTTTAACACCAGAAAGAGGATCACCAATAATTTGATTGATTGGATGACTCCTTGTCCACTTTGTCACATGAGATGGATTATTTGCAACAGAGACAATGGGCTGATTCAGATTTGAAGGTCCAGCATGATCAGCTTGTGGAAGGGGCTGATCAGCTTGGACTTGAGTTGCAGAATCTGAGCCAGCTTGAGCATCATTGGATGGATTCTGAACATTATTTTCAATAGGAGTTGGATCAGCTTGCATGTATTCAAAGATTGGTACTTCTTCTTCTTCTTCTTCTTCAATGAGTTGCTCCCCCTGAGTTTGAGCATTATCAAATCCAACAGGAGGATTAGTTGGAGGCTCATTCTCAGGTACATCCAGTTCTTCAAAATTGAAGTCTTCATCTTCAGGAGGAGAGCAATCTGGCTTAGAACAACCTTCATCAATACTTACATTCACAGAGTTTTCAATGGTTTTGGTTCTTTTGTTGTACACTCTGTAAGCCTTCATCATTGTAGCATATCCAAGTAGGATACCTTCATCTGCTTTCTCATCAAACTTCCCAAGATGGTCTTTCTGATTTAAAATATAACAAGGACTTCCAAACATTCTTAGAAAACCAATTTCAGGTTTTCTCCCCCTAAGAAGTTCATAGGCAGTCTTCTGGTGCCTTTTTACAATAAGGGATCTATTCTGGGTAAAGCAAGCTGTGTGAACTGCTTCAGCCCAGAAATGAGACTTGACATTGTTTTGAGACATCATGGATCTGGCAGCTTCAATAAGAGTTCTGTTTCTTCTTTCTGCAACACCATTTTGTTGAGGAGTTCTGGCAGCTGAATAGACTTGTGAAATTCCTTTTTCACTGCAAAATGAATTAAGAGTGATATTCTTAAATTCAGTACCATTATCACTTCTTAATTGCCTTACAGGCCTCTTGTAGAGAATTTCAGCTTATTTGATGAAATGAATAATGATGTCAGCAGCTTCACTCTTGTGTTTGAGAAAGAAAACCCAGGTGTATCTTGAATATTCATCAACAATGACCAAAGAGTATCTCATTCTAGTGAATGAAGGAGTACTAATTGGTCCAAATAAATCCATATGAAGCAGATCCAAACAATTATCAATGGTTGAGCAAGTTTTAGACTTAAAGGTAGCTTTGTGTTGCTTGCCTTTCTCACAAGCATCACACAGCTTGTCCTTCTCATAATTTATAACAGGAAGACCAGACACCAATTCTTTCTTACACAGCTTGTTGATGTCTTTAAAGTTCATATGAGACAACCTTTTATGCCACAACCAGTTCAGCTCATCTTGATTCTTTGACATGAAACAAACTTCTCTTGTCACAGTTGGTTTTCTCATGTCAAAAGAATACAAAGACTCATCCCTTTTTGCAATAAGAACCACATTGCCTTCCATATCAAGAACAATACCCTTATTAGACCTGAATCTCACTTCATAGCCAGCATCACACAATTGACTTACACTGATCAAATTGTGCTTCAGACCATTCACATAAGAGACTTTTCGGAAAGTAAGAGGACCATTTGAGAGAATACCAAATCCTTCAGTCTTTCCTTGAGAATCATCTCCAAAAGTAACATTAGGACTAGCGCGAATCCTAAAGCTACATATCAGGGACTTACATCCGGACATATGCTTGGAACACCCACTGTCCAAGTGCCAGGTATTATCGTCATGACTGCCCTGCATTTATAATAAGAGATTAGTTCTTTTTGGGAACCCATCCAAGGATGCGTTCACCAGAGCTGACCTTCTGGTCTGACTCAGACTGGGAAATTGAACTCAAACTCTTATCACATTTGGACACCCATTGTTGCTTGATCTGTCCCTTACCAGTTTTGAAATTCTTTTGAGCAACATTTAAAGTTTCCTTTTTAACAAAACCTTTGCCTATTCCAGATTTCTTACATTCAGCTCTTAACTTTCCTTGATCAACAACATTTGGATCAGACACATTTTTCAAAAAGTTATCATTTGAAACCTTACCATTTCTAGACTCAACATATTTTGAAATCATTTTGTCAGAGTCAGATTTGGTATCTTTTGAAATAGACACAGATTCAGTTTGTGACAAATTTGCTTGAGAACCAGACTTCTCATTCTTTAAAATCTTTAACTATTCTTTTGGAACACTATGATCTCTAACTTTTCTTTTGTTCTTCTTTCCATTGTTTGTTTTAGATTTTGAATCTGACACAGACTGGGATATGGTCAGTTTGGACAAGTCAAGACTTTCTTCAGGTTTTAACTCAATAACCTGATCAGCTTCAGCAATGGTCTGACCAATGGTTTCAGGATCATTAAACCCAATACCAGATTTCTGAACCAACTTAATTAGTTTAGACTTCTTTCCTTTGGTTTGGACTTTGGGTGGTGAAGGAGGCTGATAACAAGGCTCCATAGCACAGACTTCACTTATGGCTATGGCCCTATCATAATCACCATCAAAGATAGCTTGGATCTGATGAGGGATTTGGTCATTTATACACTTTGCAGTTCTTTTGCAACTTATACACCATGTTTTAGTGATATGCTTAATTTTCAAAAACTTTTCTTCTGCAGTCTTAGCTTCTTTAATCAAAATGGAGTTTAAATGTTTTTGAGCTTTAACTTCAGATTCCAGTTTTTCAATTGTGTGATTTTTAGAACTGATATCAAGTTTCAAAACATGTATTTCATTTTTGAGCTCTTGATTAAAGTGTTTTTGTAAAAGAACCTCATCACCCAATCTATTCAGTCTAGACAGTTTCTAATTATCAGTCAGATTGGAAAAAGAATTTACCTCAGGTGTGTTTTGGTCAAAATTTACCTAAGATAATCTACGTTGAAGACCTAGATTAATTATGTAACCAAACTTTCGTTCGTGAGGTTGTGTGCTTAAAGATCTTGAAAGGTCAGAATACTGAGATGTTAAAATAATTGCGAAAATGTAACGTATTTGCTAAATATTGAATAATCACATAAAATAAAGCTAAAATGATTGTTTTTGTCAATTTAAGACTGTAAAAATAAAGATCTACTTAAAAAACTTAACAAATGAACAAATAGAGTGCCAAGATCTTGAATAAATAACGTTAAAACGTAATAATACTTAATAATTCGTTGAAAAACAATATAAATGCATAGAATATGATTAACTAAAGTATTTGAATGTAAATAAAAAGATTACTTTGTAAAAGTTGATCAAAAGTAAGCAAAATGTAAAGATATGAGCAATAATCGTAAGAAAAACGCTATATAAAATATATATAAAGTAAAATGTGTAAAAGGAGTAAGAAAACCGTGATTTGTTGACGAGGAAAAGCCCTTAATCCTTCTGGATTGCCGGCATAAAAACTCCGGGAGGAAGCAATCGTCCCTCCAGTGCTACTTTTATTATTATAAATCGAAGTTAATTACAATTCGAGAGCCCAAGTGATTGATCTAAGTGTTACAATGATGAAAAATGATAAGTGTAATGTGTTTACAGAAGAAAATAGAGAGAAAAGAGTGTTTTTTCAGAGATAAGTCGAAGTGGTTTTGCCTATCAATCACTTGCCCCTTTTATAGAGAAAATATCTAACTAACTATCCTAAAAATCTGGGATCTTGAGCTGGATCAGGGATCTTGAGCTGGAAATCAGGGATCTTGAGCAGGTTGTTCACCTTGACTTCATGACTTGATAAATGGACGTTGTGGAGCCATTTCCACACGTTTTCAACCATAAATTCCGACTTTGGGGGCAAGTCTTCCGTTTTACCTGTTCCTGTAGTACTAAGTCAAAGTAATAACGGTCAGATATCTTTGTGCCCCAAGATCTTGAACCACGAAGATCTTGGACCACAAAGATTTTGGACCATGAAGATCTTGGACCCAAAGATCTTGGAGGTGAATATCTCAGGCATAACAATTGTCCCCAAAATTCTGACTCGCGTTTAGCTACTTAAACAAAGTTAGAATTTTCCAGAAAACATCTTTAACAATGTCAAATCAAAATGATAATCAAAAGTATAAGGGGAAGAAGTGACCGTGCATGGAAGATTGTTTCCCAATTCGCTATTGGTGTTCCTTCTGTCTTGACGATCGTTTAGGAGGTCGTTATTGGCTGGAACTTTTTCCTTTGTTGTCCCATGTGAATCCTTAGGGACAAGACAATAGTAAGATTTTCACTTGGAGGTCATGATCTCTAGCTCCAACGTCTTGATAGTAACTAAACTTCAACAACTTTCATAGAAGATCTGCATTAAAATAGTATATATGTATATAGATAGATAAATCCTGCGTCCAGGATTACAATGAGGGAGCCAAAATTAAGAGGGGAGACCCTTAATTTCAACGGATCATTGCATTTGGGATGTTGGTATTCAAGATCTGGAGGGTGTCCCCAGTCCTTGAATATTAATGGGTGGCTGTTAGCCAATTCGTGTGAATGAGTATTGGGTGGCGTGGTTAGCCAATTCGGGAGATCGATGGTAACATCAAGATTCGGTAGAATTAATTTCACGACCTTGGAATTTAACCCTTCAACCATGCAATTAACAACGTGCGACTAGGGGCAAATTGAAATCGATGGTCACATCGACAACCAACAGATTAATTTCTAATACCTTGGAATTTAACCCTTCAGCCAGAAATTAATATCGTGCGACCAGGGCGATAAGGTGAAAACCTTAGACAAAAGTTGGCGTGAAAGCCAAAAGGTGAAGACCTTGTTCCACGATGCTATGCTTGCTTTCGTTGGTAGTGATCACTCTTCAAGATTATCCTGCAAAACTGGAATTCGATAAAGAGAAACCGGCGTTAGCCTGTTGGCTAATGCCACTCCAACGCTCAAGTCAGTATTGTGATAGAAACAAATTAAATTCCATAAAATTGAAATAGATTAATATAATAGGAATATTAATCTTAATTTAACATAAAGCTTCTACATAAATATGATTGCATGAATATAAGATCCAAGATTCTAAGGGTCCTGGATTGTCCCCAGTATCTTGAAGTTTAGGATCATGAAGTCTGTTTTGGTCAAAAATTACCTAAGACAATTGACGATAAAGATTTAGATTAATAATGTAACCAAACTTTCGTTCGTGAGGTTAAGGGCTTGTAAAATAGGTTTGAGATTCAAAGATGCGTTTAAAAAGAAAGATTTGAAGAACGATTATTGTTTTGGTCAAAAATTACCTAAGACAATTTACGATAAAGATTTAGATTAATAATGTAACCAAACTTTCGTTCGTGAGGTTAAGGGCTTGTAAAATAGGTTTGAGATTCAAAGATGCGTTTAAAAAGAAAGATTTGAAGAACGATTATGTCGACTAAACTAAGAATAAAGGTGTCAAATGATAAAGATCAGAATGATAAGTATCGAAATGAAAGCAATAATGATAAATAATGCGAATCACGCT